>CM031609.1:37476781-37554281 GCA_018398815.1 Conus ventricosus | reverse complement strand
GCTAAGGTCTTCTTTGTATCGTTTCTGGTGTGCCGCTGTCTGCTCATGATGCCTTTTGTCATTGCTGTTTGTCAGCTGTAGTGCTTGTTCGAACTCATCCACTAGCCTTGCCATTTCTGGCCCAGCAGTCATCCATTTCTCGAATGCTGCAGCGTTCTCTGTCAGCCCGACCGCTCCACCCTCACCCTTGACCATCTTGTTCATCTGCTCATGGGCTTGGTCGAGAGCGATAGATGAGAACACGTTGTCTGTCTTCTGGACTGTAAACTTTCCTTCACCAAAAGCCTGAGCAACCTCTGGTGCTTTGGTTGGCAGTTCCTTCATATCTCGCAGATAGACTGAGAGCCATCGGGCGTAATGGTAGTGGTCAAGAAGAAAGAACCAGGGTAATAGTTCTTCAAGTGACTGTACGTACAAAGGGAAATTGGACGTCCTGAGATATCTCATGAACGTGAGAACTGAAAGCTCAAGGTCCATCACAAGCGACCAGTAGAGGAACTGGGGATGTCACTGTTTCTTCTCATTCTTCCGCTCCTGAAACAACAGCCTGTTCTCTGAGTCTGTCAGCTGCATAGTGTACTGTTGGTATGCTTCAGCCTGAAGCAGAAACAAGGCCCCCACAGTGACTTCATGTGCATGCCTGGTCTTCTTCAGGTGTCCACAGTTCAGCAATCTGTTGGCTGTAGCTGGTCCTACAACATCTGCCTCTGAAATAGCTTGTGTCCACCCACTATCTTCCAGCCACGTGCCAACTGCACTCCATGCTGCTTGCTCGATATGAAGACCTCCCAGGACAATTACAAGCTTGTCTTCTCCGTATTGCTCAGGCCATGTCCGCTGGATACTCTTTCCAATGGCAAAGAGGGGCTGATCACACGTCATGACTGGGATCTGGCCTGGGTTCAGGTAAGTGACAGCGTTCTTGATAACGTCCATAGCATGGCGAATCATGGCTGGAGAATGTGCAGAGTCTTCAAATAATGGTAGAAGTCCACCCCCACACTTTGGTCTCACAGGCTGGTGCTCATTTGCGTGGAATGCAGCCCAGCTCAGACGCAGATCCTTCGTAGGATCATCATTGCAATGATTTTGCACATACTGGAGCCACTCAGTTTCTTGCTGGATGACAGATCCTTCCACAGTTGCATCTGGTAACAGAGACTGCGCTGCAGGTGGAACGTCAACGTCCTTAAGAGGCTTTGTGACTGGAGGCGCTTTGAGATAGAAGTCTGGAAGGTGATCAGAAGCCCTCCCAGAAGAAAAGTCCATGGGTTCCATTGCCTGGCCCTGGCCATCAAAGTCTGGATGCTGGAACAAGGAGATTCCAGTTCCGTGGAATGATCCCTTTGCAGTAGATGATGAGGGATTGTAGTCGATGTTGTCAACAGCTCCTGTCGTGAAGACGGATTTGTGAAAGCCTCTTGGAACAACCACACCTTCTTTCTTGAAATGTGCACACACTGCATTGAACCGATCTTGGGACAGCTGGTTGATTCTTCTAGAGGATACTGAAACACCAGCATCAAAGAACTTATCAACAAGGCCTTTCTGGCGGGTGTGTGTGAATCAGAAGCCCTACATACAGTGGAAAGGGAGTTTCTTTCTCACGATGATGACGGACTCTTGTTGGTCCTGCAGGTCTTGTGCGTTTCAAAGCATTGTGTTTGATTAGCTGTACTATTGACAAGCATGCAGGCGTTGCCTTCCTGTTAGATCTCTCTGTGATGCCCGGACCTTCCAGAAGCATGCTGATGAACGACTGTAAGGTGAAGGGAACTGACTTCTCCTGGCATATCTTCTTTGAAAATACCGTCAAAAATAATAGCAGTCATTAAACAGATCTGAGCGGATGATTTTGGCAGCTTGAGCCAAAATCAGAGCCTCTGTGGTATGGGTTTTGTCCATTGCTTTTGCCAAGGCGGTTCCAACTTGTGTGTCCATGATAAGCAGAACGTCTCGTCCTTTCTTATGAGCAGTGAGGCCAAGGATGTGTGCTAGAAGTTTCTCTTTCAGTCTTGTTGAGTTCTCGCGAACCTCTTTATTCTGTCCCACTTCCTCTAACCGTCTGTGATACAGTGACACGGCTTCAGCAAGCTTTACAACGTGTGGCTCTTCAGACAGCTTCTCTTCCAGGTACATGACAAGCTCTGCGAATGCTATGCCTCGATGTGCATCCAAGTCAGAGTCACTTGACGTCTGCGGTGTTTCACCAAGCTTTGCCTTGTTGTAAAAGTCTACCAGGTACCCCTTATGATACACCATGTCAATTGCAATGACGTCACCTGCTGATAACTTTGCAAGAAGCTTTGTGTCACCAATCTTCAAAGCAGCTTCCCGAACATGTGAATCAAGCTGATATGTAGAACCTCTAGAAAGGTTTCCTGTTTTACCACAGTCAAAAATACAGGTCTCTTGTGGGGAAACTTGCCCACCCTCTCTCTGCGTGATCTCTTTCTTGGTCCTGTCTCGCTTTCATCTTTTTCATCTTCTTCAGCTTCATCATGCTGTCTCTTTTCAGCTCTGTCCAACATTCATTGGTTTTACTTAGCACGGCAGTTCTTTTGCCACCAAGCTCCATGTTTGGCTAACGTAGACGCAGTCCCTGACCCGTCATTGAGTTTGTCTATTTTCAGTGATGATGGGAATGCTCCAGCTGCTTCGAAACCTTCTAAATGTCTCTCTGCTGTGCTGTAGCTTTCTTCAGTGGGATTTATCAGCTTTTCTGTTGTGTCGTTCTGGCAAAAGATGCACAGGATCCATGTCTTTACTCGCGCTGCTTGCCATGTCTTCTTTGCTTCAGTCCGAAAACACACAGTTAATCAATGTGTTAGATATACACATTATTTAGATCCTTGGTTTCACCTGTATATCACCAAAGCTTTGGGGTCTTTACTGAAAAACATCTAGCTATCTAGTTACCTTATTATGTCTCTAATTGAGAGGGGCCTACAATATAGCCTGACCCAAAGGTTTCGGAATAAGACTTTTGGCTCATTTTTCAACCATTTGGTTATTTTTTCTTCACGGAAGGATGTTAAAAGACAACAACAACCCTATAATATGGATTTATTTTGTTATTCAGTCTTATTTTATAGATTATATGAGTTAAAACGCTTGCACTGTGTTTGACATCGTTCGCGACTAGGCACTCCGTTGCCTAGCAACCAAATTTTACCAGAGGACAAAAAAGTGGTGGACAAATGTGAAGAAGTCGTAAGGAAAATTGGACACAAAGACGAATTAGAGCACATTCTGGAAACGCGATTAGAGGGAATGTTAGTAAAGTAAAGGGCTTGATGGTTAGCTGATGGAGACAGAATTAAGCAGTTATCTTTTCAGTCCATAAAAGCGGTACTGTCATGGTTTAAAAAAGATATGGCTAGACTCTTAGACCAGCAAGATAATATTTTGACAAACCAGAACGATATCATCTAAGACGAAAAGAGATTTTGTTAACTGTTCAAGCAGAAACTGGAAAAGACAATTGTGAGATTGGACATGCAGCTAATGGTCTCCCTTACGTACATGAAAAAGAAGCACAAGGATAAGAGGGAGAAACAACGCTGGACGAAGGGAGTAATAGAAGGAGGAGGCATAAAACAAACCCGGAGAGGGACATGGACACATATACCCTCTTATAAACACGCGCGCGCGCGCACGCACACACACACACACACACACACACACTCACACGCGCTCGCGCGCGCGCGCGCACGAACGTATACACGCACGCACGCACACACAGAAGGTGAGAAAGAAAGGGGCAGAGACAGACAGACAGACAGACACAATGACCAACACAACGACAGATAGACAGACAGACAGACAAAGCTAAAGAAAATACCTACATCAGCATATCAAGTAAGATAAGAGAGAGAGGAGAACAGTGTACGGCTAAGACCCGTACAGAAGCAAAATCATCCCAGTTAGGCCTGTTTATTCTCCCAAATACGTCACAATAGTTTGTCGCAAAAAGGAACGGGACCAACAAATCTCCTCAGTAAGGTAAGGTAAGGTAATGTTGCTTATAGCCCAGCCGACTGCAAAGGGCCATATAATCTCCTCAGTAACAGTGTGTGTGTATGTGTGTGTATGTGTGTGTGTGTGTGTGTGTGTGTGTGTGTGTGTGTGTGCGTGCGTGTGCGTGCATGCGTGTGTGCGTGTGCGCGTGCGTGCGTGCGTGCGTGTGCGCGTGCGTGCGTGCGTGTGTGCGTGCGTGTGTGCGTGTGTGTGTGTGTGTGTGTGTGTGTGTGTGTGTGTGCGTGTGTGTGTGTGTGCATGCGTGCGTGCGCGCGTGTGTGTGTGCGGGCGTGTGCGGGCGTGTGAACATGTGTGTGACACGGCTGGGCTTTAAGATATACTGAGAGGCAGAAATTCCGCACAAACATTAAAAATCATGCACAAAAATCTTATTTAACTGGAAACCTGGTGACAACTTAAACAAACCAAATCTGCGTTAGAAAATTTGATTGAAAAGGACATGCGCGAACAGAAAAGAACGACCTGAATCAAATTCATAAGCAACTGTCAAACATGGTTATTGCACAGCCTAAACCATCTTTCAAAAGAGATGATTCTGTCAATATATGGTGTATCCACCATTGGCAGCTACACACCCTCGAAGACGGCGAGGCATGGACTGCACAAGACGTCGGATCTGCACCTGCTGGATGTTGACCCAGTGATGCTGAAGAACGGCGATCAGTTCACCTCTCGTCTGGGGCCTCGGCTGATGCTGCTCCACTCTCCTGCCGAGCACGTCCCAAAGGTGCTCAATGCAGTTCATGTCAGGTGACAAGGATGGCCAGGGCATCACCTCCACTCCATTCTGCTGCAGAAACTGACGGGTCATCCGGGCAATGTGAGGTGTAGCATTATCCTGCTGGAACACAAATCTGCGTCGTCCACCATGGTGATCCAGGAGTGGAAGCAGGACAGGCTGGCCAGCGTGGTTCACGTAATGCTGTGCCGTGATGTTGCCATCGATCACCACGAGCTGGGATCTAAAGTTGGCATTGATGGCACCCCACACCATCACTGAAGGGCCGCCAAACCGTCGAGCTGCCTAACACAAGGGTCATGATACCGTTCTCCTCGTCTCCTGTTAATTCTGATTCTCCCATCAGCGTGGCTCATGCAAAAACGTGACACGTCAGAGAAGATGACATTCCTCCATGCGCATCTTCCCAGGAACGCACCATTTGCTGCCCAATGGCGCCGGGCCTGCCTGTGTCTGTCAGTCAATACAGGGCCAACGTAGGGCCTGTGACACCTGATTCCTGCGTGTGACAGGCGTCGTCTGACGGTGTAGCTGCTGATGGGTCCCCCACGTTCCCTCAAAGTTGCTCTAGCGGTGGCAGCAGCAGTCAGGAATCGGTTCCTGAGGTGGGAAAGGCGAATAGCTTGATCTTGTCTCTGAGTCGTCACTCGAGGTGCGCCTGGTCGAGGACGGTCAGAAACTGACCGGGTGGCTGCCAAGCGCTGTTGTAGGTGGTAGATAGTGGTGTGGTGGGCGTTCGTGACTCTTGCCACCTGTCGGACAGATGAACCGGCCCTCAGCATCCCAACAGCGCGGTTTCGCTGGTTGTAATCTGCAGTGTGATAAAATCATTCTGGTTGCGGCATTTTATGGGGTTAAACTGTGTGTTTATCACGTGAAAAGAAAGCGACGCAATATTCACTCTGAACTGAGTTGTCGCCCAGTTTGGCTTTTTGCTTCTGGCGCTATTTTCTGTTTGCTGGCACGTGCTGCACGAGAAACGTCGCTGTGGAAAGGTGGGTCACACTCCCACCAACTGAGGAATGGGTCATAAAAGGAGCAACAAATCACACTTTTCCCGTGTGCTTGATGTGCGGAATTCATGCCTCTCAGTATACATGACATAACGCTGACCAGTCTAGTATCACTGAGCGACCAAAGACAGCAATTCGAAGAACGACGTGCATTCCATACAACTATTTTCTCTCAGTACCGGCCAAAACATCTGGATCGGGCTCCATGACGTGGCCTTACAGACCGGAAGCGTGGGAAGTCAGGGCTTCCGGTGGACGACAGGCCCCTTCCTGGGGGAGGGAGACTGGAGCAACTGGCTGACTGAGGCACCCCAGGACTACCCTAAGACCTGGTGTGTCAGTCTCCTGTTCCGACCTACTCTGCCCTGGGTTCCTGAGTCGTGCTTGACACCGCATGATTACCTCTGCCAGAAAGACAACGGTGACTCGATTCGTTCGTTTTTTGTTGTTTTGTTTTGTTTTGTTTTGTTTTGGTGTGTGTGTGTGTGTGTGTGTGTGTGTGTGTGTGTGTGTGTGTGTGTGTGATATTTCGCTTGCATGTAGGCCTACTTGAAAGAATTTAGTTGAGGCAATCTGGTTCACAGAGGAAGCGAGAACAGAACAAGAGTTTGGATGTACAAAACTTCGTTTCTCCCTATAAGCATCACGGATTCTAGTTTGCAGCGACAGTACGTGACTGCTTAGCTGATACATCTTTCTCTCTCTGTCTCTGTCTCTCTGTCTCTGTGTCTGTCTGTCTGTCTGTCTGTTCTCTCTCTCTCTCTCTCTCTCTCTCTCTCTCTCTCTCTCTCTCTCTCTCTCTCTCTCTCTCCTGACACGCACACATTATGTCTCTCTCTCTCTCTCTCTCTCTCTCTCTCTCTCTCTCTCTCTCTCTCTCTCTCTCTCAATGGAAGACACGGAGCTTTGCTGACACTGGATGCTTTTGAAATGTTTATTATTTTATTAGCCGATGATGTGGTTTTGATATCGGAGACCGTCGTTGGTTTACAGACTCAACCGAATAGTTTACAACCGGCAGCTGCTTCTCTCCAACTGAGAGTTAGTTTGTCTAAAAGTAACATCATTGTATTTCGTGAGGGTGCTTATTTAAGTACAAGAGAAAGGTGGTTCTATGATGATGTCTCAATGCCTGTTGTGAATGTTTATAAATGTTTGGGTATATTTTTCTCTCCACACGTTTGAATTTTGTTGGTGCGTGCAAGGATCTTGCTAGCAGAGCAAAAAATGCGTTGCTCTGTATAATGAAAACGTATATCCTCAATAATACATCTTTTAATGTATTTTTCAAGTTGTTTCATAGTCAGGTTCAGCCAATTGTACAGTATTGGTCTGAATTATGGAGATTAGATAACGCTGCCGTATACTGTGAATCTGTGCATTTTTTCACATTAAAAAGGTGTTTGGGTGTGGACAGGCGAACGCCAAAAGATCTTATTTATGGCGAGACGAATAGATTCCCCATGTATATAGTTTCAGCAGTTAAATGCACCCACTATTGGCTGAATTTACTTCATATAGAGGAACACAGATTACCATGCAAAGCTCATAATATCATATGTCAAATGGTCTCGATGCTAGAGGGAAAAAAAACAATTGGGTTAGTAAATCAAGGTGTTGGGAATGTTAAGCATTTTTTTTCATTGTTTTCGTCGACGACTGGTTGACTGCACTTGGCAAAAATGGTCAGACCATTGTGCAACATAGTGAGATGTTTGATTTCTATAGAAATGTTTGCAGCTCTCATGATCTGAAACCTTATTTAACTTTAGAAATGGACAGACACTTGAAATATATCATGACCAAATTCAGGTTTGGAATATTTGAATAAGCAGTTCACAAGTTTAGATATAAAACCGTTGTCGATGACAATAACTTGATGTGTCCGCTTTGTGAAGAGTCTCCGGAAAATGAAATCCATTTTGTTCTCCAGTGCTAAGGGACATTAGAACTGAATTCATTCAGTCAAAATTTTGTAGACAGCCTTCGCTCTAATAAATTGACTATACTGATGTCGTCAACCGCACCAGAACTTGTTCGAAATCTGTCTCTGTTTTTGTATGAGGCATTTAGATGTAAAGAAACAGCTACCTTTTGATGTTCTAGGTTATTTGTGTTTGGAATGCTTTACAGTCATGAGTGTTTATCACAGTTCATAGATTATGCTCACTCACGCCTTCATAAAAGGCTAAGGCCTATATGAAATCATCCGAATCTCTCTCTCTCTCTCTCTCTCTCTCTCTCTCTCTCTCTCTCTCTCTCTCTCTCTCTCTCTCTCTCTCTCTGTGTGTGTGTGTGTGTGTGTGTTCTTCCCAACACACGTACAAATACACGCGCGTGCGCGCGCGCACACACACACACACACACACACACACACACACACACACACACACACACACACACATACACACACACAAAAGCACACAGCCACAACCCTCCACCTCCCGCCCCCCGCCCCCTCCTCACCGTACTCCACCCACCCCACCCCACCCATTCACCACCTCCATCCTTCGCACAGGTCCATGCACCAACTTCACCCCAATGAATGAGGGCTGCAACTTCTACACAGCCAACGCCTCGCTCTCCCAGCTAACCGTGGCCGACGTGATGTCCATCTCGGACTGCCAGGAGCTGTGCCTGGCCCGAGAGGTCACTCCGGCAGGCCTGTGCTGGATGGTCGACCTGAGAGGCAAGGACTGTGTCCTGTTCGTGGGGTTCACTCCGGTGTATTGCGGCGATCCCCCAATAGCCTTCTCTCCCCATGCCAAGATCATGGTCAGGGACTGCTACTCCGGTCAGTGAGACCCCGCCCCGTCACATGGGCAGAGGGGATGAGTTGTTTGGAGGGAGGGAGGGTGGGGCGTTTTGTTGGAGAGGGGTGGGGGAAGAGAGAGAGAGAGGGGGGAGGGAGGTGTGCGTGTGTGTGTGTGTGTGTGTGTGTGTGTGTGTGTGTGTGTACATAATTATATATGTCTGAAAAACAGGAAACTCTTGGATAGCGTTGTGAACATCTGCGGTAAGATTGTTGGTGAGAGACAGGAGAGTATGAGTGAGTTGTATGAAAGGCGCGCGGTGACCAAGGCTCGTGCGATTGTTAGTGACAGTGGGCACACGCTTGCGCGACAGTATGAGCTCCTTCCATCAGGCAGACGATTTCGTGTCCCCAGAGCTAAGCTGATGCGCACAAAAAAGAGCTTCGTGTTCCAATCCATTGCGTTTTTAAACAAACGCAGCATGTAAGAAGCAGAGATGGTGGATCACCTGTGATATAATAAGCATGTGCGCGTGTGTGTATGTCAATGAGCAAGCGGAAAAGTATAGATGCTGGAGTGTGTGTGTGTGTGTGTGTGTGTGTGTGTGTGTGTGTGTGTGTGTGTGTGTTATGTGTGCATATCCTGGAGCAGTGAGGAATAGAAATGTCTGGAATATGTCTTATCTTAATGATTTTTAATGATAAATCACCTCTCTCTCTTTCTCCCCCCTTCTCTCTCTCCCTCCCTCTCTCTCTCTCTCTCTCTCTCTCTCTCTCTCTCTCTCTCTCTCTCTCTCTCTCTCTCTCTCTCTCTCTCTTCTCATGCATGAGGGCACGCATGTATGTATATATAATTATGTGTGGCTGAATGCATGTTTTATTTGCACTATCGAAAAAGGAGAAAGACTGAAATTCCCATTTTCGTGATATATGCATGTGTAGCCGGGTGCTAACAGTGTATATATTTCTTTTGGTTACCGTTCGTGGATGAAAATGCTTTGTTCGAGAAGTTATCTTCCCCTTACCTCCCTTGGTCGAATCTCCTTTTTTTTTATTGTGTAAATTCTTTAAATCATGAATACCTCAGAACCTACATAGTTGTATGTACGTCACTGAAGTCACAAAAATTAATGTATTTGATTCATTACAACCGTACTGGGTTGAGAAGCCCATATTTTCTCTAAACTGGTATTTCGCACGAGCAATCTTGGCGCCATTTTCAATTGTCTGTCGAATGAATATTGAATAATTCTTGATTTTACAAAAAATAAGAGGAAAACCGAAGAATCTGAAGATGCATGTTAAAAGTAAAGTCCATAAGCTTTCATTTCGTATATCGCATGCCTATGATCTTTTCTGTACAAGCTTGCGACTATACGAAATGACTGACAGCGCCGGTCCCTTTAGCGAGTCGCCTTCTTTGTTTACTGTCGGAGTTTTGATCCAAATTATCATTCTACGAAATTCGGACTTCCCGATCGAAATCTTGCTAATGACTCCATTTTTGTTATGAATCCAACTGAAAATGTGTAGAATTTATTATTTAACAGACCGTTTCAACAGAGTATTTTTCAGTTGAAAATTGTGTCAGAAGTGGGTGCCGACGGCCCAGCGAGGTGAAAAGTCGGCTGTGTTTTCTATCAAACTTTGAACGCAAAGTTCTCCACTTAGACACTGTCTCGGAAAATGAAGTTTATATGTATAAAAAGAGCGAGATGCCAGCTTTTTATCCATTCAAAATTATTTCACGCTGTTTGGTATTTTTCATCGAAATAAAGGAAAATATGACGCAAGCTTGTTAAAAGTGGTTTCACTCTGGGACATTAATCGGCAATGATTTAGTACAGGAACAAAATTGTCAAATGTGACTTACTGCATTTTATTCCTTGTGTTCTGAGGTTTTCATCGATAGTAAATATGTGTTGATAGTTTGAACGGACAGCGAGCCAGACAACACGGAAGCTGCCATAGCAAACACAAAATTCTGTTGGTTCCGGCCTCACGAGGCTCGTTTCGCCTCGGCACCGTGGTGCTGGCTTTGCGGCCCGGTTCACTCTTATAAAAGTGGAAGCGTTGTGTGAGAATGGATCAGTGTTCCCTGATGTGAGCGACTGGCATGGAAGGCAAATAAAAGGAGAAAACTCCGCTTCGTCCACTGCGTCTTCTTGACTGGCTGCTGTCCCTTGGTTCCTGCACTCCTCACCATCTGCCTGTCTTCACCTGCACACCCCTTACCCCTCCACACCATCACACATGTTTTATTGTTTGAAAGTAATTTTAGTTTTAGTGTCATGTTTGTAACTATAAATATACATGTCTTAACTTTTAGGGCAGCGGTCACGAATGTAATTTCTCTTTTAACAAGAGATAACAAAGTTTTCTGAATCTGAATCTGAATCTGAATATGCACATATTAATGTGTGTGTGTGTGTGAGAGAGACAGAGACAGAGACAGACAGATGGAGAGAGAGGAGTGTCTTTTCTGTCTGTCTGTCTATCCCTCCATCTGTCTGTGTCTATGTATGTGCAATATTTACGTATAAAACGCTTCACGTTTCACTGACGCTTCTATCAGTTACGCACTCTTTTCACTTTCCTTTTGTGTGTCAGTTAGTTACGCACAGCGCATCTCGCATGCAGTTGATGTGTCCGCTATTGACATGCAACTGTCACGGCCTGATTAATATGTGTACACCGGCTGTGCGTCCACAACTTACGTCCAACAACCCTTGAGTCCCATTTACATGCCCAACACAGACCTGCCTACCCTTCCGTAATCGTCCGTAATTTTACGGAAATTAACCCCCCATTACGGAGGTACGATTTTCCGTGCGAAATTACGGAAAAGAAAATTGAAAAACTACGCAAATTTCAGACTCGAAAAATTGTCGACTGCTAGACCTTTCCGAGACCGCAGAGTAACTTCCCTTGACTCAAGCCGAAACCACAGATAGTTCGGAACTTGCGATTGGTCAATGTGGTGCTGTGGGCCAACACGACACGCCATCACATCTGTGCGCGCCATTCGAAGCTTTTTGTTCAGCCATTGTAAGACAAAGTTTCAACCGATTTTTTGCCGGCGATTGTGAAAATGGCGGAGAAATCTTCTAAACGTTTGCATGAAACCGATGACGAGGGTTCGAAAACCACTGTGCCACAACGGAAGAAGGCGAAGAAGCAAGTGTTCCGAAGTAAATACACGCGGACTTGGCCTTGTCATGGACCTGGATTTGTATACTCATTTCTGCTCGGTGTGCAATTCAGACTTCTCCATCGGACATGGGGGAGCAAATGACTGCAAGCGCCATATCTCGGGGAAAATGCACAAAGAGACAGCTGCGAGTGCCTCCAGTCAGAAGATCACATCGTTGTTTACGAAATCCAGCGAGAGCAGCCGTCAGACCCACACACGGAAGATCACCAACGCAGAAAGACTGTTGTGTGAGCTGATCTGCGAAAACAACTTGTCCCTGAGCTGTGCTGACAAGATAGTGGCGAAAATGAAAAGGTCCTTTTCATTTTCGCCACTATCTTGTCAGCACAGCTCAGGGACACACACACACACACATATTTTTTTTTTTTTTTTGTGGGGGGGGGGGGGGGGGGGTTGTACATTAGCAGGGTTCCCAGGGTCCTTACCGGTCCTTACAGGTCCTTACATTTTGAAACACCTCAACTAAGGCCTTACAAGTGCTTATATTAGCATCAAGGTCCTTACAAGTCCTTATGACAGCCAAAAAAAAATGTCGATGGCAAAATGCTGGTTGGAAAATCTCGGAAGCAAGCGGTACTTACTCTGAAGTCTGCTCGCCAATGGGTTCTGACAAATGGCCCTAGCCTAGCAGACAACTTTCAGCTTGGAAGTTTTGATTTTTCTCAAGGTCTCGTCCTAGTTTTGCATGGTCTCGTTTCGCGTGAAGACTCGATACTTACATCCATCATTTTCCAGTCTTTGCTCAAGGCAATCGAAATGCCAGGAAAGTGCATTTCAGGATCGTTGGGTAAAAAAAAAAGCAGTACAAGGACTGGTTGCTGAAGGATCCCCAAAACAAACATTATGCTCGATGATCTGTGTGCGAAAGATCACTGCATTTGGCGTCGATGGCACATTGGGTTGTGCTAGACCATATTCATAATATGGGAGGTGTGGAGGGAGTTGTCATTGACAAAAAAAACTCCTTGTCTCAGCATCAGGAGCCTAGGGAAGATATGACGGATACCTTGCTGAACAGAGGCAAGAGGAGGAGGCAGCTGTGGAAAAAGAGAAGAGAAAGAGGTTAGGAGAAGAACTGGTCAACCTGAGGAAGAAACATAAATGCACCAGTGATGAGGCACGTCATCTACTTGAAGAGGCTGACCGTCTAAGCTTCCATTCTCAGGAGCAGAGAAGTTTCAGTCTGATTGAACGATCCAACACTCTGCGTTTGTTAGCTAAGGACAGAAAAAATGAAGCAGAGAGAGTTCAACAGGACATCACAAGGGTCGAAAAAGAATGGAAAAAATGCTGATTAAGGCCAGTGTGTGTGTGCTCCTTTTTTCTCTCCGACATATATTCAGGATCTGAAAGTGCCTATGACCACTAATAACAGTTTTGTTTTTGTTTCTCATTCTCAGTGTCATTTTTTTTTTTTTACTTATCTCTTCTGTTGTGAAAGATTGACATTCAAGTTTAAGTATCAGCTATGACTGTCAGGTTAAAGTATCAGCTGGTTTTAGTTTTAGGTGTGAAAAGAGTGGATTGAAGTGGAAGACAAGAGACTCAAGACATTGTTCTTACTGAAGACTGAACAAGGGAACAAACAGTTTTCAGTGTGACTTGATTCTGCAGTACAGCAGCCAAGTTATATTGGGTGTACGCTGTGTTTGGTGCATTTCCATGAAGAGATATACAAGTACGTTTTGTAATATATATGCTGCTAATGTTAATGTAGAGGTCCTTACTAATTTAGAAAATGGTCCTTATAGGTCCTTACAAGGTCCTTACTTGGCATAAGCTGAAGTCCCTGGGAACCCTGAAATTTAGGTTCTTCATCAGTGGTGTCATCTGTGGTGACTGCTGTGTAAGTTACAAACTGTCAAGTATATCACCTTTGAATTGACCTGAAACTCCTGTCCTGAGTCCGTCATCTGCCATCATCCCAAGGTATTTTAATTCTGCTTTGTTGTTTTTGTTCCTTTTTTACTGTTTATATTTTTTGTTAAAATGTTAAAAATGTAGTTGGAGTTTTGTACACATTATTTGTTCAATGTTAAAAATGTAGTTGGAGTTTTGTACACATTATTTGTTCAAAAACGCCGTGTATTACGCGTCCGTGGAATTACTGAAGGAAATGCAAAATTACTGAAAATCTCTGTGGTTATTACTGATGAGCACAACATGAGGTAGGCAGGTCTGCCAACATTCACGGTCCATGTGTATGTCCACCAGCTGTGTTCCAATCATACCTTCACCAGCTATACGTTTGTTTATATGTCAACAACAACAAATCACATGCTGTTGATATGTCTTCCCAATACATCCCATTTGTATGTCGGGCAATTATACTCCATTTATGTGTTCCCCTGTGATTATAATCTTCCATCCATATGTCCACCGCGTTTATTCCGCATTATCCTCCAGTACTTTCCATTGACATATCCACCAGTTATGCCCATTTATATGTCCACCAGGTATACGTTCCGATTATATGTCAGCGAATTACGTTCTACTTAACGGCCCACCAGTTATATTTCATTCGTATGTCCACCAAGAACATTCTATTGAAATATCCACCAATTATGCCCCATTAATATGTTCTCCAGTTACGTTCCATTTATATCTCCTCTAATTACGTTCAATTCACATGTCCAGCGACAACGTTCTGTTTGTGTATCCACCAAACATGTTCCATTAAAATGTCCACCAATTACGTCCTATTTATATGTCAACTAATTACGTCCCATTTATATGTCCACCACGAATGACCCATTTATGTGTCATGAGTTACGTATCGTACATCTGCCCAATGCTGTCTCATTTATATGTCGCCCGATTATGTCCCATTTACATGTCACCCAATTATGTCCCATTTATATGTCGCCCAATTATGTCCCATTTATATGTCACCCAATTATGTTCCATTCATATGTCGCCAATTATGTCCCATTTATATGTCGCCCAATTATGTTCCATTTATGTGTCTACCTGTCATTCTCAATTCGTTTGTCCATCAGTTCAGGAGACTGTCACGTCCCGTGTATATCATGCGTTCGTTAATTACATACATCAGCTCGCACATTGCATTTATGTATCCACCACTTACATGCAACACCTCTCACATCCTGTTTTATGTGTCTGCCAGTTACATGCAACAGAAGTCGCGGATCCTGCTTATGTGTCCACCAGTTGTGTAAAACTGTAATATCCCAGTTGTGTGACCTTTGTTCATGAGTAGAACCTCCCACGTCCCATTACATGTCCACTATTTATGTACACCACCCCTCACGTCTCGTGTGTATGTCTCCCAGTTACGTACAATACCTCTAAGGTTTCTACGCCCCTCATCTCTGACGAGAGACCACTAGTGAACTATTCTACGTTCACGACATCTACTCAAGGTAAGATGGGTTTGTTGTTGTTGTTGTTGTTGTTTTTTGTCACAATCAGGCAACTAGACACTGAGGGTTCTTATTTCTAGTGTCCCATTCTGCAGAGTCTGTATGTCTCGATGGTTTTCTTGTGAATATTTTTGTCGCTTTGAAACGGTTTTTGTTTTGTTTTGTTTTGAAATCATAGTTGTACTATTTGGGGAGACCATTATGGGGATGCCTCATGTCCCCGGCAGGACCTAACTTTGTCTGCATATGAAAATCAACAGAGCAGATATATTACAAATATACTTCGTCAGTAGATAGGTTAAGTGTTTTGTTTAGTTATAGTTGTTGTTGCTGTTTCGGGGGGTGGGGTGGATTTACAGATTGTTTTATACATATGAAAGAAAAACAAATCGTGGATATACATACCTGTGCTTTACTATGTTAATGAACCAGCTAGCAAGTGCTAACATTTGGTCCGGAGACAGCGTGTTAGACATACCTGTGCTTTAGGATGTTGATCAACCGGCCAGCAAGAGTTAACATTTGGTCCTGAGAGAGCGTGTTAGACATACCTGTGCTTTAGGATGTTGATCAACCGGCTAGCAAGAGTTAACATTTGGTCCTGAGAGAGCGTGTTAGACATAAGCTTACCTGTGCTTTAGGATGTTGATCAACCGGCGCGGCCAGCAAGAGTTAACATTTGGTCCAGAGACAGCGTGTTAGACATACCTGTGTTTTAGGATGTTGATCAACCGGCCAGCAAGAGTTAACATTTGGTCCAGAGACAGCATGGCGGTCTCAAAGTTAGAGGTGCCGGATTTTGTCAGTGGGCCCTGTGTGCTTGAACTTCCACTTTTTTTCTGTTTGTTATCGGAATTCGTAATCATCTCTACAATGACAAGAACCTCTGTGTGTGTGTGTGTGTGTGTGTGTGTGTGTATGTGTGTGTGTGTGTGTGTGTGTGTGCGCGCGCGCGCGCGCGCGCGCGTGCGTGCGTGCGTGCGTGTGTGTGTATCAGTGACGCCGACGATACTGGCTTTACCGTCAACAACAGATAGTATGGAAGCACATCACACTGAGCAGACCTTAACGCCGTCGTCCATGACGTCTACGTCACTAGGAACGCCGGAGTCATCGGCAACGATGGAGCAGGTCACATCACGATTTGTATCTGAGGGTAAGGTCAAACTAGAATCGAGTGGTCCTGGGATTCCTTTAAGTTATCAGACAGTGTAATTCTCGAAAGCAATTGCAGACACAGATACGCATTGCCACGTGCGCCCACACTCAAGCACACACACACACACACACACACACACACACACACACACACACACACACACACACACACACACATACACACACACGCCCGCGCGCACGCACGCACACACACACACACACACACACACACACACACACACACACACACACACACACCACCGGACGCTCACATAAAGGCACACAAGACTCGGACACACACTGTCACGAACAGTCTGTATGAGTGTCTGCGTCCGTGAAGACTGATTAGGAAAAAAAAAAGTTCAAAAAGTAAAAAAGAACAACACACCAACAATGTTCCACGCACCCAAACATACACCACACCACACCACACCACACCAGACTGACTGTATAAGAATCAAATAAAGTAGTTCAGCTGTAAAATCGATTCATTCATGTTAAAACAGCAGCCCATTTCAACATCATCTCCATGAACTCCGTGGGGATGGTCGCTGGGACGCCACCCTGAAGAACAGTTCACCAGATTCCTCTGGTTCTGTCAGTGGTACGCCACGGCCTGGGCCTCTGAACACGTTCTCCCTGTTCTTCCAGTCCATGGATACTCTGTGGTTTTCCCCTGACAGCACATTTGTAGTGGATACTCTGTGGTTTTCCCCTGACAGCACATTCGTAGCGTTTGCCCATTTGGAGGCTAACAGAAGGCGCGATCATTGGTAAATCGGGCTCAGACATGCGGTTGCATGTGGCGTGTATTGGGCAAGTCGAATCTGGCGAAACTCATCCCTGTCCAGACAGGATTTTGTTGTTGAGGTTTCTGCCCACACGCAGCAGATATTAGTGCTGTGTTATATGGCAGCTGAGGCCGATCAAGCCAGAGTGAGGCCGAGGTCGAGGAATCAGAACGAGCAGCAGCGTGGGAGAGTAATGCCACTGGAGTGAGACGGAAGATGAGAAAGCATGAAAAGAAAAAAAAAAGGCTCACACCGGAGGAAATCGTTCCCACTATACAGGTGTGTGGGCTTCAACTACCCTGCGATGATTAAAACGGCGAAAGCGCGCTCCATTCTCAAAGAGAAACTATGACAATAACCCACAGCGTGTCGTGTTAACATCTCTTTGAAGGAAAGGGAAGAATATCTCACTTCTTTTCTTTTTCCTTCTTTAGTTCTCAACAAGAAAGCATCTTTTGGAAATGTCATTTGTGCTCTGCAGGCGCAGAATTTAGCCACATGTAGCAAGTATTCGAAAATGTACTTTTCCTTTCTTTTTTTCCCCAATTTTCTCCAACACCCCCCCCCCCCCCCCCCCATTTTTTTTTTTTTTTTACTTTCTTTGGTAACATATATATAATCTGGCGTCCTCTATCCTGCGTATACCGCCCGACAATCCACCATAGGGCGTGGCCACTCCCTGAGGCTCTATACATGAGCAGACGAACCGGGTAGAAGTCCAGGACCTTGCCCTGAAGCAGGGCTTACAGGGGTAGAGCATATCTGTATCTGTATCTGTAGCTATACGTCGCTTGACATCCAGTGATCTGGCTTTGGCGCGACGGGTGGAGGTGCGCAGCGAAGGTTGTTAATGGCGCTTGGTGGTCAGCGCCCTCTTGAATGAATCAGTGGATGGCGAGTGGACCACCGAATTGTCCAAGTGGTTCCACGCTATTATGGTGCGTGGGAAGAAGGACTGCCTATACTGATCTGACTGGCAACGTGGTACAAAGAAACACCGATCGTTGTTCCTAATGTAGTTTTCAACAGGGTTGTTGATGACATAGTCTGCTGCGTTACGTCTGGGTCTGATCATGCGGCCAGCTCTTTGAGGTGTCAAGAACTGATGAGGAGGTATTGCCGGCACCAGCCCCTCAACCACCTTGTAGAAGAAGGTCAGGCAGAGTTGTTCACGTCGTTCCTGGAGGGTCGGGAGGTTGTGTCGTGTCAGGAGGCCCGTAACAAAGCCAGGGGTGGTAGAGCGATAGTTGCCTGCGATGAAGCGCACTGCAGTGCGCTGAATGTGTTCAATCTTATCGATGTCCTGTCTCTGATACGGGTCCCAGACCAACGCCCCGTACTCAAGGAGGGGACGGACTAGGGCCAGGTAGGCGTTACGTTTGCAGGTTGATGGGCAGTGGTGGAGGTTTCTCCGGAGGAATCCAAGGGTGCTATTCGCTTTTTTGGTGATGCCGCTGATGTGGTTGCTCCATTTGAGGTTATCAGAGAATTGGATTCCTAGGTATGGGTTTGAGGATACTGATTTCAAGATAGTGTTATTGAGGGAATACATGAAAGTGGAAGGTACAAGAGCTAACATTTGGTCCAGAGACAGCGTGTTAGACATACCTGTGCTTTGTGCGTAACCAACGTTCCTTTGAGAGCTGCCACCTCTGGCCAGAATCACATCAGTGATTACAAGCACGGGGCGGATCCGTGGCTTCTCTTGGCGAAGACAGATCGAAGGGCGTGCGTGTGTGTGTTGTGGGGTGGGGGTGGGGTGTTGAGGGTGGGGGGGATGGGGAAAGCGGGGGCGCAGTTGAGGGACTACACACACATCTTCATGGAGTCTGTGTGGGCAGTTTCAAATCAAGAGGACTGTACCGCTGATTGGTGTGGTCATTTTTGTTATGATGGTGGTGTTGCAGATGAAAAAGCCTACTTAAGTTCCGATTTGCAGATACCTGGATTTGTTCGCTATCTTGCTTGCTTGGAATACACTCAGATACTTTAAGAGGCCCAGTCATTCCATTGTTAGCTTTCAGTCTGATAATTGTTGCTTATTGTCTGCTAGAATAGTTGAATTTTTCTGTAGTCTGGTCCCACTTCGATTTCGTGCGTCTTCAATGCCTTTTGTTTTTTCCAGCCTGTTGGAGTATAGCTAAATGACATTTGAGTCGCTGATGCTGTTATACAGTAATTTCTTCAAATGCGTTTGAGTTCACTGTTCCATATCATGGGTAAAATGTCAAGCCTGGATCGGGAGTAATGAGGTAGGAGTGGAGGTGGAGGTAAAATAGTATTGTGGTTGTTGAGACCACCAACCTCACACTGGATCTCCTTCCAACTTTTCCACCCTTAACAAAATGATATGCACCTGAACGCAAGAAAACAAATTGTATATATTTGACATTTACATTTTAGGTACTCTTTGGAAAAGTGATCCTCAGAGGAACTTTTGATACACACTCTTCTTTACACTGATTGTGTTTTTAGGAATAATATATAAGTGACACACAGAGAAATGATTGTTAATAGATAAATAAACAACCAGTAATTCTTTTCCTCCAAACAGCACCCACTTCGGCGTCAGATGTGCAACTACAAGCTACAACCAGAATGGACCACTGCTCATGCTCATGCTCTCGACCAATTGTTGCCAACGTTACATCTGCCAAGGAAGTGGCGAAACATCTGCAGAAGGAGCTGACAGTGAGCAAAACCATGCTGTCATCCAATCGGAGAAGAAAAGAGAGTGCACCAGACAACCGACCTTCGGCTCAAGCCACTGGTGTCCTGGGCATCCTCATTCTCGTGTTCCTGGGCTGTGTGATCGTATTACCAGACCTCAAGGACTTCGCTCAAGCCATTTATTCTCAATATGTGCAAAAGCCAACAGGAAATTGAAAACAGTAGAGATCTCATTGAACACCCAGTTCCGATAAGAACACTTGGGGCAGTTAAGGTTGATGAGTAGATGGATGGATGGAGAGAGAGAGAGAGGGAGAGAGAAAGTGACAGAGAGAAAATAAAACCAGTCTTTTGCTGTCGAAAAGGTTCAGAGAAGGGCAATAAGGCTTGTTGGTGGCAACAAGGCAGACATTTTACTGCATAATTATTTTCTTTTTGTTTTTGTGACCTCATGAGAGTGCGAGAGATGGCACTGTTCACTGTTCTGCGAAGTACAGCTTAACCTTCGCCGGACGGTGTGGGTCCATGTGGACCCAGAAGGGTCTTTAAATGCCAATATCTCGTATATTTATAGATATTTTTCAATGAAATTTTAGATATGCTCCAAACACACAAATTCTCTCCTTGTCCTAAAATTTCGAAAATATAGGTCAAAATTTGAAAAGGTAATTAAAGGTGACATTTTATACAGTCATCGACGACGGTGTGGGTCCGTGTGGACCCATGGCTCGCAAAGAGGGAACTCTCTTTGCGGACATGGGTCCACATGGACCCACACCGTCTTCCGTGTATAGTCAAAAGCACCCGTCCGGCGAAGGTGCTTTTGACTATACACGGAAGACGGTGTGGGTCCATGTGGACCCATGTCCGCAAAGAGTTTTCCCTCTTTGCGAGCCATGGGTCCACACGGACCCACACCGTCTTCCGTGTATAGTCAAGAGCACCGTCCGGCGAAGGTTAATGTGGGTCCAAAAAATGTTTCAGTTTTTACCTTTCCCCAAGTGTTGTTTTAGATTTTATTTGTGTACTTCTGTTCTATATCAAAGTTATGAGTGGTGATGTATTGCACACACTATTATGTTTGTATGTAAAAAAAACTTTTATAAATCAAAGTGAGGAAATAAAACGCAAGTCAGAAATAAAAAGCATGTACAATGAATGTCCCATGGTTGTGGATGAATACACATGCATGCAGAAATGTGCATACTTCTAATGCGATTATATCTGTGAATTCAGACCTAGTAAAACGGGGAAGATGACAATACCTGTCTGCTCTATCAGGGCAAACAAACAGTTCATGCAAAGCAGAGTTCACCCGATGAAAACACACACCGAGACACATCAAATGCTTAAGTGGAACACATGTGGGTTGGCACTGCCAGAGGATACACCATCAGAGGCTCCAGCAACGAGATTCCGCACGCAGGCCACGAATCATGGCCTGGAACAGCTTTGATATTCAGAGCATGGAATCTGGGTTGACTGGATGGAGTTTTCAACAACACACTTTGATCTGCGACAAATTCTGTGCATTTTTCATTCATCTATATATGAAGTTAATCTTTCACTTGACTGCATTCTTTCCTGTTGTTTTGTGACAAATCTCGTGCACTTTCTGTCCAGCGTAATTCTTTCACACATGCTTCCCGACACTCTGGACACATGAACACTGTGGTTATTAGAAATATTTATTAAACACACTAGTGACACCATTTCAGTCTCTTTTCACAAAAAACTGTGCCAACTAGCAACCACCAGCTTCTACCATTCTGCATGTTAATCTTTTCATTACTTTGTGCAAGTGTGTTGTGCATTGCTTCCGCTCATTCCTAAGCTTTTTCATTGTTAAAAACTCATTGCCTGTTGTCCATAAATTATCCATAGGGGTTTCACCAGGCTTGTGGCACAAAGATCAACTTGAAAACATTCTTTTTTTTCCAGAACAATAAAACAGCAGGAATGAACGGAAGATGGTGCACAGCTGACTTTGCCCCACACATCAGGAATGAAAGAATTAACAAAACACTGTGCGTTCAGAAGTGCACGTCAGACTCTTTTCTTTCTTTTGTCGTCTTCTTACACTACAGGCTCTACTGAACCACTGTAGGTTCACAATTCTCCTGTTTGGTCTTCTTTGTCTTCAGTCTACAGTCTAGGGATCGACCGAAAACCTGCTCTACCTGACTCGAATGCTTTCAATCACAATATGAAAGCGAAGTATGATACATCAGCACACTAATTTGATCCATTTCCATTTTCAGCAAACATCAGATAAAATTCAATAAGCATGCAAACACTAACATAAAACAACAATAATTGTGTCTATATATGACTAATTTGTTTATCAATTTTTTTTATCCATTCATACAGGACAGGTATAAAGTATCTTCACTGTTCATTGAGAAATAAGTAGTCTCTCCCAACGAAAGCTTTTAAAAACAAGAATGAAGTCAGCACTGAGCTGGTCTTTCAAAAAGATTCATCTTTGTACATCTTTGTACATATATACCTTAGTCATCATACCAAGCGGTCTCTCTTAATCTTCATGCTTTAAAAAAAAAAGAGAAACTCAAGACTTATTTGCCTAAAACTGTGTCAATTCTGTTCCACATTCTTGGAAAGCAGTCCATGGTGACTAGTTACGCTACACCCACTCCCCTATCCCCTCCCTGCAATCGTCAGATGAATGCTGAAAAGTACGCTGGATTGTCTTTAGTTCTTGAAAGCGATTTTTCGGCTCTTGAGCACACTCCACTTGTGACGCTTCATGTAGTAGGCGACAGCCAGCAAAGAGGAGAAGATCATGATCGCCTGGAACAGAAAATGTGACCACTGACATTCTGCATCGATTCTCAGCTCAGGGTCCACACACACTGACAAGTCCAATATTCCATGACTTTTCATTGACTTCTTAACTCAAATAAGCTATTTGTACACAAAAAAATGTATTACACTGCACAACAGGATAACAGTAACTGAGCCAGAAGCCACTTCAATGTGGAGAAACTTAACTGTTCACATGAATCAAATCTTTGCACAAGTCATTTACATTCAACGTCCATCTTGCGCTATACTGGATGAAGATAAGTGATTGCTCATTACTTTTTGTTGTCCTGAGTGTCGTGTGCTTTGCCTGAAGGTGTGTGGGGTAAAAATGCATCATGTTTTGTCTTGTGATTCATTTGTCTACGTTTTTCGGTTGAGCCATATGAATTATTCTTCAGATTTGTTTAGATTTCCAGCTGCAGTTGCCTCACTTTGCAGCATGAACAGTGAGAGCAAAAAATGCCTATTCTTATTGAATGAGATCATTTAAGGGTCCACAAACAATCATCTCCACTAAAATCTTACAAATACATGCAGGATTATTCATTCATCATTCACTTTCTTTGTGTCTTCAATGCACAATTCAAATTTGTCCTGTACATTTTAAAAAATGTCTTTTTACTGCATAAGAAATGAAAACAAAAACCAAAAAAGCTGAAAATTTCATGTCTGTTTTGCTCTAAACATTAACCTGTGAACGCAGCACAGAGAAAAAAGGCGAGTGTTCCAAGATATCAAGTCTTTCTTTATAGGGAGGTGGGTTTTTTTTTTAAAGTGTCTTTTCAATGGAGGGTTTTAATGCAACAAAGACACATGGTCCTGTGCTGACCTTGAGTCCCATTTGTTTGCGAACGTCGTGCTCTGGTTCCGCAGCCCATCTCAGGAAAACACAGACATCTTTGGCACACTGACTTACTGTGGCTGGTGTACCTGAAATCCACATCACTGCCATCATAATACATGTATACACACAAGTACATAGCACACCAGCATACAAACATGTTTATGTAGCACATTAGTGTACTTCAAGTACAGCGCATAGCAATACATAAACATGTCTACTTAACTCATCAGTGTGCAAACGTATGTACTCAATACATCTGTATACATATATGCATACTTATCTCATCAGTTCACATGCACTGTATTCTTGGAACATTTACCTCAATACAGCTGTTGAACTTGATATCCCATATCAACCATTTCTCAACCACTTCATCAATGTGTATACATTCATTGCATATACTTGCTGTGGCTAGTGTACCTAAAATCCACATCATATTCCTAAGTAAACGAATCAACATGGAAGCGCAAATGTACACAGCTCTCTGGTTTGGTGTGCATAGTATACCTAAACTGTAAAGTCATGAATCATTGTAAAAATGCCTCATTAGCATCTGTCTATCCTCAGTACAATGATATGGTGTATCTAAATCAACATCACTGCCACTAATTGAGCAACACTTCAGAGAAGTGTATGTGTTTGAAAATCTCTGACTTTCTAAGGCTGATGTACCTCAAATTCTTAGCACAGCCATTAACAAACACATTGGGAAACTTATAAAGCATTTTGCTTCCTTACATGCTTTAAGTGGTGAACCTGAAAACCACATTACAACCATAATTACATAAGCATCTCAGGAAATTGCATGGCAATCCAAGCACACTGAAAAGCCATTATGTGTACATCAGACATTCAGAAAGGCTTGTCCATGAGCCCCTCATTCTTTGTTTATTCACATGAACAGATTGAATAACCCCTCCAGACTGTGGCATGTCTTCATGGCTTGGTGAACATGGTATAGCAAGTATGGACCAGAAAGTCCACACACGGGGACGTGTTCTCGATGAAATTTGGCACCACTGACTGTATGTCCTTGGCACAGCGTCTTGATATTACAGACATGTGCATCAAATGGCTTAAAAAGTCCCTTAAACATGACCAGAAAAGGTATTTGAATCTCATTTACTCTTCCTTCTTTGTTCTTCAGCAAGAACTTGATTCAACATTGGTCAGACTCTTTCATGTGACAATCTTAGGTTCCTATCACACTCCACTATGATGGACAATGTAAAACAAACACGTCTGGATATTTCGATTTGTGCATCAAATCCATTCCACTTGCACACAACAGCATGCCCTTGTGCAAAGCAAGGAATGTAATATAAATTGCATATATGGTTATTTCTTTTGTGTTTGTGTCTGTTAATACTTTCACAAATCCATGGGTCTTGAATGCAATGGGAGTCCACATGGACATTGGCACTGAAGAAAAAAATCCCTTTGGAGCTGCCAAGGCTTCTGTCTGTTTTTTGGGGGGTTTTTTCCCCCTCCAAATTCATGTAACAGAAAATGGATGATTTCCAAGAAATAAAAGAAATAAAGAGTCAACACAAAACTTTCAAAATATTTCTTGGAGGAAAAGAAATTATCTGAACTACTATAGCGAACACTATCTTTTCAGCTCTCACCGTCTTCGTATTCAATGATTTCATTGTAGAGCGCCCGTGCCATGCCGATGGCCCCACCAGGGAAGTATGGATTGTAGTGAAGATCTTCCCTCAGGGTTATCCCAGCCGGAGGATCACAGTAGCCAGTCAGCAGAGCAAAGACGTAATCCTGCCAACACAGGTGTACAAGCAGGAAAAGTTAATCATCTGGTTTTGCTTTTTTTCTTTTGCTTTTGTTTCCTTTTTCTTTTTAACTTTTACAGAGGGTAAATACAAATGTATTCTGTCAACAAGAGAATCCAAACTGTATTTGTTTGCTTGGCTGGTCTTCTGTCAATCTAAAATAAGTTGTTCATAAATTATTTCTTGGCTTCTCTTTTTCTGCCATTTTCCAACTTTCTAATTCTTATTTGTGCTTGTGTGTAATGTCCTTAGAATGTATAAGTGCCTGCCTGTGTGTGTGTGTGTGTGTGTGTGTGTGTGTGTGTGTGTGTGTGTGTGTGTGTGTGTGTACGTGTGATCTATGTGTGTGTGAACAAGCATACATACATGTGTGTTTTGAAAGCAATCCAAGAATCAATCAATCCTGCAAAGCATATTACAAATTAATGTAAAGAAAAAAGAAAAGAAAAGAAATTGAAATCATTACCAAATGAAAATTGTATTCCACAACAGAAATGAATAAACACTAAGAAAGCAAGAGACCAAGTATGAAAGAAAAAAAAAGTTACATTTCCTAGACCACATTTTTCACTTCACACTGAAGAAGAAAGCTCTGGTCACCTCTCCACCATGTCTGGCCTGGACGATGTAGCTCAGATCTGGTGGATAGGCTCCAGTGTTGGCGGCCCGAGCGGCCTCCTCATTGGGATAGGGGTCGGGGAACTTGTCTGACAGCTTGCCTGGCCTCTTGAACATGTTACCTTCCTCATCAGGGCCGTCTTCTACCTGAATCTGGTGAGGACAAAAGTCAGATTCTAATCAATAATCACACTTTACTGAAAACACCAACACCACCCAAAAAACAAACCAACCCCAAAACAAACACACACACAAAATAGGTGCATATGGAAAAATATTTTACATTCCTCAACAAGGCCATCTTCCACAATGACCTGAATGCAAGAAATCTAGAAGAAAGTCCTGAGTCTGATCAATAATCAGATCTGACTTAAAAAAGAATATCTGGTTTCTATACAAACAGCATAACACTGTACGATATAACGCTACCATGATATTGCATGTTCAAAAACATGAACACCACACCACAAATGTGCGTTTAACAGAGTATGGTGGCACCTATTTTAAAAGAAAATTTTGTCGGTATTCTTGAGCTAACCGATTTCATCACTTCGTTATGGATCTACCAATTTTACAGGTAGAAGAACTGTGGAATTCAGCTTCTGGAGCATCTGGTCTGGTAGACTATGATTGTATGGCTTCAAAGATTTAAAAATGTTTTTCTTTATCATGCTATTGGCAGTCGTAAAAAAGTTTATCCATATGGTTCAAATAAGAACTCTTAAAATGTTGTGGTTGTTAGTCAGTGTTTGTTTTAAGTTATAAAGACCGTATATATGTGAAGTCTGCAACTGAAATTGGGGCTGAAAATCAGCAATGTCTGGAAGAAAATATTCCCTTCAATATCAACTAGACTAAGAGAAAAAAAAAGCTGAGAGGCAAACCAATACACTGAAGAAAAGAACAAAATGTATGCCTAAGGAAATGCATTTACCTGTTGTTAGAAAAAAAAAAGAGGAAAAAAAAGAGACTGAAAAAAGATTTCAAACAAAAATGAATTAATTAACAAAAGACCTTTATACGCTGCATCAATTTTACCATAATGAAGACTTTCTGCATTTCAACTCCTACTGTCAAATGCCTGTCAATCATACTCCATATAACTACCACCCTATTCCGCCAGTCAAGAGAAACACTTAATTTTGTTCCTATATGGTGTATTTGGAAAGCCTTGAGAGTTACCGTGTTATCTGAGAACAGCAGTAATTGTGAAAGTGGCTACCATTTTCAAAGAATTTCAATTCCCCTCCCAAAAAAATTTAGACATTTTTGAGCATGTCTTGAGTGACAATTTTGCACTTTAGAAAAGTAAAGTGGCAGCTGCTGAACTCTTTCAAACAGTTCATGAACATAAAAGAAATAGATCACTCTTGAATAAGTTGAAATGCAGCAATACACAGCCTTTCTCATTTCCTTTCAAAAACAACAAATAAAGCAAAAACCCAAACAGTCACCATCAATACATATATACTCAATTTCAAAATGTTTACCAGATTTCCTATAACATATTACTTACTTCCTCAGCTTCTCTCTTGGCCTCTGCTTCATCCATGATGGCCCCAACCAGGTTACGATAGCAAAGGTAGTTCATGCTGTGGCAGGCTGCACACACCTGTTTGTACACCTGGTACCCACGTCGTACACTGCACAGAAACAAACAGACCTATACATGTCCAAATATTCAAAAAAGGCATGTCAAAATGCACAACATTTATACGCACACTTGAAGACATCACCACACCAGATCAGGAATACATGCAAATTATGTAAACAAACATGACATGCACATTACGCATTGTTCACGCACTCAACCTTCACACTAAAGTGCCCTTCCCTCTGTATCTCATCTTGCATGTACACACCTTCTGAAAGAAAATATAGAAATACACACATACACATGATCACAGGTCTGCACATACCTACAAATATTTTTCCGTTTACTTTTTGCTCTTTTCTGTAATTTCTCTCTCATCCTCCACCCATCCTCAATGTCATTAAACCCATGCCAGTCAATTCAACTTTGCCATTCAATGCCACAGAAACACTTGCAGCATAAACTTCACACTTGACAAGGAGCAATCAACATCAGTACATCATGAGGCAACTCACTACAGGAGACACGTTCAGTGGTGCCTGTTCTGATCCAATATCTGCAGGTCATCACCGATTAAGCCTCATTACCAACAACAATATCTGCAGGTCATCACCGATTAAGCCTCATTACCAACAACAATAACTGCAGGTCATCACCGATTAAGCCTCATTACCAACAACAATAACTGCTTAGTTGTATAGCTTGTGCGAAAGTGGAGCCCCCACCATATGGTGCTACAGCTTTCATCCAATGACAAACGGAAGTCCCAAAGAACTTGCCGATACCTATGACTTTGAGCTTCAGCTAACCGCCCCTTTCCGTATAATTGATACTATCAAATTCAAATACAGCACATATTTTCTACTAATCTATAACTAATATAATACAGAAAACAACAGCACACATTTTCTATTAAACTTTCACAAACATAATACAGAAAATACACACAAAGATATGTATGAATCCAAGAAAAGAAAACCCAGAAACGCAAGAACACAATCCTTTCCCAATCAGTTTCATCACACCTCTTGGTTGAAGAGACCCACCTTGCTGTGTCCAGGGCGCTGAACATGCCATTGTGGCTCCAGGGCATCTTGGGGGCATGCATCTCAATGCCCTCGGCCAGAACTGGAGTTGCAAGGGCAGCTCCTACACCCACTGCTCCCACAGTGGCCGCTCCCACCACAGCAATCACCTGTGAGCAGAACAGAAATACTCTGACCCATTTCTATGGAAAGCTGATCTTCAGGAATCCTTCTAGAAAACAAAACAACCTTGGACCATAAAAGAGAATGAGATACTATAGTAACTATGAAGCGTATTAAGTCCTCACATGTTCAATCTTCAAAGGTACCTAAGCATTCAGTTCCCAGTTTCAAGATATGACTATCTCCTCTCCACAGTTTCTGTTATCTCCTCTCCATAGTGTTTGTATATAAAATTACCGTTTCACACACATAAGTTGTTGACATGGTCAAGAAGGGTTCAGGAGGGGAAGGGATTGGCTGTGTGTGTGTGAGTGTGAGTGTGTGTGTGTGTGTGTGTGTGTGTGTGTGTGTCTGTCTGTGTGTGTCTGTCTGTGTGTGTCTGTGTGTGTGTGTGTATGTATTTATGTGGGCAAGGGGGGGAGGTGGGGGAGAGTGCTGAAGAGACCACAAGAGGCCAAATTACAGTTATTCAGCTGGGGATGGGAGTGGGTGGTTGCTTGGCAATTTATTTACCATGGTGTCTTCGTGCACTGTGACAAATTAAATTTCTCCATTTGGTTTCTCTGGTTCTATTTCACAAATATCTCTTGTGAGCAGTTAAGCACACTTACATGAAAAGACCAACACTGTATTGATGCAACTGAAGTGCTGATCCGTTGTCGTCAAATGCATCAAGGAAAATTTCATTATGCCATCCTATTTCCTATTTCAAATTTCTCTCCCTTGCTGTTCCTCCTCTTGTCTCACTGTAATTCTGCCTGTTCATACGAAATAGAGGGTTGATGCCTTGTCAAAACACCCCAGTCCATAGACAAAGGATCCGCCCCACATCATACCAATCATTCACTGTTCAAGTTCATATTCTGTTTTCCTTCCTAAAGAAAGAAAACGCTGGGCAGATACGAGTCTGGGTTTTCCGTGTTTCACCAACAGACTCCGAGTCCTGAGTGAAACTGAACAATCTGGTTGTCAAAACAAATACATGTGTCAAAATTGAAGTGCAAAAAACAGGGAGCATAATGCTAGAACACTGACAAGGAATGCCATTCTTTTAACTCAACATATAGTCAGGAACCCGAAGCCTGTGAACCGATTCTCGTCTCTGCTCCCATCTCTGATAAACCCACAAACGCTGCATTTAATTAACAAAACCTCAGGCCTAAAGACCAATTGGACAGCAATTGTTTTAGCAATTAAAAAATATTTTGGGTGATTCACCAATGGCTATGGCTATTTCAGTTGGATGGTCATGTAATCAACAATACTGACAAGTTCCCAAATCCTAAGTGTCAATATGTCAGAAGATATACCAATGAAGTCTCAGTAAAACATCAGATTCATTGTTCAACTTTTTTTGTTTTGAAAAGGTAAACATTTTCTTTTCTTGTACATACCCATTTCTTGCCATGCTTGCCTTTGAATGAGACGAAATCTGCCTGTAAAAAAAAAAAATTCAACTCTCACAAACAATACCACACCAATTTTACCTTAAATATAAGTAGTCAACAATAAATGATTACTTTCTACTATAAAATAAAAACAGTAAAAAACAATTTTTAGATTAACAGTGAACTTTTCTTCAAAGCTCCATTTCCTATTTGTCTTCTAAAAAAGAAAAAGAAAAAAGAAGGCTACATTTGTTTGTGGTTTGAGGTATTTAAACTGAGAATGTTTTTAGGAAATCACAGTTCAACTAAATTCTAGTTTCATACCAGCCGCCGTAGCAAAGTGGTTAGCATCACGGACTCTCGGCTGGGAGGTCGTAATTTGAATCCCATCAGAGTCATGTGGGTTTTTCTGCCCCAACCGGCTCCTACCCAGAGTTGAGTTTGCTGCGGACTCGGTTGGGAAAGAGTGGGACCATACAGTCAAGTTTCATCCACTTAATGGATGCGTTTCTGACAGTGTTGCTCAAATTTCCTTTCCAACACTGCAGGTGCCTGTATCTCTCGGGCCTGGTTGATGCCAGGATATATTATGAAAGGAAGCGTACAGTACAGCCCTGTCATGTAGTCTCAGACCGAAATGGAAATCCTTAGCATCATCTTAACCCGTTGAGCGCCTTTAGTCAGTCAGCTGACGCGGAAACAAAAGTGCTTTCCATGTGCCTATGGGCAGTCCCCTGACGTCATGCATCTTTCTTGAGTTTTCATTCGTTACTATTTCTATCAATGGACTCAAATAGAGTTTGCGTAGAAAGCCTTATATGTCTGTAGTCTTAAAATAATATGTAAATGACCACACGTGAGGGGAAAGCCCATTTATTCTTATCACTGACTGGGTGACCAGCCAGCACTTCGTGTCTCGCTTGCAAAGATGGCGGCGCAACCTGACAAGCCCAGCGACCAAGTCAACGTATTTACACAGCTGAGCAGGCTCTGCTGATGATTTTTGACAAACACAATAATCTTTTATTCAACGACTAACTCGAGCATGAAGGTGAGATGATGATAGTGGTGGAATTGCCGACCATATTCGTCAGTTATTGAGTAGGGCTCTGTGACCTCTCAGTGTGTGTTCAGCTGACAGCGTCAGTCGAACGAGCCAGCCAAGTGTGTACTCTGCACTGCGTGCTGGTGTCCAGTGATGTGAAATCAGTGCGAGAGGGGATCGTGGCCTGCTCGCGGCGTGACACGGTGCAGACGAAAAGGTAGGGGAAGATGAGGAGTGAAAGAGAGGGTTGAAGTTGAGCAAGGGGGTGTGGTGGGGAGGGGGGGGGGGGGGCGTGGTCGTGGACTGGTCAGTCTGCATCGAGTGTGAGCGTCTTGATAGACTTCCAAACTGTTTTACTTTCATTTACAGGTGTAGTGTGACAATACAAACTTTATTTTCAACTTTTTTGCTGTATGTTCTTGTTTGGATGTGGTAAATACATATGTTTTTGATCGTGCAAAAAAATCTATCCAAATCTACAAGCCTAAATACTTTTGTATTATCAAAATTAAAACAAAAGAAGCCCAGATTCAAAATCTTCATTCAATTTCCTTCAAAAATGATATAGATTTCATTTTTCTATCTTTTGTAGTTTCTGAGCTAGAATTTTTTGTTAATTATGACCCCCAAATCATGAGATTTCCCCGGCACCTGGGAACACCTTTGTTTGTACTATTGTGAGGCACTGAACGGGTTAATCATCCTCATTCTCATCGATCAGCAACAACAAAAAAAAGTCTCAAATTCTGTGGCTCTTCATGCCCTGCTCTCATGGTGACCTCAATTTCAATGTAATCTCCACATCTGTGGCCTTGGTTTGGTTCCGTCGGGATCACCCGTATCGGTGAGTCCATAGGGGCTGTCGTTAGACGGACGTGGTGGCGCCCTCCGGGGGGAGACCTCACTCACGCCGGCTCCGCGACTAAGCAATTATTGTCATCAGTAGGGGGCTTAGTAGGTGGTATCCTGCATATGTTAGATCTGAACAGGCGCCACTGAACACCACCTAAGTGATTCGGCAGCAGTGCAGTGTCTCCTCCGGTGGGTTGCCTCTTGGCGACTTGACATTGACTGCTCCCTGTGGATTGCCGGTGCCGGGGCTGCAGCAGGGCCGACCGGGCTGTGGCTGTGGACAGGGTGTCGGAATGAGCGGCATGGGTGGCGCAGAGGTTGGGACAGCAAAAAAAAAAAAAAATTCTAGTTTCATTTTACCTAAGTTTATTTGTGTGTCTCTTTGCAATGCAAATTTCACCTGGAAACAGTGCTGTGCAGAGCAAAAGAGAAAGAGAATGACTCTACAAAACAAGAAAAAAGGTCACACGTTTCTTGTACAAAAAATATTTTAAAACTTCATAACTTCAGTTGCAGCAGACCAATACGGCAAACTGTTTAACCCTTTCAATGATTAATCCGTCCTGGACACTGCTCCTGCCATTTACTTCAGGCTGATCTGCTTGAACAGAAGATATTGATCACTTTAACTCTATTTATGAAAAAATAATTTGGCAAAGACACACACACACAATATATATAGTTATATATGTACATCTACATATACACTGTGTGCGTGTGTGTGTGCGGCGTGCGTGCGTGCGTGCGAGCGTGCACGCGGCGCGCCCATGCGTGTCTATATATCGGATAAATCAAATTCCATGGTTACTGCCAAGTGATTTCATAACAAGATATGAAACTTTCATGTTCACTTTCAAATTTTTTGATGCCTCAATGAGCCAAAACATTGTTTCACATGAACAGCCTGCGCACTTTTTTCAACTAAAAAATATTGGAAAATCACTCTACCATGATGTTGGGAAAACTCTACTAAGTTACAACAAAAATAATTGTTTGGCTTTTGGTATATAAAATTCGGTATCGAAGAAGAAAACACCCGAAGGTGCTGGGAGGACCCAGAGAAGCACTGTCTTCACCCACCTTTTGAGCAGTCCTGTACCACCCTTGGAGGCCTGCGCTGTATTAACGATGGGTACAGGCATGCGCAGGACACTCCATTAAGATATCAAGGGACATAACTGCTCCTAAACTGAGGTAAATCAGACTACAGGATGCAACTCAGAACAGCCTTAAAATAGTATCCCCATGGGTGTACCAGACCGTATTTCATGACTGCAGAGCCCACCGGCAAAAGACACCAACCTCCAGCTGCCGAGCACACCCACAGACCCAACCACCCCTGGCCACGGACAGATGGAGACAGTGCCACTCCAGACACAGCCAAGCTTTCGCCATACGGTCTTATGAGCCCTCATGAGAGAATCCAAAGTTGTAGTCTTTCCCACTGTCAATAGGACTTTCCCTGTGGTCAGTGGGTCTTTCCTCACCGTCACTGGACCTTTCTCCAGGGTCAGCCTAGTTAAGGCAAAGAAATCACTCTACCATGATGTTGAGAAAAGTCTACTAAGTTACAACAAAAATAATTGTTTGGCTTTTGGTATATAAAATTTGGTATCATATATGATTATATCACTTGATTTACAATGCCTTGACAAATTCAATTATTTTACATAACTCCACTTTCCGAGCAGAAACAAATTTAGTCAAAAGACTTCCAAATTTTAACTTGTTATAAACAATGCTTTACCTTTCCATCTTTCTTTCTTATTCTATCATTAAATTATCTGAATTCTAACAATTATGTCAAATTTTAAAACTGTTGCATGCTTTTTCACTACAACCGTGAGTGGGTACATCAGGTCTGCACAGACGCATGTTCAAGGCACTATTAAGTGATGCCTGGGTGCTAGGCTGAATGAAGTATGTCATTGTAAATTCATCCCCCCCCCCCCCCCCCCCCCCACCTGATTGTGTAACTTTCTTGCAAATGTATGAGCACTACGATATAGCAGACACTAACTTACTGGAATCAGATTGTGTTAATTTACTTAAATGCACCCAAATAAAATGAAACTGATGAAGTTTGTTTACTGATTCAATAATGTTGAATGATTCGGTAAGTCCTTTATTAAACGCTGGGACAACTGCACAATCTGGAGCTGGTCTACGTGACAAGCAGACGAAAAGCTGAAAGGCTCGATCAGTCGATGATACAACTGTTGTAATATTGCTGTTGAGGTTCAAGGGCACCTCAGTTACGTATCAATCCACTTCAGAAAGTGTTTGTGGCATTTCCATGAATCACATTCGATTAGAAAATAATAAACTACACAAATGGAACACATTAAACACGAAAAAATCGGTACCTTTGGGGAAAACGTTCCCGATTTTGCCACCAAGAGAGCTTGTCTCGAGGTCCTTCCTAGGACAGAAGCCATGTTGCGGCGTCACCACCTTGTCAAGAGACCGTCTGTACTTCACAATCTCGTTTGACTCTAGGCTACCAGAATGCCGGACCTGTGCAGTTTAGGTAAGACTTACGAAAGAACTGGCGCGCATGATCGTTTCCATATTCCCCGCATCCGGTTCCGGTACATCACCAGTGTAAACATTCATGGAAGAAGGAAGAAAATTTGCAGCTTAAAAATTAAAATCGTACAGGACCAACTTCAGAATGGCTAATGCGCGCGGAAGGGTAAGACAGATAATAATTTTTTTTTTAAAACTTGCAACACAACGCGACGCACATTCATTGCATTTACCATACCATACCATACCATACCATACCGCTGCAGACTGGATTAGGCTATTCAGTCTTCAGTCTGGTCTTCTTCACAAAAACCTAGTCAATCCTACTATTTAAACTTCTTGCGCGGGTGATGATGGCGCACCAGTCTGAAAGTCTACCAAATCGAATGTATACGGTCTGCCCAATGGTAATCCAGACTGGCCTTGAAGATGGTGAGTTAACCACTTTTTCTGGGAGCGCGTTCCAGGGATTCACCACTCTATAGGCGAAATAGTGCTGGCGCAGTGAACCATCTCAAATCCTTTTAATGAGCTTCAGAGTGTGCCCATGGGTCTGCTTAACACTGTTTTCCAATAAATGGAACACATTAAACACGAGAAATAGGTACCTTTGGGGAAAACGTTCCCGATTTTGCCACCAGGCAACTCTTCGGGTTGTACAGCCCGTGAGTGAACTTATAGGTTTCAATTATGTCGCCCCTGTCCCTTTGGTGCTGCATGCTGGGGATTTCCATTCTGGCAAGTCGTTCTTCATAGGGACAGTCAACCAGACTAGCAACCAACTTTGTAGCTCGCCTGAGAACACCCTCGATGAGGTCCTTATCTTTCTGATATCGTGGTGACCACACACTGTTGGCAAACTCCAGGTGAGGGCGTATCAGTGCAATGAAGAGCTGTCGCATGGTCTCAATGTTGATGTACTGGTACGAGAGCCTGACCAGCCCTAGAATTCTGTTTGCTTTGTTGACCTGCATCTCAACATGCTGGCTGAATTTGTGTTCCTGATCTACCAATACTCCTAGATCTTTCTCTCCCTTTGATGACTCCAGTATGACTCTCTCTTTACTGTTGTGTAGTTTCATGCTATACTCTGCCTTGGGGTTACTGTGTCCAAGGTATAGAACCTTACATTTTGTCACATTGAACTGCAGCAGCCAACAATCTGCCCAGTTGACGAGGTAATCCAGATTCTGTTGAATCCTGTCCCTCTTGTTTTGCTCCTCTACTGTGTCGAACACTTTTGTATCATCTGCGTACATCTGACAGATGCAGTTCACCGCCTCTGGCATATCATTGATGAATACAACAAACAGCACTGGCCCCAAGACGCTACCTTGAGGGACTCTACTTAACACAGGCTCCCAACTGAGAAACTCCCTGTGACCCCAACTCTTTGTCTTCTGCCTATCAAAAAGTCTGTGATCCAGGACAAAACCTGTGAAGTGACTCCATAAGATTCAAGCTTGAACTGGGTAGTCTAGCTCATTTATTCTTAGCTCTCTTTATTGCAACGTCCCAGGCCAGTTTATTTTGTTTCTTGTTTCTGTAAATGACCAATGCCTGAGGTGGTCAGCAGTATATGTGGTATGTATGCTGACAATACAAAAATAGGGCAATATACCACATTGGTCCTGTGTACTCATATGTGTGAACTATGAAAAAGCAACTTTCTTGAAAACAGCAAGCACATGAATACATGCAAGTTAGAGAAAGTTTCCTTTTCATACTTCATCAAACAGAAGGGTGCACAGGATTAAATGTGATTGTTACCTAAAAATGTATAGGTCAGTTAATACTGCAGAGGAAAGAGATCCTTAGCAAAAGTGTTTAGACAACATGAAGAAGGAGAATAAGAAGAAGGAGACAGCCAGATTGGCTGTTGGGCTGACAAATGGTTGCTTAGTGATGATGCCAGAAAATGCAAAACACTGGAGCTTGGAAGCAAAAATAAGAAATTTGAGTGAAGGGATTACTATGAGAAAACATGGTGAGAACTTGAGAGCCATGCTGGTGATTATGGCGCTGTAAAGAACCTAATCTGTATGCTTATTGTTAATGAAACAAACTTGGCACTCGCAAGGCTTATTTAAGTTCTAGTACGCAGAGCCAAAAAGATACTGTCTTATTGATCACTGCTATAGATATCTGGAGGCTGAATCGATGAAACTGTTATGTGTTGCACTCATCAACCCCCACCTTGAATTGCTCCTGTGTACATATCCCTTATTTGAGAAGGATTAAAAAGTGATTGAGAGATTGGTGAGTAGTGCAATGAGATTGTATATTTTGTTTTTATGTTATACATTCACTCTTTCATCACAAGTAACACAACCACAGTGCATAAAAAATGAATAATGATTATTATGACTTCAGAAGGAAGGAATGTGCAATGGGTGAGGCAGGTAGGGAGAGAGAGAGAGAGAGAGAGAGAGAGAGAGAGGAGAGAGAGAGAGAGAGAGAGAGAGAGAGAGGGGTTTACAGGAAAGGGGACTAGTGCATAATAGGGGAAACCTTATATAGAACCCACATTTCTGGGACATAGCCACATTTCTGGAATAATCTAGTCTAAATTAATAGGCACATGAAATAGTGGGTTTAGACCTAACAATGAACAGCAGGTTTGGGATATCTGGATCATGAAGATGGAGTTCACAGTGTGAAACTGCTTTGTCTTTGTTACAGACATATTCAGGAAGACCTGAATGAAGTACACACATGTTTATTCATGGTTTCTGGGACATTAAAAGTCTATTTCAAATTGAACAATTAAAAGTCTATTTCAAATTGAAAAATCTTGGTGCCACGGGGGGCCATAATTTCTGGTCATAAAAATGAAGAAAAAAGTGGTATTAAGAAAGAAAAAAAAAGGCTCAAAGTACTTTTTCTCTCAAAGACTTTTTTTATTCCTGAATTTCATCGGACAGCACAGATATGAAGACGCCTTGACAAACTGTTTCAAGACCAAAGTGGATATTTCTTTGAAGCTTTATATCTACTGTGCTGATATCAGTCTCCCTTTAGTACCAGTATTTCCTCACCACACACCGATGAGTACATCAGTTGAGTCCTGATGGAAGGATTGCGTAGGCTGTATCTCTGAAGTTAAGACAACCTAGTGTGACTGATCAAAGATCATATCTTTAATGTTTAACATCAGTCTGTTCTTCCGGCAATCAGAAATTGTCTCTGTCAAAGTGTTCAAAATGACGGATACTTTTACATCATCGAGAGGTAGATAATTTCAACCATAATCAGAGGACATCAATAAACAAGTGATCCTGTGATCAACAATTATGCATGCAATCACATGCCTTGCTAAGTAGTGCCTTGGTGCAGCACTACTGACAGTCATTCTTTGAATGTTCCATTGCAACTTGAAATCACCTGGACAACAGTGCTGTGCATACAAAAATTGTACAATCTGTCAAGTCAGTCCCGGCAGTGACAAGAGCTTTACTGATGCTCAGAAGTGGTATTTTAACTACTAAGTGATATTTGAGGCCAAAATGGCATTAACAAAGCGCCCCAAATCTACCAGCTTGGTACGACTTGTCTGTATATGATAGCGTCACATGATGAAAACTGCCCCCTGAATGAAAAGGAAGGGAACTTAAAATGTCTGTACCAGCTGTGCACAGCTTGGTATACTTTACAGCAGCTGTAGTGAAGAAACAACCCATCTTCTTTCTTCATAAAATAAGACTTGCCAACTGAGCTTATTGTCTTGTATCCAGTACTGAAGGAGAGAGCAGTCTTTTCTGTTTAAAACAATATCAGAACTTGCAAGAGAACCTATAAAAAAAAGTTTCTTTACTGAAACACAGTAAAACATGCTAGTCATACCATGTGATAATGCTCATGCAGTGGCATGTCTTCAAGTTCAACGTGCCATACAGAACACCATCAGGTTATTCCAGCATAAAACAACCGCTATATGATAAAACACATCAGCCGTGTATCTAACTAACCAGTGCTGGCAAACGGTTTCTGCTGAAAGAAGCAGAAGCATAACAAAGTTCACCACTGATCACCATATCCATGTAATGATGTGACTCGTAGACACATGAAGACTTCACAACATTTCACAGAAACTGATTTGAGTAACAACTTCTACATGTTTACAGTTTGCCTACCTGATGGTTCTGATATACAGTGGAAAAAAACAACAACACTGACAGATAGAGTCACAGTATGAGCCAGCAAGAAACGGTCATTGGAGAGAGAAGGAATGTAAAGGGGCAGAAAAAGGGAGAAGTGGGTAAGGGAGGCAGGAGGAGCACAGTAAAGGTGGAAAGCAGAGGGGGTAGATCAAATAATGGCAGAGAGACTCGGGTGGAGAGGATGTACTTGTGTGTGTGTGCATGTGCGCATGTGTGTGTGTGTGTGTGTGTGTGTGTGTGTGTGTGTCTCCAAATAATGCAATGTCACTTTATACCAATGCAGGTCCCAGGGTATATGCAAGCACGAGGGCACCAAAGGTCCAGGGCTGTTATTAGGTAAGGCACAGTAAAAGGTATGCATGCTTAATTATGTCTGACAGTATGTTTATATATATATATATACAGATGCATTTGATGCCATGAACAACTGATCATTTTTATGATTGCTAAACAACCTAATGCTTCTTTTGTTCATAAATTTACGTGCAGTTCTCAAAGTAAAGCATTTTGTTTTCTGATTTTTTTCTTAAACTGACATTTGTTTACAACTCAAGAAATGCAACAACAAAAAAAGAAGCAAAATTATGTTAGCTCTCCTGTTTTAATAAAGTTCCAATGAAAACATACTGAGTGAAAGTCCAAGTTTTAGCTTTCTTGTTAATATGATTTTCAGCTATTATGCTATGAGCTTCTGGAAATGGCAGAAGTGGGAAACCTCAAAGTGGAAATTGCTCTGTGTGTGTGTGTGTGTGTGTGTGTGTGTGTGTGTGTGTGTGTGTGTGTGTGTGTGTGTGTTTGTGTATGCGTGTGTGTGTGTGTGTGTGTCTGTGTGTGTGTTTGCGCGCGCGTGTGCATGCATGCATGTGTGTATGTGTGCGTGTGTGTGTTAGTGTATGTGTGTGTTAGTGTGTGTGTGTGTGTGTGTGTGTGTGTGTGTGTGTGTGTGTGTGTGTGTGTGTGTGTGTGTGCGCACATGCAAGAGAATAAGAGAACATGAGTTTCTGGTTTACAACATACAAGTATTCAGCTATGATTTTTCACAGATTTTGAAACTGATTGCATCTCGTCTCACAGGACACTTTGACTGCTATTCTTTAAGTCCCCTTGAACTGTGTCATAATTTCTTCATAATCATTCTGTCTGTTTCTTTCTGTTGTACTGTACTAGCGATCGGAGATCCGTTTCCCAAGTGCTTCCTGCAAAACACAATTCTTGACGTGCTGCACTCTCGGCCAGGCTGGCAGGAAGTACAAGGGTGAGTGGTTTGTATAAAATCACTGTCATAGGAACAGCTTGTGCAGTTTTGCTGTCTGTGCACCTGAACAGACTATACTGCCCTCAGGAAGGGCAGGTTGAAGGTTCATCAGTCCACTGTATGAGCAAGATCCGCAACACTATCCACTCCAAAATTAAAATGGCTGTGTCCTTGAGTCACATTCTATGTTTTCACCAAGTTGAATTTATCACCCTAAGAAATTTCTGTTTTTCTTTGTGTTTTGTGTGTGTGTGTGTGTGTGTGTGTTTTGTGTGTGTATGTTGGTGTTTTGCATGATCTGTTAAAACAGACCCTTGAGTTGCTCTTTGACCGGATCTGCCCCACAGATCCACATGAAAATTTTTTTGGATTTCCCCCTAGGCTGCTTTCCCTTCTTTCCACCAAGTTTCATGAAATTAAAAACTGTTCTGAATTATGTTGCTGAAGGGATTATAGATCTACCCTTGAAAACTGCATGGATCCACACCGAAATGTGTTGATTCTGCTTTGTCCACATTCCATCTTTCGGGTCAAGTTTTGTAAAAAAAAAAAAGGTTTAGTTTGGTACTTTTTGCATAATTTTACTAAAGGGCCCACCTTGAATTGTTCTGGAATCAGGATCTGCCAATGCGTGTTTAGTCCTGGAATATACTCCATATTTTGACAAAGTTTGGTTGAAATAGGTTTGGCCGTTTTTTTAAAAAGCCCTCCTGACAGGAAAGACGAACAAAGCAATGAATGCAGGTGAAAACGTAATGTGCACTGGAGGTAAACAATAAAGAAACAAGCGCCCTGTCGGTGACAGATTAGCTTTTTTCATGCAGCTTTCAACTGCATTGTCGTTGCCATTCTCAGCATCACTGGGACATTGAATTGGATCAGTTCTGTGCATGTGATTGTGAGCTCAGTTTAACTTAGTTATTACTGAACCAAGGAGGTATGGTTCGCAGGGGCAGATTTTGGTGTCATTGGGCATGGGCAGATGTGGTGTCATTGGGCAGGGGCCCGATGTGGTGTTGTCACCGATCGGCGATAGTAAATCAGCCGTCCATAGGTTTGGAGTAATGGTAGTTCAGAAATAGGAGCGTGTGCGCGTGTGCATATGTGTAATGTGTGTGTGCGAGTGTGCTTTGTGTAAATTGGGGTTTTGGTTAAGGTGGAAGGTTAGGCTAGGTAGGGTGCTGGGGAAATAAGATACACATATTCTTGAGTTCCAGCTTGACATTGTTGAAGGGATGGAAACGGGAGGTTGGTTTCATTCCCGATTGTTCCCCTTTTGTATTTGGGGTTCTACACTATCGAAGGCGGGGCAGGAATGGCTGTTGTTGTATTGTCAAAGTTTGTGAGTTGTTGTGGTAAATTGCGTGCTGTTGCACGAGCAAAACTAGTTCGTTGGTCCGGCGTGTCACTCTGCGGGAGGGTTAGTGCTCTGACCAATCGTTGTTTTGTGTTGTGAGTAGGTTTCGCTTGTTTCCGAACCAGGTCGGAATGCGTTGGGGTAGCTTCACTTCGGTCCCTGGTGTTCGTCGGGGAGTGGACGCGCCTTGTAGTTGCGGCGGCAGCCCCGTTAGTCGAGCTGAGTGACTTCGAGTCTAGTCAGGCCAGGTCCTCGTCGGGTTGGTGTCCCCTTTGGGCCTGTGCCGGGTTCTGTGTCGTCTCTTTTGGCAGCCACTTCAGCCATTTGAGAACTGGTGTGGTTGAAGTCTGTCTGTCCAGGTTGGTGATTTGTTAGGTTCATGGTGGTGTTGTTCGTCATGTTGTCTTGTATTATGGCGAGTTGTACTGTAGTGGTCATGTTATGTTTAGTTGTTTATGGTTGTTGCTATACGGGTTTTGTGGTATGATGTCGTCTTGGTTCTGTGATTGAACTTGTCAGCGGTTTGTGTTACCTTTTTCTGTATATTCTGTAAGTAGTGTACAAAAGTGGTTCCTGAGTTCGATTGTCATGTGACATTTTTGGCTAGACAGTGTGGGTTAGATATAATAACCGTTAAATGGACGGTGATGTAGATATTGGTTGTGATTAGTTCATGTTAATTTCAGGGGGGGTCAGTAAGAAGGTAATACGGGGTTTTGATTTTGTTGATCAGAGTTTGGTCAGGTGCAGATGTGTTGCGGTAAATTGTAAAGGGATTGTGCTCAATTTCAGTTGTAAATAGTAGTAGTTCGTTGAAATTTATTAACGATTTCGGAGTTGACCTTGCACAGCATTGGAAACGGTTAAACTGTGCAGTGGGGCCCAAGGCTAATTGGTAGTCGAGTGGTTTATTCGGGAGTACGGTCGGGGACTATTCAACTTATGTTGGTGTCTTTTTCACTTCGTTACGGTTATGGTTCTCGACGCGGGGGTCGTGCGCGTGCAGACTGTACCCTGTGACGTACTGTTTAGAAACAGGACAGCGAGTACATATGGTTAGAAGTGGTTATGCGTGTTTTTTTTTTTTTTTGAAGGTGACAGTCGTCACACATGCAGGGATGTATGTGTTTTGTGACAAATAGGGTTGGAGAAAGATATTTTAGGTTGTAGGGAGAACCAGTCCCATTATGAATTTTGGTAGTCGGGAAGAAGGGTGAGGTAAAGTTTAAGGCGGGTAGTTCAGCAGTTGATAGGATAAAAACGGTGGATGTGCCGCATGTAATATTTTTATGAAGTATGGTTGTGTTGGCATAACAAGGATTATACCATGGATTGTCTGACAATAGATGACATGAGAGTGGGGGGCGGATGGAAATTTTGATGAACAAATCATGTTTTGATATATGATTTAATTGACAGTGCAAAGAGGGATGAGAATGTGAAGGATTGTGGCGGCGAGCCGATTCTTTTGTATGAATATGCTAGAACTGTGAACCGTTAGAAATTAATAAGTTTTTTTGTTGTTGTTTTTTTTAGATGTGGTTACAAACTGATTACTATGTGGAAACATTTCCTTGTGAGATTGCCCATTTCCAAATTTTTTGTTTAGTATTTCCTAAGGGGGCCCGGGGAGTCCGTATTGGAGTGCTTAGTTGGGATTTTTTTCTCCCGGAATGGTGGTGCGAGTCATAATTTCATATGTAATAGTGTAGATTGGCTCAGAGAGAATATTATTTTACTGTTGTTGTAAAGGTTGGCAGGGAATGGATATGATAACCCCAAAGTAAGGGGTTTTGTGGGGGGTGTATTCGAAATTCATGGGGCCCACTCTCATTCCCGAGTGGGAGGTAGGCAAGGGAGATGGAGAGTTAAAGCTTTACCAGGTAGCCTATAGGCCTTGAGATCGGGTAGTAGCAACATTACAGTAGTGGCCTACAGTGTTGTCAGCAGGTATCCTGTTCCGTCCTGAGGCTGGGGCCAGATCACCGCAGTCTACTGCTGCATGCAGGCAGGTGAGCGGCGGTTTCCCGTGCCTGCCGCTTTTCCCCGGGGAGGGAGACCATCCAGGCCGTTTGCCGTCGTGAGGCAGCTCTCCTCTGCTACGGGGCTCCTGGGAGTTCTCCAGCCACCCGTTGCTCTTCCCTTTTTGGGGCGGCCTTTTGAGCCCCGGACTCGTCGAGAGGGCACCGCACCAAAACCTTCTCTCACCCCAGTGTCCGGCGGGGCCTTCAGAGGGGGGAGGCGTCCTTCGAGCCCGGACTCATCGAGAGGGCACTCCCACCAGGCCTTCCCTCAACCGTTGTGCCCCGGCGGGGCCTTCAGAGGTGTTGTCCCAGCGCGGGGGAGGAGTCAGACTGAGGACCCAAACGGTCGCCCCCGGGGTGCGAGAGTCTTCGGGGGTCGGACTGTGGGAGGCCACGGTCAGCACCGGAGTGCAGTCGTCCGGGGAGGCGTCAGCCGGGAAAGGGGCCGAGTACAGGCCGAGGACTGGGGGCTCTCCGGGCCGGGATGGGTTGTCCCATGGGTGTGGTAAAAAGGGTGTAGCGTTAGGGAGTAGGGTTAAGGGGTGTTAGCTACTGCCTCCTTTTGGGACGTAGTGGCCAGCACAGTGTAGGATACTTGTCGTTGCCTCCGTTAGGGACGCAGCGACCAGTTCGGTAGGGGCCCCGGGTCAAAAGAGAAGGGGGGGGTCCTGGGGAGAGGTGGGGTGGTAGTGGTTTAGAGAATAGAGCCCCTTGGGTTGTCCTTGTCCCTAGTAGTTAGCCCACCAGTGTGCGGGCTATCTCTGCGCCCCTAGGTCGCAGTGATATACCGCAACTGGTGCTTTAGCATGGGTTTTGGGGTCTCGGGGTCTTTAGCAGGGTAGTGTGGGTCGGGAAGAAGTGAGATAATGGTGTATGGGCGTGGATGGCGTGATGGGGGCGCCATAGTGTGTGTGTGAAATAAAGAAGTGCGCAGATTGTAAAGCTGTGTTATTGTGCTGTATTGTCTGCTCTAGTGTGTAATAGGTGTGGGAAAGGGTGGTAGGGCCGTCCGGCTTAGCGACCGTGACTTTTGGTGGAGATGCGGGGTATATTCTTAGGTGGTTCTGGGTAGGCGATAGGTAGCTAGAAGGGAGGTAGGGGGTGTTGTGTCCGGTGTGTACGTCGAGTGAGTGGGTGGTTGGGGGGAGCGTCCCGGTACCCTGGAGGTGGTAACGTAGTGCCCCTGCCACTTCAGGCAGCTTTCCGTGGCATTGGGCAGGGCACTTGTGTTTGTGTGAATGTGTTGGCGCTACCGGGGGGAGTGAGGTATGAGTGATCAATAAATATTGAATGGTTGTTGGAAGTGCGAGTGATACGCAGTACAGTGTAGGTGAGGTGCCAGAGGGTACCGAGTGTTCGTTGTGTTCCTTATATGTGGTATACCCCAGTGAGTAGGTAGAGTGGTACCCAGCCCGTGACTGAACCCCTGTGTGGTCGGTTATCCTGTGGGGATTAAGGGCAGAGTAAGCCCAGGTGACTGTACGGGGGAAGCACGAGGGTGCGCAGTTTTTGTGACTTTAAAGGTGTGCTGGGAGTGCATATGAACTTGTGGGGTGCAAGTGCACTGTGGATCGGGGTGGGTGCGGCCTACCAGAGACAGTGAGGCCTGTGACTGGTTACCCATGTGAACTGGTGCGCGTGCACAGTGGATGGGGGGAAATTTCGGTGTCACGTGTTGGGTTTTGTGCCCAGACAGCGCATTGGTAATATTGTGTGGGTTAGACCCCGTGTCGGTATATGTAGGGAAAATATACGAGTGTGGGTGGAGTTATGCTGGTTGCGTGACTCGTTGAGAATAGTGTGTACTGTGCTGGGTTGCTTCAGGGGCAAGTGTGTAGTCAGGTACCTCCAGTTGCGCTCAGATCGCATACTGTTTGTTGTTTAGCTCTGTGGTGGTAAGGGTACCCTATGTCTAAACCACCCGAGCCCACCCGCAGTACGACCCCGATAGTGTCATGGATCCACAGGTCCCTACGGCAGATACCAACCTAAGGTTAATGACCAGGATGCGGGGGTGGATCAAGAACAGGGGACGGGGACTTATGAAAATTTTGTCAATTTGGGAACGGCGATGGGTTTAGCTGGGGGAGATCTCGCCAAGTTCGTCACAGACTCGGTGCGTAATAAAGACGAGAAGCAAGGTTAAAGCAGAGGATGAGGATGAGAAGATTGCGAGAGAAGAGAGTTGGAACTCCGGATGGAGGAGAAGGTGAGGCAGAAATGAAGGATGAAGAAGAGAAAGCTGCTAGGCAGAGGGAGTTAGAGAGGCAAAGATGAAGGAGAAGAGAGAAAGCTGCTAGGCAAAGGGAGTTAGAGATAAAGCAGAGGAAGATAGAAGAGGAGAAAGCTGATGGGCAGAGGAAGATAGAAGAGGAGAAAGCTGCTAGGCAGAGAGAGCTAGAGTTGAAGCAGAGGAAGATTGAAGAGGAGAAAGTGATAGCAGAGGAGGATTGAAGAGGAGAAAGCGGATGGGCAGAAGAAGAGTAAAGAGGAGAAAGCTGCTAGGCAGAGAGAGCTAGAGTTAAAGCAGATGGAGTTGGAATACAGAGGAAGAAGATGGAGGAAGAAAAGGTGACAAGAGAAATAGAAGCTCAAGCACGGCAGGCCGAGTTAGATCCCCAAGAGAACGAAAAAATGAAGCTGAGTTAGAGGCAAGAGAGCGAGGGGTAAACATACAAGAGACCAGGCCTTGATGAAGAAAGCGCACAGGAAACGCTGATCGAGGTAAAGGGAAAACCCGAAGCGTGTCCATCTTGAGCCGTTAGGAGGAACGATGACGTGGACTTTCCATCGCCAATTTGAGCGGGTACCCAGATGTGCAAGTGGAGCGAGACTCATGGCCCACACGTCTGATGTCTCTGCTGAGAGGAAAGGTAGAGAAGCAGTGATGCGGTTAAGTGTGGAGGAGTTAAGGCGCCCATGATCAGATAAGAACGCCCTGTTCAGCCACTTTAGGCTAGATGCTGAGGCCTACCGGGAAAAGTTCAGAAGCATAAAGAGGACGTTTGCTGAGACTTTCGCCCAGGTGCTGGGAAGGATGAAGCGGTGGTTTTCCTCTGTGTGTGGCAGCGGGCAAGGCGAGAGTGTGGCAGAGGATGTTAAGGATCTGCTTTTTTCAAGAACAGTTTTACCAGCTGCTGTCCCCAGAGTTCACGATTGAGGTCCGGAAGACATGCCCGAAAAATGTTGAACAAATGGCAACGGAAGCTACTGTTTTAGCAGAGGCCAAAAGATTGGGGGGAAAGGGCGAAGCAAGACCGACCCAGTTAACCAGCCCAACCTGGGTAATAGGCGTGAAACAGCGGGGGAGCCAGCCTACGGAGAGGTCCCAACACAGTGATGGTGCACTACAGCAGCAGAACAGGAGATCAGAAGGGCCTGATCGACCATAGTCTGTTTAAACTCAGGAAGCCGGGCCACATCGCTAGGAAATTTGCCCCGAGCCCCTTTCCCGTTTGGAGCTGTTCATTGTTGCGACCAGCCCCAAGCTCGAGTAGTCCCTACGTTGTGTCGCCCATGCGCTGAGCAGCAGTACGACCCTGCGTGCGTTGTAGAAGTTAACGGAGCTCCGGCCAATGGATTACGAGACACTGGTGCCGGATACACCGTGGGGGCCCAGTGGTTGGTACCAGCAGACGCGTACACAGGGAGACAGTTCCAGTAGTGTTGGCTAAAGTCCAGGTGTAGGTCTGTGTTGCTGTGGCGGTAGTAGAGTTGAAGCAACCATTCATCGAAGGGAAGTTGGAGGTTTTGGTCATGAATAGCCCTGTGCAGGAAGTCCTGATCGGAAACTTTCCCAAAAGAGTAGGAGATTCGGTTGGAAAACGTGTGCCGGGTATACGCAGACCCGGCATTGGTAGGGGCAGTGCAGACACGTGCGCAGAAAAGCCGGGGAGCAGCAAGAACCAGTACCACTGCCCGTGGGGAGGGGTATTCGGGAACACCTCTACCCAGCAGTTAATTCAGATGCAGGACCAGGACGAAACCTTGAGGAAGGCTCGAAGTGCGTGTGAAGCAGGGACGCACTTCCATACCAAGTTTGGACGAGTCGAGTAACGCTCGGAAATCTGGTGTATGGTCAGGCGGTTTGAGGGTCCCAAGGACGTAGCGAGTCAAATCTGCGTCCCAGCTGAACTCGGGCCACCGGTGATGAAGCTAGCCCACGAGTACCCATGTCTGGACACTTAGGTACCACCCGAACCAAGGAGCGAGTTGGTCGCCATTTTTATTGGCCAGGCATGCATGCTGACATTCGCGGTACTGCCAGTCATGTTCCAGTGTCAGCGTACCATTGATAAGGGAAAGATGTCAAGAGTACCCTGTGAAGATGCCCCCTGATGGGGTGAGCCGTTCGAGGGGTTGGATGGATATCATTGGTCCCATCGTCCAGCATCCCCGAGTGGGTACAGATCCGTTGGTGATGGTCGACTTTACGACAAGGTATCCTGAGGCAGTCCCTCTTCGCCCGATCACGAGCGAGTCGGTGGCAGAGGCAGCTTTCAATTTTGTGGACCGAACGGGAGTCCCTGGGTCGGTACTGATGATAGAGGAACCCAGTTTACTGGTTTAGATCATGCAGGAGGTCTACCGACTATTAGCCATTCGAGGTCTGACTACCACCCCATACCATGCGCAGTGCAATGGATTGGTGGAACGTTTCAACGGTACTTTGAAACGGAAAGCTGCGCAGCTGTGTCAGGAGAAACCAGAGGATTGGGATCGGGGGATACCCCGCACTGCTGTTTGCTTTTCCGTGAGGTCCCTCAGGAGAGTACGGTTTCTCGCCTTTTGAGCTGCATATGGACGCCAGGTGCGCGGGCCGATGCAGAATTTGAGAGGGTCTGTGGCTACAACCGGAAAGGGAAGGCTCCGTACAGCGGCCGAATACGTCGTCAATGAGGAACAAAATAGCTGAGTCGGCGAGATGGCAAGGGAGAATTTGGCAAGGGCAGCGGATAGGTACAAGCGACATTTGACTTGAGGGCGAAACCCAGGAAAATAGCTGTGGGGTCCAGAGTGCTAGTTCTTCGACCGCCAGCAGAACAAATTGAACTGGCATGGGAGGTCCATATACAGTGCTGGAGAGAGTGGGTGAAGCTGATTACCGCATAGAAGTAGGGGAAAAGACGAAGATTTTTCACGCAACCTACTGAAGTCGTTCGTCGAGCGCGCTGCAGACCAAAGCCTCGGTAAACTGCGATTGTTGTGCCGGAGGAGCCTGATGAGGAAACCGTAACTCCCCTTTTTGAGCAAGGACATTCCTACCGTTCCTTTGGAGGCCACAGAGGGCCCTAAAGATGTGGTAATACTCACTGAAGACCAGCACTTTAGTAGGAAATTGCACGAGTTAGTGGCCGGAAATCAAGGAGGTACTGACTGATGTGCCCTCATGCACAAACCTAGAAACGTGTTTGAGCTCAAGTTATCGTCAGACATCCCTATCAGGTCGAGCCATACCCAGTGCCTTTTGCGCAACGAGGGGACGGTTAGGGGGAGGTCAAGGCCATGATCAGGATGGGTGCGATTGAGCCGTCGACATCGCCATACTGCTCACCCATCGTACTGGTCAAGAAGAAAGATGGGAAAATCAGGTTTTGCGTTGACTTCAGAAGGTTGAATGCATCGTTTCGTTTGACGCCGAACCCATGCCGGACATCGAAACCTGTTTGCCAAGCTTGGAGAGAAGAGGTGTTCAGCAAGGATCGACCTCGCTAAGGGGTATTGGCAGATCCCGATGAGTAGAGAGGACCGCGCGAAGACTGCTTTTGCTACACCCGGGAAAGGGCAATTCCAGTGGAAAGTTATGCCATTTGGACTGTGTACTTCAGGGGGCAGTATTCACGCGCATGATGCGGAAATGTTGCAGCCACTGAAAGCCCCGATGTCGATAATTTCATTGATGACTCCTGGTGGCCACAATTGATCAGGACAGCCACATAGAAGTTCTCAGGCGTGTGTTTTTCCCGAGACCGGGGAATGTTCTTTGTCAGCCCGACCTTCAAAGTGTGAGCTGGGGGGAAAGGAAATTACATACTTAGGGCACAGGATAGGTGCAGGGAAAATATGGCCTGAGCAGGATAAATGACCCGCATTATGGATGCGCCTAGGCCTGAGACCAAACGGCAAGTGCGGGGATCCTGGGACTAGTGGGGTACTACAGGAAATTTGTGCCCCGGGTTTTCTGACATTGCCAAACCCTTACTGATCTCACTAAGGGAACCGCCAGGCAGGGTGAATGGAACGACGAGTGCGAACGTGCGTTCCAAGCCTTGAAGCAGCATTTCTGTCAACCTCCTGTCTGTAATTTGCCGGTGCCTGGGTTGACATTTGTGCTTCAGACTGACGCATCAGAAGTGGGAGTGGGAGCTATGCTGTGTCAGCAGTAACCCCGAAGAGATGCGCCCTGTAGCATGTGCCAGCAGGAAATTAAGCCTGCAGAGCAGAACTACCCCATGTTGAGAAGGAGTGTCTGGCAGTGGTGTGGGGGGAAAACAAAAATTCCAGGTGTTTTTTGTATGGGACCCCCTTATTGTCCAGACGGATCATTTCCCCACTTCAGTACTTAGAGAGGATGAAGTTGTTTGTGGGAGGATCACCAGGTGGGCACTGCAGCTGCAGCCCCTTCCGTTTACGGTGCAGGCAGTGTCTGGAAAGGACAATGGGCGGCAGACTTCTTGAGTCGCTTGCGTAGAGAGAAAAAGAGAGGGGAGAGAGAGAAGGAGAGGGGGAGAGAGAGAGAGAGGGAGGGTGAGTAAGTTCCATTTACCTGTGTCATGGAAGTTGACATTGACGAAGATATGCATGTGTCAGTGTCATTTGGGAAAAGAATGACGTAGCAAAGTGGTTTCTGGGGGTGTGGTATTTGTAGCACGTGTTGCTAGCGGTCGTGCCATGGGCAGGCCCCTCAGTTATTTAATTTGTATGTAGAGCGTGTTTTAACGGCTGCCTGTAAGTGCCTGCGTTTAAGGTCGTGTGAGGCAGAGTTAGACCAGATTGATTCATGTATTCTGCGGTTAATGATGTATTTAAAAGTGATGTTGTTGGAATGATGATGGGGGCATCAAAAGTAACAGCAGGGCAGGGGTCAGTGGTGTGGTGTTGGATTTTTATAGGTTTGGGTGGGGGTAAACGCGATCGAGTGAGAAGTTTTTGTTGGTTTCAACCTGTAGTTTAAACTTGGCAGGGGGGTGTGTCACCGATCGGCGATAGTAAATCAGCCGTCCATGGTTTGGAGTAATGGTAGTTTAGAAATAGAGAGGTGTGCGCGTGTGCAATGTGTATATTTTTGTTGTGCGAGTGTGCGTGTGTAAGATTGGGGTTTTGGTTAAGGTGGAAGGTTAGGGTAGGTAGGGTGCTGGGGAAATAAGATACACAAATTCTTGAGTTCAAGCTTGACTTGTTGAAGGGATGGAAGCGGGAGGTTGGTTTCATTCCCGATTGTTTTCCCTTTTGTTACTTGGGTTCTACACTATCGAAGGGGCGGGGCAGGATATCGGCTGTTGTTGTATTGTCAAGTTTGTGAGTTGTTGTGGGTAATTGTCGTGCTGTTGCACGAGCAACAACTAGTTCGTTGGTCCGGCGTGTCAGCTCTGCGGAGGGATACGCTGCTCTGACCAATCGTTGTTTTGTGTTGTGTAGTAGAGTTCGCTTGGTTCCGACCAGGTCGGAATGCGTTGGGGTAGCTTCACTTCGGTCCCTGGGGTTCGTCGGAGTGGACGCGCCTTGTAGTTGCGGCGGCAGCGCCGTTAGTCGAGCGAGTGACTTTTGAGTCATAGTCGTGCCAGGTCCTCGTGGGTCTGGTGTGCCCTTGGCCTGTGCCGGGTTCTGTGTCGCTTTTGTTGGCAGCCACTTCAGCCAGTTGCAGAACTGGTGTGGTTGAACGTCTGTTGTCCAGGTTGGTGATTTGTTAGGTTCATGGTGGTGTTGTTCGTCATGTTGTCTTGTATTATGGCGAGTTGGGACTGTAGTGGTCATGTTATGTTTAGTTGTATTATGGTTGTTGCCCTATACTGGTTGTCTGGTATGATGTCGTCTTGGTTCTGTGATTGAAACTTGTCAGCCGGTTTGTGTTACCTTTTTTCTGTATTTTTCTGTAAGTAGTGTACATAGTGGTTCCTGAGTTCGATTTTCATGTGACAGTTGGCTAGACCGTGTGGGTTGATATAATAACCGTTGAGGACGGTGATGTAGATATTGGGTTTTGATTGTTTCATGTTAATTTTAGGGGGGGGGTCCAGTAGAAGGTAATACGAGGTTGCATTTTGTTGATCAGAGTTTGAGTCAGGTGCAGATGTGTCTGCGTTAAATTGTAAAGGGATTGTGCTCAATTTCAGTTGTAAATTGTAGTAGTTCGTTGAAATTTATTAACGATTTCGGAGTTGACCTGCACCAGCATTGGAAACGGTTAACTGGGCAGTAGGGCCAAGGCTAATTGGTAGTCGAGTGGTTTATACCGGGGAGTTACGGTCGTGACTATTCAACTTTGTTGGTGTCTTTTCACTTTCGTTACGAGTTCATGGTTCTCGAGCGGGGGTCGTGCGCGTGCAGACTGTATCTGTGCGTACGTGTTTAGTACAGGACAGCGAGTACATATGGTTAGAAGTGGTTATGGGTGTTTTTTTTTTTTGTAAGTGACAGTCGTCACACATGCAGGGATGTATGTGTTTGTGACAAAATAGGGTTGGAGAAAGATATTTTAGGTTGTAGGGAGACCCGTCCCCTTATGAATTTTGGTAGTCGGGAAAAAGGGTGAGGTAAAGTTAAGGCGGGTATTAGCATGATAGGATAAAACGTGGATGTGCCCATGTAAATTGTTGAAATAGGTTGTGTTGGCATACAAGGATTAAACCCCTGGATTGTCTGACATAGATGACATGGAGAGTGGGGGGCTGGATGGAAATTTGATGAACAAATCATGTTTTGATATATGATTATAATTGACAGTGCAAAGAGGGATGAGAATGTGAAGGATTGTTGGCGGCGAGCCGATTCTTTTGTATGAATATGCTAGAACTGTGAACCGTTAGAAATTTAAAAAGTTTTTTTTGTTGTTTTTTTTTTAGATGTGGATTACTACTGATTTACTATGTGGAAACATTTCCTTGTGAGATTGCCCATTTCCTAATTTTTTTTAGTATTTCCTAAGGGGGCCCAGGGGGGTCCGTATTGGAGTGCTTAGATTGGGATTATTTCTCCGAGATGGGTGTGCGAGTCATAATTTCATATGTAATAGTGTAGATTGGCTCAGAGAGAATATTATTTTACGTTGTTGTAAAGGTTGGCAGGGAATGGATATGATAACCCCAAAGTAACGGGTTTTTGGGGGGTGTATTCGAAATTCAAGGGGTTACTCTCATTCCCGAGTGGGCGGTAGGCAAGGGAGATGGAGGTTAAAGCTTTACCGGTAGCCTATAGGCCTTGATGACTCGGGTAGTAGCAAACATTACGTAGTGGCCTACAGTGTTGTCAGCAGGTATCCTGTTCCGTCCTGAGGCTGGGGCCAGATCACCGCAGTCTACTGCTGCGTGCAGGCAGGTGAGCGGCGGTTTCCCCCTGCCTGCCGCTTTTCCCGGGGAGGGAGACCATCCAGGCCGTCTGCCGTCTGTGAGGCAGCTTCCTCCTGCTACCGGGGCTCTCTGGGAGTTTCCAGCCACCCGTTGCTTTCCCTGTTCGGGGGGGCCTTTGAGCCCCGGACTCGTCGAGAGGGCACCGCACCAGACCTTCTCTCACCTCAGTGTCCGGCGGGGCCTTCAGAGGAGGAGGCGTCCTTCGAGCCCCGGACTCGTCGGAAAAGGGCACTGCACCAGGCCCCTTTCCCCCAACCGTTGTGTCCGGCGGGGCCTTCAGAGGTGTTGTGCCAGCGCGGGGGAGGAGTCAGACTGAGGAGCCACGGTCGCCCCGGGTGCAGAGTCTTCGGGGAGTCGGACTGTGGCGAGGCCACGGTCAGCACCGGAGTGCAGTCGTCCGGGGAGGCGTCAGCCTGTGAGGGGCCGAGTACAGCGCCGAGGATGGAGCTCTCCGGGCCGGGATGGGGGTTTTCCCATGGGTGTGGTAAAAAGGGTGTAGCGTTAGGGAGTAGGGTTAAGGGTGTTAGCTACTGCCTCCTTTTGGGACGTAGTGGCCAGCACAGTGTAGGATAATTTTCGTTTCCTCCGTTAGGGACGCAGCGACCAGTTCGGTAGGGGTCCCGGGTCAAAAGAGAAGGGTGGGTCCTGGGGAGAGGTGTGGGGGGGTAGTAGTTTAGAGAATAGAGTCCCTTGGGTTGTCCTTGTCCCCAGTAGTTAGTCACCAGTGTGCGGGCTATCTCTGCGTCCCTAGGTCGCAGTGATATACCCAACTGGTGCTTTAGCATAGGTTAGGGGTCTCGGGGTCGTAGCAGGGTGTGTGGGTCAGGGAAGAAGTGAGATAATGGTGTTGGGCGTGGAAAGGACGTGAGTGGTGGCCCATAGTGTGTGTGTGAAAAAAAAGAAGTGCGCATGATTGTAAAGCTGTGTTATTGTGCTGTATTGTCTGCTCTAGTGTGTAATAGGTGTGGGAAAGGGGGTAGGGGCCGTCCGGCTTAGCGACCGTGCAGGTGTCATTGGGCATGGTCAGATGTGGTGTCATTGGGCATGGTCAGATGTGGTGTCATTGGGCTGGGCAGATGTGGTGTCATTGGGCATGGGCAGTGTGGTGTCCATTGGGCATGGGCAGATGTGGTGTCATTGGGCATGGGCAGATGTGGTGTCATTGGGCATGGTCAGATGTGGTGTCAATTTGGGCATGGGCCGATGTGGTGTCATTTGGGCCCTGGTCAGAAAGTGGTGTCATTGGGGGATGGGCAGATTTGGTGGGCATTGGGCTGGGCAGATTGGTGTCATTGGGCATGGGCAGATAGGGGGTTTCAGCCATGATGAGGATCAGAGCTCTTTGAGCTGCACTCAAAGCGGGTATGTTCAGTGTGTTTCTGTGTGTTGATGATGGTTCAGTGGTGGAAAGCAAGCAAAATGATGAGAAACGGTACTGAACATCTGCTGTATGAGATAGCTGACACAAGTTATAAGCTGTTTGACAGCTTTGTATCTATTTCTTCCTCTCAAATCTGCTCCCGCAGCGTTTCTGTCTTTCATTGTCACACTGATAAAGAGGAAATATGTTCATAGATAAGCCTTTTAACACTTACAGTTTCTGATTCAACAAAAATGAAATTTGGGAAATTAGTTCTCCTGTTCGTTTTACTTATGATCAACATTTAATTAAAATGTGTTTTTATGGATATACAATTAAATGAGTTCACATGAACACTGAAGTATTATTAAAAAACAACAAGAAAAGAAAAAAAGGGGGAAACACACACACACACACACACACACACACACACACACACACACACACACACACACACACTCACACATACACACACACACGCACACATGCACACACACACACACACACACACACACACACACACACACACACCACACACACACTCTCTCTTCTCTCTCTCTCTCTCTCTCTCTCTCTCTCTCTCTCTCTCTCTCTCTCTCTCTCTCTCTCTCTCTCTCTCTCTCTCTCCCCCCAAGGCTGGGTGGAAAAAAGCATGTGCAATTTGCTTATCTCATTACCCTGGTAAAATAAAATTTCATTCGTTCTCTCTCTCTGTCTCTCTCTCTCTCACTCTCTCCTGCCCCTCCTCCTCCCGCTCACTATCCTCTACTCCATAGCTCAATCCTCTCCTCCACACACACACACACACACACACACACACACACACACACACACACACACACACACACACACACACACACACACGCATAAGCAAAAAGCTGATGCTAATTGCAAAGAGTGTGTATTTCTTTTTTCTCTCCCTTACTTTTGAACAACAAACTACAGAATCAAATATGAAAAGGCTCCAGTCTTGATTGTTTGTTTCTTATTTATCTTCCTGCTGACTCCCCAGCCACCCACTCCCCTCGATCTACCCATGCACTTCTTATTTATCTCCTTGCTTACCCCCTCCCCACCCACCCACTCCCCTCGATCTACCCATGCACTTCTTATTTATCTTCTTGCTTACTCCCGCCCCACCCACCCACTCCCCTTGATCTACCCATGCACTTCTTATTTATCTTCTTGCTTACCCCCTCCCCACCCACCCACTCCCCTCGATCTACCCATGCAATTCTTATTTATCTTTTTGCGTACTCCCTCCCTACCCACCCACTCCCCTTGATCTACCCATGCACTTCTTATTTATCTTCTTGCTTACCCCCTCCCCACCCATCCACTCCCCTTGATCTACCCATGCACTTCTTCTTTATCTTCTTGCTTACCCCCTCCCCACCCACCCATTCCCCTCGATCTACCCATGCACTTCTTATTTATCTCCTTGCTTACCCCCTCCCCACCCACCCACTCCCTTCAATCTACCCATGCACTTCTTATTTATCTTCTTGCTTACCCCCTCCCTACCCACTCCCCTTGATCTACTATACCCCCTTCCTACCTACCCACTCCCTTCAATCTACCCATGCACTTCTGTCCCCCCCCCCCTACTCCACCCTTGCTCTCCCCCACCCCCCACCCCCTTTTTCCCCCCATATATTCTGTTAATCATTTACCAGTCCAAGCCTAAAGTGAACACTGCGAAAGATGTAATTCATTTGTCGACAGGGATGCAGAATGGGACTTCTACTGGTGTGACCGAGAGTGGGTGCACACCAACTATGACACCACCTTCCTGCAGGAACACCAGAAAATCCTGCATTTCAGGAACCACTATGAGGTGGGGCACCAGAGAGAGAGAGAGATATTGAGATTTTATCACAATAAATGAGGCATATTCAGCCTCCATTTTCTGTCCGATTCTCATACATGAACACTGCAGTGCATTGCCGGGACATTATGTCCAACAAGGTTTGTTTGAAAATATTACCAACTGCTATGGTACAGCTATTAGCCTCGTTGGCTGTGAGCCAGGAAGTTGCAAGTTCACGTCAGATACATTTATTTGTGAGATTTTTTTTTTTGTGACCCAGTGAACATGTTTAGGGGGTCAGATTCAGGGAATGTTACTCAGAAATCCTGACTGCCAGTGCAGGTGTCTGTCTCTTCAGTCTGGTCGATGCTAGGATTTGTTATAAAAAAATTTTTAAAAGCATAGAGTGCAGTTCTGTCATGTAATCTCTCTCGGACCAGAATACATAGATCTCCATTGTCCTGATCCTCATATAATCATTGTGAAAAAAAAGTCTCCAATCATATGGCCCATGACACTCTGCTGTTAATGGTGACTCAGGTTTTCTTTTCTGCCTAAGTCCATGTTGAGTTCGTGTCAAAGTGTTCAGTGTTTGGAAGTTTCACTGGGACTGCATTCACTGGGACACTTGTTTGGATGTGGTTGCGTTTTCAGAAGGGGGAATGCTCACTCAGACAGGCTCCAAAACTAAGCAATTATAGTCATCAATCGGGGGCTAAGTAGATGCTGCTGCATATACATTGAATGAAAACAAGAGTCCTATGAAAACCACCAAAGAAACTCAGGAGCAGTGCAGTGTCTCCTCTGACGGGTTGCCCTTTGACGACCTAATATTGACTGCTCCCTGTGCGCTACCAGTACTAGAGGCGACAGCACTTGTCTGGGTATGGTTCTGAATGGGGTGACTGAAACCAAAGCTTTAGGAGTGGTAGTACTGAGTAGAATTGAAAGATAACACAGTTAGCAACAACAAAAATGAATGGTGATACACAGATAATTGATTGATTTATTTAATTTAGAGTCTGTTCACAACGATGGTGATATTAGACTATAAAAAAAATATATATATATTTGAGTGTGTGCGTGTGAATGCGTGTGTACGTGTGCGTGCGTGCGTGCATGCCCGCGTGCGCGCACCCGTGTGTTTGTGTGTGTGTGTGTGAGAGAGAGAGAGAGAGAGTGCGTGTGTGTGTGTGTGTTGCAACTGTGTTCACACATTGTTCTGAATGAGTTTCGTATTTCTCTTTGTTACATTTGTATCCTCCATGCCCCAACAGGGGTCAAAGGATTAAATTTGAATTGAATTGAATTCAATTGTGTGTGTGTGTGTGTGTGTGTGTGTGTGTGTGTGTGTGTGTGTTTGTGTGTGTGTGTGTGTGTGTGTGTGTGTGTGTGTGTGTGTGTGTGCGCGCGCGGACACAAATACATGAAAGTTTGCCTATTAACGACCATAACAATAATTATAAACTGATCAATCAATTACAACAAAATACACAGATAAGTCATGTGTGTGTGTGTGTGTGTGTGTGTGTGTGTGTGTGTGTGTGCGTGTATGTGTGTGTGTGTGTGTGTGTGTGTGTGCATGCGCGCACGCGCACATGCATGCGTGTATGTGTGTGACATGATAGCAAACAAAGTGGTGCTGATTCAGCTGTTGCTGCTGTTTTTTTTTAAAATACTGCTTTAGTATACTTGTAAGTAATTTTTTTTAAGGTGTCATTGATGTTACTTTCAAGCAATGTGTATTTAATTTACAGCTTACCAGGAAAAATCTGATGGTGAAAAACCTGAAGAGAATGAGGAAACAAATTGAACGAGAGCAAGGAAAGACTGAAGCACAGAGGTATTTATTTTTAGGAGCTCTGTAAGAATATCAGTTAGTATGTGCAGTTTGGCTTTGTGTTTTACTTACTTGTGTCATTTAGAGCAGGATGTAATTTTTCTTTCATGCATTCTGAGTCATCATATGCATACATTACAGACTTGAAAGTTCTTTGCTTGCGTTTGTACATGTCTCTGTGTGTGTAAAAAGTAGACACGAAAGTCTTTTGGGGAACAAAATCTTCATGGGAAGGGGGACTTGTCTTAAGGGGTTTCTCTTAAAAGGTTTCAGTCTTTTACACAAACATGAAAAATTCAAGTTTGATTTATATACAGGAATTTTGAATGTCTTTTGCTTATGCTTATCATGTCCACACTACTGAGCACATCGGCCTACAATTAATCTTCAGTGCCCAGTTTAGGTCAGAATTGAACTTCCCAACCATTAACACTCTCCAAATTGAAGTACTTTGTTTTGCCTAAATAGTCAAATCACTGTGCTACCAGTCCCAACTATTAACACTCTCCAAATTGAAGTACTTTGTTTTGCCTAAATAGTCAAATCACTGTGCTACCAGTCCCAACTATTAACACTCTCCAAATTGAAGTACTTTGTTTTGCCTAAATAAGTCAAATCACTGTGCTACCAGAGATAGAGGGGGGGGGGGGGGGGGAGTAAGACAGTACTAGCTGTGCACACAGAAAGCTGGGCAGCACAATTCAGCATTCAGCAAGACCACACACGCCAGGACTTTGCTACATTTGAAGAATTTATCTCAATCATGCATTGCTTATGGTGTGAGAGAAAAAATGACTGATCGAAGGGAATGTAATGGAGGTGGAGGCCCGTGGTGATGGGGAGAGGAAAGGGATAGAGATGGTGGGAGGGGAGACAGTCTGTTGGCCGGGGAACAAGGGCTGTTTAGTTTGTGTTATATAGTCTTTGGTTGGAGTTTGTTGCTGGGGAATTAAATGCTATATACATGGGTTATCTCCTTAGAGATTGCATAGGCCACCCCTGCATTAATTTTTTTTTCATGCAGAGTTTAGAACTCTACCTTGCTCTGTGTGTGTGTGTGTGTGTGTGTGTGTGTGTGTGTGTGTGTGTGTGTGTGTGTGTGTGTGTGTGTGTCTGTGTGTGTGATACATGCATATCCATGCACGTCATATGTTTCATGCTGGAGTGTGTATATGCCAATCAAAACGAAAAAAGTATTGATTAAGTTCCTGTCTATGTGTTGCTAAAGAATGCTGAAGGTGGGCTTTTTTGTTGTTTACGTTTGTTTTTGTTTTTCAAGGAACAATTTTGAATAAAGAAAATGGAATCTAGCATGAAGAATTTCCTTTGAAAGAAACTTGTAATGTCCCATATTTATTCTGTTCTTGATTTTTGTTTCAGTTTAGATTTCTACCCTACAACGTTTGAACTGCCAGTAAGTGAAAGCTTTACTTGTTTTCTGGGTTTCTGAATTTGTGTGGTTTGGGATTGTTTTACATGTCTCTCTCTCTCTCTCTCTCTCTCTCTCTCTCTCTCCTCTCTCTCTCTCTCCTCTCTGTCTCTGTCTCTCTCTCTCTCTGTCTCTGTCTCTGTCTGTCTGTCTGTCTCTCTCTCTCTCTCTCTCTCTCTCTCTCTCTCTCTCTCTCTCTCTCTCTCACACACACACACACACACACACACACACACACACACACACACACACACACACACACACACACATATACATGAGTGAATTTACATTTACATCCAACTCCAAAAACAAATGATGGTGATAACAGTAAATGAAATATGTGTATGTGTCTTCCTGTCTTTACTTCATCTCTCACATGTATTACTGAGTTCATATGTCTCCTGTCATTGTGGATCATTTAGTATTCAGTAAAGTTGTTTTCGCTATGATCAAAATGTGTTATAACATCATAGTACAAAAAATCTTGGATCATTGTTTGTCCCTTCTTAGTACAAACAATGCAGACAAATAGAAAGAAATCATATCCAGAAGCTAATCTTTTACCTTGGGAATAAAGGTTATGAGTCAGTCAGTCTATCTGTATTTGCCCTTGAGTCTAACAGTTATATTCCATTCATGTAACTTGTCCCTGCATATGGCTGGGCTATAAGCAACATTATCTTATCTCCCTGCATATTTTTATTCCTGTGATTATTGTAATGTGTGTACCATAACAAGCTTTAAGATAAGCTCAGCACCCCTTGACATTTTAGAAACAAATTATTTCTTCCTTAAACAGGCTGCTTTAGTATGCAGGATGATCTAGATAGTTTCAGTTGATATTACAAAGAAAGTCTTTGGCCAAAGTAGTGGATCAAGCTTTTGCCAAAGATCTATTGGCGAGACTAAAGTTCACAATCAGTTGTGTAAGAAACATTCACACGTACAAGTCACAAATGTGAAAGTCTAAACAAGAATTGAAGTAATGTACTGGATTTTGTATTGTGGTTTTTTTTTTTCTATAATCAGTATCATAATGAGACAAGACAAAGTTATGTGCAAATATCAGATGAAAGAGGACTGGGGCTAGCTTGTGCAGGTTGCCAGTTCCTCCTTCAGTTTACCAAGAGTGACGATCTTGTCTTCTGCCTTTGAGGAGGAGGGAGGGGGTGGATAGAGGAAGTGTAGGGGGAGGGGAGGGGGGTGAATCAAAGCTAACCTTATTGTTTCCTTCATGTCCAATCAATTATTTTTTTATTTCAATCATTTATGGTAGTCTTTCTTTTTTTTTTTTAAATTGTTTTTCTTTTCTTTCTGTCCTTTTTGTTTTTTTTTTTTTTTTTGCTTTTGTTTGATCTCAATTCTTGCACATCACTTATATGTACTTAGGCAGTATGATCATTTATTATGAAGGTACATGAAATTGTCATGTTTTACCCAGTACAAGTGTGTATTGAAATAGATTATAGAATGGAACTGGGACCATAAGGCCCATATATCTGAGCACATAGAGCTAAAACATATCATGCATTAGAATGAGCACACACTGGATAATCATCAATATTTTGAGCTGTGTTAACACGGAAATGATGCATGATTGCGGGTCATGTGTATGAGATGGCTCATACAGTTCAGAGATATAACTGATTTATTCAGTGTAACTGTTCTATTCATTCATAAAGTGGTTTGAAATAGAACATGTCCATGCCCAAATTTTCTTTTCTTTGTTTTTGACCTTTAATTACAGTACCATGTATCATTTCAAGATATGGACCTAAATGAGGCAAGGACATATAATAAAAAAAATGTATAATAAAACAATTCAAAACAAAACAAAAACAGAAACAGAGAAAAGCACCAGTATATGTTTCACATCCTCAGAAATAAATGAGGAATTTTTATCTGTGGTTCTGTTTTTGTCACCTCCTATTTGACCCTCGGAATATTTTGTCAGTCTGTCTATTTGTCTGACCCTCTCTCTCTCTCTCTCTCTCTGTTCTTTCCTTCCCAACCTCCCAGCTCCCCCCCCCCCCCCTTCTCTCTCTCTCTCTATCTTTCTCTCTGTCTGCCTATTGGTCTGTCTGTCTGACTCTTTCTTTTTGTGTCTCTGTCTGTCTGTCTGTCTATCTGTTTGTGTATCTGTCTGTTTGTCTGCTTGTCTGTCTGTCTCATCATTCCATCACCTATGAGATACTTATCAGTCAGCACCTGGTAATGAGAGTGACTCCTGTCGGTCTGTGTCTGCTTGCAGTCAGAGTACCACATCTTTGTGGAGGAGTTCAAGAAGAACCCTGGCATCATCTGGATCATGAAGCCGGCCGCCAAGTCTCAAGGCCGAGGGATCTTCCTCTTCCGCAAACTCAAAGACATCATGGACTGGAAAAAGGTGGGAGGACTGGGACATGACAGGACAAAATAAGATGGAACAGATGAGGATAGAACCTGGATGTTTGTGAGTGAGACCTGCGCTACCCTGCCCGCTTCTCTTCCTCACAATCCTTTTTCAGCACCCCATCCCCACTTTGCCCCCATCACTTCTTTTTATTTTATGAAGACTGCTGTGCATCTTACTTTTTCTTCACCCAAGTGTTCGTACATCATTTCTATGCATGAGTGAGCTGCCATTACAGACTTCCAATGTTCTCTATTTTCCACCCCTGTCATCAGCGACAGTACTGGAGAATAGCTAGGCTGAAAGAGCACCATGATATCTCTTGAAATGTTGTCTGGAAATGTCCTCATTAAAATGTGGGTATTAGTCAAAATACTAAGAATCTACTTGGAATCCAAACTTTTTTTTTTCTGATCAGAAAGTGACATTTAAGTTTCCAACATAAGTAATTCTCAGGTCAAGCATTCAGGGTGGTACTGAGTCAGCTTTCATATTGATCGCCATTTACAGTGTTTGTCTGTAAAGTTGGCAAAGCAGTCATGTTGTTCTAATTCTGCTTTGAATGTGGTCCGAAGCTGATGACTGCAGGTGGGAGCTGAGATAAAAGAGGATTAGCAGCCTGATAGATGAATGGAATGAACGTATGACAGTGCAGATAGTGCATTTTGACATTGACATTTTCAACAGACAAGACCAACAAAAGTGACCAACGAAAACACAGGAGGGCATGTGCAATGAATGAAACATTTTCATACCAAGGGGAAAAAAAGTGAAATGTTTCATTTATCAAAGCTGTTCTATTTTGTCTTCGTCAGTTTTGTCTGTCTTGCCTGTTGAAAGCCTCAATGTCATTATATATGTAAATTGGGGGAGGTTGGGGGAGGGGGGGGGGGGGGAGAAACAGCAGATTTTGCGTGTGTTTGTAATTGAGAAAGGTGAAAACAACAAGGTCAAAAAGATGATCTGCAAAAATTTCCACCATTCTGCAGGGAGAGTACCAGCCTCTACAAGACCCCAATGCAAAAGACATGCCGGAGCTCTATGTTGTGCAGCGTTACATCGAAAACCCATACCTCATCGGTGGCCGCAAGTTCGACATCCGCGTTTATGTCCTGGTTTTGTCTGTGAGTAGAAGATGTGGTGAGGGTGATGTCAGTGGTGAGAGTGAGTGGACAAAGGATGGGTATACTGCTGGGAGATGGATGTTGGGAAAGGGAGGGAAGTAGAAAGGAAGAGGTGAAAGGGAGTGGGTTGATCTTTCAGTTATATTTTCTGCAATTGTTTTCTTACTCTTTTTTTTGTAATGTCTGTGTTTCTGCTTTTTTTCTGATTTTTCTTTTTATTGTCTTCTTTCTTTCTGCCCTGTTGGTCGATTCATTGTTGTTGGGTACAAGAAAGTCTTAGTTTCAGATCTTTATATTTCTTTCGGGACTGCTTTACTCTGACAACTAGGTAGTGAGATAAACCACTGCAAAGATTTGGGTACTAGCTGACCGTTCTGGTGCATTAGTAGCTGTTAGTGCATTTGTGTGTGTATGTGTGTTTGTGTGTGTGTGTGTGTGTGTGTGTGTGTGTGTGTGTGTGTGTGTGTGTGTATGTGTGTGTATGTGCGTGTGTGTGTGTGTTTGTGTGTGTGTTTTGTGTGTGTGTGTGTGTGTGTCTGTGTGTGTGTCTGTGTGTGTGTCTGTGTGTGTGTGCGTGTGCACATGCACATGTGTATATATGTATACTCTCTCAACTCTCAGTGACATTATTACCCCTTGGCTGTCAGCCCATGTAACAGCCACACCTCAGGACCATCCTGTCACAACTTCAGCATCAACAGTTCACAGGGGCAATCAGTATAAAGTTGTCATAAGGCAACCCACTAGAAGTGACTCTGCAGTACTGTTGAGTCAATTTGGTCGCATGCATTTTTTGTTTGCTTTAAAATGCTGTTTTTGATTGAATTTTCAAGGCGCTTTTTTTTAAGTGGAGGTGAGAAACTAACACTTGATGCCTGACATCTTCGGTGCCACTTTGACTGATCTGTCCGGGGAGTGTATGGTATTCATACAGTTAATGATCTTGAGTGCTGATGTTCTGTCTTTACTTGACAGCTATTTTTCGTTTTGAATTTTGAAAAAAGAATTTCAAAATGATGACAAGTGAGGATGTTATAGATGAATCTGTGGAGTCTGAGACTCTACTTTTTCTTCAGAATCTATCGTGGAATCGGCCAGACCCTAGATATATGAACACTTGCTGTACTCATCAATAAATTTGAGCCACTTGATCACAGACGCATGCATTCAGTGGATAAGAATTAACTGTGTGGTTCAAGTCTTCCCAACTGAGTCCACAGCAACACTTGGTTCTGTTTAGGTGCCCACAGGGGCCAAAAATGTAAAAGAAATGAATGTCTCTGATGTTAATCGAATCCACAGCCTCTCAATTCACAAGTGAGCTTTTGCTAACCACTGAACCAAGGCTGCTGATGAGTTGTGGTATTTTGGAATTCATTTCATCAGGAATTGTGTCAGCCCTGTGTGAGTGGCTGCAGTATAAACAGTGTAGGACAAAAAAGAATAAAAGTGCTGTTCTCCGTTATTCTTTGCCGTGTGTACATGTGCCTAGTTTTGTTTCAGTTTAATCCTCTGAAAGCATGGCTATACCGGGGAGGATTCGCTCGTTTTTCCAACACTCGCTTTTCCTTGGACTCCATAGAAGATAACTGTATCCTTTCAGAGAGAGACAGACAGACAGACAGACAGAGAGAGATGGAGAGATGAAAAGCAATAGCTTTGAATTCTAGAAACGTTTGTATATGACCCATGTTTTCATCATGAACATCTATTTGTGATCATCAACAACTCGGTTAAGGAAGTATAGGGAAATACTGTTACCTTTATGAACAAAAGAAGTCAAGAAGAAGAACCAAACAAAAAACAAAAAAAAAACCAAAAAAACTGAAAAGTATGAGGAAGACTGTTATACGACCACACAGATATGACAGAAAGAAAGGAACACTAAGGTAGGCAGACAGGCAGACAGGTATTGCACAGGAAAAGAAAGAAACAGAGAAAAGGAAGAAGGAGATGAAAGGGTTGAAAAGAGAATAAAAGGATCGTTTATAACTGTTGTGTCTTTTTGGATTTTTTCCTTTTTCTTTTTTCCAGGCTAGGTGATCAAAACAGAGGACTTTCAATATGACGGTTGGTGTTACAGGTTCCAGCCTAGCAGCCGTGGTGGCTGATGGCAATAAGAAGTATGTAACTGGTTCCACAAAAGAACGTTTTCTTAATCATCTCCTTGGGAGCCGGAATAGCTCAGTTGGTAGAGCGCCTGACTCGTAATCTTGGTGATCCTGGGGTTGCGGGTTCGAACCTCCGCCGGGGCGTTTCAGTACAGGGGGATTTTTCCCTCGGAGTTAACATTGGTTCTGACTCCATTTCCCATACAGTCCTTCGAATGAGACTATAAACCGAGGTTCCGTGTGTGAACGCATGCATAACATCTTGCACACACATAAAATCCCATCACCAACTTTCGGAAGAGTAGGCCAGTTTGGCCGTTGGTATGGATGACACGTTACACATAGCATGCACCCTGCGTGAGAAATGGAAAGAATGAAGGAAGTAAGGAAAATGAGTGATCGATATTGAATGATACTGACTGGATTACATGGGAAACGACTGAATGAAGCGCCAGCTGGCAGCTCTTCAGTCGGCACTACCCAGGTAGGCAGCCCGTTGTGTAAACGAGTGTGGATTGTAAAGCGCTTAGAGCTTGGCCTCTAGCCGAGAATAGGCGCTATATAAGTATTCATTATTATTATTATTATTATTGAGAGGTACATGACATCAGACAAAATCACTATGTATCAGATTCCACAAAGATAGTGGTGCAAGATGTTTTACTTGATTTGACTTTCAGTTTTAAAGGAAGCTGATTTTTTAAAAAAAAATCAGATCTGACTAATAATGAGCTAAATATGTACATAAATATTTATATAAAGCTTGTGTTACAGGCAAGCTGTAAAACACTCTACCATTCCATGTATAGAACAGTTCTCAGTTGTTGTGACTGACAATGCTGTGGTTATTGATCAGTCAAACTGATTGCACAAGCTGTCTGCACATTTTGACATTTTTGATGTGATTGAAAATGCTGAGATTATCAAACAGTAGACCTGACAGCACAAGTGGTTGGCAAATTTTGGCATTTTTGTGAGGAGCATTCGGTAGTCTAGTCTGGACACTATCCAAAGAAGACATAATCAACTTGTTAATTGAGAAAAACTGTTCTTAGGCCAATTTGTTTCAGTTTCTTGAATCGTTATGCATTTCATTTTCAAAAGTGTTTCTTTTTCGTTTATATTTACATATAGCTTCATCTCCAAACACAGCACTAAGATGGTCATCAAGGCTGGCTTGACTGTAAACACTATGAACTGAGTAGAAAGAGGATTCACCTTACAGCCTTTCTCAGACGTTCACCTGACCAACGTGGCCATTCAGAAAACGGCGCCAGATTACGACCCAGAGAAAGGCTGCAAGTGGTCCACCCAGCAGTTGAGGATGTATCTGTCAGCCAAACATGGCACCAATGCTGTAAGTATTTAGTGTTCCTCACCTGGTCTGATGCATGTCAAAGAGTTCATGACAAGAAGAAAGTCATAATTGTTCATTAATGAGATTTGAATAGAAAAAGAAAAAAACATTGCTACATGAACAAAATGTTCACCAGCTGACAATTAAAGCAGAACAACTAATGTAAACAAACAAACAAACAAAAACTAAACAATGAATAACAACAAAACTGGCAGTGTATGTTGACTATTTTTTTTCCCCTAAAAAGGATCTTCTCATGAAATGTAAACACAATACTGATGTCTGATTTCTTCACCGCAGAATGAGAACATGTGTCAAAGTATGTGTGAAAAAGCAGTTGGAAAAGATAGAAATTATTCATATATTACAATAATGTAAACTTTTTTGCCTATGGAAAATTCTTTTGCCATCTGACATAGCAAGGCATCTTTCATTTGTGTGAGTGTGTGTGTGTGTGTGTGTGTGTGTGTGTGTGTGTGTGTGTGTGTGTGTGTGTGTGTGTCTGTCTGTCTGTCTGTCTGTCTGTCTGTCTGTCTGTCTGTCTGTGTCTGTGTGTGTCTGTGTATGTGCGTGTGTGCAAGCGTGCATGCGTATGTGTGTGTGTGTACCAATCAAGATATATAATTTCAAAACAGTGCAGCTGGCAGAACTAATCAATTAGCGCACATGCAGACAAGAATCTTGAAGACCAAACAAAGAAGCCTCCTCAAAGCAGCAAAAAAGGAGGTAGTAAAATTGCCTACATATCCTTCACTCAACATGTGCACATAGCGACAACAGCAGGTGAAAGATGTCCAAATACAAACTTGTTCAGGTGAAGAAAGTGTTTCAAGACATCGACAACATCATCATCCGCAGCCTGCAGAGTGTGCAGAAAATCATCATCAACGACAAACACTGTTTTGAAATGTACGGCTACGATATCCTCCTGGATGAAGACCTCAAGCCGTAAGTGTGTGTGTGTGTGTGTGTGTGTGTGTGTGTGTGTGTGTGTGTGTGTGTGTGTGCATGTGTGTGTGTATGTGTGTGTGTGTGTGTGTGTGTGTGTGTGTGTGTGTCCATTCTGTTGTGGAGCTGTGACAGGTCCATAAGTGAGTCCTGTTTTTGTTACGACCTGACTTGGTACTACCTCCAGAGTGCCTTGGAGATTATGTGTTTGCATGCCCCTTAGCAGAACAGGATGAGAAGCACTGAACCTGTTTTAACCAAACTTCATCAAACTATGGAAATGGGCCAAGGGACACACCTCTGAACTTGCATGTAATTTTCAACATGTTTGTGATGCAGATGTTACAGTAACTTGTTAGACTGGACCATAAGACTTAACAGTTGTCTGTTAGCCTCTCAATTTGTGTATACATGTAAATAGCTTCTGTCCTTTCCTTTGCTGGAATGCAACAGTTATTCTAAATATTTCATTTTAATTCAATTTTCTATCTTTCCTGTCAACCCAGTTATTTATATAATTGCATTTAAAAAATTCTTTTGTTTGTTGGCCTCTCAGTGTGTGTATAGATTCAGAAGCTTCAGTCTGTTCCACTGTTGAAATGCAACAGCTATTTGAAATGTTTTATTTTCATTTAATTGCTTGTGAATCCTGTTAACCCAGTAGCTTCTCTCTCTCTCTCTCTCTCTCTCTCTCTCTCTCTCTCTCTCTCTCTCTCTCTCTCTCTCTCTCTCTCTCTCTCTCTCTCTCTCTCTCTCTCTCTCTCTCTCTCTCTCTCTCTCTCTCTCTGTATATATTAAAGAAAAGGAACATAATTAACATGCACATACACACACACACACACACACACACACACACACACACACACACACACACACACACACACACACACACACACACAATTACAGTTATGGACACCCCCACACCCCCACATACACACAAACACACACACACACACACACCACACACACACACACACACACACACACACACACACACACACACACCACCACCACCACCATACCACCCTCCACACACACACACACACACACACACACACACACACACACACACACACACACACACACACACACACACACACACACACACACACACTAACACATGTACATACATACACTCACACTCACAAACACACACCACACACACACACACACACACACACACACACACACACACACACACAGAAAAAGAAATTACATTAAAAAAATATATTCAGTCTTGTATGCCCTTGCACATTTGCAGCTATCTCTCTCTCCCGCTTAGTGTTGTACTCCTTTGAGTCCTATCCTTACTGTCATCCTCCATTTTGCAAGGACAACTCTTCAAACATCAAAGCAATAAACATATAGTCAGAATATTTCTACACACACACACACACAACAAACACACACACACACGCACGCACGCATGCACGTGCGCGCGCGCTCACATGCACACGCATGCATGCATGCATGCACACATGCACACGCATGCACACACGCATGCACACACATACACATACATACGCTTCTAAACACACACACACACACACACACACACACACACACACACACACACACACACACACACACACACACACACACACACACACGCACGCACGCACGCACACACACACACACACACACACAGACACACACACACACACACAAACGTTTTGTTCTGTTTCACCTTACATCACCTCTCAGTAATGTTATTTTCATACAGTTCATCCGGGCTGCTCCTTACACAGCCACACCCGGGTTCATTCTGTCCCATTACAGCACCAGTAGCTCACAGGGAGCTGTCGGCATCAGGTCATCATGGGGCTTTTTTCCGGAGGAGAGGCTGCTCCGCTGATGAGTCTCTCTGGAGGTGCTCAGTGATACCTCTGGTGTGCTTCATAACCTGCTGTTCAAACTGTGTCAGATCTGTCATTGGATTTCTAGTAAACTGTCCTTTAGTTTGTTTATGACTGGCTGTGCCACCTTTGCCTGTGCTATTCCCATGTAGATTGTAGACTGTTGGATGCCCTTTGGTCTCCCGTTGACAGCTGGCTGATCGAAATCAATGCCTCTCCTTCCTTGACGGCCAGTGGAAAGGATGACTACGATCTGAAAACTGGGCTGTTGCATGATGTGTTGAATGTTCTGGATTTGGAAAACAGGTAAGAAAACAGTCATGGTTTCATTTTGCCTTTGTTGTGTTATGAACAGATGAAGTTCACTTGATCTTGGTTTGCAGATATCTATATATATATATATATATATATTATATATATATATATATATATATATATATATATATATATATATATTATATGGATAGATAGATATAGATATATACATTATATAGATATATAGAGATAAATATTTGGGTTTTGCTTAAGATGTATTGAGTTCCACATGAGTTTACCAGATGTTGCACACACAAACACTGGTATACTTCTGTAAGTTTCCAGAAAGTTCAAGAACTGTTCCTGATGAAGCTTACAGAAGTATTAGAAATTCTTTGTTGCGTAGATTCAGATTTGTTTAGAGAACATCTTTGTTCTCTTGAATGTTCTGAGCATTTTGAATGGCTATAGTACATCACGGTTTCTGAATTTTCCAGAGAGTTCCATACATTCTGATTGGCTATGTTAAGGTCATGACTGGTGAATATTCCATTTTGTTGACTGGCAGCACCCCGCCATGCTTCTGGAACTTTCAGTTTCATAATCGACAAATGCCCAGAGACTGGGGCAGTTTGAAAGATGGTGTTCTGCAAAGATGGTCAGAGCTGAAGGCATGTCTTCATATCAAGGACCTTTGTGATGGCCATGTGAGCATTGATCTGTGAATCCTCCTCTGGAAGTCAAGACTTTAAACTTTGTCCCAGAGTTGACCATTACTCTTCCTTGATTGGAGTTAACGAGAGATTAGAACCAGCTCCTGTTACTTGAACAAGTTAACGATCAGCTTCCACTGAAGTGTCAAAGAACAGGAGTTTGATTTTTGTGACGTTTGTGTTGCATGGTTTGGGATGGTACATGTAGTGGTGGCAGCTGTGGGGGGCAGTATGGATGTTCATCCTTTCCTTGTTGTTATTGTTGTTGGTGTTAGCAATGATGAGAGGTACTGCTTCATTTCTTTTCTGAACTCTTCAGTTTGTACATTTCGGTGGAATATTTGATCAATGTTATTTCCTGATGTTTTCTGACAACTCTATGACATTTTCATACAGCCGCCAGGAAACCTGTTGATTGCAGTAGATGTGAAGTGTGATACTGAAAGACATGAAAACTGCATACAGACTGTAAAGTGACGTACAGAGATCATGCTTGCATGTTTGTAAAACTTGAAATGAAGAACAATATTAAACCTTTTTTTTATTATCTTTTCAATCAAGGAAAAAAAATTAACGAACAAACAAAGCAAGGTGTAAAGTAGCAGGTTTAATGTTCAGCAAAATCTGTCCTTCAAACATCACAAACAAAAGACAAGAAATGCAAATAACAGTACTCCCCTGACAGCATTCAGCATGTGAAACTCTCTGTTGGCGAAACTCTCAAAAATATTCTCATTTGGACTGGTTTCTGAGGAGTGTTGTTAGTTTTGAGCATTTTTTTTTCCTTTTGTATGTTTGTTTGTGTGTTTTGCTTTTGCTTTTCTTTCTTTTGCTTTTGCTTTTCTTTGTTTTGCTTTTGCTTTTCTTTGTTTTGCTTTTGCTTTTCTTTCTTTTGCTTTTGCTTTTCTTTGTTTTGCTTTTGCTTTTCTTTCTTTTGCTTTTCTTTGTTTTGCTTTTGCTTTTCTTTGTTTTGCTTTTGCTTTTCTTTGTTTTGCTTTTGCTTTTCTTTGTTTTGCTTTTGCTTTTCTTTGTTTCTTCTTTTTTTGTGATGCTGTTGGTAACATCTGGAGAGGTCATATTTGTCAAAAATTCACCTGTTTTGTGTTGCATATTAAATGTACATTACTTTACACTTGTTTTGTATGTTCCTTTGTATTTCCCCTTGTTTTCAGCAATATTGCAGTCCATTCCCTTTTTTTTCCCTTTTTTTTTTACATTAGATTCTGATATATTCTTTCAGCAGACTAGGCATTTGCCCTTTTAAACAAACTTACAACTTTTTCTTTGAAATTTATTTTTAACTCAGATATTCTGGCAGGTGAGACTGGATGTACGACCTCTTACATAAACTTACAATTGTTTGTAGTCTGTTGGTAGACCATATACACCAACTCACACCGAAGAGCCTCTTCGGGCCAACACCTGATACAGTTACTGTTTGTTCAGACTTCAGGGTCGGGAGAAGCGTGTGGGTGGCTGGGACTTGCTGTGGGACGATGGGATTGTGCTGATGGAGGACACGACGTTGGAGACGGGCATTCCTACTGTCTCCACAGCTAACTCTTTCTTGGGTAAGTACAAAGGTAGACAGAACTGTATTCGTCATATTTGTTTGGGTGACGAACATGCTTGCTGAAATACTACGCAGACATCATATTCATGTTGAGCTAAAGATCAGTGTGTACATATACGTGTAAACATGAGTTTGTGTTTCTGCATTTCCACTTTCCTCTCTCCTCCTGTCACACACATGGTTACATTTGTAATTTTCACCTGCAACATTTCATACATGGATGTTGGTCAGTTCTTTTTTTAAAAGGGACAGAGAACTACTTCATGTGTTTGTATTTTTATTTTGGTTTAGGTTGAGGGGAGGGTGATGGAGGGCTGAGTTTAGAAGGCATGTGTGTGTGTGTGTGTGTGTGTGTGTGTGTGTGTGTGTGTGTGTGTGTGTGTGTGTGTGTGTGTGTGGCAGCATCCATATGAGTTATCGGTCATGAGATGGTGTAATACGAAGATGATTTTTCAGGCTGCAAGAATGAACGTCTACAGCAGCTACGAGACATGTACGGTGCCGGTATTGGCACAAAGAAACCGTCCTGATCCTTACAGCATCCCTCTGCTTTGTGGGGCAACAGACCATCAGACTGCATGGAGAAGTGCAAGCCAACGTCACATGTTTTCAATCAAACGTTTTCAGTCAAACGTTCACAAACTGTATACCGCTGCATTTGAACCACAACTGATTTGTAAGAGTGGAGTCATAAGTGTATTTGCAATTGAATTATCAGGACTTGTGTGCTGCATTTAAACCACAAAATGAGTTGAAAGAGTGGGGTTGGGTTATTGTTTATTGAAAAACATATTATGTCAAGTGGAGATGCATGCACATGCTGACAAATACAGGAGTGGACGAGAGGTTGGGAGGAAGTGTGCATCAACAGAACGAAATGTGAGAGTAGCTTTGACTGCAGGTTCTTGTTGATTGTCAGTGGTCATGATTTGCCAGAAATATCTGTTGGAATTAGTTTGAATGCCAGGCCAAAAGTAGGGAGCGTCAGCTTGCACGAGAACAACATAAACAGGGAGAGTTGCAGGCAGCAGCTGGCTAAGTGTTTAGTGTAAATATTTGTTTGTTTGGTTGGTTGTTTTTCACTCATTCAGGGTCAGTGCCCATACTGTTTTTTTCTGCAATAAATCAGGACATTAATACATTTGAAATATATGAAATCGTAGAATAAATTTTTTGTTCATTTGTTTATTCCTTTAGTGTCAGTGCCGACTTTTTTCTGCTATAAGTTAGGACATTAATACATTCTAAAAACAGAAAATCATGGTACAAATTTAAGATCATTTGTTTGCTTTTCACTCATTCAGTGTCGGAGCCCTTTTTTTTTCTGCAACAAATCACCAGCACATGAAATCTTTTTTTTTTTCACCATACTCCATCCTTCCCACTTTTTCCTCCTTTCAAAAGTAGATTATTATCCATGCTACTATCCATGCTTTTCTTTTCTTAGAGCCAAAAGCCATTCTTTACAAAGACAGTTTTGAGTGAAGATGTGCTGGAGATGATAGGAGAATGAAAAGTGTCTCTTAAGTTGTGTGTGGATTTCAACTTAGGGAAAATTATCGGGTTGGGGACATCACTGAGCCATATCCTGAAATATGAAATGTATGGGTTTTTTTACAATATCATAAATTGCAAGAAGAAAGTTAAGCCAGTTAGTGCAGACACAGCGTAAGGTGGAGGGTTGTAAGAGAAGAGGGTGGGGTGGGTGAGGGTGGACTTGAGGGAGAAAGAAGGGGGAATGGAGATGAGGATGGAGGGGGGGGGGGGAAAGAAAAAGGAAGGATGAATTGGCACAGACGGTGGCACACAGAAAAAGGAAGGATGAATTGGCACAGACGGTGGCACACAGAAAAATAAAGGATGAATTGGCACAGACGGTGGCACACAGAAAAATAAAGGATGAATTGGCACAGACGGTGGCACACAGAAAAAGGAAGGATGAATTGGCACAGACGGTGGCACACAGAAAAATAAAGGATGAATTGGCACAGACGGTGGCACACAGAAAAAGGAAGGATGAATTGGCACAGACGATGGCACACAGAAAAAGGAAGGATGAATTGGCACAGACGGTGGCACACAGAAAAATAAAGGATGAATTGGCACAGACGGTGGCACACAGAAAAAGGAAGGATGAATTGGCACAGACGGTGGCACACAGAAAAAGGAAGGATGAATTGGCACAGACGGTGGCACACAGAAAAAGAAAGGATGAATTGGCACAGACGGTGGCACACAGAAAAATAAAGGATGAATTGGCACAGACGGTGGCACACAGAAAAAGGAAGGATGAATTGGCACAGATGATGGCACACAGAAAAAGGAAGGATGAATTGGCACAAACGGTGGCACACAGAAAAAGAAAGGATGAATTGGCACAGACAGTGCCGCGCAGAAAAAGAAAGGATGAATTGGCACAGACAGTGCCGCGCAGAAAAAGAAAGGATGAATTGGCACAGACAGTGCCGCGCAGAAAAAGAAAGGATGAATTGGCACAGACAGTGCCGCGCAGAAAAAGAAAGGATGAATTGGCACAGACAGTGCCGCGCAGAAAAAGAAAGGATGAATTGGCACAGACAGTGCCACGCAGAAAAAGAAAGGATGAATTGGCACAGACAGTGCCGCGCAGAAAAAGAAAGGATGAATTGGCACAGAAAGTGCCGCGCAGAAAAAGAAAGGATGAATTGGCACAGACAGTGCCGCGCAGAAAAAGAAAGGATGAATTGGCACAGACAGTGCCGCGCAGAAAAAAAAAGGATGAATTGGCACAGACAGTGCCGCGCAGAAAAAGAAAGGATGAATTGGCACAGACAGTGCCGCGCAGAAAAAGAAAGGATGAATTGGCACAGACAGTGCCGCGCAGAAAAAGAAAGGATGAATTGGCACAAGTAATAGTACACAGAAAAAGAAAGGATGAATTGGCACAGACAGTGCCGCGCAGAAAAAGAAAGGATGAATTGGCACAGACAGTGCCGCGCAGAAAAAGAAAGGATGAATTGGCACAGACAGTGCCGCGCAGAAAAAGAAAGGATGAATTGGCACAGACAGTGCCGCGCAGAAAAAGAAAGGATGAATTGGCACAGACAGTGCCGCGCAGAAAAAGAAAGGATGAATTGGCACAGACAGTGCCGCGCAGAAAAAGAAAGGATGAATTGGCACAGACAGTGCCGCGCAGAAAAAGAAAGGATGAATTGGCACAGACAGTGCCGCGCAGAAAAAGAAAGGATGAATTGGCACAAACGGTGGCACACAGAAAAAGGAAGGATGAATTGGCACAGACGATGGCACACAGAAAAATAAAGGATGAATTGGCACAAACGGTGGCACACAGAAAAAGGAAGGATGAATTGGCACAGACGATGGCACACAGAAAAAGAAAGGATGAATTGGCACAGACGATGGCACACAGAAAAAGAAAGGATGAATTGCTGGCACAGACGATGGCACACAGGAAAAGAAAGGATGAATTGCTGGCACAGACGATGGCACACAGAAAAAGAAAGGATGAATTGCTGGCACAGACGATGGCACACAGGAAAAGAAAGGATGAATTGGCACAGACAATGGCACACAGCAAAAGGAAGGATGCATTGGCACAGAAGGTGGCACACAGAAAAAGAAAGGTGAAAAAAGTTGCATAAAATATGAGCATGTTATAAAATCTATGCTTAGATTTTTTTTTTTTATTTGATGTCGAAGAACAAATCATCCTTATTTTGTTTGATAGGCAAATTGTGCCAATTCATCCTTTGATAAGCAAATAATGATCAAAGTCAAGAAATGATCTCACACACACACACACACACAATCTATCTATGAATATATGGAGAGAGAGGGAGAGAGATGCAGACATTGATATAGATATATTGATATAGATAATGTTATTTTTGATTAAGAATATGCAAATGTGATTTGAACATTTCAAGAGAATTTCCATAAACTGTTTCCAGTAGGAAAAAAAGATTAATGTATTAAAACCTGTAAGTTTATTTTGTGGTGATACGTGTCAGAATGTTTACCAGTGGGGACAAAAATTGCGCATACTTTACAAATATTCTCATAATTTGCATTTTGCAAAATCATGAAAAAAAAATGTTTTTGAAGTTTTGTTGAAAATTTGTGACCTTTCTATTATTTTGTTTTGTGTTTCAGATCTTAAGATTAATCATTGCTGAATACATTATCTGCATGAAAATTTTCAGACCGGAGAACATGATGATCATCTTGTGCTAAGTTTTACAACCAAATCATGGTTGCTGTTGTGTCAAATGTTGACACTTTTTGGCATACAATATCGTTCCATAAGGATTTCAACCGCTGTTTTTGTTTGTTTTTAATGTGGAACTATTTTCTCTGTATCTAGACAAAATTTTCCACAAGTAAAAGATTTCTAGTGGTTGGTATCAAGATGTACCCTCTTTTTTGTTGTTGCTTTTGTTTTGTTGTTGTTGTTTTTTCTCAACATCATGGCTATGCTAAATACTCTGATGTTGTTATATTTGTCTGAAAGGAAAGAACATATATGTTGAAATTTGGTTTTCAAAATGCTTTCCTGAGAGAATGGATGCCATGGTCGGACTTGGTGCACACATACTTTCAAATACCGAGTTGCAAACAAAAATGAATCTACTCTGTCCTAGTAACCCTTACAGATTAATCTCCCCTGATTGTCCCATCTATAATTGCTCACCCATCGACTTTTTAAGTTCCAGTTGCAGGGAAGATGGAGGGATTATAACTGTCCAGTCAGGTGTGTGTGTTGCAAAAAAAAAATCGTATTCTTCTTTTGTTTAGGCCGCAACCCCTGAAGCTCTGACAAATGTGTCAGTATATTAGAGAGACTGAAAGCAGCCAAAGAGCATGTCCTTGATTGGCATGTCAGTTAGCCAGGTTTCTGCCCTGTAGCTCTGGTGTGCTGGACTACCCAGGAGGAAGTGTTCCACTGTCATGGAAGATGTGCCACAGGGGCATACAGCAGTTACCAATGTGGATTGTGATCATGTGATTTTCGAGTCTGCGGAGTCCTACCCTCTGTCTCACTATGGTGACTTCTCTTGGTAGGAGGTAGTAGGCGTCTATGCTGTCATTTCACATGAAAACCTTCCCAGTGCGTACGCTCAGATGGGGAGCAGGTAAACTGCCTTGAGCAGGGACTTAATCAAACTGACAGTTAACGTCCTCCTTGCTCTATGCTGCTTGAGAAACGCCGATATTTCACCCAATCAGTCCAAAGCTAAGGGCAGTGACCAGCTTACCAGCACACAGGAAAGTGTCTATCGCTGAAGGAAAGGATAGACACTGAACACTGTTGAAATGTGAGCAGGTATGATGTGACATTCAAAGATCACTCTATCAGTCACTTTAAGAGAACAGATTATCTCTTGTAAATATGCTGGCAACATGGTATTTGAGAGCATGAACAGGCCAGGTAGGATTGTGGCACTCATCCAGTCAGGTAAGATAAGATAAGATAATGTTGCTTATAGCCCAGCCGACCGCAAAGGGCCACATCAGGGCTGTATCCAGTCAGGTAAGATAAGATAATGTTGCTTATAGTCCAGCCGACCGCAAAGGGCCACATCAGGGCTGTATCCAGTCAGGTAAGATAAGATAAGATAATGTTGCTTATAGCCCAGCCAACCGCAAAGGGCCACATCAGGGCTGTGTCCAGTCAGGTAAGATAAGATAAGATAATGTTGCTTATAGCCCAGCCGACCGCAAAGGGCCACATCAGGGCTGTGTCCAGTCAGGTAAGATAAGATAATGTTGCTTATAGCCCAGCCGACCGCAAAGGGCCACATCAGGGCTGTATCCAGTCAGGTAAGATAAGATAAGATAATGTTGCTTATAGCCCAGCCGACCGCAAAGGGCCACATCAGGGCTGTATCCAGTCAGGTAAGATAAGATAAGATAAT
>CM031609.1:37471781-37474281 GCA_018398815.1 Conus ventricosus | reverse complement strand
CATTTCGGTCTGAGACTACATGACAGGGCTGTGCTCTACGCTTCCTTTCATAATATATCCCGGCGTCAACCAGGCCCGAGAGATACAGGCACCTGCAGTGTTGGTCAGGAAATTTGAGCAACACTCTCAGAAACGCATCCATTAAGTGGATGAAACTCGACTGTGTGGTCCCAGTCTTCCCAACTGAGTCCGCAGCAAACTCAACTCTAGGTGGGTAGGAGCCGGTCGGGGCAGAAAAACCCACATGACTCTGATGGGATTCGAACCACGACCTCCCAGCCGGGAGTCCGCGACGCTAACCACTTCGCCACGGCGGCTGGTGGCACAAATACTTTTACTTGCATGTAAACATGCACCGGTGCCAAGTCTCTCAAGGTCATCCCATCTTCCTTGCCCCAGCCATAAGTTCCACTTGAGTGCCTGTCTTGTGAGGTGCCTAGGAGGCTTTGGTACTGTGCGACCTGTCCAGCCCCATGTCCTTTCCTTCATCTCTGTGTCCATGGTATTTTTGTTTGGTTCTCTCCCATACGGTTTTGTCGGAAAAGACCGCCTGACCATCTGATGTTGAGGATGCATCTGAGGCACTAGTTGATGAATGCCTGAAGATTGTTTACTGTTGGGACTTTCGTTGCTCTTCAAGTCTCTACACAGTTTAGCAGAATATACTTCATGTATGGTTTGAAAATTGGTCAGGAGTGGAAGGACTGTGGAAGATCATGTAGGTTGCACGGTACTAGCAGTGTGCCTCGCCTTGTGGATGTAGGTGCTGATGTCTTGGTCCGCATCACCATCTGTGCTTACGACACTGCCCAGATAGACAAAATTTTTCCACGTCTTTGATGTTTTTGTCTTTTATCTGAAAAGGGTCTTCCTGTTTGTTACTTACCTGCATTACTTCAGTTTTCATTATGTTAATTTTGAGACCTGTTTTCTTGACTTTGTCAGCCAGGTGAGATAATTTTGTTTTTGAGCATCCTGGTGTCTGAGTGAGAGGAGACTGACATCATCAGTATAATGGGCCATGCTTTGCCTTGTGATCTTCTCCCCGTCCTTGGTTTCATATGTTGGTTTGTACTTAAGTGGGACCTACAAAACTTGTGTGTAAAATTCTGTATCATTTTCTTGCAGTGTCATTACAGTAACTTTGTAGTAAATTTTCCAAGATGTCATCCGTTTATTTTTCTGTAAATTTATTTACACAGAAATGCATATATTTTTGAAGATATATTTTACACATGGGTCAGGTTTGTTGAATGGTTGTGCAATGTCATATCAGATGATGCTCACTCTTGTTTATTGAATACAAGCAGGTCTCAAAAGGTGGTGTTTTCTTGTCCTTATATTGAATATTGTGTTGATGGTACGAGCGAGGATAAAGTAATCTCATTTTTTGCAGGTGACAGTGAATTGAATAAAAACTTTGAACACAAAACTTTCATGTCTTTGTTTTGTGTTGTTTGTTGGTGTTTGACTTCAATTTTTAAAGTCAAAGGAATATCATCACTTAATTTCACAAAAAGTAGGTTATGACTGTCAAAATTTTTTTCTATAAATGTTAACAATCAAAAACTGTGCTTTTGATTATATACAAAGGCAGTATTTGCTTACAAACATGCAGATACCTTGTAGTTAATCAAATGTTTTTGACCGATGTTTAAAAATCGCTGCGTTTCCTCTATGGTCAAACATGATATCAAAATCACAACTGATATACAAAGCAGTCCATGATAAGTTACTGCAGAACAGTTTTACTGCATGATTTTAGTGTCCTTTATGCTTCATGTGAACTTCATGTTTAATCCAAGAAGTAATTTAGATAGCTGGATTCCAACAATAAAAATTCATACTACACTTTGTGGTCATTTCACATCGTTTCCAAACAATCCTCAGATGATATATAATGAACAAGTATGGTAGCTCTTCCTCCCATGATGAAATAGTTACATACCCATTCGATTGGAGCTATGGGTAAGTAATTATTTCATCATGGCAGGAAGAGTTATCATACTTGTTCGTTACTGACTGTTCACTGCCTCATGTAAGATTTCTTTCAATCCTCAGATTGGTCTTGATGCCATTCACTGTGTTTTGTTTCACAACATTTCAAGTCTGCCTTAGAATGACAGGAAAAGAAATTTCATTGCGGTTCATATGTTTGATGACCAGCGACTTGACAGTAAAAATGCTGTGAGTCCAAATCATGCATGTGCCCATGTGCCCACCAGGAAAATTGTGATTTTCGCCGCCCATCTTGACATGTTGTCATTTTGGTGGCACTGGGTGATGTAAGATACATACCTAACCCTCACTTTCCTGAGATGGTTATCCCTGTCTGCCATACCATTTGATATGGGTGTTAACATTAGACCTGATTGGAACTTACTGACTTGCAGACCAAACCTACCAAAGAGCGGAAGGCAATTTGCTCAGAGCTTGACCAGAGCAAACACTCATGTCTGTTCAACCTGCAAAAAGGCATTACAAGCGATTGAGCATCTTT
>CM031609.1:37450894-37470781 GCA_018398815.1 Conus ventricosus | reverse complement strand
TAGAAGCATTTCGATATACAGTATTACTTTATGTCAGAGAACGGAAAGGGCATTCTGGTTACTTCGCCCGAACTGAGTGAGGCGGAAGTGGCCCAGAATGCCCCTTTCCCTGTTCTCTCAAACTGTTCGTGTTGTGTCATCAGCCATCTGTGGTCTCTCCAGGGCTGGATGTGTTTTTCAGCATGCGGGCGTCTTGTGGCACCAGGTTTGGAATTCCGTTGATGATAGGGTAGGCCACTCCAATTTCATCACACACCAGTTCATTCTTTTCTTTGTCATGCCTGAAAATTGTAGGGAAAAAAACCCAAAACACAACAGATTGAGAGTAAGGGTAGGTCCATTCTTAACAAATTAAGCTAACACCTCTATCTGTTATGGTGGTCACATCCTAGTCTTAACAACAACAAGGACTTTTTATAGGGTAGGTCCATTCTTAACAAATTAAGCTAACACCTCTATCTGTTATGGTGGTCACATCCTTGTCTTAACAACAACAAGGATTTTTTAGTCTTCCAAACAGCAAAACAAATAAAACATATCTCCTACTTTTTAATCTAAAATATATGAAATTTGTGGTATTTCCTCACACAAGTTATTTTTCAAAAAAGACAAAACAAAACAACTTCTGTAAAAGAGTTCCAGCCATTAACTTCAAACCAGTGGTATGTGGAGTCCACATTTGTTCCTACAGATGCCAGTTTTCATGTATGACAGCCAAGTGAATGACAGAAACACAGCATTGACAAACAGGCAAAAGGCTGGGGCTGGATTTTTTTTTCCCTATTTCCCAGGTCAACTATTGTCTTTGAAGCTCTTTCTATACATACAGTACTTACTGTTCCCCTGCCCCTTGCCTTCTCTTGTTCCTCAGACCCCACTCCTTTTCATCCCGCCTTGTTCTTCCTCACCCTACCCCCTCCCTCATCCTCCTGTTCTTCTTTCCCCCTTCTCACCATTGCACTTTGCATTACCATATTGTCGCATTGCAAATGTAACCATTGTGGTTGTCTACCTGAAAGAGATCCGCTGTTCAGCTGCCCAGTTTGCTAATTAAGTAAGACACCATGCCAAAGCTGGACAACATCAGATGTAAAACTCGTGGGTTGTATAAGCAGCAAGAATGCAGACAGGCAGAATTTCATTTTTGTACTCCCAGTTCTTATAGAACAGTGAGTACTTTAGGATGGGAACGAAGAAATGCTGTGTGTGTGTGTGTGTGTGTGTGTGTGTGTGTGTGTGTGTGTGTGTGTGTGTGTGTCCGTCCATCCGTGGTCAAAATGTGTTCCACTCGCTCCAGACAAAACTACTGGGCCAATCTTTCTGAAAATTTGTAGGTATGTTCATTATGGGTCACGGATGATGCCCAATGTTTTAGTTTACCGTTATAGCCGTTACTAATGGCTGTAACAGCCTGTAATGGTATTTCTCCTTTATGGAATATCTCAGAAAATATTCGGCCGATCTTGGTGAAAATTAGCAGGTATGTTCATTATGGGTCACGAATGATGCTTGATGTTTTAGTTTACCCCGTTACAGCCGTTACTAATGGATGTAACGGCTTGTAATGATTTTTGTTCTTTATGGAATATCTCTGAAAGTACCTGGCCGATCTTTCTGAAAATTTGTAGGTATGTTCATTATGGGTCACAAATAATGCCCAATGTTTTAGTTTACCGTTATAGCCGTTACTAAGGGCTGTAACGGTTTTCTTCTTCATGGAATATCTCAGAAAGTACATGGCCGATCTTTGTGAACATTAGCAGATATGTTCATTATGGGTCAAGAATAATGCCCGATGTTTTAGTTTACCGTTATAGTCATTATTAACGGCTGTAACGGCCTATAACGGTTTTTCTTCTTCATGGAATATCTCAGAAAGTACTTGGCCGAACTTTGTGAAAATTAGCAGGTATGTTCAATATGGGTCACGGATGATGCCCGGTGTTTTAGTTTACAGTTATAGCTGTTACTAACAGCTGTAACGGCCTGTAACGGTTTTTCTTCTTTATGGAATATCTCAGAAAGTACTCAGCTGATCTTTGTGAAAATTAGCAGGTATGTTCACTATGGGTTACGGATGATGCCCGATGTTTTACTTTACCGTTATAGCCATTACTAATGGCTATAACGGCCCATAACGGTTTTTCTTTTTTATGGAATGTCTCAGAAAGTACTTGGTCGATCTTTCTGAAAATTTGTAGGTATGTTCATTATGGGTCACGGATGATGCCCGACATTTTAGTTTACCGTTATAGCCGTTACTAACGGCTATAACGACCCATAATGGTTTTTCTTCTTTATGGAATATCTCAGAAAGTACTTGGCTGATCTTTCTGAAAATTTGTAGGTATGTTCATTATGGATAACGGATGGTGCCGGATGTTTTAGTTTACCGTTATATCAGTTACTAATGGCTATAACGGCCCCTAACGTTTTTTCTTCTTCATGGAATATCTCAGAAAGTACGTGGCTGATATTTCTGAAAATTTGTAGATATGTTCATAATGGGTCACGGATGATGCCTGATGTTTTACTTTACCGTTATATCCATTAGTAACAGACCAAAATGGTTTTCTTCTTTATGGAAAATCTCAGAAAGTTCTTGGCCGATCTTTCTGAAAATTTGTAAGTATGTTCATTATAGGTCACAGATGATGGCCGATGTTTACCAGAACAGCCATTACTAACGGTTACACCAGCCCAAGACGGTTTTCCTCTTTATGGAATACCTCACGCGTATTCAGGATACACTGGGAGTATGTTTGTATGCTTTGCATCTTGTTACATATTAGATTACTCTAGGAGGAGAAACATAACATGATATACATGTGCATTTCTATGTGTCATTACACTGACTACTGGACAGTTATCAATGGCATGGGATTCCAGACCATGGTACAAAAAGGTATATTAGTTTTATAACTAATTAACATTGTCGTTGTCCCAGTAACAAGCTTTCAGTGCATCTCTTAATGGTTGAACTCTCTTCTCTTAAACACAAAATCAAAGTTACCAGTTTCAATTTTTATAAATTAACTTTTTTTTTTCTTTTCTTCTAAATTCCAAAAATAGTAGCATAATTTGAATTCTTGTCACTTCTGACGATTTCACCATGCCATAAAACATATTTTTAACAGTCTGCCCACGTCCTTGTGTTTAGTCATCTTGCAACTTGAATACTGTAATATCATATCATGTGGTGTGTACATCACAGGCTTCACATGTAAGTAAAATTAAATATATCTAAAGACAAAAAATGTTCTCCAACTTTCTTGACTCAGGCCATTTATTTCACCTATTGAAAGCTGCTGAAGTGACTGCTTCTCATAATAAGATAATCATCTTTGAGCAAGACACCCAGGTGAGGTATACACCCAGGACTGAAATTGCGTATCAACATCAATGATTCATTAAGCCCTTTTTGATTAATTAGAAGCCATCAGAATTTTACAAACATACTCCAACACAATTCCTTCCATCTTTTCCATCATGTTCAGTGACGCACACACGCACACACACATAAAGGAACTAATTTCTATAGAATAAATCCAAACTTTCCAAAAAGCCCACCATCCATGTTTTTCACCCATGATACAATCCACTTTCCTTCGCTGTGCTTCAGGTTCATGTCTCCTGAAAGCGGAACTAATTCTACGTACCTGAGGTCCTTTTTGGACAGCGGGCACACCAAGTGTTCCAATGTCTTCTCATTAAAGGTGGGGCTGTTGTGTGATGCTGTAGCATCTTGTGAGGACAGTCTCCTCTCTGTAGTCCACCCAGTTGTTTTGCATTTGTTGTAGGCTGAAAATGGGTGGCCCTGCTGTGCTCTTTTCAGCAGTGTGACAAGCCGACCTTAACACACAGATGTACAAGTCAAAATGCTTTTCATACAAGCTGTGTATACATACTCGCAAGAGCATATCATACATTCATGGGCGTGCACGCGCGCACACACACACACACACACACACACATACACACACACACACACAAACACATCTACAAAAAAAGGCTACACACACACACACACACACACACACACACACACACCACACACACACACACCGACTGACTGAAACCAATTTATTGTCAGATGAACTCATGGTTGTACTCTCTCTCTCTCTCTCACACACACACACACACACACACACACACCACATATATATATATATATATATTTATATTCAGGAACTCCTTCCTTGCTGACATGCTTAAAGAATAGAGATAGCAGCCAGTTTGTTACACGGGGGTATTTGCGCTACAGCTGACACGTTCTATTAGAAATCAGTCCATTGACAGTTACTCTGAAAATCATATATATCCTCAGAAGCATTTTTTTCTTCTTCCAAGACTCCAGAATAATAACTTGTTTAATATCAATCTGCAATATATGAATATCAATGGCAGAGTACAACTTTTTCACACACACACACACACACACACACACACACACACTAATACACACACAACATTAAGTTGAACAGTCCGCGGATGCACGTAGCATTAATTCTGATAAAACCTAGAGGTTGAACTGGTACTGCTAGCCTTCTTACTGCTATACTCAAGACATGTTGATGAAGAGGGATATATGTGGGTGAAGCAGTGCATGTGTTTGTATAGGTGCAGGTGTATAGGTTCAGAATGTGTGTGTGTGTGTGTGTGTGTGTGTGTGTGTGTGTGTGTGTGTGTGTGTGTGTGTGTGTGTGTGCGTGTGTGTGCACTCGCATGCACTTGCATAGATCTGCATTTGTAGTGTGTGTGTGTGTGTGTGTGTGTGTGTGTGTGTGTGTGTGTGTGTGTGTGTATGTGTGTGCGTGTGTGTGTATGTAGTAGTAGTAGTAGTAGTAGTAGTAATAGGGACCGGCTTTTTTTAGCCTTAGGCCTTACGGCCTATTTGCGTCCCCTCATTATTTTTCAATTTAAGTTCGGTCTGGTTGCATGCCTGTCATAAATAACATTATATTCAATCCACACTAAAGAAAACATCTTTCAATTTAGGGTCTTCATCTAGGAGTTTTTTAAAGCTGTTGATATCAGGTGCATATTTGGTGTTAGTAGGCAGTGCATTCCAATAATTAGCAATTCTGAAGGTAAAACAAGACTTTCTTTTGTTAGTATGACAATGTCTAATAAAAATCTTGCCTTCATTATTTCTTGTGCAATCCACTTCTGAGAATTTGAAAAGCGCATGCACATTGACATCATCATAATTATGGAATATTTTAAAAAATTGGATCAGGTCTCCTCTGATCCTCCTTCCTTTCAGTGAGTGTAATTGGAGATAGTGTAATCTGTCATTATAGTTTAAATTCCTACATTCTTTCAGGATTTTAGTAGCTCGCCTTTGTACATTTTCTATCATTTTTGACTGTCTCTTGAGATGGGGACTCCAAATTACATTAGCACGCGCACATTCATGTGCGCGCACATTCATGTTTGCAAGTATGCATGTGCTTGTACATATGTAATCATGTACGTGTTATTAGCTCTTATGCCTATAGTATTGCTACCTAATCTTTGGCTGGTAATTTATGAGTACAACTTAGTTGTGGTGCTGGTTTGAAAGACAGCATTTGATTGTCTGGTACACACGCATGATTTAATCAACAATAAAATACATGGATCAGTGTGTGTGTGTGTGTGTGTGTGTGTGTGTGTGTGTTACTATGTGCACGTGCAGCCATTGTGACTGCATCAGTTTCGTGAAGTGTGCTCTTCGAGTCATACACTGTCTTTTCCTTACAGATCTCATATCAGTGGAGTTGACATAGTTTCAACAGTAGCATAAATACTTCTTCTATTTCAAAGTGAAGAGGCAGTTCTTTTGGCCATTTATCAAAATTATTTGTTTGTGAATAAACCTGTACTCTTTGCGAAAACAGTACCTGTCGACGCCATTTTTGTAATGATAGGGAGACAGCATTACGTGATACGAAACGCACATTATTTACGATTATTATGTTTCATGTAATGACTAAAAGTTCTCTTTATATATGTGCTAATACATTTCAAATTATTTCTTCATTTCGCACAAACTATCAAGGTAATTTATTAACATGTCTAATGCCATAAATGGGCAACTACACAAAAAGCTCCCTATGATGACAGAAACGCGAAATACAACATGGCGGAGTAAGTGGAGTTTCTCAATACTCTACATTTCTACTATTAATTCTCTTCTCTGTCTTGTTTTTTTACAGGAACAGGTCAACATAATATGAAACATTGCTTCACCGTTCTTTTGTTATTTTGTATATTGTGAATGTTTCAGACAGAAGTTATAAATCGCCATTGACTGAGCCACTCTCAGTAGGTTTCAAAAAGGGTGGTTGATAAAGAATCGAAGAGGCAGTGCTCCTCACATTTTGCTTTTAACAGTTTTAGGGAGCAACGTACCCCTTGAAAGTTTTCTTTCAGCGGATATTTATACATATGTCAACTTAAACTTTTTAGACGGTATAAGTATACGATATATAACTTGCCATTGCTGATTGTTGAAAATTTGATGTCCTGGTGATGAAAGCATTTTCCTCTTCAACATGGACTAAGCACACGCAGCTGACGTATTGGGTATTAGTGTTACATAGTTTCGACAGATCGACTTGCCGTCTTGTTCTTTGTTACCAAGCTATTTTCTTCTGCCAAGATCTTTTGAAGAATTCATCCCTTCCCACCTTCCTCATTATTATGTTAAGGCGGACACACAGATAAAGTGCTGGAAGCAGTTGTATTAACATAGATCTGACAAGGGTTTGTTTGCATGCGCCATGCAACTGTCGGTTGGCCCACAAAGTCTCAACGCGCATGCGTGATAAAAGCCAAATGTTACATTTACAGATGTAGTTTCGTATTACAGTATCGTAACACTCATTCTTTTTTTTTATGTCGGGATAAAGTGTAAGACTAAGACTTAGTACGAGTGAATTCCCATGATCGCTGTTCAGTTCTGATTATATACACAGGAAAATACTTTTATCAAAATACATTCTCCTGCAGATGATGCATTTCAAATGTTATGTTGCCGAGTGTGGCCCATCAGCAGGCCAGAACAACATTTATTACATGTATGATGCACAAACACTCTGACTATAAAGCTCTTCTAAAGGGAGCTGTTTATAAAGCTCTTCTAAAGGGAGTGACATTGTTTATAAAGCTCTTCAAAAGAGAGTGAAAACCACAGTTTAAATTTTTCACCAACAGTGACAGCAGAGGATACTCCTTGAAATTATCCAAAGTTCATCACGGACTGAACATTAGGGAAATGATCGAACTCTCTTCGAGTGATTGATGTTTGGAATGGTCTTCCTGACTCTGTCATAACAGCGCCTACAGTCAACATCTTGAAATCACGATTAGACACCCATTAGAAGGAACTGTGCCGACAAAATATAATCCAGAATGTTTATCAACCCAGATAGTCTCAGTCTGTGACTGTCATCCTTCCACACATGCAGAGTTTTTTACCCAGATATTATATATTAGAATGATGAACAGGCCTCTTAAGGCCTCAAACAGCTAAATGTTCGAGTTCAAGGTCAAGAGGCTGCTGAAGTAGAAAATTTCTCTGCAAAGTCCCAGTTTAGAGGCCATGTATGCTGAGGTCTTTGATTGGTCCTGTCATGGACAGAATGGCTTCTCTTTATAAGGGCACAGACTAATAAGATCAACACAAATGAGGTCTCTTAACTAAGATTGGACTGTAACACCTGGGCACATTGATCTGTGGAAAGATTAAGATTGTATACTTTTTATTTTCATGATTTAGACAACTTCAAAATTAGGAAGAACAGAAACATGAATTTGATTCCTAGTTTACACATATTTAAAGACTGTCTGCAGGTCAGTTGTTCAGTTGAAAAAGCTGGGCACTCATTCAGTCTTGATGAACAAATACTGCCAGTGATGTGTTTTGCTGCAAGCCAAGGCTTACCTAATTGTTTGTGTATAGGACATGAATCAGAACAGTGTTGGCCTTGGACAATAATGGTCTCTTTACTGTACATCATCAGAATGACTCCCAGGAAGCAGAGTAATACATCTCCTCAGTTACCAAGTACCATCAGAGCACTCTCTGTGGAGTGGCAGCAAACTGAAAGGGGATGTGATCAGATGAACAGTCTACACCTGAGTATGGCAGCGTATGAAGAGATTGGGATGATGGCAGGGACATGGATTGACAAGGCACAGAAGTCTGAAGATGAGGCAGCCAAAACAAAAAAGAAATGCTTAACAATAGCACTTGCTGTCTGTTGCTTTTAATTGTTATAGTGATCTTATATTATTATTATATTGGGTATTTATATAGCGCCTATCCTCGGTCACAGACCAAGCTCTAAGCGCTTTACAATTTAAACACACTACCTCACTCACTCAACGGGCTGCCTACCCAGATAGAGCCGGCCGAAGAGCAGCCTACTGGCGCTCATTCAGTCGTTCCCCGTACCATTCAAATATCAGTCACTCATTTTCATTTATCTCATTTATTCCTCCAGTTTCTCACATAGGATGCATGCGATGTTTATACGTGTCCTCTATTTCCACCGGTACACGATGGCACACGATAACAGTAAGTGACAATTTTTGTGGCTTGGTAAGAAATACCAAGCGGCTATCTTCAATCTACATCAATTTTGCCAGGGCAGCGGGGAACCCCCCTGCTCTTTTCGATTTTCAACTGCCGTGGGTTTTTAAACGTGTGCAGGGGCCAGGAAGGCACACGGGTCCGACTCGCTTATAGTCCTCATTCGATGGACTTGACGTATTATCCAAATGATGAATTTTTTATGTTGTGGTTAACCAGTTTGGAAATTTGTCTCAATAGATAGACGTCATGCTTCTGTAGATTCAGTTTTCATTTCAGGCTGCATAACATTATTTGTTCAAAAAACATTATTTTAAGAAAAATCATTATTAATTCATTACATGTTCTAGCAAAAACTGAGGAAAGAGGTGGATGCAAATTGCAAAATTTTTCATTAGTATGGACTGAGTGCTTTTTTTTTCTCCATCTTAACACTACAATATAACTGTTGACTTAGTTTCTTTTTTCTTTTCTTAATTTGATGAAGTTTCTGTTGTTGTTTTTTTGTTTGTTTGTTTTTTCAAATAATATTTGTATTCATTTCATAATCTCTTTTGTTTACCAGCCTTCAAGAAAGAAAAATTAAAGATGCCCAGATGCGGGCTACAATCAACCAGAAATTAGTGGAAACAGGGGAAAGAGAAAGGTTTGTTTGAAAGAGTTCTGTCTCGTGTGTATACATGTGTGTAAGATAAGATAATGTTGCTTATAGCCCAGCCGACCGCAAAGGGCCACATCAGGGCTGTTACATGTGTGTGTGTGTGCGTGTGTGTGTGTGTGTGTGTGTGTGCCCCCGCTTGAGTATTTGCATGTGTGTATCTCTCTGTGTGTGTGTATCTCGTGTGTGTGTGTGTGTGTGTGTGTGTGTGTGTGTGTGTGTGTGTGTGTGTGTGTGTGTGTTTGTGTGTACACTGGAATATACTTTGTCACAGAACATGAAGTAATCATGAGATGTACATTTTATAACACTAGTAACACTAACTGTAGTTGTAACAGGCTTGTATGTGAATTATCATGTAAGGTTGAATTACTGATTGAATCTTTCAATGCATGCTTCCAATTCCATGTAAAAGCATCATATCATGGTGTACATCATTTCTCAGTTTACATGGCAGTAAAGTGGACTAACTGATTGAGTGTATGTGTGTGTGTGCTCGTGTGTGTGTGTGTTTTGAGTTTTTTTTTTTTTAATTGAAAAAAAGAAAAACTCTTTTTTAGCAAAAGGTGCTTGCTTCTAAGTTCTAAGTAAGTTCTAAAAAAAAAGAAGTAAAATCACAATTTGTGTACGTGAAAAAACAAAAATTAAAGTTACCTTCATCACACGATCCTTCAAAATGGTTTTGTAGATTTTTCCCCCCCATTTATTGGTAATCTGTACAGAAGGCCAGTTCTGTTAACATTTTTTTAGTCATCTTTTTTCTTCTCCCTGTACGCTTATCAGCTTGACAAAAAAGTGATTCTCTTAGAATTGTATCCCGTGGCCCAAAACATCACAGTTTAGTGAATGCTTTAAACGTTGCAGAACTGGCCATAAAAATGTGCATCTGTTGTGATATGTACACATCAATGAAATAAGAATAGTTAAAATTCACTTGTAAAAACGATATATTGTGCGTATATGGTTTATTTCACAAAAGGAATCCATCATACATCACTTTCAAACCATCAAATGCCAAGTTTTGCATAGGTAAGTAAGTTAACAGACCATTCAATTTGGTGACCAGTTAAGTTCTCCAGTTACCCAGTATCATGGACGTTCACAAAAGGAACATTTAGACATGTCATGAGCAAATTTTGTAGGGTAAAACTTTAATTTGCATATGTTTTCTGAAATGATACCTTTGATTTTCGTGCCTTTGAGTGCTTGCCAAACAACATGGATTTCCATGCCATACATCCATGTGACACAGATCTTTTTTTGACATGATGGGTGTGTTATTCACGTTGAGACTGAAGTTTCAGTTTATTTCCACTCATGTCCAGAGGATCAACAGAACAAATTTATTCAACTTCTGCAAGCCGACTAACTGAATGTTTATCCATCGATCAGTTTTGACATTTTCTGTTAGCTAACTTACAAGGCCCTTTATGTTTGGGGTGAGGCTTTTTTGGTTGGTTTGTTTGTTTTGTTTTGTTTTTTGGTTGGACTCAAAAAGTGGTTGTCTGTGTTGAAATAATCGGGGAAGAGCACTAGGAGTGTGGCATGAGTTTAATGTACATTGAGCTAAGCATTTAGAAAAAAATTCTTCTGCATTGTATAGGTGTCACTTGATCATAATTACATACAAGTATATCTGTAAGTTACCTAGTGGTAACAAGTTTTTCGTTAATACTGATAATATCTTATAGCCTATGTGATACACTTAGAAAATAAACAGGAAACTCATCAGTGCAACTTTGTGTTTATAGGAAACTCATCAGTGCAACTTTGTGTTTATGTGCAGGTTGAAGGAGCTTTTGAGAACACGGCTGATTGAGTGTGGGTGGCGGGACCAGTTGAAAGCTCAGTGCAAAGGTCAGTCTGCCTTTAGAGGGCACTTTGTATAAAACATTTCATCATAGTGTTGATCTTCAGAGTGTCTTCAGCTGGAGAATGGTGTTAACAAAGAGCAGTGGTAGAAATGGTGACACCTGACACCTTCAGATTACTGGAGGTTGGGCATGTGCTTGTTGGTGGGGTTGGTATTCAATGCCCAGGTTGTGAAGAATTTAAGCCTGTGACATTTGGGAGATTCGAAATGGCTTTGTCTTAAAGTTTAAGAGAATCAGAATCGGATCAGAAATGTGTTTTAAGATATGGGTGACCAGGACTGTGTTTCACAGTATGAGAATGTTAATCATTATTTGTCTGGTAACAAAAGAAAAATACAAAACAAAACAAAAACAGTGTTAACACAAATTTATACACAAATTTCATGTCACAATGTGTGTACAATATACTTGTTTGTCTGGATTGTTTACAGAAATTGTGCAGAACAAAGGGTTGGAACACATCACTGTGGATGACTTGGTTGCTGAAATCACTCCCAAGGGACGAGGTAAGCCAGGGCCAAGGCCTGTGTAAGTCATGTGAAGAGAATGTGGGGGGGTAAGTTCAGTGAACTGGGTGGAGTTTGGTAGGTTTGGTTTGCTGTGAACGCATATGTGTGTTGTTTATGCGTGGACCAGATCGTTTGGTCACTCATCTTGAGGTGAACCAAAAGCCAGGGTATAACAAAGTCTGTGTGTGCGCGTGCGCGTGCGCCTGTGTATGTTTGTGTGTGTGGGCACATGTGTTTGCCTATGCCAGCCAAAAAAATGTATCTCTGAACAGAATTTGATCAATATTGGTTTACAGTGTGCTTTTTAAATGTTGTCTTGATTGTGATTTTTTTCCTTTTTTTAGTATGCTCATAGAATAACGATTTGTCTCTGTGGTTTTTGTTAATTTTTATGCATGAACATGGAAGTGATTGGCAAGAAACAAAATGTTCGCTAGCGTTTACTGAGCACAAAAAAATGCTGTTTTACATGGTTGAAGAATGTATGTCTATTTCTTGATGCAGTATTACACTTGCATCTACACACACTTGAACTTATGAATATTCCTTATAGTTTTCTTCTTCTCACTGTTTCTTTCCTTAATCCTCATGATCCTTCATTTCTGTAATCGATTTTTTTTATTATGGTAAATTAATCTGGTCATTTAGTCGTTTAAGTTCATTGTATTTGCATGTTTCCTATCTCTTCGTTCTCAGACAATTCATAGCAAGCTCTCCTGCTTGTTTCAGCACTGGTGCCTGACTCTGTAAAGAAAGAACTTCTGCAGCGGATTCGAACCTTCCTGGCCCAACAGTCCAGCGTGTAGGGACAGTCTCCGATCGCTGTTTGACTTGCGCACCCTACCAGGCTGTCACCTTCATGTCCAAAACACAACTGCTGTTGCAACTTGGGAAAAGTTCCCTCCGCTGCATTTGACATTTTTGGAATGAGCAAATGTTGAATGAGTGTTTATTCTTTCTTGTGTTGAAAAGAAAGGGTTACTTGAAAACAATGCCGATTGTGAGATTGCAAATATGAACAGACACACGCACACACACAAAATGCACTGACCATGTGAATGTGCATTGCTGTGTGTAAAGCATTTAAAACTAAACATGAGATGTTGGATCCTTTCGGTAACGACCCTTAAGATTTTTTTTTTTTTTTTCAACCGGGGAGGGAAATGAAGACCAGAAGTGGATGGGATGAGTGTGGGGGAGGGGGAGGGGACAGGGGCGTAGTACCCAAAAGAGGAACCTGAAACTGAAAGGCAAATCTACTACAGGAAAAACCAAATTTCCAGAAAAGCATAACTCTTAGAGGGTTGGAAGAGTGTTTGTAGGGAAACTTAACCGAGTAAAAAGGGAAAAGATCCAGATGAGTTGTGAGAAGAGCAGTTTACATACTGTGGGCATAACCAGTTCATAACCATGGGATCAGGTGAGCATAAGGTTAGGTAGGTTTGGATGTTCTGGATGGCCTCAACATGCTATGTTGAGGAGTCGGAGGCCTTTTAGATCACATATGTGTATGAATATTTATATATGTACTGGTATGGGCATTTGTCAAGAAGTTCTGGTTCTCTCTCCCTCCCTGTCTCTCTGCCTTTCTCTCTCTGTCTGTCTCTCTCTCTCTCTCACTCTCTCTCTCTTGCTCTCTTCCTCTCTCTCTCTCTCTCTCTCTCTCTCTCTCTCTCTCCCTCTCTCTCTCTCTCTCTCTCTCTCTCTTTGTATCTCTGTCTCTCTCTCTCCCCCATAAATAGGTCTGGAAACTGCTTGAGGTGTTTTCCAATGAACTACAGAAACATACATTCTGGCACACCTTTCTGAGTGAACCATGTTGACAAAGAAAAGTAACCATTGTTGATTGTTCAATCAAGCGCTTCTGATTTAGGGCTATACCTCATTTTAATCCAATGGAAAATTGCCTTCTCCCGCTGTTATTTGTGACAGGATCAAGTTCGCATCTGCTATTTCTTCACACGGGCAGAGGAGTTAGAGGGACCGAGTGTTTGCTTCCCTTGTTAGGGGGCATGATATGTTTTTAGTGCTTTCCCCTACCCCATTTGATAGATTTTGTTTTCATTGAATAGCTACATCACATACTCTTACTAATAAGCATCAGTTGTTAAAAGCTGGATGGATGGTCTGGAACAGTAGTAGCTGTTGTTCAAAGTCACAATGGGCTAAAACAAGTTTCATGTCGGATGTTAAAAGACAAACAGTTGAATGGCACAAGTCTTGGATGTCGAAACGGAACGTGATTTTACGAAGATATATGACATTCTCAGTCCCAGCAGCTTTTGTGTGTCATTGTCGTGTTACTGTCTGTGATCCTGTTACTGTAGTCATAGATATCCATGTGGAAGATGCAGTAATCCAGCTATCAGTCAGTGTGTTTTGGAGACTGGAAAACACCCAGCATGCACTAGGACACTTGGAAAGGTGAAGGGCACCAACAAGCATTTCCCATTGCCCACTGAAATTCTGTGAAGAATGCTGAAGGCAGCACTGTTGTTCATGTGCCTGTCATGGCGCTCCTACAACCTGTTTGTCCCATGGGATATGATAGTAGTAGTGTCTGCTGAAGGCAGCACTGTTGTTCATGTGCCTGTCATGGCGCTCCTACAACCTGTTTGTCCCATGGGATATGATAGTAGTAGTGTCTGATGATGCAGTTTATCTTCTTTTGTGAGCAGCAGTGCTATAATTAATGGATAACATAACTACACAGTTCCTTATTGTCATATTATAGCAAGAAACACTGTCTGACTTCATATGTTTTCTGTCTTAAGTTTTCTCTCTTTGCTGCTTACTGTGTGTGTGTGTGTGTGTGTGTGTCGCTCTCTCTCTCTCTTCGAACCACACTTGCCAGCTCTAGTACACACACACGCACACATGCAAACACACACATCCACACACTCACACACACCCACACGCACGCACACAAACACATGCAAGCATATGCACAAGCACACTCATACATGATGTTGCGGTTTCCATCATTTTGAAAAACTGTAAGACGTTTGAGAAAGGTTGGAATATTTTTGTGTGCCGCTTATGCAACGTGTCATCGTTTGTTATTATTTTACATTGATGCAGTTTTGTCCAGAATAATGATGGTGAATATCACACATTAATTACTGAATGGTGGAAGAGAAGATGCTGACTTGAGGAATATGTCATTTGTCTGTTTGCTGCTAATGCAAATTTCAGAATGGAAATGGTCTCTGTACCGAGGTCTGTGAGTTGAGAGGTCTTATGACTTACTCTGTGTGTGGGTGTGTGCCACACGTGGGAATGCATCTGTTTTTGTTTGTATTTGGCTGAAAATTCAGATCAGTGCATCTTTAAGAGCAGTTTTGTATCTGCATACAAAACAGTGGCCAATGATTCCTCACCTTCTGTTGGTAGATGTGTTGATTGGAGACGTATTGCAGGTTGAACTGCCAGTCATCATAAGACCAATACCAGAAAAGCTGAGAAAAAGAAGTTTGCTTCCTTTCCTTAGTATGTGCATAAAATGATCTTGTATGAAGATGAGATAAATTGATTTTCTGTGGGTCTCTCTTTTTTTCTTATACTACATCAAAAGTCAAAGTCTTCATATATGTTTGACTTTAACAGTAAATGGTCAGATGGTATGTTCAGTGTGATGAAAGTGTCTACAACAGGTGCACACAATGCACAGCACTTCACTTAATTAATAATGTGATTAAATAGTCGTTTCCCTAATGTCTGTGGGTCATAAGATGTTCCATACTGATGTTGCAGATTTCACAAGCACACAGGCTGCTTGTTAAGGCATGCCATGTACACATGAATGAAGACAGCTGGTCGGTGTAAACAGGAGGTCAAATGCTATGAATTCAAAGCCGGTTTTTACTCTGCATCCATGATCTTTCTTTAAATTCCAAAGGTCTGGCATCTTGATATACATGTACTCACTTCTCAAATTTTTAACTTCAGCATTTTATTAGTTTTGTACTTACAGTTTAAGAAATCTTTGTTTGATACTGATCCAGCAAACAGCTCTGTAAAATTGAATGGTCTGCTCGTGTGTGCAACTTACGTTTTGGACAGACAGACAGACTGAGAGGGCTGAAAAGAATACTTTGATATGCTTTGCCTGTGCGCTATGTCATAAAAAGGATTTTTTTTTCTCTTTTTCATTTACCATATTTATTCAGTGTTTAATGTGTATGTGTGTGTGTTAGTGTGTGAAATTATCAGTAAGCATTACATTGGTCTAGAACACATTTATTCATCAAAGTGATCAAGTGGAATAAGTGTCATTTAATGAGCTTCAGTTGTTATTTCTCATTTGCGTTGTGTTTTTTTGCAATAAAAATCATTGGTATGATTTAAACATGTGTTGGTGTGTCTGTTCCATCAGTCTGTCTGTCTGCTCTTTCCTCTCTCTCTCTCTCTCTCTCTCCCTCTCTCTCTCTCTCTCTCTCTCTCTCTCTCTCCTCTTGAGCATTCATATGCTCTCTCTCTCTCTCTCTCTGTTGTATCTATTTTCCTCCGTTGTCTCGGCTTTTTCTCCTATTTCCTCAAAAGTATCTACTTTCTTCACACACAAATACACATGTGAGCATGCAAACACAGTTGGACACACTTTTTGTTTTCAAGAGAGAAAAAAAAAATTCCTGCCATTGTGTAGCTTTGATAATAATATAAGTAGCTTATGGTGACTGCTTTATTCTATTCATATTATCTGTTTATGTTGAATTGTCTTGCGGGTGACTTGCAGAATAATTATATTCAAAGATTTAAATGATGTACCTAATGAGAAACTGAATGACCATATAACGGGAAAACATGATCGTGAGAGAGTAAATAACGAGCCAGTCACACAGTTCATAACAGATAATGAACCGCTTTCCTCTCGACTCTCTTGGCATAATAACAGCTGGTGTCTCGCCATGCATCAACCTGTTCTCTGACTTCTTTCGAACTGTCCTCTCTTCTGACCCCTCTCTCTCTCTCCATCCAGTGATCCTCTCTCTGTTTCGATGCCATCATCCTCTCTTCTGACCTCTCAAGATCTGCATGGTGTAAAATTCGTTTTCTTGTAATTGTTCGTTTAGAAGTGCCCTGCTGAAACGGATCATCAGGGGCTAGGGGAAAAAACCCTGATGACGTCTTTATAGAGTGAAACATTATGTTGCTTGCTGGTTCACTGGCCTCCACGTGTTGTTTGTTGGTCTGCTGAACAAAACTCCCGACAGATCACTTGCTATCACCTTAAATAAATTTCTGTCACTTATGGGTTATTGTTTTTTTCATGTTAGCTGCACTTTTGTTCCAGAAATTGAAGACACCAGAACCTGATATCATTGTTATTCAGTAGTCTTCAGTTTACATGTTACGCATCATCCTGTGAGCCCTACTGACTTGTGGAGCAACCAGCTTAAATTTGGGATTTCAAAATAAAACGCCTCTCTCTCTCTCTCTTTCTCTCTCTCTCTCTCTCACTTATGCACACACAGATGCACGCACACACACACACACACACACACACGCATGCGTGCCTGCATGTGCATGCACATACATGCGTGCACACACACACGCTGGCACACATACACACACACACACAGACACACACACGTATGCGTGCACACGGACACACACACACACACGCAGAGTCACGCACGCGCGTGTGCGCGCGCGCGCGCACACACACACACACACACACACACACACACACACACACACACACACACATAGTATACCTCCTTGAAAGGACAGAGTCAGATCAAGTGATACATACCTCTGGAAACCGCTAAGGATATTTTTTTCTTTTTTTGTGCAGCTTCCCCAGAAGACGTGAGAATACATTTGGATAATATCGATCTGTTAAAGACAGAATGATTACAGAACACACAATCTCTGTCACAAGAGAACCCAGTTTTAAATTGAAGCATGCTGTGTCACGTGTGCTTGCCTGTGAATATGCTCCTTCATCACAACACCTGATTTCACTGTTTGTACATGTCATTTATTTACTTAGCTAACGTTGAGCGGTATACACAAGCGTCAGGCTAAGCTTTGAGAGGAAAGAAAGAACGAGAATAAGAAGCAGCAGCACATTACTGTCATCTGTCGCAATTCGAGTCGGTGTTATTACTTACCCTCTACAGTACAGTACGGTGCGACGTGAATCGCCACGTGAAGGAACAACTGCGTAACGCCGTGTCAATGAGCTCTATGTCCCCCTTTGTGGGGTGTTTGTACATGCATGAATGGTTGGCTGTCTGTCTACTTTAGCACACTAGGGGTGCCCGACATTTCTAAAGTCGTAATGGTTTATACGCTGGTGAGGTGGCGGGCGGGCGGTAAGGCTGCGTGCGTGCACACACACACACACACACACACACACACACACACACACACACACACACACACACACGCACAGAGAGAGAGAGAGAGAGAGCGAGAGAGAGAGAGAGACGCTGACGATGTTAGTCCCATTAATAGACTCTTGCAATGTTAATTTAATTGATAGATTTTGACGATGTTAATTTATTTAACATACCAACAATATCAGAAACCACTGATAAACTCTAACAGAGTTAATCCCACTGAGAGACTCTGGCAATGCTAAAAGTCCACTCTGACAATGTTAAAAGTCCACTCTGACAATGTTAAAAGTCCATTGATAAAATCTGACAGGGCTAATCCCATTGAGAGACAATGCTAAAAGTCCACTCTGACAATGCTAAAAGTCCATTGATAAAATCTGACAGGGCTAATCCCATTGAGAGACAATGCTAAAAGTCCACTCTGACAATGTTAAAAGTCCATTGATAAAATCTGACAGGGCTAATCCCATTGAGAGACAATGCTAAAAGTCCACTCTGACAATGTTAAAAGTCCATTGATAAAATCTGACAGGGCTAATCCCATTGAGAGACAATGCTAAAAGTCCACTCTGACAATGTTAAAAGTCCATTGATAAAATCTGACAGGGCTAATCCCATTGAGAGACAATGCTAAAAGTCCACTCTGACAATGTTAAAAGTCCATTGATAAAATCTGACAGAGTTAATCCCACTGAGAGGCTATGACAATGCTAAAAGTCCACTCTGACAATGTTAAAAGTCCACTCTGACAATGTGAAAAGTCCACTCTGACAATGTGAAAAGTCCATTGATAAAATCTGACAGGGTTAATCCCATTGAGAGACAATGACAATGCTAAAAGTCCACTCTGACAATGTTAAAAGTCCACTCTGACAATGTTAAAAGTCCAGTGATAAAATCTGACAGAGTTAATCCCACTGAGAGACAATGACAATGCAAAAAGTCCACTCTGACATTGCTGAAAGTCCAGTGATAGAATCTGACAGCGTTAATCCCACTGAGAGACTCTAAAAATTCTAAAAGTCCATGGAGCTTGGCAGTGTTAATTCCACTAAAAGTCTGTTGATAAAAACTGACTGTGTTCATCTCACTGAGAGACTGTGACAAGACTAGAAACCTATTGATAGACACCCGGACAATATTAAGTTCCATTGACAGACTCTGACAGTGTGAAAATTATTGATTAACTAGAAATGCTAAAACCCCAGAGGTAGTTTCTGATACACTCTTACAAATGCTAAACTCTATTGACAGACTGACAGTGTTAAAACCCATTTGATTGACTGAAGATGCTAAAACCCGGTGATAGCCTCTGATAGACTCTTACGATGCTAAAATCTATTGATGGACTGAACATGTTAAATCCAATTGACAGACACAATATTCATCCCAGCTGATGAGCATCGTGGATGTGAAATGATACTGTTAGTGTCCAGAAGATTTCAACCACATATGCAATGTCCACTGACGTAAAATTGCACCGATCTAGGGTTTCTTCAAATCATATCTAGATCACGAGTAAATGTTGAATTACACGGACACAACCTGTTAAAAGTAAATCACATTTACATAGTCTGGAAACATTAAACTGCCCTAAGATTGCCTGGTAAATTTACGTCACATCCACATTGTCCGGTAATGTTTAAGTTCGTCTATAGAACAAGCGTTGACGGAGTCTGACAAAGTTAACTCTTATGGAAAGAGTTTACTGGTGATGTTAGACCACATGGCGTGTGGTGACATTGCATCCTTTGCGGACATTCTTAAAAGTCTGTAGCATTTTAACAATCAAATCCTGTTGAAATGGTATAGTACAATTTTAGAATTATGCCTTTAACTAGGCATAGATGTTAAAATGTGAAATCATATGTTTCAGCCTGCAGAACAGTCCAGAAACAATCTGTGAAGTTGGTAAGAA
>CM031609.1:37443394-37445894 GCA_018398815.1 Conus ventricosus | reverse complement strand
TTCAGCAAGATTACGCAAACACCGCAAAACCGATTTTTAACAAAACATGATGGAAAGACAAATGTGGACCAAGGACAAACCTTTTGATTTCTTTTTTTTTTCCCCGGGGGGGGGGGGGGGGGGGTGCAGATCCGTGGTGAGAATGTGGATCTAAGTGTGGCTCCAGGATCCGTTCACTCGCTCCCACCCGACCTCAGATTGAAGAATATTCTGGGACAGGCATATCTTTCGATCGCGACAAATGTGGCTGTCTTTCCTAGAAACCTTTCTCAAACAGACGAAAACAACAACGACGACAACAACAACACCAACACCAACAACAACAACAGTGAAATCACTACCATTCTTATTTTCTATTATCGTCATCTCTTCACTATCATCACAGGCACGTTAGGGGTGACCCTGACAACACACACAACAACAACAACAACAACAATAACAACAACAACGACGACGACGACAACAACAGTGAAATCACTACCATCATTTTCTATTATGGTCATGTCTTCACTGTCATCACAGGCACGTTGGGGGTGACCTTGACAACAACAACAACAACGACGACGACAACAACAGTGAAATCACTACCATCATTTTCTATTATCGTCATGTCTTCACTGTCATCACAGGCACGTTGGGGGTGACCCTGACAACAACAACAACAACAACGACGACGACAACAACAGTGAAATCACTACCATCATTTTCTATTATCGTCATGTCTTCACTGTCATCACAGGCACGTTGGGGGTGACCCTGACAACAACAACAACAACGACGACAACAACAGTGAAATCACAACCATCATTTTCTATTATGGTCATGTCTTCACTGTCATCACAGGCACGTTGGGGGTGACCCTGACAACAACAACAACGACGACGACAACAACAGTGAAATCACTACCATCATTTTCTATTATCGTCATGTCTTCACTGTCATCACAGGCACGTTGGGGGTGACCCTGACAACAACAACAACAACGACGACAACAACAGTGAAATCACAACCATCATTTTCTATTATGGTCATGTCTTCACTGTCATCACAGGCACGTTGGGGTGACCCTGACAACAACAACAACAACGACGACGACAACAACAGTGAAATCACTACCATCATTTTCTATTATCTTCATGTCTTCACTGTCATCACAGGCACGTTGGGGGTGACCCTGACAACAACAACAACAACGACGACGACAACAACAGTGAAATCACAACCATCATTTTCTATTATCGTCATGTCTTCACTGTCATCACAGGCACGTTGGGGGTGACCCTGACAACAACAACAACAACAACGACGACGACAACAACAGTGAAATCACTACCATCATTTTCTATTATCGTCATGTCTTCACTGTCATCACAGGCACGTTGGGGGTGACCCTGACAACAACAACAACAACGACGACAACAACAGTGAAATCACAACCATCATTTTCTATTATCGTCATGTCTTCACTGTCATCACAGGCACGTTGGGGGTGACCCTGACAACAACAACAACAACGACGACGACGACAACAACAGTGAAATCACTACCATCATTTTCTATTATCGTCATGTCTTCACTGTCATCACAGGCACGTTGGGGGTGACCCTGACAACAACAACAACAACGACGACGACGACAACAACAGTGAAATCACTACCATCATTTTCTATTATCGTCATGTCTTCACTGTCATCACAGGCACGTTGGGGGTGACCCTGACAACAACAACAACAACGACGACGACAACAACAGTGAAATCACTACCTTCATTTTCTATTATCGTCATGTCTTCACTGTCATCACAGGCACGTTGGGGGTGACCCTGATCGCCGAGGAGATCACCTGGTGGCAGGGGCTGCTGGTGGAGATCGTGGCCACCTTCGTCCTGGTGCTGGCCATCTTCGCCTCCAGTGACCGCCTGCGGGCCGACCACGGGGGGTCAGTGGCCCTGAGCATCGGCTTTGTGGTCACCATGGACATCCCCTGGGCTGTGAGTCCCTGGCAGATTCGTTTGTTTGCCTGTCTGTCTGTCTGTCTGTCTGTCTGTTTATTTGTTTGTTGTAGGGCTTTGTGGTCACCACGGACATCCCCTGGGCTGTGAGTTCTGGCACATTTGCTTGTTTGTTTATTTGTTGTTGGGAATTGTGATCTTCGTGGACATTCCCTGGACTGTCAGTCCGAGCAGATTTGTTTGTTTGTATGTGTTAAGATCATCATGGGCTGTGCGTTCTTGCACCTTTGTTTGTTTGTTGGAGGACTTAGTGGTCGGTCACCATGGACATCCCCTGGGCTGTCAGTCCCTACACATTTTTTTAGTTTGGTTTGTTTGTTTGTTGTTAGTTGTTTGTTGGGTGTCGGGTCCAGCTTGTTTGTTGTTGTTGTAGGTTTTTGTTGGAAGTAGGGTCGAGTTTGATTGTTTGCTGTTGTAGCTTTTTGTTGGGAGTTGAGTTTGTTTGTTTGTTTGTTTGTTGTTGTAGCTTTTTGTGGGGAGTGGGATCGA
>CM031609.1:37423394-37438394 GCA_018398815.1 Conus ventricosus | reverse complement strand
GAAAGATTAAGGATTCAGACTAGCGAAACGCAGGAAACGGAAAGGTTAAAGGTTCAATTAGAGCTAGAGAAAGTGAGAATACAAAGGGAGACCACCGAGGATGGTAGTTCAGTCTCCAGTGACTCTGTGCGCAGCTATGCCCCCCGACCAAGTTGCCAAAATTCTCGGAGGGGACCGATTCGATTGATGCATACATCAGTCGTTTCGAAACGTTTGCGACCAGTCAGGGTTGGCCCCCAGAAGAGTGGGCAGTCATTTTGTCAGCGCTATTGACGGGTAAGGCATTGCAGATTTTCACTGCATTGCCAGCAGACACCCAATCTGATTTTTGTGCTGTGAAGGAATCATTGATGAAGGATTTGACCTCACAGAGGAGGGGTTCAGGAAGAAATTTCGTTCCGCTAAATTACAAGCAGGTGAGACGTACACTCAGTTTGGTGCACGTCTAGATCACTATTTTGAGAAATGGTTAGAGCTGAGTGGTACGAAGAAGGAGTTCGCTGAATTGAAAGAGCTAGTTATGAAAGAACAGATTTTGTCAGGTTGCGGCCCTGAGTTAACTATACATTTGAAAGAGAGACAGCCAGAGACAGCAGGGGAGTTGTTGAAGTTCGCAGAGGTGTATAGAGAGGCACGTTTGGGCACTAAGGTGCAAAGGAGAAACAGGTGCTAGGCACAGGTGAGAAGAGTGCAAGGAGACTAGGAGAGTTTTCTGCAAAGTCTGCAAACCCAGTGGTGGGGCAGAAGGAAGGCAAAGGGACATTAGGTGTTTCATTTGTCACAGGAAGGGACATGTGGCGAGGGATTGTCGCATGAGGTTCCAGAAGGCAGCAGCCTTGCAAGAGGTGGATAAGGGTCGTCAAGGGAAACGACCTGCAGTGGAACCAAAAGGGATTCAGTCTGAAGAGGGTGGAGTGCGGCCTATGGCTAGCACTGGGACAGCAGTCAGTGTCAGGGATGGAGGGCACTAGGCTGAGTGGTTCGTTACCAGTGGAAGAAGGGTGGATTGGCCAGCAGAGGGTGAAAGTGTTACGAGACACGGGTTGTTCATGCGGGGGTAGTACGAACAACGCTGGTCGATAAAGGGATTTGACAGGGCAAATCCAGACCTGTACTCTAGTCGATGGCACTGTGAGGGAGTTTCCAGTTGCTAAGATAGAAGTACGTACCCTTACTTCTCAGGCGAGTTGTCTGCGTTGGTGATGGAGAAACCCCTTCTTTGATTTGATCATTGGGAATATTCAGGTGCAAGGGATCCAGGGGATCTGAGTTGTTGACTGCTACAGGGGCAGCAGTTCAGACACGGAGCAAGAAGGAGGAAAAGGTTGTTAAACCGTTAGTTGTTCCAGGAAGGAAGTCGGGCATAGACGTGTCGCCTGATGAGTTTAGGGCAGCGCAGGAACAAGACCCTTCGCTCGTAAAGTCTTGGGAGTTGGCAAGGGGTGGAGAGAAACAGGAGGTTAGAGGAGGTGAGGGCAGAATTTCTTGTGAAAGGCGGGCTGTTGTACCGAGTGTTCACCAAGGGGAAGACAGGTAAGGTGACCACTCAGTTAGAGGTACCAGCAGGTTATCGTGACACTGTCATGTCAGTGGGTCACGAGTCGCTCATGGCGGGTCATCTCGGCCACCAGCAAACGGCTGACCGAATCTTTGATGATTTTCATTGGCCAGGGGCAATGGCAGACATAAAGCGGTTCTGCATGTCATGTGATGTGTGTCAAAGGTCAGCCACAAGAGGGTGAAGAGGAAGGCGCCTCTTAAAAAATCCCCCTTTAATTGACACACCGTTCAGGAGGGTGGCTATTGATCTGATTGGCCCAATCTCGTCCTGTTCCAAAGGTGGGCACAGGTATGAGACATGTAAGGTTGCAAAGGAAAGGTTGCAGAAGGCTAGGGTCGTTCAGAAGAAAACAAAATGACAGGAAGGTGAGGAAGCAATCCTCAAGGCGGGAGATCAAGTCCCGGTACTGCTTCCCACGGGTCACAACAAGCTGCTGAGGCATTGGGAAAAGGGCATTCACCATCACTGAAAAGGTCGGTCGGGATTACCGAATTGATGTGAATGGGAAACCAAAACGTTTTCCATGCGAATTTTCTCCGCAAATATATTCAGCGTGAGACTCAGCACATAGGCGCAGCAGCAATCATTGATGAGGTGAAAGAGACCCAGCAGAAGAAGGGGAGATTTTGTTGCCTAAGTTTCAGAAGAGTCATTACAGGGATGTGTCACTGTATGAAGGGCGGGACAGTAGGAGTTCCTAGGTTTTTTTGTCGGAGGCGGCCAAAGCACCGGAAAAGGGGAAAAGGGGAGAAAAATATGAATTCAGAGGCCCAAAAAACCAAAAAGAGTCGGGATCTGAAAAGGTTTTATTGGGTTTTTTTGGGGAGTTTGTCCCAAATTTTTGTTTGCAATCCGAGTCCCCCTCAGGTTTGGGTAAAGGGCAGGGAAAACCGGCAGTGGTCGATGGTCAGACGCTGCAGAGCAAGCATGCAGACGGTTTTGGGGAAAGAAAGGCCCGGTCCCATTTTGAAGTACCAGATTTTTCCCAAAAACCATTTTTGTTGCGGACAGAGGGCCTCGGGTGGGGGGATGGGTTTGCAAAAATTGTTGCAGGACCCATAAAGGATCGATTTTTTCCTTGAGATATGCTAGCAGGAAGTGTAAAAACCTGGGGTGTAGTGTCATGGGGGAAGGACAAAGCGCAAAACCCCAAACACACTCACAGTTGTTTTAAAACCCCCTCATTCATATATCATGTTTCGTCACATCAAACCATAGTAAATTCTATAATTTTTACTATACATGATAAAGAAAAACTTCAATGCATATAAAATAAAAAAAAAACTTTTCTCTTTTTTTCCTTGAACTTCACAAAATTTTTTATCAAAAAACATCATTAACAAACCCCCCCCCCCCCCCCCCCCGGGTTATAAAAAAAATTTCTATTTTCCCTTTGGCCGGTGTTTTTTAAAACAAATTCACGAATAAACTTTTCTTTTCTTTTTTTCCCCCTTTTTTCTTTTCCTGTCACTTTCAAAAACACGACACAACTCCCCCGGCCGGGTGTGGTCTGATGGGGGCCGGGTCAGGTTAACGGGTTGGCTTTGGTCTTTTTGGGTTCTGTTGGCAAAGTGACGTTTAAAAGGTATGAGGTCAAACCCCCCGGGGTTGGGGTTTAGAACAGTGACTACCCAAACATCGATTTTTCCCTCCTTTCTTTCTTCCGCATTAACGCTTTTGCACTCTCTCCCCTCTCTTTTTCTTCTATTTGGCTCTTATCAAATGGACATGGTTGTTTTTTCTTTTCTTTTTTCTTTTTTTTTTTTTCTTCTTCAAAAATTTTGCAACTTTTCTTTTCCACATTTTCCCTCATCCTTCCCTGCAGACTATCTCATGCTAATCCCCAAAATTTGGGTTTTCTCTTCTCCCCCTCCCCCCATCTTCTCTGTTTTTTCTCTAAAGCAGACCAGAACCTCTCCCTCTCTCTGTTCTGTTCTTCTTCCCCTCGTTCTTTTCTTCTCTCACTCCCCCACCCTTTTCTTATGGTGTTCCGATCTTTTCCAAAACAAGGGCGAGTACCATTGGCCCATTTTTTTTTTTCCCCCTGAACCCCGAAGTTAGCTCCCTCAAATTTCCTTTGGGATGTTCAAATCATCCCCAGTCATGTGCACGCCTTATCTTTTGTGGGGTAAATTTTGGTTTCATCTAATTGATTGCTGATTTCACCCCCCCCACACTCAAATTTCCCCCTTTTTTCCCCAACTTAATGGTGCCGTGTGGCCCAAAGGCCCCCTTAAAGGGGCCCAGCAAAAGTCTGGGGGGGCGTACGATGTCAAAAATTTGCAAGACGCTGTTCCCCAATTTTGGCCCGGGAAAGGGGGGCCCAGGACTGGGGCCCCGCCTGGGCGGGAAATCGAGGCGTGGGTAAAAGCCGTTTGTCATTTGGGGTTTGGGGAAAAGAACGTCTCTGTGGACCCCTTCCCTCTGCAAAAATTGGGCCGGACCCGACCTTTTGGCCCCGTTTTCTGGCCCTAGAATTTTTTTGGATTTTTGGACTTATAAAAATTTGGGAAGGGGCCGACGATGCCCCACATTTCGGTTGTGCTAAAATTTTGACCGGGGAAAAATTTCCCCCTTAAAAAGATTTGCACCGAATTGTCCAAAAAAAACGGAAACAAAAAAAAACAAAAACCGGGAATTTGGGCTGACAAAACCAGTAAAACGCGCAAAGTTTAAAAAAAAATACTTTACAACAAGGGTTTTAAAAGTTTATAAAATATATCATTAGGAATCCCCAACTCCAAGATTTATATTGACGTGCGCTTTGGGGTTTTTTTGACCCTTTTTATAAGACCTCTGTGCGCCCCCTATGCAAATCCCCCCCCTGGGGAAATTTGCCACATTTTTTTCACAATTTTAAAAAAGAAAATTTATAATATGATCACGACCCATGACCTTCACTGAGGAATCTCCATCCCCACTTTTTTTGGGCAAAAAATGCCCATTTCACAAACGACTGTATGCCCCAAGCAAAAACTCCCTTTCACATAAACCCAAGTCTCACAAAGAAAAAAAAACAGCTCACACAAAAAAAAAAATAAACCCAAACCCAAACGGGAATAAACCCCATACCCAATCAACAAAATTGGAATCAAAATATTTTCAACAAGCCCCGCGGATATGATGCCCTTCCTCTGAGTTGCGCTTGCAAGACTACACGATTAAAATACCCCAGCCCCAAACTTCTTGTGCCCGGGAATGTACTGCACTCGTTTCTTGGGACAGTGCCATTGCCCAACGCAGAACTCTTTTTTTTCAACTCGCCTCCTGCAGGAATTTGATGGTTGAGATCCGTCTCGATCACGAAACTCTTTCCCATACAATATTTGGGGAATTTCGGCACGGCCCACACAACACTAAACACCCCTTCTCTACTTTTTTTATTTTTTCCACATTTTTTAAATTTTTCCCTCCCCCAAAACCACAGGAAACTGACCTTTTCATGCTCCTGCAACAATACTGCACCTACCCACCCCCTTTATGCATCTGCCAAACCAAAAAGGGTTTTTGGTCATTCGGGGTAGCTTAAAGAGGGGGAAGGGGAAACCCTTTGTTTTTCCCAACACCTTTCTGCATGCTTGCTCTGCAGCGTCTGACCCCCCGGGACCACTGCCGGTTTCCCCTTGACAAATCACTGAGGGGACCGTGATTGCAGAAAAATTTTGGGGGGACAAACCCCCTATAAACCCCAAAAAAAACCCTAGCAGACCCCTGACTTCTGGGGGTTTTTTTGGTTTTCTCTGAATTCATCATCTTCTCCCCCTTTTCCTTTTTCCCGGGCTGCTTTGTGTGCCCCCGACAAAAAAACCAAACCCCAAAACTGTCTCCCCCTTTACATACAGTGACACACCCCTTTTATGACTTTTCTGGAAACTTAGGCAACAAAATCTCCCCTTTTCTGCGGGGTCTCTTTCACCTCAAAAATGATTGCTGCTGGGCCTATGTGCTGATCTCACGCTAAATATATTTTGCGGGGGGGAAATTGAGGGAAAAGTTTTAGTCTCCCCCCTCACATAAATTTGGGAAAACCCCGACCGACCTTTTCAGTGATGGGAAAATTTGGCCCTTTTCCAATGCATCGCGCTTTCGTGCCCTTTGGGAAGCATTTAACCAGGACTTAAAATCTCCCCCCTTGGGGGATTGTTTTCCCTCCCCTTTCCCTGTCATATTTTTCCCTTCGAAGCCCCCTACCCTTCTGCCCCCCTTTCCTTTGCAACCTTACATGTTTTTCATACCTGTGCCCCCCTTTTGGAACAGGGCGAGATTGGGGCCCATAGATCAATAAAACCCCCCTCCTGAATGGGTGTCAATTAAAGGGGGGTGTTAAGAGGGGCCTTCCTCTTCCCCCTTTTGGGGTGACCCTTTTACCCCACAACAATGGAAATGCAGAAACCCCTTTAAAGTCTGATTGCCCCGGCCCAAAGAAAATCACAAAAACTCGGTCCCCCCGTTTTTAAACCCGGGGCCGAGATGACTCCCCCATTAGCGACTCGTGACCCACTGACATGACAGTGTCCCCGATTAAAAATTTCTGGTAAACCCCAAACTGGGGGTGGGGCACCTTACCTTTCTTTCCCCTTTGGGGAAAAAACTGGGTTTCAACACCCCCCTTTCACGGAAAATTTTGTTACCCCTCTAACCTCCCGTTTCCCCCCACCTCTTGCCAACTCCCCAAACTTCACGAGCGAAGGGGTTTTTTTTCCTTTCGCTGCCCCAAAAATCATTTGGGGGACACATCTATGCCTGATTCCTTGCCCGGGAAAGACTAAGGGTTTTCAACCTTTCCCCCCTTTTTGCCCGTTTTGAACCGGGTGCCCCGTAGCTTTTTTTAAAACCCAACCCCCCCCCCAAAATTCCAAAATCTTTTTAATTTTTTAAAACCTTTAAAAAAATTTTTTTTTAACAAACGGAATCCCCTGGATTTTTGGCACGGAAAATTTTCCCTGTCCCAAAACCCCTTTTAAGGGGTTTTTAAAAAAACCCCCGCAAAAAAAATTTCGCCTGAAATTGTGGGAATATTCTTACTTGAACCCAAAAACCCCCCCTCCCCCCTGCCCCTGATTGGTCCCGGTCCTTCTGGATTTCCCCCCCCTTTTAAAAATCCCCTTTTTTCCACGCGTTTTTCGATCCCCCTTTAACCCAACCCCAAGGTGTTCCTTTGAAAAACCCCTTTTTACCCCTCGGGCCCCACCCTTCCCTTCAAAAGGAAAAAACCATTTCCGGGTTTGCCCTTTCCCTTTCCCCCCCCCTTTGGGCTTTTCGTCCCCCTTTCCCTTTCCATTTTCCTGCCTCCCCCTTTTCCCAAGAACCCCTTTTGGCCCCCCCAAATGGTCCTTTCCCTTCGAACCCCTTAAAAACCCCCATTCGGCTTTCCTTTTTTGGAAACCCCAGGGGGCAACCTGCCAAAAAAGTTCCCCTTTTTTAACAAATTTTTAAACCCCCAATTTCCCTTTTTCCCTTTCCTTTTCCCCCTTTTTGGCCCGACTTTCAAAAACCCGGTCCCTTCCCCCTTTAAATTGCCCGAACGTTTCTTTCCCGAACCCTTTCCCAAGGGGCCCCCTTTTAACACCCCTTCAACCAAAATTTTGCTGTTTGGTTCTCTTTTAAAGAGGGGAAATTCAAGGGCCCCCCAAACCTGACAAAATCTGCCCCTTTTTAACCAACCCTTTTTCTTTGCAAAAAATTTTCCCTTTTTACCCTCAATTAACTTTTCAAATTTTTGAACCGGGGCGGGGGAACCCAAAAAGGAGTCTAAATGGAAACAAGAAACTTCCCCTTTTCCTTTTGGGTTTCCCCCATTGTTTCCCCACTTTCTTTTTCTTTTTTTTTTTGAACCTTTAAAATCTTCCCGTTTCCTTTTTTCCCCTTTCCCTTTAAATTTTTAAAACCTTCTGGGGGTTTCCCCTCCTTTTTCCTTTTTCCTTTCTTTGTTTCCTGGCCGCCCTTTTTCCTTATTCTTTCTGTTTTTCCCCGGGTTCCCATTTTTTTTTCCCGTTTTTTTTTCCCGCCTGCGCTAGCTTTTTTTTCTGCGACGCTGTCTTTTCCCCCCCCGTTCGTCCTTTTTTCCATCTTTTGTTTGGGTTTTTAACGAATGCACGCAATCATCTTTTGATAACCCGAAAACAGCGACGCTCACAGTTGTTCAATAGGGGTTTCTTTTTTCCGGGCCCTTTTATCTCTTTTTTTTTTTTTAAAAAATTTTAAAAACAACGAAGCCAAAAATGTGGGTTTCCCACAAAGAGGACGTGATTGCACAATCCAAAGAAGATAAAATTTTTGCTTTGGGGGAACGTAATTTGTTTTTTTAAGACGCCCAGCCTCCCCCAAATTTGGGGCGAATTATTTGGAAATCTTGCGAAATGGTAACCCGGGGGTGAAATGCCAAGCCAGTATTAACAAACTTGGAAGCAATGCCAAACCTAGGGATTTTAATATTTGGGAAAAAATTTCAGTAAGACAAAACCCCCTTTTCTTGGATTTTTCAATACTTGAATCCCCCCAGCTTCCCCTCTGGAAAAATTTTAACCAAATTAATTTAATTTAAAAGGGCCAGAAAATCCCGGGAGGGTCGCCAATAAATTTTTCAACCCCCGGGGTTGTCCCGTGGAGGAAGGACTAGGCACAGGGCCCAAAAACACTCAAAGCTTGCTTAAAAACCTTTATTCATAAATCATGCATTCGTCAACAAAACCACTGTAAGTCTATAACTTTAATTTCATGACTAGAAAGGGAAAACAAACATATAAATCAAAAAAAATAATAAAAATTCTCTCTTTCCCTTTAACTTCACAAAATTTATCTAAAACATCATTAACTAAAACCCGGGGTTTTTAAACAATTTCTACTTTACCTGGCCCGGTGATTTAACTTTCACCGGGAAACACTGTCTTTTTTTTCTTTTTCCTTTTTTTTTTCACGTCACTTTTACAAACGAAAAAACTGCCGGCATGGGGTTGGCCCGATGCGCCGTTTAGGTGAACTGTTGGGGGTTGGTCTGTGGTTCTGCTTGGGGAAGTAAAGTTGGCCCGGGATGAGGGCGCCCCCCGGTTTGGGTTTTGAACGGGGGACTACAAAATTTTGATTGTTTTTTCCCTTTTTTTCTTCCCGCATTAAAGCTTGACTCTCTCTTTTCTCTCTTTTTTCTAGTTGCTTTATCAAATGGACATGGTTGCTTTTCTTTTCTTTTTTTTTCTTTCTTTTTTTCTTCATAAAAATTTTGCAAATCTTTTTCTTTTCCCAATCCTCCTCAGTCCTTCCCCTGCAGAATTCATTCTAAACTCTCAATTGGGTTTTCCCTTTTTCTCCTCCCCTCAAACTCTCTTCTTTTCTCTAACCCAAAACCCCAGAACCTCTCCCTCTCTCTGTCCTGTTCGTTTCCTTTTCCCCCCCCTTCCTCGTTTCTCTCCCCTCTTTCCCCTCCTTTTTATGGTTTCGCTCCCAACAAGGGCGAGGACCCCTTGGTCAGATTTTTACCCCTGAAAACCCCAAGTTACTCCCTCTAAAACCATTGGATGTCAATCTGCCATCATGCTGGGCAACCCCCCCTTTTCTTGTGGTGGGGCATTGGGGATCTAATTGATTTTTTAATTTTTCCACCCCCCCCCACACCCACCTTCCCCCCCCTTTTCCCACTTTAAATGGTGCCTTACACTGGTCACTTAAAGTGGGGCCCCTTTAGTCTGGGGGGGGTCACGATGTCAAAATGACAATGAAGCTGGTTCACAAATTGGGCCGGGTAAGGTGGCCCCCTCTAGGGCCCCCTGGGCAGGCCCTCGAGGCGTCGGTCAAAACCGTTAGTCATCTGGGTGGGAACAGAACGTCCTGGGAGCCCCTCCCCCCTGCTTAATTGGCCGGGGGACCTAAAGGGCCCCCCCTTTCTGGGCCCAGAATTTTTTGAATTTTTGGGCTTTTTCCCGGGTTTGGGGTGGGGCCGGGCGATGACCACCCTTCGGTTTTGCTGAATTTTTACCGGACGGAAATTTTACAAAAATGGGGAAGAAGGGTTCGCAACGGGGAGAAGGAAATGTTTTTGCTGTTTGTGGGGCCTGCAGGGAAATTTCCCCAAAACTTGTATGGGAAAAAAAAAAGTTCGTGAAAAGGGGGCAGATCCCAACCCCTTTAAATTCCTCAGGAGGCGCAGCTGAAAAACAAACCAGAGTTTTGCGTTGGGGAAGGCACTGCGCCCTACAGGTAACCGGTGCAGTACTTTTCCCGGGCGACAGAATTCGGGGGCTTACAATTTTTAAATGTGTTTGTCCCCAGCAAAGGGGCAACTAGAGGAAAGTCAGTCATATCCGGGGGGCTTTTTTGAAAAATATGTGGGTTTTTCCGTTAAGTTGATTGGGTTGGGTTCATTCCCAGTTTTTCTATGTTCATATTTTTTTGTGTGTAGACTTGTTCATATTTTTTTTGGGACTTGTTCATGTTTTTTGGGATTTTTGCTCCGGGGCATACAGTCGTTTGGTATGATGCAATTATTTGCAATAAGTGAGGATGGAGATTCCTCAGTGAAGTGTCATGGATCGTGAACATATTATATTGTGCTTTTCATAGAAATTGTGAAGAGAAGATGTGGCAAATCCGCAGGTAGGGGGATTGCATAAGTGCGCACAGAGGTCGTTATAAAATGAGTTGAAATAACGCAAGAGCGCACGTCAATGATAACTCATTGGAGTGGTATTCACTAATGGTATATTTTATAATTTATAAACCGTTGGTTGTAAAGTATTTTCCAAACTTTGCGCGTGTAGCTGTGTGTCAGCAAATTCGGTTGTTGTCTTTTTTGTACCGTTGTTTTGAGACAATGCGGAGCATAGTCTTTTGCAAGGGGGAAATTGTCACGGTCAAAATTCAACTCAACCAAATTCGTGGTCAATCGCCACCAGCCCAGTTGGACTTAAGCCCTAACGCAAATATTCTGGGCGTCAGGCGGACGGCCCCATGGTTCGGATCCAGGCAATTAAGCAGAGGGGGAGGCTAATCCTCATCCTCCACAGAGACGGTCTGTCCGGCTAGACGGACTAATCAGCTTTGACCGACGCCTCGATGTCTATCGAGACGAGTCGTGGTGCCCACCCAGACTCAGCTGGCCAATTTAGATTGACCAGTGTCCACCACTTAAGCCACACGGCACCAGTTAAATAGGAAAGTGAGGAAGAAAACGAACAGAGAGAGAGAGAGAGGGAGAAGTTCGGGGGAAGTAGGCTCTCGCCTACAGGAAGGCAGGGAGATGAGAACGAGAAGAGAGAGAGAGAACGAGGGGAAGAACGAACAGAGACAGAGAGAGGGAGAGGTTCTAGGTCTGCTTGAGAGAGAAGCAGAGAGATGAAGGGAGGAGAGAAGAGAACCAAGTTGAGAGATTAGCATGAGATAGTCTGCAGAGGAAGGACTGAGGAGAGATGTGGAGAGAGAGAGGGTTGCTAATTAATGAAGAAGAAAAGAAAGAAAAGAAAAAAGAAAAGAAAAGCAACCATGTCCATTTGATAAGAGCAGACTAGAAGAGAGAGAGAGAGAGTGCAATGCGTTAATGCAGGAAGAAAGAAAGGAGAACAGATCGATGTTGATAGTCACTGTTCTACCCTAACCGGGGGTTCGACCTCATACTTGGCCAGCGCCACTTTCATCGGCAGTCCAACCTGACCAACGCCAGTGCCAACAGTCTCACCTGACCAGGCGGCAGCAGACCAATACCAGTGGCAGCAGTTGTGTCGTGTTGTGAAAGTGACAGTAAAAAGAAAAAAAAAAAAGGAAAAGAAAAAGACAGTGATTCGTGAATAGTTAAGATCACCTGGCCAGGTAAAGTAGAAATCTATATATACCCGGGTTAGTTAATGATGTTTTTAGATAAATGATTTTGTGAAGTTCAGGAAAGAGAGAATGTTTTATTTTATTTGATCCATATGCATTGATGTTTCTTTCCATGATCATGTGTAGTAAAGTTATAGACTTTACTAGTGGGTTGATGTGACGAATGCATGATATATGAATGAGATTGTAAGCAAGCTGTGAGTGTGTTTGGGCTGTGCGCTAGTCCTTCCTCCATCAACATCACCCGAGGTTGACACAATCGTTGATGTGATGTCCTTGTTATTGTTATTATTACTTTAGCAATCTGTTAATTGACGTCACAAGCACACAAGACGATGGTATATCGTTTTGACGGAAACACTAGCACACAGACCACCAGTACGTTGCGATAAAGAAAGAGAAAAACTACGTTCTGTACTAGAATCGAACCACAAACCTCATCGTGTTTGCTTTCATAGTCAGTGTAGGATCCCCTGCCCTTTCAAAAGTCTGTGCAAGTAACTTCATCTTTTCTGTGTCTCTTTTTGACCATGTCTCTCCTTCTCCCTCGTCTTTACCTACCTTTACATTTTAACACCTTCATGGACTATTCTCCTGTTTTAATTTTTGAACATTTAAACATTTTTTTTTCATGTTTCAGTTGAGAACACGTCAGGTTTTTGTTTTCACCTTTATTCAGTTATTTATTTTATTCATTCATTTATTATATGTATTTATTTGTAATCTGATGACTAGGTGGTCAAAAGTTTACACACGGTCAAGGGAGGACACTGGCTGTCCATTCTGATCTGCCTATTTTGTCCATATTTTTTATGACCTTTTTAAAAAATATGTTGTGTTAGGTTTAAATGTTTCAAATCAACTTCTGCCGCTTTTCCGCCCCCCCCCCCCCCCCCCATCCAAAACCAAACCAAACCAAACCAAACCAAACCAAAACCGAGGACCTAAAAATGATTCGGAATGGCTGACGGTCTCAACAAAACCTAGTCTTGTATCTAGTGGCAAAGTGAGACGACTGCAGGCGGAAATCTAAACAAATCTTAAATAGATGTTAGCGAACCGCCAAGAGAAACGTGGACAAACGAGTGTCTTGTGACTCGTTTGTCCACGTTTCTGTTGGCGGTTCGCTAACATTTATTTAAGATTTGCCTTTAAGGATGTCAATGGTTTAGCTACCACACCGTTAGTCTGAGGGTTTGTTTCCTTTTGTTGTGAAGTAACCTTTCTCAGGTTGTAATCTTTTTTCAGGATGTGCTCTGTTTCAGGATGTGACCTTTTCAGGATGTGACCTTTTCAGGATGTGAACTTTTCAGGATGTGACCTTTTTAAGGATGAGATCTTTTTCAGGTTGTGACCTTTATGTTCAGAATGAAAGCTTTTTCGGGATGTGACCTTTTTCAGGTACTGACTTTTTCCGGGTGTGATTTTTTTTTTAAAGGCTGAGACCTTTTTCGGAGTGTGACCTTTTTCAGGTTGTGACCTTTTCAGGTTGGGACCTTTTCAGGATGTGATCTTTTAAGGATGAGACCTTTTTCAGGATGTGACCTTTTCAGGTTGTGACCTTTTCAGGATGTGATCTTTTAAGGATGAGACCTTTTTCAGGATGTGACCTTTTCAGGTTGTGACCTTTTCTGTGTGTGACCTTTTTAAAGAACGAGACCTTTTCCTGGATGTGACCTTTTTCAGGTTGTGACCTTTTCAAGGATGAAAACTTTTTCAGGATGTGACCTTTTCAGGTTGTGACCTTTTCAAGGATGAAAACTTTTTCAGGATGTGACCTTTTCAGGTTGTAGCTTGTCAGTTTGTGACCTTTTTCCAGGTTGTGACTTATTTCTGGATGTGACCTTTTCAGGTTTTAGCTTGTCAGTTTGTGACCTTTTTTCAGGTTGTGACTTTTTCTGGATATGACCTTTTCAGGGTGTAGCTTGTCAGTTTGTGACCTTTTTTGAGGTTGTGACTTATTTCTGGATGTGACCTTTTCAGGTTGTGGCTTGTCAGTTTGTGACCTTTTTCAGGTTGTGACCTTCTTCAGGTTGTGACCCCCTTTTTCCAGGATGTAACCCTTTTTTCCCCACACACTCAGTTTGTTAGCCACGGAAAGACTGTAGGCAGCAGGGCTATAATAACACAAACTAGACTTTATCCATTAATTCACCAATCCATGGGCCTCCACTTCAAACCGTGTGTGTGTGTGTGTGTGTGTGTGTGTGTGTGTGTGTGTGTGTTTCAGGTATTCTGGGTAGGTCCCATTGCCGGAGCGTTATTAGCGGGCATCCTTTACGAACTGGTCTTCCATCAGCGTCACTTCCGGCCTCATGCCGCCAGTGGTGACGTCAATTCCCATGAAATAGAGGTGCCCAAACCAACCATCAGCGAAAGTACGACCACTATCAACACGAACGGCGACAGCTGTGTGCAGCTCAATGAGAAATATTAGTCTGTGTTGCGCTAACATGATGTTACTCACAAAGAGGAAATTAGGTGTCGGGTGAGGACTTTATAAACTGAATACAAGACTGCTGGTGGTTGAAATGTTCTTCAATCAAACCTTCAAAGTGGACGTGCGGGTTTTGACGTTTGACACCCTCTTCTTTCGAAATCTTCGAAGAAGATATTCACATGTATACTTCAAAGTAGGTGTTAAGCTGTGGACGTTGGAAATCCTTTTCCATTGAAAGCAGTGTTGTGTTTATCATATAGGTTTGAAACGTGTGATGTCCTCTTCCATTGAAATCTTCAAAATGGGTATGTTAGCTGTCAATGCTCTAAGCTCTCTTCCACCGAACTCTTACATGTAAATGTGCAGTTACCGTTCTTGGTCATCTTAACTATTGTTTGGCTGCCCATCTCACGATCCGATCAGCAGAACATTTCACACAACCATCATCATCATTATTGTTTTCATCATCATCATCATCATCAGCCGCAGCAGCATCAGCGACAATAGTAGAAGCGTAGTGATATCTATCTATAGTGCTTTTTGACTCCTCAAACCGCTCCACAATACGAAACGAATACATATCAACGTCATTCTCTGGATAATTTTACCCCCTCCCACCTCTCTGCACCACATGACCCCTCCCCCTTCCCCTCTTGTGAATGCTGAGAGACCTTTCCGTGTACACCGTGTCTTCCCTAGTGAAAATTCTGTGGTTTAATTTCCTCTTTTCTTGACTTTTTGACCTAAAAGCTTCTTTCTTTAATGTTGTCCACTGATTATCCTCCTTCGTGTCTCATTCATGTGATACTATTCTCGCACTTTTTCGTGTTATTATTTGTAACGTGCAGTTTTCGTGTAACCTGGCAGGGACATTTTTTTTTACCTCTGGAATGCTGCATTATCTGTTCATTCTCCCGCAGTCTTTGTATCCCCGAGTACATGATTTTATTGTCTCTGTCAGTTGCGGGGTATGCAAATGCATTGACCTGCTTTATATAATTCAGTAGCAATTTCGGGTATGGAAGTAAGACGCCGATTTCAGTGGTATGAAGAGCACGTACGGCTTCCAATCCAATATGAGCCTGATGATTTCTTCTAACAGACCAAAACAGCCGTGGTGTGCAGGCCACTGACCTCCCCTTTCGTTGATCAATGGACGAACACAGTATCCACTAGAGAAGTTTGTTTTTTT
>CM031609.1:37415894-37420894 GCA_018398815.1 Conus ventricosus | reverse complement strand
TCTGACCTACTACGGTGTATGTTCACTGTTACATGTTTACTCATTCAGTTATTTATTCATTTATCTTATTCATAAAAGGGTTGGTGCTGCACTGGCTTCTGTCATTTATTACTTATTTGTTCTTCGCATAAGCACCCTGTACTAGGTCCAAAGCTTAAAACTACGTAAAAACTGCGAAGCATCAAAATGGCAATAACGCTACGGCAAGAATCGGCGCTGATGCCGCAGCATTGCTGTACGGTCGGAAGCGACGCTGCGCGACAGTGTTGTTAAGACTAACAGCGCTTTGTTGCGGTAAGAAGTGGAAACATACCATGCGTTTCAAACAACACTCATGTTGTGCTGCATTTCTCATGAAGGAGTCAGAAGACTGCTTCGGAAAGGACGAGATGACTAGCACGTGAAGCATGTAAACAGAATGACTGTCAAATCCACTGGTGATGAGATTTGCTGGGATTACAAAGCAGATGGCATCGTAAGGGTTAAACGATTGACTCAGGACAAGGCATTCATCCAAGGCGTAGTGTGTGTGTGTGTGTGTGTGTGTGTGTGTGTGTGTGTGTGTGTGTGTGTGCGTGCGTACGTGTGTGTGTGTGTGTGTGTGTGTGTGTGTGTGTGTGTGTGTATATGTGTGTGTGTGTGTGCACATGTGTACGTGTGTGTGTGTGTGTGTGTGTACGCGTGTGTGTGTGTGTGTGTGTGTGTGTGTGTGTGTGTGTGTGTGTGTGTGTGTGTGTGAGAGAGAGAGAGTGAGAGAGAGAGAACGAAACACACACACACAGAGAGAGAGAGAGAGAGAGAGAGAGAGAGAGAGAGAGAGAGAGAGAGAGGACAAAGCATTATTTCATTATTTGTCGAATTTGCATCAAATGGCAGTTAAGTATTTACAGCAATGAAAATGGAAAAGCACTACATAATTATACATCCATTCCTGTTCAAGAAATGTGTACAAAACATAACTGAGAATAAACAAGGGATTATAACCAAATAGTTGGAGAAACAACGTATCCTCACTCAAGTGAAAACAAACCAGAAATTAAATTCGAGGCATGGATACATTCAAAGGAGATTACAAAAAAAAAAAAAAAACAAAAAAAAAAAAAAAAAAAAAAAACCACCATGGGAAAGTACTCAGACCAGGAGAAAAGGGTACAAAATAACAATGCACTCGGCAGCTTCACACGTGAATAAATTTGCGATGAAAAACAATGATTTTTTTCGCCCATATATCGAACTTTTCAAGAATATGTAATTATGTCAGCCGATATAAAACAAAACAAAACAAAAAACGAAAACCAAAAAACACACAAAAAAACACAAAAAAAAGGGGGGGGGGGGGAGAGAAACAAAAGCAAAACAAAACAAAAACACAAACACTGGCTACACACTAGACTTTGGGCTGACCCAGTTAGGCCAACTGTTCAATATAACCGATTCTGTCGCTACCACACAGCAGACAGAGAGACACTATTTGTGGAACATTTTGACCTTTTTGATTTGAGCGCGTTGGCTGTCTACAAACTGACGCGTAAGCAGATTTGGTCTTGGATGACAAACTTTCGTTAAGTATGATTTGGTCTCAGATGGCAGATTTTCGTCTTATTCCGGGTTAGGAGTTGTGTTGGGGAGGGAGGGAAGGGGTGGGTGGGAGTGTGTGAAGAAGAATAACTAGAGAAAACCCGATAATGTTAAATGATAAACAATTACACATACATTCGACTAAAACTAGTTTATCTTAAAATACGATAAGTAGGTACAAGTCACATTTCCTATCACTAATAGGCTTGTATATATATATATATATATACCTGCATACATTGTTTCATGCCTTTACAAGTTACTTATTTCATCATGTATATAATCTACTGATGAATAAAAAGTACGAGAGGCAACGCCATTATGTACAGGAAGAGCTGGATCAACAATCTATAGACCAACAATCAACAATCTTTCCACCGTTCATAGAGGTTGTGTGGGTCTTTGGGAAGGTGGGGGAAGAGACAGGGGAGTGAGTATAGCGGTACAAAGGGGCGGCAAGGGAGAGAATCGGCAGGAAAGAGAGAAACATGGGAAACAACTTTTATCAGGTTCTGAAGCTGGAAAGTTCTCATATGACAGCATCAACGACTTCACACAAACCGTTTTCATCTCCAACGAATGAGAGTTTAAAATAAGAAGGAACTGATCCTCACTATTTGCACAATTGAAGAATAATTATTAAAGCTACATACAGCGGATCGGTCGATATCAGTGATTCGGTGACAGCATTCTTTTTATTATTGCAAAGCCCAATCTTCCGGCAATCAGTAACCTGTGACATGTAGAACTGGCAGATGATGAAAACCAACTGGTGGGCCGGAGTGATGCCAAAATGTCATCGAAGTTTGTACATAAAATGCAAAATGAACTCTAATATCAAAGGAAATCTATGTGTGTCCACAATTTAAAAAAAAAAAAAAATCTCAATTACTTCGACTGAAGTTACTTCGTCCTGTGTGCAAAATGTCTGATCACAAAGCACGACAACTCTGACTCAGTGTTGGTCAAGAAATATGTGAATCGGATGTTATTTCCCTTGTACAGCGCTGTTGCAAGGAAAGAAACAACGTGCAAAGGTCTCACGCTGTATTAGAATTAAAGACAAAGTATTAAACTTTGAATTCTTTAGCTGACAATCAACGGCTATACATATCAACAGGGACAACGACACACACAGACACACAGACATACATGTGCACGCGCACGCATACACGTGTTTATTCAATAAATACTGAATACATACAACAGTCTTTCAACAAGGTAAACTACAATAACAATACCAGCAATAACAACAGTAGCAGTGGCAGCAGCAACAACAATAACAACAACAACAATAACAACGCGCACACACACACACACACACACACACACACACACACACACACACACACACACATGCGCGCGCACGTGCGCGCACACACGCATATGAACATACACACGCGCGCGCACGTGCACACTCGTACGCACACATGCACACACATACACATATACGCACCCGCGCACGCACACACACACACACACACACACACCACACACACACACACACAACACACGCACACACGCACGCACGCACGCACGCACGCACGCACGCACACAACATGCCCGCGCACGCATCTGGCACTTTTGTCAGCGCTCATTCATGTGGGTGGAAGGAGAGAGAGAGAGAGAGAGAGGAGAGAGAGAGAGAGAGGAGAGAGAGAGAGAGAGAGAGAGAGAGAGAGAGAGAGAAGGGGTGAGGGAGGGAGGGATAATTCTAAATGAAAAACTCATACCGCTTCCATACATCATGCTTTAGCAAGAATTGCGTTTAGGCTGGTAAATGTTGAAGCTCTTCTCTCGGACTGTTAAAATAGCATTGAAAACGAATTCAGACGAAAGGAAGAAGATATTGCTTCTTAAGGTCTTTTCTATAGTGTTTACCTCCTTCAGTTCTAAGGAAATGTGTGAAAAGCGGTTCCTTATATTTGTGCACACACTAAATCGTCTGTTTTTAGCTCTTCATATCCCCAGCTCTATATCCCACACCCCCCCCTCCCCCCCCCCCCCCTCCCCCATCCCATTGTTTCTGTCTCTCGCTCGCTCTGTGTGTGATAAGAATGAATTACAAAACCTTACAGAGCTTGAGATTAAAAGTGATGAAATGTTTCCCTGTCTTTACTTTCTTTCTTCCTTTCTTTACGTCTGTCTGTTTTGTTTGTCTGTCTGTTTTTCTTCCTTCATCCCTTCTTTCTTTGTTCTCCTTTTACAATCGCCCACATTCTACCATCCGCCCCCCCCCCCCCCACACCCCCCCACTCCCCAGCCCTGTGGCTCTCTTTCAACCCCTCTCTATTCCTTCCCTTTCACATTTCTAATGATTAAGCTTTCTCCTTCTCTCTTTTTCCTTCTTTCCTTCCTTTCTTTCATCTTTCCATATCCCTACGTCCCTTCTTTCTACCATCCCATTTCTATCTTTTCTTTCCCTCCCCCCCCTCCCCCTCCCCCCGTCCTCCTCAACCCCAAGATGACTGAGATGGTTCTCGTCGACTCGACGGACGAACAACAACACACAAACCCTAAAACCAAACAACAGCAACAGCAACAACAGCAGCAGCAGCAACAACAACAACAGTCGGTCCGTTATGTATTACAAATTTCTGTTTACTATCTTCGTCCTTTTTTTCTCCTCTTCGTTTCTTTTCCCCCTTTGTTCCCTTTCCTGTTTTCGATTGTTACAAATGAAAGAGGGAGTCGGCGGGACGTGGTAAGGCTACTGCTGTAGGAACACGTGCACGCATTGAAAGGGGAGGGGGAGGGGGAGGGGTGGTGGTGGTGGTGGTGGTGGCGTGGTAGTGTTTCATTTTAATTCATTCATTTATTTGCTATGTATTTGAAGAGGGGAGGATGTTCATTTGGCTTACCTTAATCTAGATTTTGTTTCAAATCTATAGTCTCGATCTTAACCTTTCGTCTCGAGCAGAATTTCACGTCTTATTTTCCTTTCTACGCTTCAGAAGTTTTGACTTCTTCGAGGGGCTGCTTGTCGCCATCTTGGTCTGCCAGGGGAAGTGACTCCTGGGGCTTCCGGGTCCTCCTCCAGGATGCGCCACTCTCATCTTCTGGGCCTGAATCTTCTCGTCGTCATAGTCGCTGGTCAGCATACAGGCTCGGACCTTAGTCAGAGAGGCGTTCACTGCGAAGAGATATTCGTACAGGAGACCCGCCACTACACCGCCCGTGATTGGTCCGACCCAGTAGACCTGGACCAATGGAAAGAAAGAGCACAAGTGAGATCAAGTGCGTCTGCATTAAAGGCTTTTCAGAGTTCAGATATTGATGCATTTGTTGAGAAAAGCCTGTGTGTGTGTGTGTGGTGTGTGTGTGTGTGTGTGTGTGAGGAGAGAGAGAGAGAGAGGAGAGAGAGAGAGAGAGAGAGAGAGAGAGAGAGAGAGAGAGAGAGAGAGAGAGAGAGAATGTCGAAG
>CM031609.1:37393394-37408394 GCA_018398815.1 Conus ventricosus | reverse complement strand
GTTTTATCTTTTTTTTCATTTTAAACGGGTTTATGTCGCCCCCAAAATGGTCGAGCATTTTAAAGTTCGAGTGGTTTTTTTAACTCTGATTTTTTATTATATAATTGTTTAGAGGATTCTTTTTATATTTTTTATTTTTCACAAGAAAATGTGTTGTTTTGCTTTTTTGTTTTTTTTGTTTTGATGGCCTTGGGTTTGGGTTTTTTTTAAAAAATCAACAAAATACTTGGTATTGAAACCCAGTTTTTTCGGGATTGCATTCTTCTTAAAACTGAAAAGGAGAGGAGTCAAATTAATTTCCCGCGGTCACTGAGGAAAAACCACAATTTTCAAAATATCGGATATGCCCAGGGTTATTGTTGTGGTTTCCCCCCTTGGAAAATTAAAAGTTTTGGAAGGCTCATTTTGAAAAATTTTTTTTTTTTTCCCCTTTTCCCCATAAATACTGTTAGTTAGGCGAATCATTCCCACTGCAGGTATGAAGGTATTCCCCCTATTTCTTAAATTTAAAGCATAAGAAAAGTTTGTTTATAATTCAATTTTCTTGCAGTCATTGCAACCCCAAAGGCTCTGAAGTTGTGGAACGGTGCTCGGTTTATCCTTGGAATTTATTATTTGTTTTATATTTTATATATATATATTTATATTATATTTATTTTTATGTATCACAACACACACAAAATGTACCCCCGCGCATACACACAACACCAACACATTACACAGCCCCGTAGAGCAGGGTTTGTGGACGCAAGCAAAAAGGGCGAGGGTTTTTTCCCAAAAGCGTGGGGGGGGGGGGGGGGGGGGGGGAAGTCGGAGGGAAGGGGAGGAATGAAAATAGGCGGGGGTTGGGAGGGGGAAAAGCGCCCCAGCATTTGATAAAATATTAAGGAATAGCATAACGTCCCTTGTTAGTGGGGGGTCGATTAAAACAAAGTCTCTGTTCTTTTGCTTTAGCATCTGTCTGTTGACAGTCTCTTTCACCCCCCCCCCCCCATCCCCCCATCCATTCTCCCCCCTCCCCTTCTTCTTCTCTCTCCCCTTTTCTCTCTCTGTTCTCTCTCATTCCCCTTCTTCTCTGTCCACCGAAACACTTTTACAAATTTTCCCCTTTGGGTGTTTTTACATTTATTTCTTTTTTCAATTTGATGTCTTTTGGCGAGCACTGAATGTAAGAAGGCATCTAGTTCCTTTCGATTTTCGAAAAATTGTCTCTCTTCTCTCTCTTCTCTCCTTTCTTTGCCGTGGCAAGGATGATCGGATACTAGGCTAATTATGCCTTTATTAAAATCACGCTGAGCGTGTGCTTTAGAAAGGAAAACGTCAAAAAAATCCCCGGGTAAGTGAATGTTTCTGAAGAATTTATGTCCCACTTATTATTTTTTCGTAGAAAATGTTTTTTAAAAATGTTTTTTTTTTTTTTTGCTTTTTTTTTTTTTTTTTTTTATGTGCCCGGTAAATTGGCAACCCAAGGGGAGTCATGCCTTTCTTTTCTTTATTTTCCCCCCTCCCCCCTGCTGTTCATCCCCTCCCCCCCCCCCCCCCCTGTCCCCCCTTTCTTTATCTTCTCCCTCCTCCTCTGCTGTTGTTCCCCTCCCCACTAACCATCACGTTTAAATTCTGATAGAAAAAAAAGGACAAAGGCCATTTGTACTTTTTTTCATTTAAAGTGACCCGAAAAAGCCTCAAAATTTTTCTTATTGAAAAAACGATTGGTTTAATTCACATCAAAAGAAAAACACTGCCCAAAAACCCCTTTTTAATCCTTGAATTTAGCACCACCGAAATCAAAGCGGGTTTTTTTGTTGTTGTTGTTGTTTCTGTTGTTTTTGTTGTTGTTGTTTTGTAAAATGTGACCAAGTATAAAACGACTTTAAAAAAAAAGATCGATTCCCCTTTTATGGGGTCTTGGGGGTTTCCCCCGCCCCCCTCTTCCCCCCCCCCCCTCCCCCTTTCACTTCCCCCCCGTCCTCTCTATTTGAAACAAGGTTTTAAAGGAGTCGTCAACCACCATGGAAAACTTGCGTGTTGGCGCCCTGTTAAGAGGTTTAAGAGCCGGAAACGCTTGAACGTGTAGGTTTGTAAGAAAAGATGCCCGGGGAGTTTCCCAGCGGGACCCTTGGCAATGTGATGCTGTTTGGCCACCCCAGAACCAGGTGGAAGGATGTCGTGTATGCCTTGACCCCCCCCCTAACTCCCTCTATTTATTTTCTTTCCCTTCCCTTTCCTTTCCCCCCCGTCTCCCCCTCCCCTATTCCCCCTTTTGCCCCCCCCCCCCCCCCCCACTCCCCCCCCCCCCCCCCCCCGCTCTAACAATGGCACTTTTGTTCTTCCCCCACCCCCCCTCCCAACCCCTTTACACCCCCTTTGTTTCTTCCTCACTCTGTAGTTTATCTATCCCTACTTTACACCAAAATTTCTAAAAAAAAAAAAAAAAAAAAAAAGAAAAACCAAAAAAAAAAAAAAAAAACCCCCGAAAAAAACAGCCACGTTGTTTTTCCCCTGTCTGTCGGTTCTGGTCTGTCAGAAAGTCTGTCAGTCGTCAGTCGTAGTAAAACAGTCAGTCTGCCTGTCTGTCTTCTTTCTGCCCCCCTTTTTTCTCTTATATTATTTTGTCTGTCTATCAGCTGTCGTTTTTTGTCAATGAATCGGACAACCAGTTCATCGCGTTGCCAAATTGCCTTAAATGTTGTTGGAGATTGCGGTTTTCACTTTGTACGGGGTTGGGTTTTAATTACTCCTTCAAAACCCCACGCGCGCGGCGCGGCCGCCGCGCTTAGCAGGGCCCCTTTCAGCGCAAATGTGCGTACGGTCTCAACCCCGGGTATCAGTAACACTTGTTTTTTTGTTGTTTTGTTGTTTTGTCTGTCTGTTGTCTCTGTTTTTTCTGTCCCTGTTTTGTCTGTCTCTTTTTGCCCGTCTGTCTGTCTGTCTCTCTCTCCCCTCTCTTTTCCTCTCTCTCTCTCTCTCACCTTAAATAAATTTTTTTAAAAAAAAATTTGGGGGGGAGGAAGGTTGGCGGTAGGCGAGGGGGGGGGGGGGGGGGGGGGGGGGGGAAAAAAGGGTTTATTTGAATTTTCCCTCCAAAAATTCATTTTTTTTGTTTGCTGTTGGAAGAGAATAGACAGTTGATAAACTAAAGCAAAAATGGTTTCAAAAGTAGCGGACATCGAAAAATGGGGGATTTCCGCTTTCAAATTTAGTGTAGATGAGGCTTTTTCAATGGAAACCCTTGACAAGGTAGTGAGGACGATGCCGCCGCGAGGGAATGGGTTGTGTTAAGGCCCCAGAAGGAGGACAGTTGTCGTGTAGACATTGAGCTATCTGCCTTCCCCTTTTCCCCCATACTAAGTTTAAACCCATTCCCCATCCCTGGCTTCCAGACCCCCCCTGCCCCTTTTTCTCTACCCTGGGGTTTTCGTCTGTCCCCTTTTTTTTGGTTGAAATTTTGCAGCTCTCTTTCTTCTTCTTCTCTCTTTCTCTTTCTTCCTTCTCTCTCTCTCTCTCTCTCTCTCACGCAGCCGCACGCCGCACGCACGCACGCACCCGCACGCACAAAACACAACCCCCAAACCAAAAACACACACAATTTTTTATAATATTAAAAATTTTATTATATTTATTATATTATTTATATATGTTGTTTACACATGCGCACGCGCGCTTGCCCTCCCGGGCTTGCTTGCTTGCTTGCACATACATGATAGAGAGAAAGAGCTAGAGTGAGAGGGAGGAGGGGAGAGAGAAAAGGGGGTGGACAAGAAGAAGAAGAAGAAGAAGAGATGATGATGATGATGATGATTCTGATTCTGATTCTGATTCTGATGGTGACGACGACGACGACGACGATGATGATGATGATGATGATGATGATGATGATGACGATGACGATGACGATGACTATGATGATGATGATGATGATGAAGAAAAAGAAGAAGAGGGAGGAGGAGGTGATAGTACCTGGAGAAAGGGGGGGGGTACTGCGGGAGGGGGGGGGGGGGGGGACGGATAAAGACAGGTTCAATTCAATTTGCATTAACCTTCGCCCAAACCGGAACTAAAAACACAAAACGAAAATGGAACAATGTACAAAAGAAAAAAGATAAAATGTCAATATACCTATATAGTAGATACTCCCTGTTCCCCTTCACCCCAAACCACTTTCTTGTTCTTTGAGTTCCATGGGAAAGAAACAACTGGAAATCTCCCATGACAGTTGGCGAGGGCAGTGACCGATGTTGCCTCGTTCCCATGTGTCACATTCCAAGCCTGTCCAAGGGAGGCTACCGCTTGACAAGGGAAACAAGCCATTAACATTTTTGTTTTTTTGTTTTTTGTTTTGCTGTTACCTTGACCTCTGACCTGAAACCTCTCACCTACTGACCTTAACAGACGAGCTGCTCGGTGTCCTAACAGCTCTTGGTTGTTGCAATTCTGTGTTTTGTGGTAGGACTTTTCGTGGTCCTAAGCTGTGTGTGTGTGTGTGTGTGTTTAACATTCCAAAGTATTATGTTCCTACACGTATCCATTCCCACATTTTCTCCGTAGCCGTTCCATGAACATCATGTAACTGAATTTGAGAATTCTGTATTATGGGAATAACATGTTGTAGACAAAAATAACAACAACGACAATGGAGACTTGTGGGAACAAGGAGCACTGTCGACTGAGGACGGGTCGTAAGAAGTTATTTTCCCGATGATGATGTAAATCTGTAGAAATGCTTTTTTTCCGCGCCACAGAAGAACGTCTGCACAAACTGACAAATATAATACTACACACACAGCACCAAACTACACCACACCACACCACACCACACCTCACCACACCACACCTCACCACACCACATCACACCACAGCACAATACGACACAACAGAACACAACACGACGCAACGCAGCACTGCGCAACGCAACATCACAAAACAACGCAACACAACAAAGCAACGCAACACAACAAAGCAACGCAACACAACAACATATCACATCACGACACAACACAACAAAACACAACGCAACGCAACGCAACACAACGCAACACATCAGGCTCCAGAAATCCATTTGATCCGTTACTTACTTCACCCTGCAACGCAAGAGTGAAATACATCTCACGCAGCTGGCTGCGCATCAAAAATCAATGCGCCAAGGCCTTGCACGTAAGGAGTCGTAGTATTTATAGGCCGGAGCAATTAGATGGTTTTGAGAATTTCTACTGTATCTGAAAGTTGATTCTCCTCATTTTCTTTCATATGGCCATCAAGGTGCAAGCCAAGCGCGGTTCCAAGCAGACAGATTACAATCAAAGAAGTGGGACTATTTAGGCGCTATGAGCTGGCGCAACGGTGACATCCCATTTGGTCTACTCCCATTTCGTCTACTCCCATTTCGTCTACTACTCCCATTTCGTCTATTTCCATACTGACCATACTGCAAGGCTCCCCCCTGGCGTAACCAGTGTCCCAGTCTACTCCAAAGCAGAATCGATGGTCTTTAGATTAGAGTAGGGCGAAGCCCGAGAGAGGACGAAGGACGAATGAACGAAGGCCGTTAGGCCAAGTCGTGCTCACACATTTCTGAGTAGGCGAAATGGGAGTAGACCAAATGGGAGTAACCGGCGCAACGACAGGGTCACAGGTGAGTGCGAAGGCCTGAAATGTGCGTCAGCTAAGGGAAGAATTTGAAGATTGTTTGTGATTTCATCTCGGTGACCCCCCCCCTCCCCCCCCCCCGTTTTCCTCCCAAACAAGGGAGTTGTTCTTTTGATCAGTTATCAGCTCAACATTAAATGCTGGCTCAAATTTATGGTAGACATCAAAACGCTTACTTGGATTATATAGTGTTTTAGTGCGAAGTCCTAATTTGGCGTGTGGCCAGCTTCTCCGTCAGTCGACTATCAAAAGATGAATTATTCATAAAGTTTGGCAAACACCAACAAAACCCCAACAAATACATCCTCCATACCACCTCCAGCCCTGCCTCTTCCCTCCAGCATAACTGACAATACTGGAGATGTTCATGCCCGACCGAGAAAAGCGAGTCTTCTCCATTAATAATTCCGACATTCTAGGCCATGACAAGGGACATGACTCAGGGCCAGGAGAAGGCAGGCGAAGGGACATAACTCGCTGTCAAGCCGAAGCCACTCAATGTCTCTGACACCCCTTGGCTTTTACCATGACCTCGCTGCACCCATCCTCTGACCCCGATAAACAACACTGCTTAAATATTCAGAAGGGTGCTCAATCCAGAACATCTTCTAAGTAATTCCCAAACATCTGTACCAGTATATGCGTGCATGCGAGCGAGTGCGTAGCGTGTGTGCGTGTGCGTGTGTGTGTGTGTGCGTGTGGTGTGTGTGTGTGTGTGTGTGTGTGCGTGCGTGCGTGCGTGCGTGCGTGCGTGCGTGTGTGTGTGTGGTGTATGTGTGTGTGTGTGTGTGTGTGTGTGTGTGTGTGTGTGTGTGTGTGTGTGTGTGTGTGTGCACGTGCATGCCTGTGTGCGTGCGTTCGTGCGTACGTGCGTGCGTGCGTGCATGCGTGCGTGTGTGTGTGTGTGCGTGCGTGCGTGCGTGCGCGAGCTTGTTGTGCATGTTGTGTATGCGAGCGAGCTCGTGCATGTGTGTGTTCGTGTGTGCGCATGCGCGTGCGTCCTTGCTTTGCGTGTGCGTGCGTGTGTGTATGTGTGTGTATGCATGCGTGTGTGTGCGTGCGTGCGTGCGTGCGTGCGCGCGCGCGCGCGCGCGCGCGCGTGTGTGTGTGTGTGTGTGTGTGTGTGTGTGTGTGTGTGTGTGTGTGTGTGTGTGTCTTCTCGACAACTAACTGGCCGTCACCGAACCAAAGCCCAATGAGGTCGTAACTCTTTCAGAGCAGGACTGTTCCTTCAAACGGAATGTTAGTGTACAAAAGCGACTGTCATCATTGGTAATACACATGAACGCACGTGCGGCATTTCTGATAATGAGTAGTTACATATACACAACATACAATTCATCCTGTGTCAGCTTCTTTCCATGTTGCTTCATATATGGTGTGTTTGCCTCCGTCAGTGGGAGATAAAAGCCTTCGCATGCATCTGCTGGTTTGTTTTGGCTGAAAGTAGGATCAAGTAGAAACTAGTGAACTAACCATTACAAAATCAAGTGGAAAGATTGAATATAGCCTACGATGAGGGGTGGAAACAATCGATGTCCAGGTTTACGGATCCAGTGCCCCCCCCCCCACTCCCCCGCCCCCCCCCCCCCACCCCCTCCGTCACCCCTCACATGCAGATCCCGATTCCTAAAAGTTAAACGTTTCAAAGCGCTTTGAAAGAGCGCATTAGGCAGAACAAAAAAATGTGGAAGAAAATAGTCTAACAAATCAACATATACTGCTAAAAAGAAAAAAAAAGAAAAAGAAAAAAGAAAAAAGAAAACCCTATTCTTTTCCACCGCAACATTTCAGCGAGCTTCAATTATTCTTGAACCAAAAAAAAAAAAAAAAGTTTTGATGGCCCCGACCTCCACCTCCCACCCCTCCCCCCCTCTCTCTCTCTCTCTCTCTCTGTTCTCTCTCTCTCTCTCTCTCTCTCTCTCTCTCTCTCTCTTGTCTCTGTCTCTCTCTGTCTCTCTCTCTCTCTGTCCTCTCTCTCTCTCTCTCTGTGCCTTGTCTTGTCTCTGTCTCTCTCTGTCTTGTCTCTGTCTCTGTCTCTCTGTCTCTCTCTCTCTCTCTCTCTCTCTCTCTCTCTCTCTCTCTCTGTCCAAACATCGAGTGTCCTTTACCCCTCCCATTTCTCCCCTGGTCCAAATAAGAGGATATCGGGGGGAAAAAAAACTTTATATTCTTTTTCTAACCCCCACCCACCCCAGCCTTCTTACCCCCCTTCCTATCCTTCCAGAACACGCCTTCTCCTCTCCATTCTCACGCTGAAAGAACCTATGAAAATAAAGCACAGCAAAAAAGAAAGTGAAACAAACCACTTTTAGTCATGCAAAAGCAATATCAATGAAAAAAAATCAAGCTCATGAGAGAGAGGAGAGAGAGAGAGAGAGAGAGAGAGAGAGAGAGAGAGAGAGAGAGAGAGAGAGGAGAGAGAGGAGAGAGAGAGAGAGAGAGAGAGAGAGAGAGAGTTGGTTATCATTCGTCACGAACTCAAAAAAGACCGGATCTGACAAGAGTCCTATATCACCACACAAACACGAGGTGGGGGTGTGGGTGGGGCGGGGGGGGGGGGGGGGGGGGGGTAGGAGAGAGATTGCTGAACGTGATACAGTGTGTGCTACTAACGACACACAGAACACGCCCTGAGTGGTCAGTGGAACGTACCCCGACAACAAGCTATTCTGTGTGAAATTCAGGTTGCTCTCCCTGCAAGAGTTCGTCGCCATCTTTTGTTTGTTTGTTTCATTTACTACTATACTACCACTACCACTACACCGCCACCACCACCACCACAACACAACAACAACTACTACTACTACTGTTGCTGCTGCTGCTGCTGATGGTAATGATGATATTGACAACAACGACAACAACAACAGTAGTAGTAGTAGTGGTGGTGGTGGTGGTGGTGGTGGTGGAGGAGGAGTAAGGTGTGTGTGTGTGTGAGTGTGTGTGTGTGTGTGTGTGTGTGTGTGTGTGTGTGTGTGTGTGTGTGTGTGTGTGTGTGTGTGCGTGTGCGTGCGCTGTATCAATCTTTGTAGCTGTCAGAGTCATGTGATTTCGCGCCGCTCATTTGCCCTTCTACACCCCCCCCCCCCCCCCCCCCAGCCCCCTTCTTCTCCTCTCTCTCTTACTTTCTCTCTCTCTCTCTCTCTCTCTCTCTCTCTCTCTCTCTCTCTCTCTCTCTCTCTCTCTCTCTCTCTCCCTCTCCCTCTCTGTGTGTGAGTGTGTGTGTGTGTGTGTGTGTGTGTGTGTGTGTGTGCGCGCGCGCGTGTGCGTGCGCTGTATCAATCTTTGTAGCTGTCAGAGTCATGGATTTCGCGCCGCTCATTTGCCCCTTCTACACCCCCCCCCAGCCCCTTCTTCTCCTCTCTCTCTTACTTTCTCTCTCTCTCTCTCTTTCTCTCTCTCTCTCCCTCTCTCTCTCTCTCTCTCTCTCTCTCTCTCTCTTCTCCCTCCTCTCTCTTCTCCTCTCTCTCTCTTACATAGCCATACGCAAAATCGTCTTGGTGCTGCCAGAGCACCTGCAGCTCACAGGGAGCGGTCAATGTCGATCGGGAGATCATGGGGCAACCCGGCAGAGACAACACTGCACCGCATGGCAGTCACCATGAACTGCACAATACCGACGACTTCCACAAAGGTATGGCCATGAAGAGCAGCATCAGAGCTGATGATGCCACAATAGGAGCTGGGCATGAATGGCTACAAAAATCTGTAGACCTGTTTACGATAAACCAGTGAAGAGAATGAGGACGATGCAATGGAGTTCCTGTCTAGTAAAAATCCACGACAAGGCTATACTCTGTACACCTTTTATTGTATGTCCCAACGTCAACCAGGCCCGAGTGAAACAGTCACCTGCAGAGTTGATAAGGAAATCGCAGCGCCGCTCTCAAAGGCGAATCCATAAGGAGGATGTCACTCGACCATGTCGTTTCAGGCTGTTTATTTGAGCCAGCAGCTCATTCAGCGTTGGATAGGATTAGGGCAGAGCGAAAAATCACACAAATATAGAACTAATGGCACTCAAACCCACGATGTCCCAGCCACAATGAGTGATATAACTGCTGCAGCACTGAGTTGGCTTTTTTGACGCAAGTGCGCAAAACAGTAAATCTGTTATCATCGCCTTGTTTCGGTTGGGTGTGCGCGCGTGCACGTGTGTGTGTGTGTGCGTGCGTGCGTGCGTGCGTGCGTGGTGCGTGCGTGCGTGCGTGCGTGTGTGTGTGTGTGTGTGTGTGTGTGTGTGTGTGTGTGTGTGTGTGTGTGTGTGTGTGTGTGTGTGTTGAGGGTGGGTGGGGGGGTTGGTGTGGGTGTGGGTGTTGTGTAGTATTCTGTAACATCAGCTTTTTTTCAGCAGTTACAAACACCAGCAGAGCAAAACTTCGTACAACATAGATATTGATGATACCAGTCTAGTGAAGGTCGCAAAACTATGGACGTTTTTTCTTCAATGTTTTCGAAGACATTTTCTACAACATTGTGATAAGTTACAATTTAAAAGAAAATGATTAGATAAAGGAAGTATTTTGTTTAAATGTTGAAAAAGGATGTTAGCTTAGATGTCATCAAGATAAGTCAATGTAATATCATTTGAAACAAGCAGTAGAGCAGAAATGGTCCTCATGACATTCGCACCGCCTCAAAAACAACAAAAAGAAAGGAAACATCAGGCTAAAGTTTAATCTGGAGAAGCTAAAGACCCTAACATAAAGGAAGCATTTCAAGCAAATATTGGAGGAAAATTTGCACCTTTACTTGTCCTGGCAAACGAAGACATCAACATAGAATCCTTCACCGACTCCTTCAACAAAGCTGTCACAGAAACAGCAGCAGAAGTGCTTGGCAAACATCGGCCGAAGAAGAATCCATGGGTCACCGACGAAATTCTGGAACTTTGTGACAAACGTCGGGAATTGAAAAACAAAAGAACAACCCAGAAGGAAAAAGAGAGTACAATGATGCTAACAAGAAGGTTAAAACTGAGATGAAGGCAGCAATGGAAACTTGGATTGACAACCAATGCCAAGAGATTGATAATAATCTGAAAAACAACAACAGCAAAGCAGCCTACAAAATTGTCAAGGACCTAACGGGAAAGAAACAAGCCAAGACAACAACGATCCATGACAAAAACGGTAAATGTCTCAACGATGATGAAAAGATACTACAACGATGGACAGAATACTGTTCCGAGCTCTACTCGCACAACGCTGAGGGAAATCCATCAATCCTTGTCACGCCGGAACCAACAAATAACAGCAAGGATAATATAACACGTGATAAAATCATTAGAGCCTTATCATCAATGAAGGCAGGAAAATCGCCCGGTGTTGATAACATACCGGCAGAATTGATCAAGGCAGGAGGAGATCCAATGGTGGACATGTTACTTACAATATGCAACAGAATCTGGAAACCGGGGAATGGCCTACTCCCTGGACGCAGTCACTTATCATCACGCTACTAAGAAGGCAACCTACAGCAATGCCAAAATTATCGCACGATTAGCTCATTCAGCCACCCAAGCAAAGTTATGCTGAAAGTAATCCTGAATGACTGAACCCACAAGCAGAAAAGATCATCGCTGAAGAACAGGCGGGGTTCAGGCCAGGACGAAGTACCATAGAGCAGATATTCATCTAAGAATACTGTGTGAGAAGTACAAACCAACACCAACAACATCTGTACCACGTATTCATAGACTTCAAGAAGGCCTTCGACCGAGTGTGGCACGAAGCATTATGGGCAACAATGAAACTCTTCTACATCATGCCAACCTCATCAGAATATTGAAAGCCTCTACAATAAGCCACCAGTGCCGTTTCTTCGGTAACAACATAGGCGAGTGGTTCCGAACTACCGTTGGAGTGCGACAGGGCTGTCTACTCTCCCCCACACTTTTCAATGTCTTCCTTGAAAGAATTATGACCGATGCGCTAGAAGACCATGAAGGAACCGTAAATATTGGAGGGGAGAACCATCACCAACCTCCGTTTTGCCGACGACATAGATGGACTAGCTGGAACGAACAAGAGTTAGTGCACCTGATCAACAGACTCAACAACACCTCTGCTGATTATGGTATGGAAATAAGTGCGGAAAAGACAAAGGTCATGACTAACAACCAATCGGCTTTACCCAAGACATAACATCAACAGCAGAAAGCTTGAGCCAGTCAACACATTTAAGTACTTGGGGGCAACAATCTCAGATGAAGGATCAAGACTGAAATCATCTCAAGAGTCGCTCAGACCACAGCCACGCTATCTAAGCTAACGCCTCTTTGGAGAAACAAAAACATCTCCATCAGCTCAAAGATTAGACTGATGCGATCCTTAGTTATGGCGATATTCTTATATGCTTGTGAGTCATGGACGTTGAAATCAGACCTTGAGAAAAAGATCCAAACAATGGAAATGAGGTGCTTCAGACGACTCCTTGGCATCTCATACAGAGATCACATCAGCAATGTGGAAGTTAAAAAGCGCATTGAGAATGAAATTGGTCCATATGTCGATCTCCTAACCTCAGTAAAAAGACGCAAATTGAAATGGTATGGACACATCATACGATCGACAGGCCTTGCCAAGACAATCATGCAGGGCACAGTACCAGGACAAAGGCGAAGAGGTCGACAAAGGAAAAGATGGGAGGATAACATCACGGAGTGGACAGGCCTGCGGCTGAGAAATACATTACGGAGGCAGAGAACAGAGAGGAATGGAGAAGGATGGTTGTCACTGCTTCAGGGGTGCCCCACGGACCGACGTCTAAGGGATCAAGTCAAGTCAAGTCAAGTCAAGTAGAGCAGATGTAAGAAACATGATACTTAGTATAGAAGAAACACTGGCTAACATAAGAGTATCTTCCAAATATAGCGCGCGCACGCACACACACACCACACACACACACACAACACACACACACACACACACACACAACACACACACACTTCTCTCTCTCTCTCTCTCTCTCTCTCTCACTCTCTCTCTCACACACACACACACCCACACACACAACACACACACACACACACACACACACACACACACAACACCTCTCTCTCTCTCTCTCACTCTCTCTCACACACACCACACACACACACACACACACCACACACACACACACACACACACACACAACAGAGGGAGGGAGAGAGTTGATCATTAATGGTGGATCAAGAAAGTAAAGCTATGACAGAGCCTTACTTGTGATACCACTCTAACAGATAAAAATCAACACGGGATCAAGCAAAATTTAACTGTACTGATAAATGTGGGTGAAATCGTAAGTGGAAACGTGAAGTGAAAATCATCGACAGGAATAAAAGTCTACAGGAGCTAATGACGACCATGTGGAAAGAGTCTGGACTAAAAAGTAAAACACGCATGTGACGAAGACGGCCTTGCTTTAAACTCGCCCGCAGGATGCATCTGCAGATAATCTGCACACACCACCACCCCTCTTTTCCACCACCACCACCCCCTCCCCCCACCCCATCTGCTTTCCCAACCTCGCCTTTCGTTGCACGTGTGTTATGTCCTTATCGTACGGCCTGTCTTAATAGAAAGAACACGTTTTGATTGGTGCAGAGTGAATGATTTATCTCCTCGAACCATAAATGGTGCAGTGTTGACTCCACCCTCCTCGGCACACTCAGTCTGTTTGGTATAGGCTGGGCTGATAAGACCTTCACACACACACACACAACACACACGTGGCACGTGAGTCGAATGGGCACTTTGCCTCTCTTTCTGTTTGTGTACGGTTTTGTGTCTCATCAAAGTGGATTTCTTTCGATAGAATTTTGCCAGCGACAACTCCCTAGCTGCCATGCATTCTTTTACGTGCGTAAAGTGCGTGCTGCATACGGTATTTGGGTTTATTGTCTCACCCGAAAGACATTAGAATAATGGGTCTAAATTAACACGTCAATATGAGCATGATAGGGTTCGATGGAGTTGCCAGTGTCTGATATGGTCCCCCCCCCCCCTTGTCCTTTCTCCTACTACCCCCCCCCCTCCCCGCCTTCACCATCCATCCTCTCTTCTCTTCTTCCCTTTTCGTTCCCTTTCTTCCTGCTTCTCACCCCCCCCCCCCTCTCCTTCCCCTTCTCCTCGATCCTTTTCCCTGCATTCTTCCACCACCACCCTGCCGCCCCATCCCTCTCCTTGTTCTCTCTCTGTTTCTTTTTATGAACGCTTATCACTTATGCAACAAATAATAATGAATGCACGTACGTGCCAAAGATTTTTCTTGGTGTCGTTATTGTTGCGGGTTGTGGGATAACTGTTAGTCGTGGAATACTTCGTCATCGTAATCCTCGTCCTCCTCCTTATTGCAGTGCTCGTCGTTGTTGTCGTCGGCATGTGTCATGATTGTCGTCGTCGTCGTCGTCATTGCCCTTTTTGTCGTCGTTATTACCATCACGATCATTACCATCTTCATCCTCATTATCACTCTTCTCCATTTTCTTCTTTTGACATATCGACTTTCTTTTTTGACATTTCCTCATGTGGTTTCCGTCTCAGTTTCAGGTTTATGAAGGAGGCGCCATTGCGTGCTGACTGATCCATACATGCGGTTGCACATCTTCTACGTCACGACGCAACAGGTGTGCCAAGTCTATAGCTAAATAAGTAAGTCAGTGTCTAATTCGAGAAGGATGGCGTTGGGTAAAACTGAGTCACAGAAGAGATTTAACAGATACTGACCTACACACCCACCTGGTATGACAGTTAAGCATTGAGTGTCTAGCTAACATGGTCTGGGCCGTTGATATAGGTGTGCGTGTGTGAGTGCAAGTGTACGAACGCGTATACGCGCATGCACTTGCGTTATGTGTATTCATGCGCACGAATTAACATGTGTACGCTTCTTGTTATTTTCAGCTGAAATACCATGTCCAAGCTTACTATTAGGATGAAGTCATTAAATCTGGGTGAAGAATCCACGGAACGGATCTGGATCAAACGCAAATGAAGAATTTTCTTCGGCAGTATTGTTGTAAACGTTCCACCGAACACATACACCGGGAAGTTACTGTTTACTAATTACAAACACGTGTAAGCAAAATATTTTCATAAAGTACTAACATTGTCTATGTACATGTTGACGTTTTTTTTAATTTTTCCATATCTTCTTTTCTTTTTTCTTTTTCTTTTTCTGTAAGGAGAAGGGAGATGACTCTTTTCAGCTCGTAACTGTTATTACTCCCCTTGGCCAAAAGAAAAAGGACAAAACAGGACCCGAACGACCTTGGCAAAAGTCCGCTCACCCCAAAGTGCCTTTCTAGCTTTTCTAGCTAGTTTTGTGGTTGCTGTAAGTGTTGCTGCTATTGCTCATGTTTCAAGAGTCCAT
>CM031609.1:37375894-37388394 GCA_018398815.1 Conus ventricosus | reverse complement strand
CTCCATCCCCAAGATAAAAAATTTCGGAAGGACCAAGGCCAGGTTTTAAACCACAGTGCCAAGGACCCCACGCTTTGGTTCGGATGAGGAATTTAAAAACGGCCCCATATGGCCAAAGGCGGCCCTGAAATAAACCTCCCACGAGCAAACAAAACTGAAAAATTGGGAAAATGGATGAAAAAAAATTCTTTCCAAAGACTCGATGAACTAAAAGGGGGAAAAGCACCCGGGGAAAAACAAACTACCCCAATTTTTAGGGGGGAACATTGTGTATGCCACATGTAGGAAAACGCCATGGAGTAAAACTACCCCCAAAAAGAAAACACCTCCAAAGAAATCCAGACGCCAAAAAAGATGGAAAGATCAATTTCCCAAAAAAACCAAACCCCAAGGGAAACCCAAAAGAAAACCCCCATGCCAGTGAAAAACAAGGCCTTTTGGAAAAAAATGTGGGAAACCTGAAAAAAAACACAGCGCCCCCAGCAAAAACGGAATCTGCGAGGAAAAGGAAGAGCCAAAAAAAAGAAAGACACCAAAAGCGCTTCTTCGAAAAACCCCCTTCCCCTTTGGGTTTTCCAGAACACTGTTTGAGCAGCCCCAAAATTTTGGGGCCCTTTGTGTGGACAAAGGGTTCTTGAGCAGCATTGGGGGAAAAAAATACTCTGGGCTCAACAGAGCAAAAAACCCCTCCCACATTCAAGGTCTTGGGGTGCCAAAACCCAAACCCGAGGAACGTTCAAAAAGGCAAGCCTCCAACATTGGGAAACAAGAAGGGGGGTTGACAAAACCAGAGCCAAAAAATCCCCCCAAAAGGCCCCCAAAGGAATTTCCCTTTCCAAACCCTTTAAAAAAAAAGAAATTCCCAAGGGGTTTCTGGAGTGGTTTCCCCAGGCTGCTGCGATCGGGTTTTGGGGAAACCCGAAGATCAGCGGCCGTGGGTGCCCGGGGATGGTGTGTACATTTCCCCCAAAAAGCAAAACTTTAAGTGACAATCAGCCGTTCCCGGCCCAAAATACTACTGAACGTGAAGGGAAATTTTTTTCTCTGTCATTTGGGAGCAAGGCTGACCCAAAACCCGAAAAGGGAAAAAAATTTCGGAAGTGTCATTCCCCGAAAGGTGGCAACCCAGGCGTGGCTTTGGGTGTGTTTTGAACAAAGCCACCCAAAGATCTGGGACGCAATCCAAAAAGGGAAAAACCGAAAAGAGAGACCTGGAAGAGTGTGGGGTTGCTGGCAAAAAGGGCCCCTTTTGGATCTGGCCCTATGGGGATGATACCGTTTTTGGCCCCCTTTAGATGTACCATGGCCAAAGAAAAATTTGCGGGCAAAAATCAAAAAGTACTTTAATGGCTTTCCCAAAGCGGTTCTCCCCAAAAAGGGGGTACAAAAACAAATTTGGGTCAACTTGGAAAATGGGCATTGATTGGGTGTGCAATTTCCCCCATACTGTTCGTGCTGGGGAATGGGAACTCATCTTGAAAGCAAACAACCAAAAAACGCGAGACAAACAGACCCTTTGGGGATGGAAAAAGATTTCCTCCTCTAAGGCCTTCATGGGGTGACCTACAAATGATTTTATCCCGAGGAAAACGAGGGCACGTTTATGTGCCCGGAGAAAAATGGGACAAAAAGTTGCCCCCATCCCGAAAGAAGTTCCCGCCAAAAAATACGGAGTCTCTCACTGAGGAAAGGAAAAATGGGGGGAATTGTTTGGGCTTCAGTTGTTTGCCAACCAGGCCATTCCCCAAAAGTCACAGAAGAACCAAGGGCAAGAGCCCTTTGGGAAAAATGGTATGGGTTATACCTGAAAGACACACCCAAAAGAAAAAAAACCAAGCAATGGGGGAAGAAGGCTTGGGAGACCCTTTTACCCTTTTGGGGTCCCTGGCAAATACAAGGTTCCCGGTGTCCCCGCAGTTCTGCTGATCCCCAAAAATTAGGCCCGAAAATACACCAATTCCCCGCACCAGCACAGTTTGGAAGGGAATGGAAGGGGCCCAAAAACAACAAAATTCACAAAAGGAAAAGGGGGTTTGGGGGGGCCCCCCCTGTTGACTGACATCCCCCCCCGTTCTGTCCCAAGCAAAAACTCAAAAATACCCAGAAAACCCCTCCTGAGGGGAAAACAAACAGGGAAGAACCCCAAAACAAAAAACAAGCTGGGGGAAATTTGGAACAAGGTGGAAAAAGCAAACAAGCCCCAGCTGAAACAGGCAGGGGAAAATTGGGGAAAATTTTAAGAGGCGTGGAATTTTGCAAAAAAAAGTCTCAAGATCCGAGAAAAAAACAGGGCAAAACACCCGAAACAGACAAGGGGGGGGTGACCAAAAAATGAATGGGGTCAAAAAAACCCCCCGGGCCCCCCCAAAAAAAAAACATGATATTCAGGGGGTGGGGAAAAGAAGAAGACCAAAAAAAACCCCCAAAAAGCAGTCCAGCCAGAGCCAGCAAGGGCAATGGGCAACCCTGGGGGAATGCCCCTCCAAAGGAAATCTAAAAATTGGAATGACATTTTGGCACATGGCCCCCCTCAGGATCGTTTATTCCCGAAACTGCCCTAAGACCCTTTATTTCCCTCAAAGCAAACCTGGTGAAGTGAGGAAAACAGACGAATCCTGCCCTGCCCCCTCTGCCCAATGGAAAAAAAAAACAGTGGAGATGTTCTAAAACCATTTTTAAAAATAGCCCTGGGAAAAGGGAAAGGTTTCACATGGAGGCAACCAAACCCAAGGCTCAAAAAAGATTTTTAAAAAGTATTCTGGGCAAGTACCAAAACCCACCCAAAAAGGGGGGGGGCAAAGGGCTCCAAAAAAAACCCGCCCAAAATTCTTTTAAAGGCAGGAGGCACAAATCCCCTTTTCCAAGAACAACAGGTGGGGGACTCGAAACATGCAGGCAGAGTCTGCTGGATGGGGGGGCAGGGGTGACTGGGATTTCACGCAAAACCTCCCCGAAAAAGGTCAAACCCGAGATCATCGCAAGAGTTTGGGTTAACCAGACATAGTATTTCCCCTCAATTCCCAACCCAAGGGAGCTTTCATGATTTGGGCCCCGGTGCCAAATTTTAGAACGAATGGAGGGGAGGGCCAAAACTACAAAACTTGAAAAATAAAAAGGTTTGATCTGGCAAACAGCCTGAGGGAGAAGGCTATCAGGTCAAAAATTTCCTTTTATGCAGAAATTGGAGCTAGGGGGTTTGAAGGGAAAGTCTGCTTTCACCTCATGAAACAGCTCTCAGTTGCAGGGAAGGGAAAAAAACCCGACCCTGAAAGCAAGGCAGAAAAAGGCCCGAAGGGGTTTTTCAAACTGGGTCTGGTCGGGGGGGAACAAAAGGAAATTCATAAGGGTTTTAATTTCCCCCCCAAATACAGGTGTCCCCGGGGGCCCCATGGTTTAAAGCGGGGGGTCATTAATAGAAAATGACTGTCCCGAAAGGGGCCCTGGGTTTTTTAATCCCAGGCCCTGGCTCTCCCAAGATGGGGGAAAAAAAAAAAAAAAGGGAGCAGAGGGGGAAACCCCGGGGTCTTTTTCCGGGTGGGCCAAAAAACCCCCTAAAATTCAGGAGATAAAACCAAAAAACTTTTCTTGAAGGGGGGCCCTTTTCTTTGAGGACCCCCTCTGCGCCAAAGCTCTCCCGAGTTTCCCTTTTTTTCTACATTAAAATATTTATTATTATAAGTGACGTCCACATTTTCCTGAGAGAAACACAGCTTTGGGGTGTCTCATGAGACAACCAAAGGGAAAGAAAGAATTGAAAGCAGATTGTCACTAGAAGCGCACAAAACCTCTTTCAACAACAAATTTAAGTATGCCCCCACAGAAAACTCTTTTTTCCCCCCCTTCCTCCCCCTCACCCCTCCCCCCCCCCCCCCACCCCCCCCCCCCCCCTTTTTCCCCCGGGATCCCCCTCTTTTCCCCCCATACCCTCCCCCCTCGGGGAGACGAGGGGGACATGATGCCTTAAAGGGGGAATGCTTTGGGAAAAAATGAAAAAAAAGATCGGGCCCCACAAAATGCAAAAGGTTTTTTGCTTAAACAGTCAAGGGGATTGGCAGAAGGGTTTTTGGGCACCTTGGGCAGAGAAAATACACACTCTACAACAAACCGGGTTAGGAAAAATCTCTTTCATTATTTTAAAAGCTGCCCATTTTCTGTTTTCAAATTTTTTTTTCAAAAATTTTTGTGTGTATTTGCGTGCGGCGTGCGTGGGGTACGGCGTGTTTTTTTTTGTGTGTGTGTGTGTGTTGTGTGTGTGTTGTGTGTGTGGGGTGTGTGTGTTTTGTGTGGGTGTGTGTGTTGCGGGCGTGCGTCGTGTGTGTGCCCTGTGTGTAACCTGTGTGTTTGGTCGCGTTTTGGTTTCCTTTTTCCCCCCCCTTCAAAAATTACGATGATGCGTTTAACTGAGCAAAATTCCTGGAAAAAACGGCAAGGTGGGACACATCATTACAAACTGCTTCTGTTAGTTCGCTGTATACAAAAGGAAACAAAAGAAACTTAACGGGGCTGTCTCATCTCTTTTATGAAATACCTGTGACTAGGTTTCATCCTCGGTGAATCAAGACGGGCACACTGCCCTTCCTGTCAGTACTCTTCCTTAGTTTTCATCACTTTTGATTATCTTTTCCTGCTTTCATTCAGATTTTGTTATTTCTTTTTCAAGCTGCTTTTCCTTTACTTTTCCCCTTCTTTTTCTTTTAACTACGGTACGCTTCCTTTCGTTTTACCACTTTTCTGTACTTTAATAACTTGTTTTCAACTACTTTTCAATACTTTTTACAACTTTAATTTTTTTTTTTTTTAGTATGTACGATTTTTCCCGACTTACTTTTTCCTGATCTTGTCCTGTCCTTTAATGCTGTGTTCACTACCTTTCCTTAATGTTGTCCTGTCCTTTAATGCTGTGTTCACTACCTTTCCTTAATGTTGTCCTGTCCTTTAATGCTGTGTTCACTACCTTTCCTTAATGTTGTCCTGTCCTTTAATGCTGTGTTCACTACCTTTCCTTAATGTTGTCCTGTCCTTTAATGCTGTGTTCACTACCTTTCCTTAATGTTGTCCTGTCCTTTAATGCTGTTTTCACTACCTTTCCTTAATGTTTGCTAATCTCCTGACTTGTTACTACTTTTTTTCTTGTTTTAATTTGATAATTATTTCTCTCTGCTCATGACTTTACATCACTTTCCCGTTCTTTTTTTTTCCACAACTCTTCCCTACTCTCCACCATACCCCCCCCCCCTCCTCCCTCCCAACTTTCTGTTCCTTTTTCTGGCTTTCTCCAAACTTCAGTTTGTTGGTTTTGTCCCACAAAACTATGCTGCGCGCTTATTTCTTCATAAACAATTCTTGTTTCGCATCTCTATAGCGTGTAATACCGGCTTCAGGTAGGTCAATACTAGACGAAAGGTGGAGAAAAGTAGCGCTAACACAATGCATTTTGGCAGTAACCCCTGCTGTAAACTCACGTCGTGACAGTCAAACACAGACGTATCAGAGGAACAGCGCTTAACAAACAACAGAAAGAAAGCTGTTGATGTTTACACTAAGGGAACGAGTGAACTGTGCTAGATCTGGGGTACCCCTAGACATATGGCGGGAATGTCCATTATTTTGTGAGACAGAAGTGGTGTGTGTGTGTGTGTGTGTGTGTGTGTGTGTGTGTGTGTGTGTGTGTGTGTGTGTGTGTGTGTGTGTGCGCGCGCGCGTGCGTGCGTGCGTGCGTGCGTGCGTGCGTGCGTGCGTGTGTGTGTGTGTGTGTGTGTGTGTGTGTGTGTGTGTGTGTGTGTGTGTGTGTGTGTGCGTGCGCGCGCACATGCGTGCGTGTGTGCATATATGTGCGTGTGCCTAAGAACCCCGACGCCAGTTAAAATGTTATGAAAAACATAGCTCCGTGTTTATAAACAGAAGAAACGGGAAAATCAGCAAAATAATGCATGAATTGTACTGCTGTCAAACATAATCACTTGTGCGCAGGAGAGAAAGTTGTATTTCAAGGGCCTGGACTGCTGATTGAACGCATTCAAACGCACCTTTACCCGCTGACACACGTTTTAAACGTTGTGTGTGTATGTATCAGAGAGAGAGAGAGAGAGAGAGAGAGAGAGAGAGAGAGAGAGAGAGAGAGAGGGAGACAGACAGACCGTCAGACCGACAGCAGAAGCGAAGAGAGTAAGGGGGAAAGAAAAACCGGGAGAGAGAGAGAAAGGGGGGGGGGAGAGAGAGAGAGAGAGAGAGAGAGAGAGAGAGAGAGAGAGAGAGAGAGAGAGAGAGAGAGAGAGAGAGAGAGGACGTCTACCTTATACATATTATAAGGAAATATGTATACGGTATCTTAATTTCAACAACTTTTTGCTCATTGTTTAGTACACATTCGATTTGAAAACAGTATATTCACCCATCAGCATGTATCTTTTAATCGGAATAGACAAATGGTATCACCTTTCACGACAGTTAGTGCCGTCTACTGTGTTTCCTGACACGCATAAAGTAAACGTCCAGCAACAGGAACTTACATGCAGTTTACAAATATAAAACTCGATAACAGATAGTTTTGGATAGAAACCAGCATTAATCACTGGTGTATTTGATCAACGATTCCTTTGTCTAGGAATCTTAAACAAACTTTTGAGTAAATCCAAAGGAAAAAGGCCTTAATAGCGGTAATGATCAAAATGAAAGCCATAGTTTTTGTAAGGTCCATGCGTTAGTGACATCGCAGATGTTACTGCTGAAACCGACGTTGTCAGATAGTTACGAATATCTCAGTATGGATCTCTTGGTTCTGTATAATAGATTTGAAATTAAAAAAATATATATATTATTCCGCCAAACAAAAGGGACGAACAAACTGCAAAGACAAAACACTCGTTTGTCCCTTTTGTCTGGCGGAATTGTAATAATTTTCATTTCAAATTTTGTTTCAGTTTCTGCTTGCAGTCACCTCACTTTGGTGCGAACTCTGTATGACAGGTTAAACAGGTTGTGCATGAACACTGAGCGCGTGTCATCTGCTAACTGGTTACCTAAGTGTGTCATTTATTGTATAGTGAAGAGGCATACAATAAAACTAACCAAACTGAATTCATCTGTGCAAGGAAACAAGACAGTCCAACTACGGTTCGTGGAGAACAGACACCATGGTGACTACATGACTGCTACTGCCTCCATCTCAGTGTCACTGCTTTCTCTCGAATGGAGTCAAGACAACACCGCCTCTTTCTCGAAACCACAAACTCGGTTTTACACAAATATTTGGTTTCAAAGCTGCTCTGGATAAACTTTTCTGCTGCTGCTGCTGCTGCTGCTGCACGCCAGTTGGTGTTGCGAGAGAGAGAGAGAGAGAGAGAGAGAGAGAGAGAGAGAGAGAGAGAGAGAGAGAGAGAGAGAAGAAGAAGAAGAAGAAGAAGAAGAAGAAGAAGAAGAAAATGTGTGTGTGTGTGTGTGTGTGTGTGGTGTGTGTGTGTGGTGTGTGTGTGTGTGTGTGTGTGTGTGTGTGTGTCTGTGAGTGTGTGTGTGTGTGTGTGTGTGTGTGTGTGTGTGTGTGTGTGTGTGTGTGTGTGTGTGTGTGCGTGTGTGCGCGCGTGCGTGCGTGTGTAAGAGAGAGAGAGAGAGAGAGAGAGAGAGAGAGAGAGAGAGAGAGAGAGAGAGAGAGAGAAGAAGAAGAAAATGTGTGTGTGTGTGTGTGTGTGTGTGTGTGTGTGTGTGTGTGTGTGTGTGTCTGTGAGTGTGTGTGTGTGTGTGTGTGTGTGTGTGTGTGTGTGTGTGTGTGTGTGTGTGGTGTGTGTGTAAGTGTATTGTGTGTGTGTGGTGTGTGTGTGTGTGTGTGTGTGAGAGAGAGAGAGAGAGAGAGAGAGAGAGAGAAGGAGAGGAGAGAGAGAGAGAGAGAGAGAGAGAGAGGATGCCGAGTGTATGAATAGTGAGGACGAGTGGTGTATGTGTGTACATCCATGTGCTCCAGCTGGGTGACGACAACCCAGATACCCATTTGGACCCTTGTTCAAATCACTGATCCGGCCCTGCACGCGTGCTCGCTAAACACACATACACACACGCATGCACGCATGCACGCACGCGCGCGCGCACACACGCACACGCACACACACACACGCACACTCCCCCCCCCTCCCCCCACACACACAGGAAATAAATGTCCATTCGTAAAGCCAAGAAAGTGTCACCGCTCACAAACACACTATCCCCACTCCAGTTAACAAGAATACTGTCAGTCCAATGATCGTGTTTGAGCGAGTAACGCTCTTACCTATTTGAACATATCACGTCCTGTTGATCGTTTTTGATTGTGTCTGATGTTGTTTGTCACTGGCAAATGCTACCAACTCATACATAACTTGAAAATCGACTTTGATGCTACTTTAAGGCTGTTATGAGCTGCATCCTGTAGTCTGATTTACCTCTGTTCATGAGCATTATGTCCCTTGATATCTTAATGGAGTGTCCTGCGCGTGCCTGTACCCATCGTCAACACAGCGCAGGCCTCCAAGGGTGGTACAGGACTGCTCTAAAGGCAGGTGAAGACAGTGCTTCTCTGGGTCCTCCCCAGCACCTTCGGGTGTTTCTTTTTCTGTTGTTGTTTTTTTGTTTTGTTTTGTTTTTTGGTTGTTGTTTTTTTTAAGACTAAAGCAATCTTGCGCACATGCGTGTAATTAATGTTTAATTAGCCCTCCTTTTTCACGAAAAAAAAAACCCTCATGCACAAGATCATTTATAATGTCTGTTCATAAACATGCTGCGTTAAGACTTTATCCTTTGTGAAACAAAATTTACGGCGATGGTGTGCGCATCTTGTCCGGCTGTATAGCACGCGCTACCCTCGCGCACGTGCGTCCAATAAAATGTTTTTAATCAACAAAGTATCCTTCGTTTCAATGCCGCGAGGTACGTAACGATTCCACCCGCCCCTGCAAGCCTTGTGCCGTACTCTGCACTGTCTGGCACCTCCCTACTGCCGCCCATCATTCGCTAGATGTGGCTCCTTCCCAAAGCCTTCACCCATTTCTTTCTCTTTTGTTGTTGTTCTTGATCCCCCCCCCCCCCTCCCCCTGATGAAGTGTCAGATGAATCTGTAAAAACCAAGCGACCCTACCAGGTTTCCTTCATTAACCTCTGTGTTTGTGTTCCTTTACACCGTATTTTCTTTTTCTTTCGTTTATTTATTATTATTATTTTTTTATTTCATTTTTCTTTTTTTCTTCTTTTTTTTTTTCTCCCGCCTTTTGCTTTTGCTCTCACATGTTCTGTGTGTCCTTGACTCCCACGCCGTCTATTTCCATCTCTCTCCCTCCACACCCCCCCCCCCTCCACCGGCCTGCACCCCCCCGCCCCACTCCTCTTTTTTCCAACAGCCACACCCAGTTTTGTTCTTTCGCAATTTAAGCACCAGCACTCCATGGGGGAGCATTCACTAACAAGTTGTCTGTCATGCGGCAGGCAACTTACCAGAGAGGACACTGCACTGCAGATGAGTTATTTTCGGTGGCCATCAGTAGTGCCTGTTGTGATCCACCACACGACCCTCGACACAGTCCATTAAGCCCTGTGCTGACCACTCTAACTGCATAGTCATTGAACCAGCGAGATTTAAGCCCTGTACTGACCACTCTAACTGCACAGTCATTGAACCAGCGAGATTTAAAGCGCCCTTCTCCGGACGGGGTCTTTTTGTACTCCCAGTTCTTATAGAACAGGGAGTACTTTACAATGGGAACGAAGAAATGCTGTCTGTCAGTCTGTGTGTCTGTCCGTGGTCAAAATGTGTTCGACTCGTTCCAGACAAAACTTCTGGCCCGATCTTTCTGAAAATTTGTACGAATGTCCATTATGGGTCACGGATGATGCCTTATGTTTTAGTTTACCAGAATAGCCGTTACTAACGGCTACCACGGCCCAAAGCAGTTTTTCTTTTGTGGAATATCTCTGAAAGTACTTCGCCGATTTCTTATCTCAGTGATGAACTACATTATGACGCATTTTGATTGTGACGTTCTTTTTTTTATGACGCAAGTTTGATTGTGATGTTTTCTTTACACGCGTATTCAAGATAGATCTAAACTGGGAGTACGTTTATATGCTTTGCATCTTGTTTAGTACAGACTGAATTCGCGGGAATCACTCGTTAAGCCGGCGTGAGCTTACACTTCATTTGCGCGGTTTACTCCTCAGATGATCGTGGAAGCCGTACATGCACTGAGCGTTGGCTTCTTGGCCTAGCACGTTTGTTTAAGAGCTTTGTTTATGCAACAGCTTGTAAATCGATCCGTACATACACGGGTAATCAATGCGTATACACGCACACAAAATCCGTTCCCTAACCCCCTCCTCGCGCATGGTCACCATTTCAAGTGTACATGTAGGACCTTCAATGCAAAAACTACGTTTTTACATCAGATGTTAGAAGTTGAAAAAAAAAGTTTGTTTTATGTTACATGATGATCTCTTTAGACGGCTCTAGCCTTTGTAAAAATGCTTTCTGTTTAGCCTGAGGAAATTGCTCTTCTTCTTTTTTTTTTTTTTTAAAACTGGTCTGAACATTTTTATTGCCTTATATGAATGGTCATTGAAGGGGCCATGGCCAAAGACGGTTAAATTTTCCCGTTCGTTCGTTCTCTCTCTCTCTCTCTCTCTCTCTCTCTCTCTCTCTCTCTCTCTCTCTCTCTCTCTCTCTCTCCGATTTTGCATTCTTCATTTTTTTTCCCACTAGTAAAACGTGGAGGTTCCTAGTGCTGTTGTTGTCGTTCAGCCTTGGCACTCGTTATCTCACGAAGTCAGGTACCTTCTCTGAATCGGATATTTTGACAGCAGTGCACAAATCTTCTTTGAAGATGTAACCCTATTTCCCTCGTGTTTTTGTGTCGTTTGTTTATATTTCTCTGCTGTATAACTTTAAGGATGCTTTTGTCATTGCTCACCCCCCCCCCCCCCCCATTCCCTCATCTTCCTTAACTGCGAGCCCCCATTCCACCTCCCCCCTCTCCCTCCCCCCCCCCCCTCACCACCCAGCCACATTCGCGGTCATTTACTAGCTCGGCTTTAGCGAGAGCATTCCCAGGGAGCTATCAACGTGCAATAGGCCGGGAGGTCACCCACCAAAGTGAGACCTGCCCTGTCGCTTATTACTTTGGCCAGAGATGCTGATTGGAGCATGGATATTTGCAGTAGAAGTACCTGTTAAATTGAGGGGCCTGCGGTTGGAGCCTTCGTTCGTGAGTGTGGACAACTAATGGTCACTGTGATGCATCAGAGCTGGAAAACCCTCTCTGACCATTCAACAGTAGAAGACTACCTGATGCAGTTTAGAGGACAGGCGAAAGCCCGCTGCTGGTGACACTGGAGAGCTTAGTCCTCCTCCAGAGACAGCCATCCTACCCCTTTGTGGAGAAATCTCCATAAATCTACCCGTGCCACGTGGACTTTGATGTGAGTCAGCCACCGTCATGGAATCCAGCTCACGAAGGCATGAAGAAGAAGAGGCACTTTGTCAAAAGAAATTAATAGAAAAGGAGAAAGAGGGTGTGTTTCTTCTGGTAGGCTGGCTACCCGCATGATGACATGATATTGGAGAGAGAAGAGAGAGAGAGAGAGAGAGAGAGAGAGAGAGAGAGAGAGAGAGACAGACAGACAGACAGACAGACAGACAGACAGGTAGACAGACAGACAGACAAAGAGAGACAGAGACAGACAGACAGACAGACAGGGAGGGGGGTGGCAGACAGACAGACAGACAGAGACAGAGACATAAACTGAGAAAGAAGAGAGAGAGAAGAGAGAGAGAGAGAGAGAGAGAGAGAGAGAGACAGACAGACAGACAGACAGACAGACAGACAGAGATAGAGTGACGGACAGATAGACAGACAAACTGACTGACAGACAGAGACAGAGAGGCACAGACAGACAGACAGACAGACAGACAGACAGACAAACAGAGAGAAACACAGAGAGACAGACAGAACTATATATCACACGTCCCAATGATTGCCACTTGACTGACAAGCAACGAGGTCCGCCTCCACACACTGCGACCAAGCCCAGGGCAGTTCTCACGAGGAACACCCAATTTCTAAGCATCCAGAGACACAGGAGGCACGGGTCTGTCGGTGCTTGGCCTCTCAGAATGCCACCAAGTCCGTGAGAACACCAGCCAAACCAAGGAGCCGTCGTCGTCCCTGTCTGGTGTCCAAGCCTTTGTGCAGTTCAGAGAGTGAATTACGCAGGAAATGATCCATCACTCAAGGGAGGTTACTAATATGTGAAGTACGAAAGCAAAAAAAAGCTAATAATATCAAAGTGCGCCCGGTCTGTGTATTTGCCTGAATCCTGTCTCTGTTGTTTATAAATCCACGGTTTTCGTTTAATTTCTTCAAAATTTAGTATAGTGACACTTTGGTATATTGGGCACAATCAAAGCAAATCGCTTCTGTGCAGACTGTCGCAGTATATGCGTTTTTTATACTATAAAAATGCGTCTATACGAATGTGAAACGAAGCGA
>CM031609.1:37365894-37368394 GCA_018398815.1 Conus ventricosus | reverse complement strand
AACAAACAAGAAAAATAACCAGAACCTCTGCAACAGCTGCGCTTGTATTGATTGTCCAAGTTGTGTGTAGTAGGTATTGCCCTGTAGCTGCGGATGAGAAAACTGCCGTGGCTGTTTTTTTGCCTACACACAGCTTAGCTCAACATTACTCCAACAACACAGAGAAACTTGGATTGCGACTTGCACGAAACGTAACTGGCACAGACGGAGGACGAGAAAGGTGCTGTGTACGTCCATGTCTTACATGGCAGTACAGGATAACGGACATACGTGATACGGCGCGAAGCACTTCCAGCAGATGTCGGATGCTATAGAAGCTTTAAAAAAATCCTCGTTCTTCTTTCTTCTCGAACGTGAGAAATTTTCTTTATGAAAAAGATGAATCATCTGTCATGATAATTGTTTTCAAATGACATTAAGTCCCCCCCCCCCCCCCCCCCCCCTCCTCCACCCTTTCCTAAGTTTCAGTCTAAATGAAAAATAAATCATCGTTCGTCTTTCTTTTCGAACGTGAGAAATTTTCTGTTTTAAAAACAAGACGAATCATCTATCATAATCAATGTTTTCAAGTGACATAAGTTGTTTTCCTCCACTTTTTAAAGCTTCCAGTATTGCCAAAAAAACAGTAAATCATGGATCATGTGTGCGAGTTCGTCACATTTCTTGAAAAACACCGATCGCCATGATTTGTATTCACTGCAAACAGAGCCCACCGAGCTTATGTTTTAACTATTATTTCCTCTCGTTCTTTCTCCTTACTGCTAGATGCCTTAAAGGTGTCGAAAGCAGCGATAACTAAAAAGGGCATCCAGGAGAGCGCAGGCCTCCACAACACAAAATCATTTTCACCTCCAGGGGAAAAAATGCAATGTACGAATTAAAGAGTTATTTCCCATGTTCTTTTTGGTGACAGGATATGGAAAAATTTACGAAGCGTCATTGTTTGTATGATTAGAAAGTTATCAGATTCCCAGAAAGTACATTGCTGTCTGGATACCTAGAAAACAAAAGCTCCACATTGTTCACAGATAATATCGCAGCATATCTTAAAAACCATATAGCACAGACATAAAATGCCATGTGTGCATAACAGACAACCGTGGAATGAATAATATTCCATACATGTTTCAGTACAGCCAACGTGAAGCAACTTGTGTTCCATCCATAATGTATTCAGACCTGACGAACATGGAATGCACTGTAGTTAGTCCTCACAAACACACATTCATCAGTACTGATACATTTCAGCACACTATGGAAAGAACTGTATTGAGCACTGAGAAATATGGAACGAATTTATACCCGTTAAAGTATTCAGTGCAAAAAATAGGAATGAATACTATTTTTCATTCAGTATTAAGCGCAAACATGGAACATACTTTACTTCGTACACATACACACATACACAACAACACCAACAAGACCAAATAAAAATCAAACAAACAAAAAAAAAAATGCAGAGAAAATATGTACACCAAACATTATTTAAGAGGGACAAACAAGATATGAACCGTATTATAAACAAGGTACAGTAGAGACAAACGTGAAATGAATTGCATCCCACACAGACATAGTCAAATATAGCATTGCTTGCAATAGTCACAACAAATGGAGCAAACACGCACATACACATACACACACACACACACACACACACACACACACACACACACACACACACACACACACACGCACACACACGCGGTGAAGAAAAACAAACATCACTCCAGCTGGACTCACCGCCCACAGGTGGCACATGGTGACGGACAGTCCGATGGTCAGGGGACTGGACCCGTTCAGGTCCTTCCTCCTGGAGTCGATGGAGGCGAACACGGTGAAGACCAGGACAAAGGTGATGAAGATCTCCACGCCCACGCCCTGCCCGGCGTTGATCTTGCCGGCCACCAATGTACTTCCCAGGTTCCCATGGTACTTCTCCGGCGTCAGGCCCATCAGCAGCGCAGCCCCCACCACGGCCCCCAGGAGCTGGAAGAGCACGAAGAAGAACGCCTTGGCCAGGGAGATCTTGCGGGTGGCCAGCAGAGCCAAGGTGACGGCGGGGTTGATGTGACCTCCGGACACATGAGCGATGTTCCAGACGATGGTGCCCACGCTGAGCCCGAACGCCAGAGCGATCTGCACCACGGAAGATGCCCCGCCCGCCTCCAGGGAGACGCACGATCCACACCCGACCAGGACCAGCAGGAGCACGCCCACGAACTCCGCGATGATGCCTTTCCACAGCCGGAGGCTGGTGACGTCTTCCAGGCTGGTAGCCATCCTGCTGCTCTTCAGACAAGCCTGGCTGGGTCCTCGGCGACCGGTGCGCGTTTGGCTTTTCTGGGGCGAGGCGTCGGTGAGGGGCACGCTCGATTCGTTGGCCGCGTCAGTCGGGGCCGTAGTGTCGGGTTGTTGCCCTCCCTTCTCTTCCGAAGTCAACTGACCGTCGTTGTCACCAGCGAGAGGTTGAGACATTGCGGGAGAGACCACCTAGGTGAGG
>CM031609.1:37343394-37360894 GCA_018398815.1 Conus ventricosus | reverse complement strand
TAAGAGAAAAAATTTTTGGGGGAACCCTTTTCTCGGGTTTAAATTCCCATCTTTAACCGGGCCTTTCTAAATTTTTTTCCAAAATTTTTTCCCCTTTTTTATGTATCTGGTGATGGGGTTTTGTGGGTGGGGAAGGAAAAAAAGGGTGATTCGGGGTTTGGAACTTGCTTGGTTGCTCGTCCGCCCCTGTAACATTCCCCGGGATTTTTTACCCCTTTGGGCCCCACCCTTTTCTGTTTGTGTGTGAAAGGAAAACGAGTTTTATGTTCACGGCGTGCGTACGCAGGGATTTTTTCGTCTGGATGCGGGGTTTGGGGAGATTTGTTTAATTTTGAAATGTTTTTAAAATGTGCAATTTGCCTTTAAATTTTACTTTTTGCAAATTTTTGGGGGCCCAGTTTTTAAGCGAGGTCGCGGTGTTGATTTTTTCCCTAAGGAAGGAAAACGTTTAAGCGTGAGTGAGGAAGGGTGAAGAAAATTTCATTTTTTTTTTTAAAAACCTGTTGTTTTAATGCAGTCTTTTCCTGCATCGTGTGGAGCTTGTTTAAAATTGGGTGTACGGGTGGGGTTTTAAATTTACCTTCCCCCGCCCATCATGCGGGTGGCGGGTTAAGACTTGACGGGAAATTGGTCGACGGTACTGAGGGCCGGGGTTTTTCCAGTACCCTTTTTTTCCCTCCCCCCTTCCTTTTTCTTTTCCTCCTCCCCGACTCCCCTTTCCCAGCTGGGTCCCCCCCCCCCCGGGGGGTTTTCCCCCGGGGAGCCGAACGGGAATGGTGCCACGTGGGTCGGGGCCCCTTTTCGGGCTGGGAACCCGGACGAGAGGGCCCCACGCGCTGGTCGAGGCCACGCCTTGGTGGGGAACGGGGAAACTGTTGGGGAGCCCCCCCGTTTTCGCCCGGGCCGGCCTGGCCCCCTTCCGGGCCCCCCCGGGTAACAGCTACTTTCCCCCCCCCCCCCCCCCCCCCCCCCCCCCCTCCCCTTTCACTGCCCCCCTTGGGATCGGGGTGTCGGTTTTGGGCGATTTCCCGCAGAACCAACCCGGGCTGGGGCCCCCTAGTGCGAAAAGGGGGGCCCCTCGGACTTGAAGGGGAAGGGATGTGGACGAAACCCCGTGGTGGGGAAAAAGGGTCAATACGGGAAAATTATTTCTTTATAATTGTGGTACATTTTTCATATGTGCTAAAAAGCTGTAATTGTGATTGTGTACGTTATGGTAAAATTATTTTTTTATAATCGTGCTGGGGGGGTGGGAGTGTTTGGGATTGCGATTGTGCTTTTTGTGTGGGGTTGGGGAGTGCTGATGTGATTTTTTGCATGTTGTGTGCGGGGGAGGCTTGATCGTGTTTGGCTTTGTTTTTTTGGGGCTTTTGGAGTGCTTTATTGTGATCGTGCAGGGTGCGTGGTTGGAATGTTTATTTTGGGGTGTGAATAAATGGGGTGTTTGTATCGTAATCTTTATTGTGTGGTCTCTTGCGGAGCGTGTGGGTCAGCCCACTCCCTTCACTCCCCCAAGACCAAACCCGGTCAGGGGGGAACCTCCGGGGCGGTCGTGACAATTGGGGGGGCTCGTCCGGGATGTGGGGCTCGGGCTGTCTCTCCCCTTTTTGGGCCAGGGACCTGTTTTTATTTTTGGGCCCTGTTTTGTTTATGTTTAGTATTTTGGGTGGGTTTTTGTTCGGGGTTTGGTTGGCGGGGGGAATCTAGGTGAAGGGAGTTTTTTTGTGGCCAAAAGGGAAATCCGGCGTGACTCGGGGGCGAGGTAAAACCCAAAGGGGGAAGTCAACCCCCGTCCGGACCTCTTCCCCCGGGTTTACCTCACGCAGGTAGGGCCCGGGTAAGTTTCCCCTTCTGTTGCCCCCTCGCCCTTCCTTTCCCTTTTTTGTTTTTTAAACCAATTCTTTTTTTTTTTTTTCTCTACCGGGTTTTTTGGTAGGGGGGTTCCCATCGGACGCTGGGTTTTTTTTTTTTTTTTTTTTTTTTTCCCTTTTCCGGATCCCGTCTGCTAGGTTTTTGTTTTTTTTTTTTTTGGGCCACCCCCAACCGAAACTTTTGCTCGTGCTGTAGAGCGCGGGGGTTCCCAGAGTGGAGGCAAGCCGGACATGTTTTTGTTTTTTTTTTTTTTTCCGGGGAGCCCCCCGCACTTTTTCCCCGTACTTTTAAAAGCGCGGTGTTGCCAGAGTGGGGCAGGGGAACTTGTCCGCAAAACCCCCAAAAAACCCACACATCCCAAAATTTTCACCCCCCCCTTTAAAAATATTTGTTTTTTTTTTTTTTTGGAATTGTTTTTCCCCGGGGTTTGGGAAAACTTTTGGATTTTTTGTCAGGGGCGACGCCGGCGCTGGTGGTTGGCGCGGGGGCGTCGAAAAAAGGGTTTTCCCCAAAATGTTACTTTTAGTCCCTACTTTTAGTAAAAATTACTTCGACAAAGGTAATTCAAACCTATTCCAGTGCTTTTTACGGGTTTCCCAGTGAGAAACTTTTAATACCTTTTTCGTGGGGGGTTTCCCTGCCCGGACCCCGGGACGGGCACTTCCGCTCGGAAAGGCGCCCGGGAGTTTAGCAAAGAAAACTGTGGGCTTCTGTTGAGTCGCAGAACCAAAAACCTTCTCCTCTCCAGGTTTTTCCCCTCGTAAGGGGCATCCCCCAAAGACTTTCCTTTTGGAAAGTCGAGCCCCAAAGGGGGGGGGTAAAGACGGATCTTTCCACCCGGGTCGGGGTGGGGGAACCCCCTTCGGGGTTTATCACCTGTGCCCTTTCTTTTTTCGGGAGCGGCAGCGTAGTGAAGAGGTTTGCTAGGCAGGAAGCCCTGCTTTGGGAAAACGTAGGGGGGCCCAAGGCTCCTTTGGAAAGGTTTGGTGGGGAATGGAGGCTCTGCTTTGAAAAAAGGGGAAAACTGCGGGACGGGAAAGAAAATGATGGGGAGGGGGCCCTGCCTGCGTGGGGGGAGGCTGCCCCACCCCTTTGAGAGGGGCCCTGCCAGACAGGGGGGCTCACGTAGAGAGGGGGGGCTGCCAGCAGGGGTTAAGCGGGGGAAGGGAGGCTGATCGGGTTTGGGAAAGGGCTGCCCTCCGGGGGAAGAACAGACAGGAGGGGAGGGCTCTGCGTAGGGGGGGAGGGAAAACTTTTTTCCCGGGCCCCTTTCCCGTTTTCTGAAAACCAGGGGGTTAATCCCCAGGCGGGTTTGATAGAGTTAGAGGCCCAAATTTAAAAGTTTCCCCAGAGTTCGCCTAGTAGGACTTTGACTGTTTTTTAGAGCATTTTGACAAGGTTTTGTTCTTACCAATTGTCTGGGGAACAAAAGGCAAAGAAACCTTTTTTTTTGGATTACCCTGGTCTGAAAGGGGGAGTGGGGGTGCTCCTCTTAAAAAGGGGCCGTTTATGCAGACATAGGGGGCTCTGCGAAAGCGTTTCCACCTTACCCCAGAACTTTCGGGGGAAGTTCAGGTCCTTTAAAGGAAAGAATTTGACGATCCTTCGGGCTTTTTGGGTGATAGGCTGCGAAAAACGCGGGGTACTGGCGCCCAGTTGGGCAAAGTTGGGTTGGAGGATCTGTTTCCTCATTAAAAACAGTCACCCATTTGTGCCCCCCAGATTTGAGGACCCGGGAAATGGGCCCTAGACACCCCTCGGGTTTTCGCGGGCTGCGATTAACACAGCTGAGGTGTTTGCTAAAGCCCAGGGCTTATGGGCATCCCCCCCCAAAACGGAGGGGGAAGCCCCCACGGGTTTTAAAATAGCTTTTAAAGGTGCCGCAACTCTAGTGGGGTAAACAAGGCAGGAAGTTAAATGGGGGATTTCAGCCCCCCGGCCCTGTGTTTTCTTTGGGGTCGTCCTGGCCCATCGGAAAAAGATTCCCCTGACCCCTGGTAGTCGGGGGTTAGTCCTTTCCCCTCCCCGCGCCTCGGCTAACGGGGGGTCTGCCCCAAGCTTCGGGGTGGTACAGGGTGTCCAGTGTTTCTTTAGTTTTTGGTTTTCCTTGGTCGAACCACGGGGGATTCGGGGAACAACACCCCTTTGTGGTTTTGGGATTTATTTTCCCCAAAGGGCCCCGGGGGGGCGCCAGTTACGTTGTGGGGGGTTTGGGGAAAGGCGGGTTTTTTACCTCCCCCCGCCCTTCATTTTCTTTTTTTCAATCTCCACCCCCCAATTTCTGTGGCGAAGTAGGGGCTATCGGGGTTTTGGAGGCCCTCTTTTTTCCTTATCATAGGGAATACCTTTCCCTTTGGGGGACGGACGCTTTCAGTCCTTGTCTACGGATCTCCCTGTACGGGTGTGTGGGATCCCCAAACAGGGCGCCAAAGCAAAGAAGCAGGAACGGAAATTGCGTCCCGTTCTTCGGGCGATCTTTTGCGGGTTCTGGCGGGGGCCCGTTCCTACAGCATTATCCTTTTCTTCAGGCCGGGGGACTTGGGGGCCCCCGCCTACGACAATTTTGTGGAGGGCCCACCAGTGGGGCCCCGACCCCCAAAGGGTTGAGCTTAAAGCTCCAAAAGGGGGGGATCCTCTTTTAGGGTTGCCCACTCGGGCGATGTGGGGCCAAAGCGTTTGGTCGTTCCCCAAAGCTTGAGGGAATCTTTTTCTCCCCCGGGGGCCCCAACGTTTCCCCCCCATGGCAGGTCATAGGGGCTCCAAGGGGGACTCTCGAGCGAGTAAGACAATCTTTTTTTTGGCCCGGGGATGAAAACGCGGTTTTGGCAGTTACTCCCGCGTTTGCAAATTGTCTGCCAACGGACAACGTTTAAGGGTCGCTCGAAGGGGTTTTTCCCCCTGGGGTTCGGGCCCACGGGTTTTGGGGACCCTTTTCGGGAAAGGTTTGGGGGGTTTGCCCTGGGGGGCCCCTTTTAATCCTCCATCCGATGGGCCGGTAAACCGCAAACATTTGGGTTAGTGGAAAAATTCTGCGAGGGGAACCCCCCAGAGGCGTCCCCCCTTAAAGGACTATCGAGGGCCCCTCGGGTTGCTGAATCTCCAGGCAGATTTGGACGCGCACTGGCGTCCCCAAAAGAAGTAGGGCCCCGGAAGTTTGTACAGGGGAGCGTTCATCATCCTTTCCGTGCTTGGCCCGGAAACCCGGCCATCAGCCCGTCGACTAGGTTTAAAGGCAGGGGAAAAACTGAAAGGGGGCATTTCCTCAAAACAAGGGTTCCTTTTTTAACAAAGTTTAAACACCCTTAAAACCCCGAGCTCCGTGTTTCATATTGGAAAATCAGTCAGAGGGAAAACCTCCCCTCAACCGGGTTATACCCCTTTTTTGGTTCTGTATCGGGGTCCCAGTGACATTTGCCCACTTCGTGAGGTTAACGGTAGGGGAAATAAACCAAGGGGTTTGGATTGTTCCCTTTCAGGGTTGGGAAAAGGTTTTTGGCTTGTTGTTTGTAAATGTAGTTTTATGTTTTTCCCCCGGGTTTTTTTTTCTTTTTTCGGGGGGAATGTTTGTATTGGTTTTCATCTTTACTCTGTCGTTCACAGAATTTGGGGTTTTCGGTCCATTGTTGTGAAGTTGCACATCCCAAAAAAAGGGTTCAAAGGAGCATGTATCTCGGGAAAAAACAGATGTTTTTAAAAAGGGGGGTTTTTCAGGGTTTTTTTGTGCGGGGGGCCTAGGGACTTTTCCCCCCCTAGGGTGGCGGAATTACTTATTTGTTTATTGTCGTTCCCGGGGTTGTCGTGTTTCCTTTCCCTTAGGGGGGGCTTGGGTGCAGTTGCACCTTGGTGGGGTTTCGCTCAACTTGGTTTGGTTTCTCTCTCTCTCTCTCTAATTCCAGCCCGTGCTATTCATTGAAAGTTCCGGGGGGGCCGGCCCTTTCCCCTCAAACTTTCTGTTTTATGGGCCCCTTTTGGCCTGTTTTTTTTAACCTGTCGCACGGTTTCTTTTTCCTTTTAGTTTGAAGTATGCTCACTCTGTGCCGCGCTTTGGCAGGGTTGGCCCCCAATTCCCTGAGGGGTTAGTTTCTTCACCCCGAGGGGAAATGTCTCGGGGGGGCGCCTTGCCCCGTCCTGGTTCTTTACCTTATCGTCAAAGAGTACAGCCCAGTTTTTTCATTCCGCAGTGGGCCCCTGGGAGGGGGGAATCATTTTTTCTGTTTCCGCATCTTCGCCTCTGTCCTCTCGATGGACAGGGGGGTAGAGGGGGCCCCCTTTTGCCCCCTCTTGGGGGGTTCACCCAGGGGTAGTTGGTAACCCATAAATTTTTTCTTTTTTTCTTTTTGTTTTGTTTTTGGTTGTTGTTACCCGGCTTAGTCTTCATTTTTGGGGCATTTTTCTTTTTTTTTCAAAATTTTTTGTAAGGGGGAAAAAATTTTTGTGAGACCTTTTCTTTGGTTTAAATTTCCCAAATCTTTAACCTGGCCATTCTAAATTATTTCCAAATTCTTTTTTTCCTTTTATTTTACGGGGATGCGGTGGGCCGGTGGGGAAGGGAGAAAACCCTGGTGATTGGGGTTTTGGGAAACCCTTGCTTGGTTTTCGCTCGTCCGCCCCTGTAAAACATTCGGGGGTTTTATCCTTGGGCCCACCGTCTGTTTGTGTGTGCAAGGAGAACGATTTTTAAAGGTTTACGACTTTGGAAAGCATGATTTGTCTTTTCGGAGCTTGGTTGGAGATTTTTTGTTATTTTAAAATGTTTTTTAATAAAAGGGTAAACAATTTTTGCCTTTGAATTACTTTTTGGGCAAATGTTGGTGGCATTTAAATTAAGGGGATGGCCCGCTGTTTTTATTTTTTTCCCAAAAGGGAAGGAAACGTTAAGCGTGAGTGAGAGAAGGGTGAAGTATTCATATTTGTTTTAAAGACCTTTTTTGATTTAAGGGCAGCCCTTTTACCTTTTTTTCGTTTTTGAGAAGACTTGTTCAAGGGGTTTGGAAACCTGTGTGCGTTTTTTACATTTCCCCCCCTCCCCCAAATAAAATGCGAGTGGCTGATAAGACTTGACAGAAAATGGTCGAGGGTTTAATGGGGCAGGGTTCCATTTCCCTTTTTCCCTCCTCCTTCTTCTTTTTTTCCCCTCTCCGCCTCTCCCCCCCCCCCTACGTCCTCCCCCCTCCCGGGGTTCACCGGAAAACGAACTGGATGGTGCCGGGGGGGGTCGGGTGGGCCACTTCTGGCTGGACCACGGCGGGGATGGTGAAAGCGCTGGTCGGGGCCACCCCTTTGGTGGGCCCGGGGGACGGCTAGGGAGCCCGCCTTTCCTCGACGGGCCGGCCTGGCCCCCCGGGGTTTCCCAGGACCTCCAGTAAAAGCTAGCCCCCCCCCCCCCCCCCCCCCCCGGGACACGCTCTTCACTGCCCGCTTGGGGGGTCGGGGGTTTTCGGTTTTGGGGCGATTTCCCCTGCGAAAACCCAAACCCCGGGTGGGGCCCCTTGTCCCGCAGGGGGGCCCTGCGGACTTGCCAGGGGCAGGGTTGTGGACCCTCCGTGGTGGGGAAAAAGGGGCCCAATACAAAAATTTATTTTTTTTAAAATTTGAAACCGGGTCATTTGTCTGGAATGCTTGTAATTGTGATTGTGTACGTCTTTATGGTGAAATTTTTATTTATAATCGTGCATGTTGTGGGGGGGGGAAAGTGCTTTTTGCGATTGTGCATGTTGGGGTGGGCGTTGGGGGTGCTTGACGTGTTGGGCTGTTGTGTGCTTGGGTGCTTGTTTCGGGTTTGTGAAATGTTGTGTGCGTTGGGGTGTTTTTTTGTGATGGGAAAATGGTGCGTGTTTTGGGTTTTTTTATTTTGTGGTGGGGAATAAAGGGGGTGTTGTATTTTAATTTTTAATTGGGGGGTCTTTTGCGGACGGGGTGAGGCCCAGTCACTCCCTTCACTCCCAATAGACCGATCCTGTCGGGGGCAGACCCCCGGGGGTGGGTCGGGACTTTTCATAAATTAGCAACTTTTTCCCTCTCTCCACATTCCCCCTCCAACCCTTTCCCTTTGGCAACTATCTCAGCTAATCTCTCAACTTGGTTCTCTTCTCTCCTCCCCTCATCCCCTTTTGCTTTTTCTCAAGCAGCCCTAGAACCCTCCCCCTCCCTGTCTTGTTCGTTTTTTCCCCTGTTCTCTCTCTCTCTTCTCGTTCCATCTCCCTGCCTTCCTGTAGGCGGGGCCCTACTTCCCCCGAATTTTCCCCCCCTCCCCCTGTCTTTTTCGTTTTCCCCCCCCCTTCTCCCTTCTCTCACTCTCAATCCTTCTTATGGTGCCGATCTCTCCAAAAAGGGGGAAAATACCATTGGTCAGTTTTTTTTTAACCCCTAAAACCCCCCGGGAATTTTTAGCTCCCTCTAATTCCTTTGGGGTTGTTCAAATCATCCCAGTCATGCTGACAGCCCTTACTCCTTTGTGGGGTAAATTTGGGCATCTAATTGATTAGCTGGGATTTCACCCCCCCCAAACAAAACTAAATTTCCCCCCTTTCCTACTTAAGGGGTCCGGGTTTTTGGACATTTGGTCATTTCTAAGTGGCTAGCTGATTCTGGGGGGCGCCACGTGTCAAAATTTAAACAATGACGCGGTTTTCCTAAATTTGGCCGGGAAAAAGGCGGGCCCCAGGTTTTGGGGTTTCCGTCGGGGCAGAAATCGGGCGTCGGTCAAAGCCGCTTGGGGTCTTTGGGGGGGGTCGGGGAACTCTCTTTTGAGCCTCTCCCCTTGTTTAATTTGGGCCCGGGAAACCCGACCTAGGGGCCCCGTTTTTTCTGGCGCCTAGAATTTTGGGGATTTTGGGGGACTTAGCCCAGTTGGAGTGGCCGCGACTGACCACACTTCGGTTTTTGCTAAATTTTTTGACCGTGCCCTTTTTCCCCCTGGAAAAAGCATGAAAACCGCATTGCCCTCAAAAAAAACGGTCCCAAAAAAGCAACAACCGAATTTGCTGACCCCACAGCTAAAACGCCCCAAATTTTAAAAAAAAATTTTTTACTTTTCAACAACGGTTTTTTAATTTTAAAAAAATTTTATCATTAGTAAAAACCACCCCAATAAAGTTATTCTTTGCGGGCCCCTCTTCGTTATTTAAACTCTTTTTAAAAACGCCCTCGTGCGAAACTTATGAAACCCCCCAAACTGCGGATTGCCACACTTCTCTTACATTTTCTATGAAAAGCACAATATTTTTGGGGGGATCAAAATTCCAGGGACACTTCATTTGAGGAAATCTCCACCCTTTACTTTTTGCAAATAATGCATCACTACAAAAGGACTGTTTGCCCCAAAGCAAAAATTTCATTCAAAATGAAAAATTCTCACAAAAAAAAATATGAACAAGTCTCACACAAGAAAAAAAAAAAACCTTTTGCCAACTGGGAATGAACCCTTATCCAATAAAACATAACAAAAAATCAACAAATATTTTCAACAAAGCCCCTGGAAAATGACTGACTTCCTCTGGGGTTCAGCTTGTTTGACTACACGCCCCTTAAATGGGCACCCCGACATTTTTTCGACCGGGAATGAAAGGGCACTCGATACCTTTTGGGCTGCAAGTCCCTTTCCCCAACGCAAAAACTCTGCGGTTTTCAATTTGGGGCCTTGCAAAAAATTTTGGGAGGGGGTTGGTGATCTGTCTCTATCACAAAACTCTTTCCCTTTAAAAAGTTTTTGTGGAATTTCGGGAACCCGGCCCCACAAACAGCAAAAACACTCCTTCTCTAGGTTGCGTACCCTTTTTTTCACACTTTGTCAACTTCCGCTAGCATATCTCACAGGAAACTCGAAACCCCCCCGGCTCCTGTAACAATACTGCACCTTTTTCCCACCACCTGATGATCTGTTCCCCCAACAAGAAAGGGGTTTGGGCCCCATCTGTAGCTTCAAGTTTGGGGCGGGAAACCCAGTTTTCCATCCACCGTCTGCATGCTTGCTCTGGGAGCGGGGTGACCAAATCGACCAAATGCCGGGTTTCCCCGTCTTGAAAATTTTTTGTGGGGGGACCCCGTGATTGCTGCAAATTTTGGGAAAAAAACTCCCTTTTAGTAACCCCAAAAAAACCTAGCAGGGTTTTGACTTCTGTTTTGGTTTTTGGTCTCTCTGATTCATCATCTTCTACCACCCTTTCCCCTTTTCCGGGCCTTGTTCGCCTCCGACAACAAAACCCGGAACTCCTAAATGTCTAGCCCTTCTTAAAAGTGACACATCCCTGTATGATCTTCTCCGGGAAAAATCAGGCAACAAAAAACTTCCCCCTTTTCTGGGTGGGTTTTCCCCTTCACCTCATAAGGGTTGTGCTGCCCTAGGGGAAAAAAATCAAAGACTTCGGTCCCGCCGTTTTAAACCCGGGGCCGAGATGACTGCCAAGGGGCGAACTCGTGACCCCCCTGACTGACAGTGTCCGGGTTTTCACGCTGGTTTTTAACTGAGTGGGGCACCACCTGTCTTCCCCTTGGTGAACAAATCGGTACAAAGCCCGCCTTTCCCCAAAAAATTCTGTCTCACCCCCCTTTTCCTCCGGGTTTTTTCCCCCTTTTTGCCAAAATCCCAAAACTTTTACGGCGAAAAGGGGCTTTTTCCTGTGCAGCCCAAACTCATCAGGCACACGTCCCTTTTCCCGGGCTTCCTTTTCCCGGAAAAACTAAAGGGTTTTAAAAACCTTTTCCTCCTTCGGGGGCCCGGGGGGGGAACTGCTGCCCCTGTAACAGTCAACAACTCCCCAAAAAGGGTTCCCCTGGTCCCTTGCACCTGGAATATTTCCAAAGATCAAATCGTGAAGGGGTTTCTCCCTCACCCAAAAAGGGCAAATCGCCTTGAGAAGTTTGGGGTTACTTCTACTTAGCAACTGGAAACTCCCTCACAGTCCATCGTTTTGAGTTCCGGTCTGGTTTTGCCCCGCAAATCCCTTTTTTTGACCCGTTGGGTTTGTTTCTACCCCGCATGAACCAAACCCGTGGTTGTTAAAAACCCTTTTTTCCCCCTTGGCCAAACCACCCTTTTTCCACTGGTAAAGAAAACCCCTCAGCCTAGTGCCCTCCCCCCTAACACGGGCGGTGCCCCTGCTAGCCATGGCCCGCACTCCACCCCCTTCGGGCCCGAATCCCTTTTGGTTCCACTGCAAAGGGCGTTTTTCCCTTTACGACCCCCTTTTCCAAATTCTTGCAAGGCTGGGTGCCTTTGAACCCCAAAAGGGGACAATCCCCCGCCCCAAAAAGTCCTTCTTATGACAAAAGAAAAAACCTTTTTCCCTTTTCCCCCTTCCTTTTTGCCCCACCCCTGGGTTTTCAGAAATTTGCAGAAAACTCTTGTCTCCTTGCACTCCTTTTTCCCCTTTTTCCTAGCACCTGGTTTTTTTCCTGCCCCCTTTGTGCCCAAAAAGTTTCCTCTCTATACCCCAAATCTGGGGAAAATTTAACAAATCCCCTGCTGTCTTTGGCCCGTCTTTTTTTTCAAAGGGATGGTTAAAAACCCGGGGGCCCCAAAACCCGACAAAATCGTTCTTTTTTATAACTAGCTCTTTCAATTCAGCAAATTCCCCTTTTTTCCCTACCCCCTCAACTCTAAAAAATTTCTTTAAAATTTGTGATCTAAAACGTGCACCAAACTGATGTTCTTCCCCACCTGCTTGTAAAATTTTGCTGAACGAAATTTTTTCCTGAACCCCTCCTCTGTGAGGTCAAATCCCTTAATTTTAAAAACCCCCTTACGCAACCCAAAAACGGAAATGTTTTTCTGCTGGTTTAAAAAAGTGAAAATCTGCAATTTCCCTTACCCTCAATAGCGCCGGGCAAAAAAGACTGCCCACTTTCTGGGGGGGCCAACCCTGATGGCGCAAAACGTTTCGAAACGGCTGAAATTTGCATCGATTTGAAAACGGTTTCCTTTCCCAAATTTTTGGGAACTTGGGTTTGGGGGGAATTAAACTGCGCACAGAAATCACTGGAAAATGAAAATACCAAACAAAACGGTGGCCCCCCCCTCGCATTCTCACTTTCCCTAAACCCCCAATTGAACCCTTTAAAACTTTCTGTTTTCCCGCGTTTCCCTAGCCCGATTATCCCCTTTGCCTGAAGCCTTAATTTTTTTTGTTTCCTGCTTTATTCCTTTTTTTTCCTGCCTTTTTCCCCTGTTTTTCCCGCGTTTTCGTAGCTTTTTGTCCTTTCCTGCTAGAAAGCTATCTCTTCGGCAAAACGGCCCTTTTCGCCGTTCCCTCTCTTTCCATCTTTTTTTGGTTTTTCAACGAATGCACGCAACTCATCTCCTGAGTAACCTTTGATCCCCCCAAACCCCACCCCCCCCCGAGTTGTTCAATAGGGGTGTTCTTTTCTCCCCATTGGATCTCTTTTTTTTTTTTTTTTTTTTTTTTTTTTTTTTTTTTCAAGATTTAATATACGACAGCAAAAAAAGGGGGTTAACCCACACGGTGACCCTAATAGCACAATCCTATGAAAAGGGAATATTAGCTTGGGGACAAAAAGTAGTTAGTTTTTTTTAAGCGCCCCCGCCTTACCCAACAAAGAGAGCGAATTATTTGGAAAACTGTCGAAATGAGTACTTCTTGGGGGTGAAATGCCAAGCCTAGTATTTTAAATTCTTTGGGAAACAAATTTCCAAACCTAGTATTTAACTATCTTGGGGGGTTTCATTTAAAAACAACCCCTTGCTTAGGTTTTCAATACTTGAAACCCCCCGCTTCCCCCTAGGAAATTTTGGGGCAAATTTTAAAAAAATGGGGCCCGAAAATCCCGGCAGGCTCGCCAAAAAAATTGGGCAACACGGGTAATGTCAGGGGAGGAAGGACTAGCGCCAGCCCCAAAAACACTCACAGCTTTCTTTTTAAACTCATTCATATTCATGCAAAGTCCAAACAAACCCACAAATAAAGGGTTTTAATTTTCTTTACATGATCAATTAGAAAGAACATCAAAGCTTTTTGAATCAAATGAAAAAAAAAATTCCTCTTTCCTGAAATTCCAAAAATTTATCTAAAAAATTTAAATAACTAACCCCGGGATTAAAAAGGGTTTTATTTTTAACCCGGCCAGGGGGGGATCTTTTAAAAATTTTACGAATCACTGTCTTTTTTTTTCTTTTCCTTTTTTCTTTTCACTGTCACTTTACAAAAACCCCAAAACAACTGCCGGGGACTGGGGGGTTGGGTTTTATGGGCCTGGTCAGGGGGAGGGCTTTTTTGGCGTTTTGGGCCCTTTTGGGTTTTGCTTGGCGAAGTGAACGCTGCCAGTATGAGGGGGGGCGAACCCCCGGTTAGGGGAGAACAGTGACTATCAACATCGATCTGTTCCCTTTCTTTTTTTCCTGCTTAAAAGGGATTGCCCCCTCCTCTCTCTCTCCCCATTCTTGTCTGCTTTATCAAATTGGGGGAAAGGTTGCTTTTTTTTTTTCTTTTTTTCTTTTTTTTCTTTTCTTTTTTCATAAATTAGCAAATTTTCTCTCCCCACATCTCTTTCCTCACCTTCCTCGGAATATCTCATTAAACTCTCAACTTGGGGTTCCCCTTTTCCCCCCCCCCCCATCTCCTTCTTTTTTCTAAGCGACCTAGAACCCCTCCCCTCCTGTCTCTGTTCGTTTTTTCCCCCGTTTTCTTCTCTCTTCTTTGTTTTCCCTCTCCCCGCCCCCCTGTTTGGCGGAAAACCTTTCTTCCCCGAACTTCTCCCCCTCTCCCTGTCGTTCGTTTTTCCCCCCCCTTCTCCCGTTTTTCTCCTTCACCTTTCCCTTTTTATGGGGGTTTCCCATCTCCCAACAAAGGGGACCCTTGGTCAGTATTTTTTCCCCCGAAAAACCCCGAAATTAGCTCCCTTTTAATTCCATTGGATTTCAAATTTTATGCCAGTAAAGCTGAAACGCCTTACTTTTGTGGGGGGTTTAATTGCCTCTAATTATTAGCTAGATTTCACCCCCCCACCCCAAACTTTTTTTTCCCCCCTTTCCTACTTAACTGGTTTCCGTGGGGACACTGGTCAAATCTAAAATGGCTAGGTGGTCGGGTTGGGGGCCACGAAGTCCCCCAAAAAAAAAAATACCTTTGGGTTTACCAAAAATTTGGCCCGGAAAAAGGGTGGCCCAGGGACTGAGGCCTTGGGCGAATCGAGGCGTCGGTCAAAGCCGCTTGTTTGTTTTGGCGGGAAAAGAAAGTCTCCCGTGGAAACCTCTCCCCCTTTTCTTAATTGGCCGGAAACCCCACCTAAAGGCCCCGTTTTTTCTGGCGCCTAGGGAAAGTTTTTGGGGTTTTGGGGCTTATGTTTCCCTTGGAGTGGCCGACGACTGCCACACTTCGGTTGTGCTGAAATTTTGACCGTGACAACACACATACACACTCAATAAACCACACATATAAAGCCTCGCGCACGCCCCATGCCCCACCGCAACGCACAACCCCACCCGTCTAATAAACACAAATGGGTTTTACCCCGTTAAAAAAGAAGACCTAACCAAAAACCACACACACACACACACACACACCCACACACACACACACACCACACGAAAAACGCCTCTGGGGGCCACACCGAAAGGTTTTGGGGGGGAAAAATTTTGAAGTATTTCACCCGCGCCCACCGAAAGACCCACTGGAAAACCCCCCAGCTTACATTTCGTCCCGATACTTACCCTGGCTAAGAATCCCTCATTTGGGGACCCTTTTCCCCTCAAGTGCAGTTGAAGTCAAAAAAAAGCCAAACTTTTTTGACGGCAGAAGGGTTTCCCAGGGGGGTCATGATGGGTGGGGGGCCCAGCCCCTGTAGACTGAGTGTTAAAGGAATTTCCGGGGGCCAAAAACCGTCTTCAGGATTTTTTCCTTTGAAGATATTTTTGTTTTTAAAGTCTTCTTAGAGTTCTTTTTTATTCGCACACATTTCTTTCAACCTTCTGTCTGTCTGTCTCTGTCTTTTGTCCCCTCTCTGTCTGCCCTCTCTCTCTGGGGCTCTCTCTCTCTCTCTCTCTCTCCCTCTCTCTCTCCCCTCTCTTCTCTGTTGGGGGCTGGGGGTTGGGTTTTTTGGCTGTCTCTCTCTTTTCTCTGTCTCCCTCTCTGTTGTCTGTCCCGTCTCTCTCTCCCCCCTCCCCTCCCTTTCCCCCCTCTCTCCCCCCCTTTTCCCCCCCCCCCCTCTCTCTCTCTCTCCTCTCTCTTCTCTCTCTCTCTCTCTTTTCTCTCCCCTCTCTCTTCCCCTCTCTCTCCCAGAGCAGAAACGGGGCAAAAAAGAAAACCTCCTGTTAAAACTCTGTATTGTCACAAACTGAAAAACACAGAAAAAGACAACAACAAAAATGACAGGGAAGTGAAGGTGATTTCAGTTAGCCGGGAATTTTGCCCCCACCCCCACCCCCCCCCCCACTCCCCGCCCCACTGGCCACAGCCCAAAACGCCACAATTAGGTTTTTGGGACTAAAACACTGTAATATCCATTTAAGAAATTTTTAAACCAAACCCCAAATTTGAGCTCGCATTTAAAATAAAAGGTTTAAATTTAAACAAAAGAACAACTCCCCCCTTCATTTTTCCTTTGGGTTTTTTTTGTTGTTGTTTCTTTTCTTTTTTTTTTTTTTTTTTTTTTTTGGGGGGGGGGGGGGCCACTAAAGACTCACACACAAACTTTAAATACATGATCTTCTCCCTTTGTTGATTCACTTTTTAGGCCTTTGCACTCATCCGTGCCCCAATTCTGCGCCAAGGGGAAGCCTCCGAACGCCCCCTTCCTTTGATTTTTAAACTGTCTGCTTGGGAAATTTCCTGGCTTGGGGCCTTGATGGGCCCTTTGAAAGAAAAAGAGGAGAATCAACTTTTAAAACAACAAAAAATTTTTTAAACAAACTTAATTGCACCAGTTTTTAAAAAAAACTCGGGCTTTTTTAAGCAAACCCTTGGGGCATCAAATTTTTTGGGGTGCCCCCAACCCTTTTTCGCCCCCTTTTTCCCTCCCCTTTTACTTCTACCCCCCACATATCCCCCCCCCCCCCCATCTCTTTAACTTCGTCTGGTCCCATCTCTCCCCCACCCCTTTTTCGCTTGTTGTTTTTGGGAACGATGGTTGCAGGTGCGGATCGTGGGGTTGCGAAAGTCAGAAGTTCAGCTTCTGCCCTCCGCCTCCTCCCGTTTGCCGCCCCCCCTCCCCCCCCCCTCTCTCTCTCTCTCTCTCTCTCTCTCTCTCCGGACAAAGTGACCCTGTGATGTCCTAGACATGAGAGTGGAAATAAAGTGTGACGCTGTCGTGAACACAAAGGCGCTCCTGTTTGTGACAAAGAGTTTTGACGTCTGGCGGAAATGATGCCATTTGTGGCAATTGATCTTTGGAGGTGTTTCCTTTTCCTCCTCCTCCTCCTCCTCCTCCTCCCTCTCTTTCTTTTTCTTCTTCTTCTTTTTCTTCTACTACTACTTCTCTCTCTCTCTCTCTCTCTCTCTCTCTCTCTCTCTCTCTCTCTCTCTCTTCTTGTTTTCGGATATTGCGTCATAAAGTTCCGCTCATTTCTAGGTCAGCAGACACTCGCGCAGGAAAAACAAAACAACCAACCAACCAACCAAAAAAAAAAAAAAAAGAAGAATTTTCTGGGTTTTTGTTTGAAGCAAAACCACTCGCCCCCCCCCCCCCCCCCCCCCAAAAAAAAAGGGAAAAAAAAGAAGAAAGAAACTTGAAGTGGAAGGGAAACGGACATGAGGGGGACAAGTCCGCGGAGGGTAAAAAAACCAAATACTCCAAAAAACAGACCAGGGGAAGAAGAGACAGCGACAGAAGCGAACAGAATAGCACACTGAGAGAACGGACGGGACTATCCCCCAGCTCAAAAACTTTTTTGCCCCACCATCATCAAAAAGGAGACGACTAGCTTAGTAATGTAAAGTGAAGTCCCCTTTCCCCACTCCCCCCCCCCAAACCCCCCTCCACCCTTCACCCGGTCATACCCCTCCCCCACCACACTCCCCCCAACCAACCCATGGCATTTTTTAAACCCCGGGTTGGCAGTTTAGGGCGATACACTTACCAAGACGTTTAAAAAAAAAAAAACGAAGAAAAAAACCCAAACAGAAACAACAACACAGCAAAAACAGCAACAACACAAAAACCCGGCCCCCTTTGCGTGCGCGCGCACGCAACGCAGACACACTTTTAAAACACGCGCCGCGCGCACACACACACACACCCCACAACACAAAACACAACCCCCACCACTCACACACACACACAAAACCTCGCGCCCCCATCCCTAACCCCTCCAAAACGCGCACACACACATACACACGCAAACACACACACCGCGCGCACCCCCCCATCCCTCACCAAACGCGCACACACACACACACAACACACACATATAAACCCCACACAAAACCGCGCGCGCGCACGCAAAAACCCCACGAAACCGCACACCACCCACGTACGCCCCAAACGCACCGCGCCGAAACACCCACACACACAAAACCCCACATTACACACCCCAGCACGGCGCGCGCGCGCCACACACCCACACACACCCACCCCCAAAACACCACACACCGCGATCCTCTGGAAGGTCGAAGGGAACCTGCCTAAACCCACTACTGATCTGACCCCCCGCCACGGATCCACGATGTAGTCTAACGGC
>CM031609.1:37334338-37343294 GCA_018398815.1 Conus ventricosus | reverse complement strand
GCCAAACTATCTATTCCGGTTCCTGTTCCGGTTGGCTGTATGTCACTAAAGACAAAGAGAGGGGGGGGAGGGGGGTATTTGGTCATCCCCCACCCCTTACAGTGGAAGGGAACAGTATAGAACATTCGGAAAATGCGGGGTTTTTTTCCCCACAGCCATTGGGGTTTGAATTTAAAGCGCCTATATCAGCACGTGCCAATTGACAAAGGACTGTTTAACATAGTTTCGTCATTCCCGGTTTTCACGCACGACAGTCAGCGTGGAGGGGGGGGGGGGGGGGGGAGTGATGTGTGTGTGTGTGTGTGTGTGTGAAAATGTAAGGGGGTTGGGGGGGGGGGGGTAGAGAAGGAGGGAGGTGTCTGCTTCTCTCTGATCTTGAGGGAGAGAATGTGCATTCCAATAAGGGGAAGGGGGAGGAGAGAGGATGAAGTGAGGACGTACTTCCAAAGTGACGTAATCTTTTTCCCTGTCATTGTTTCTAAAGTCCTGCTGCCAACGACTTCAAAATGACTGCGGAAAGAGTGAGAGGGTGAGGGTTTTGAGATAGGAAGGAAAGGGGGTGGGGGTGGTGACGGCAGTGTAAACGTTATTGCCCTTTGTGAGACAAACAGAGACAGAGAGAAAGAGATGGGGGGGGGGGTAGAAGGGGGGGGGGAGTAGACAGGGGTACAGGTGTGTGTTTGTACGATTTGTACAAGAGGGTGGGTGTAGGAGTGGATGGTGTGCTGGTTGACAAGTTCATCACAGACACAAGCTTATACAAAGTACTCGGACAGCAAACTCACAACCGTGAAGCCACTTGACTGTACAGCAAAATTTCACAGCTATCACTCCACCCAGGAATCCTAAGAAACGAAAAGATTAGTGGGAAAAAAACTAAACAAGGACTTGAAAATGGCAGACATGAAAATCTGCCCGAAAGAGGACAGCACGTTAACACCTACACTTCTTTACCTTTTATTGGCTATGGAGTTTGTCAATTTAACAACAACAACAAAATTTTAATTCTAATATAGCGTACCGTTGTTTTTGCAGGTTTAAGTCCGCAAATGAAAACCTGATGCTACAACTCCGTATGGAAGGCCTATATACATTAAAACCTGTCACTCACACACACACACACACACACACACACACACACACACACACACACACACATATATATATATATATATATATATATATATATATATATATATATATATATATATATATATATATATATATGTGTGTGTGTGTGTGTGTGTGTGTGTGTGTGTGTGTGTGTGTGTGTGTGTGTGTGTGTGTGTGTAAGGTAATGTTGCTTGTTGCCTTGCCAACCACAATGGGCCATATCAGGGCTGTCACCGCGTTGAAGTCAACTCACAAGTCATTAAAAAACAAAATACAAAACAAAAAACAAAACAAAACAACAACAACAACTCATTCGCGCAACGCTTTAAAACACACCTTCTGAAAACACACCGGAAATTTTGTTTTAAATCTATTCTCAGTAAACACACACACACACACACACACACACACACATAGTATATATTACAGCATCGTGTTAAAAGAGATCCTGTGCATGTGCTGTGTTGTTGCTAAATATGTCTAGTTTGCTGAACACACCAGTCGGCCTTCTGCACGAATCTTTCCATCCCTCCCTCCCCTCCCCTCCCCTTCCCTCCCCTCGTGCTCTAGCACCCCCGCCTCCCTACTTCCTTCCTTTCATTCTCTGTCCCCGGCCACCACAATCACTCTCATTACCTCTTTTTCCTTGTTCTCTGCGAGCCCCCCTACCCCTCTCCCGTCCCCCCCCTCCTAACTCCCACCCCTTCCACCCATCAGCTTCACCTCTCCACGCCACCACTCTACCTCCCATCATCCCAAAACTCAGCACAAATTTGTAGGTCCCCCCTCCGCCCCCCCCCTCTCTCTCTCTCTCTCTCTCTCTCTCTCTCTCCCGCCGTACGTTCTCTCTCCCGCCCTGCACTCTCTCTCTCTCTCTGTCTGTCTGTCTGCCTCTCTTCCCCTCTGTCTGTCTGTCTGTCTGTCTCTGTCTCTCTCTCTCTCTCTCTCTCTCTCTCTCTCTCTCTCTCTCTCTCTCTCTCTCTCTCTCTCGTGCCCCCTCCTCCCCAGGCCGAAAATGGCAGGTCCTCTCCCCTCTAACCTTCTCTCCCAGAGGCAAAGCCGCAAATTGCCGCGTCCTTTTCCTGTGTGAAAGGGGAAGGGAGCTAACCACGGTAACCCGAGTGGCGTGGCGCTACCAACTCTGCCCTCTCTTATTTTCTGTTTCCGCTTTGGCGTGTCCCCTCCCATGTGGAGCTCTCCACTTGTTTTTCGACCTGTTGGCCCTCAGTGGGCCGCCCTAGTCAGTACTGTTGACTCATCATCGGTAGGATTCGCAAATGCCGAAAGTACATGAAGAACAAATTGAGCTTTGAACAAGGACTGAGTATGCGATTCTTTGGCTATGTGATTATGTCTTCAATCACGCCAGACTTTCTTCTGATTGCGCTGTTTTTTGTTTGTTTGTTGTTGTTGTTTTTTGTAGTTCATTGATTAAGATTCAGATCTGTTCATAACATGACCATTCTTCAGGCCTAACGTGCATTCTTCTCAGCTGAGGTGGTATCTGTGTATAGCATTGCTCTGAAACTCAATCCTGTTGTTTCTGTAACGTTTTCTGTTTGTGTTTTTTTTAGAAGTCTTATCGCAGTTTCAATGTTAGCACAAGCTACCATAGTTATGTAAACGGGTCAAAATGACTGAATGCATTTTCAAAAAATTCTGATCGAAAGGCGTGTTGAGGTTTTTTTTTGCAGGAAGGACACACTGTAGTAAAGGTGTAGCGGTGGCCGAACTAGGCAAGGCAATGAAGCAGAAAGAGTTGCGGGGATCGGTGAAGAAACAGGGATGAGCGGAAGGTGTGTTTGGTGCCACAGAGGTAAATCGCAACAGACCAAGGAAGAACAGCAACAACAAAAGAAATAACTATAGGGCCTATTGTCATTCTGGTTGGAAGACAGCCTTTATAGATCCGATGGAGCCGCAAAAGTGCAACCAAAATCACTGGAAATCACATAGAATGAAACGTGTCTGTTCGCCGTAATCTTGACCCTAATCTTAACAAGCCCGGTTAATCATAACACTAGCTTGAGTCTAAAACGATTTTCATACTTGAAACCTTATACAAAGCTTCGTGATAGTTTATGTCTTTCCTCTGTTGTAGGCCTATAGGTCAGTGCTCTGTGGAGAAAAGGGGGGAGGGGGGTACAGCAGAGGTGGAGGTAGTACCCATGCATATCGTTTGAATGGATGGAAATCGCAATCTTATGGTTGTGAAAAGAAAATAAGGTTTTGACTAGGGATTTGGGCAAAGTAAATTACATTCATGCCATAAGTAAACAAAGACGGCGGCATTGCGCGTGACTTGTGGACTCCTTGTATTCCAGGGCCGTTAATGGGGCAGAAGGATTTAGGAGTTAAACGTCCAGCAGACGCCAGAAGATTGCGGGGCTTAAAGATATTGCTTGCATATTAAAACTAAAAGAAAGACGGCAACCGCTTCAGAGTTAGGCACAGAGTTAGCCTGTAGGACTTGACGTTGCGATCGATTTGTTTGAGTGGGGGCTGATGTTTTGACTGATTTTTGCAACATGGAACTGTTGAGTGTGACAGGCAATATCTAACGTTTTTGGCATAGTTTGAATCTCTGGACACAGACAGAGAATGTACGTATCAATATGAAAATGCCGTGTTGAACTCCAGCAACTACGTGACACTTGGCTTAGCGGCAGTCTTCGTAGAGGCGTAACCGTTTCGTATTCAAGGTGTTCAGTGTCAGTCACTTAGAAGGCCCTATGAAGTCCGTGTACGCTTCACCACATCTGCTGAGCAATGTGGCCACGACACCCAGGGTTTAAGTCATAGGAATAAATCTGTAAGGGGATACATAGAGGAGGGGGGAAAAGTCGGAGGAGGGCGGAGGGGGACATCGACGAGACTTGACACATGCCTGGCTCTCTCTCTGTCTGTCTGTCTGTCTGTCTGTCTCAGTCTCTGTCTCTGTTTCTCTCTCTCTCTCTCTCTCTCTCTCTCTCTCTCCAACCATCCAACCAAAACGCTGCTCAAACTTACAGTGCCTTGAGCAGTAATAATGATGGCCTGTGCCACCTCGTACCGTTACCTCTCTCTCTCTCTGTCTCTCTCTCTCTCTCTCTGTCTCTCTCTCTCTCTCTCTTCTCTCTCTCTCTCCTCTCTCTCTCTCTCTCTCTCTCTCTCTCTCTCTCTCTCTCTCTCTCTCTGTGCGCGGATTGTAGCAGTAGCAGCTGAGGCATGTCAACAGGAGGCAGCAGTAGTAACAGCAGTCAGCAATTCTGGCTTCAGTTTAAGATTTATTGTAACCCAGTCGACCACTGTCAGATCAAGCTTTATAAGTTAGATGTGGTGTAAATACTTTAAAGACAGCCATGTTGTGTGTGTGTGTGTGTGTGTGTGTGTGTGTGTGTGTGTTGTTGGGGTTTTTATCGTGGCAGGCCTTTAGTACATGTGGTGACAGCTCTGAAAAGGTCCTATATGACCATGCAGGATGTTTTAAGAGCTGTACACCGCATCTAGCCTACAGAGCGCGAACTTTCTGTCTTTCCGTCTGTCTGCCTGTCTGTCTGTCTGCCTGCCTGCCTGTCTGTTTGTCTGTCTGTCTGTCTGTCTGTGTCCAGCGAAGTCTCTGGTTATACAAATCCACAGTGTTCGTCTGATCTGCAAAGTTTGTATAGTAACTCACTACCACACGGGCATGTCAAACGCAAATCGCTTTTGGGCCCCAAAGTCGCATTGGTTGCATTTTGAATACCACACATGGTGAAGCGAAGTGATGTCGGGATTGTAAGATAGTTTCAAAACGGAGTGACTGTGGGTGGAAAATGAAGAAAATTTAGAAAGAGAGGGGGTTAGTTACCGCCAAGACACAGACAAACAAAGTACAGGACAAGACACAATGCATTTCGACCTCTTGGGTCTTCTTCAGGCAAAAACAAATGATTGTAAGAGTCAAAAGCGCCCCTGCCGATGATGTCAAAATATATAACAAGCATCGCTCCTCCGGTCGGCAGGTAAAGCTCAGCCAGGAGAGCATTAGACTGAGGATTAAAACATCCCACCGTGTTCAGACACTCCTCCCCCCTCCCCCCTCTCCCCCCCCACCTCCCCCCCCCCCCCCCCCCCACCCCCAAAGAATTCGAAGCGGGCCGAAAAGAAAGATGAGAGGACGAGGGGGTGGGGGTGGGGGCAAAAAGATATGAGGACGTGGGGAGGCGGGACGGGGGGGGGGGGGGGGGGGGGATGGGAAGAAGTGGAGGGGGGGGGAGGGGGGCGAGTGGGGAAGGTGGACAGGGAAGTAGAGGAGGACCAGATTAGGAAGGGGAACGGGCTGGGTGGAGGAGGGACTGGGGGGGGGGGGGGGGGGGGGGTGAAGGGGGTGGCAAAAGCGACAGACAGACAGAAAGAGGAACGTGGGCGGAGAGTGTATGGAGGGGAGAGGGAAGACAATGCGGAAGGGGTGGAGGGGGGGCGAGGAAGGGAGGGATAGGGAGGAAGATGGGCGGAGAGAAAGGGTACGGAGGGGCGTGGGGTGGGAAGCAGACGGCTAGTCATAGTATAACGGCTGACCTTTCCACTGACTTCACACAGATCAAAACTAGGCCATGCAGAGGGCGCCAGTTATTTCCCCATGAATTTATCACCCTCGGTAAAAAAAAAAAAAAAGTAACAAAATGTAAAATCGTAAATACATGTAGTAGTAGTAGTAGTAGTAGTAGTTAGTAGTAGTAGTAGTAACAGCAGCAGCAGCAGCAGTAGTATCAGTAGCTGCAGCAGCAGCAACAGCAGCAGTAATAGTAGTGGTAGTAGTGGTAGTAGCAGCAGCTCCAGCAGCAGCAGCAGCAGTAGTAATAGTAGGAGTAGTTTTCGTCTTTCTTGTTGTTGAAGAAGCGGCGTCAACAGCTGAGAGTCAACATTAGCATGGGCAACAAGCCATAGGCATTGTAACAGTTTGATGAAGTACACAGACAGCGAAGTCTTGCCTTGTCGTCAGTGTTAACAGCAACTGCAGTGCATGCAATACGGCACCACTTCTACAGGCCTGCGTGCATCTATACACAGGCGTAGGTCAGATGATCGGTCCTTAGCTGGAAGTGGGCCTGTGGAGGGACTTCTGTGTCGTGCTTATGTTATACAGGACCCAACAGAGGTGGAATCATCAGCAACAGCATCTGCCATTTTTTTTTAATTTTAATTTTTCCCTGAAAGACCCAACAGAGGTGGAATCATCAGCAACAGCGTCTGCCTTTTTTTTTTTTATAAAGTTTTCTCTGAAATTGTTAAATAAACTACTTAGTATTTGTAAGTTTCCAGATAACTGAATGAACAAATATTCTTTCTAGTCTTCAAAACAGATAAAGCTAATAACCCAAATAAATATAGGGGTACTTCTCTTTATAATATGAGAAGTACAATATTCAAGATGATAGTAAACAACAGATTTCAAGAACGAATTGACGAAAACATCGGTGGTCATAACCTGGCTGGTTTCAGAAAGGGTTATTCAATGGTTGGCCACATGTTCATATGATCGGTTGTTGTTCAGAAACAGATTTCATATAATGGAAAATTGTGTGTCGCTTTCATAGACTTTGAAATCTTTGGAAAATCATGATCAAGATGGGTCTAGGGTAAACTTTACAAATGTATCAGAAAAATGTATGACGTGGTAGAACTAGAGTTCGTTGCAGAGCTAAACTGACGGATTATATCAACTGTACAGCTGAGGTAAGGCAAACAGCAGCTGCCATTCGTCGTGGTAGCAATAGTAGTTAATAGTAACAGGATTTAGTAGTAGTAGTAGTAGTAGTAGTAGTAGTAGTAGTAGTAGTAGTAGTAGTAGTAGTAGTAGTAGTAATAGTAGTAGCAGCAGCAGCAGCAACAGCAGCAGCAACGGTAGTGGTGGTGGTGGTGGTGGTAGTAGTAGAAGCAGTAGAGCAGCAGTAGTAGCAATGGAAGTAGTAACAGAAACTACAGTAGCAGCAGCAGCAGCAGCAGCAGCAGCAGCAGTAGAAGATACAATAATAGTAATTGTTATTAGTCTGTCCAAGAATAAGTTAGATTAATAGCGTTTTATTGGCGCATGGTGAGATGTTACACTGTGGTTTCATACGGAATGGCACAATGGCAGCCAGGCCAGGTCGAGTGTTTTATCATCTGATCATGAAATATGACAACATGCTTTCATTCAAAACACAACAAAGCCAAAACATCAGTTTCACGCTTGTAGTAGCTGGTCAATAGTAGTAGTAGTAGTACTACTACTACTACTAGTAGTAGTGGCAGTTGTAATAGAAGTAGTAGTAGTGGCAACAGAAGCAGCAGTAGCAGCAGCAATAGTAGTAACAGTTGAAGTAATAGTAGGCCAGGCCTAGTAGCAATAGCAGCAGCAGCAGCAGCGGCAGTAGTAGTGCTAGTTGTAGTGACGGTAGCAGGAGCAACAGCAGCACTGCAGCAGCAAAAAAACCAAAAAACAAACAAATATACGATCAAACAAACAAACAAACAAAATGAGCACCAACAGTACAAACAGCAGCAGTAGCCTGCATGTAGCGGTGGCTCTCTGGAACGGAAAGTGTCAAAGATAATAGGAGACGAACCCATTTCAAATAACAGCACGTCCAGATTATCACGTGTTCACAAAACCGGAAACATCTGTCCGCCTGTTACCATAGTTTTAAAAGGACGGAAAGTGTCGATGCCATTGGCGATAAATACATCTTTAGGACTGCACATCCCAAATATCAACTGCGTGATAACAAAAACAGGAAATATCTGTTCGCCTATCATTATGGTTACAAAATGTAGGCCTGTAACTTCAGCGAAATGATGTCTGGATGGGAACATACAGACTTGAAACGTGCAGAGTGTAACTTAGAGATCGTAAATGGATAGGCATAGGCACTAGCGTAACTATGGAACACGCATTGGCGTAGGGCACAGATACAGGCACAGGGCATTGAAAGGAATAGGTATAGGGCACACTCAAAGAGTTTTCTGTTGAAGCTGGGTTAGTTATTTGGAGTACAAAGATGAAGCTTCAAATGCACTTCTTTTTCAAAAGCTGTGTGGTATTGGTGCTAGGTTGGTATCGTTACTTGTCATCCTCTAAACAAATAAATAAAACGAACAAAAGAAAGCACAAAAAGAGGAGAGAAAAAAGAAGAAGAAAAGAAATAGAAAGAAAGAAAAAGGCCGTGAAACTAACATCAGTGAGAAGTAAGAAAGCCACTGGTTGAAAGGCATAGAATAAAAGGTTTCTTTCTATTCCCTCCCACCCTCTCCTCTCTCCCATCCCTCCCCCCCCCCCTCACACACACACACACACAGAGCTCCACACTTCCCTCCTTCGTTGATGATAGTATGAGCGTCAGACTGTGTAACGTTATCTTTACATCAGATGTCTCTTAGACAAAATTCGCGTTGCTCTTCACTTGCACGGCGTGACGTCATTACACAGTGCCATACCTTTTTCTTTCTTTCCTTCTTTCTCTCTCTTTCTTGTTCTTCTTGTTGTTGTGTTGTTCTTCTTCTTCTAAATACTCCCGCTTGTTCTTTTTCTTCGGGTTCTTCCATGTGCACGTAGTCCACGTAGTAAACAGAAGTTCGGTTTATCGTCTTCTCCTGAAACTGGCGTTCAAACCTTACCTTCAAGTCCAGTGGAAGAGAGGAGAGAGAGAGAGAGAGAGGAGAGAGAGAGAGGAAGAGAGAGAGAGAGAGAGAGAGAGAGAGAGAGATGCATTTTCAAAGGATGGAGCCACCGCCACTGTGATCATTCGTCTCCCCTAAACGAGTGCGTTATCCACTTCGCACCCTTTCCCCCTATACAAAACATGTTCACTTTCGAACTCCACTTTATTCCAGAAGAAATACC
>CM031609.1:37311838-37329338 GCA_018398815.1 Conus ventricosus | reverse complement strand
CATCAGAAGTTATGGAAGCGACGTCATGCAAGGCTGGAGTTGGGGGAGGTGGTGTGTGTGTGTGTGTGTGTGTGTGGTGGTGGGGGGGGGGGGGGGGGGGGGGGGGAATCCAAGTTGAATCTCCTTGGAATAAACTGACAAAAAAGATACATGTTAGTTTATTGCTTGCATGTTCGATTGCAAATCCCTCTCTGCCAGTCACACAAACACACACGCACACACACACACACACACACACACACATACACACACACTCACTCACACACAAACACACACACTCACTCACTCACACACAAACACACACTCACTCATTCACACACACACACACACACACACAACACACACACACAAATACACACTCATTCACACTCACACTCACACACAAACACATGCACACTCTCTCTCTCGCTCTCTTTCTGTACGTACACAGAGTGGCTTACAACACAACACACATTTTCACATGCCAGACATACAGATTTTTCATTTTGTTTGTTTGTTGCATTCTGGCACTGGTGGAAGCTGGTTATCCTTGGCTTTACAAACACACGGTTTTGAAAGCAGTGAAAAAAAAAAAATCTGCTGCCAGGATGCTGCGTAATTCTACGCACATTTTTATTATTTTTTTTTTTGTGTTTACTGGATGTAACTGCGGGTGCTCTAGCAGAAATACTTCCTGCCTTTCTGCTCTAGACTGGCATAACAACCTTACAGAAGGAAAGAGGTGTGTGTGCGTGTGTGTGTGTGTGTGTGTGTGTGTGTGTGTGTGTGTGTGTGTGTGTGTGTGTGTTGTGATGTTTGTGTGTATGTGTGTGTGTGTGTGTGTGTGTGTGCGTACTTGCATGCATGTGTGTGTGTGTGTGCATGTCTGTGTGTGAATGTACATGTTTGCATATACATGAGTGCCTGTGTGTGTGTGCGCGCGCACAGTCTGCACCCATAAAAGACTGCATACATGTGAGAACATGTACGAGTAATTGCGATCTATATGTAACATTTGTGTGAATGTAAGCGCGTGTGCTCTCAGGCATGAATGCACATTGTATGTATTAGTGTTTGTGTATGTATGTGTGAGAAAGAGGGATGGAGGGATAGAAGCAGGGAGGGAGGGAAGAGAGAGAGGGAGAGAGAGAGGGAGGGAGAGAGAGAGGGAGAGACAGACAGCCAGACAGACAGGTAGACATACAGCCAGCCAGACAGAGAGAGTGGGAGAAGCAAACAGCAACAATGCTGTACTTCAAAATATGTCTTTACTTCCCACAGTAATATACCAGAAACATGATGTCCCCCTCATGACGTCCAAGCTCTATACAATAACTAATAGATGAAAAAAAAAACAACAAAGAAAATATAAAAAAAACCCACCACACAGTACCATAAGTAGCACATCTTTGTGCCAAACAAGCCAGAGTACACAAACATTCATCAATGAAGGTGCAAGGTAACGTGTATCAAATACACAACACGAAAACAAGTGAATTTCTTAAGAATGCATCATTTTCAGATGCCACAACAAACAAACATAACAAGAAAACCACATAAAACAATACCCCCCCAGCCTGATTCTGCTGTTACAATTTCTTAACATGGCAACAGCCAACAACATTGTGACATTCCCTCATTTGTCGTTTGAAACAGGAGCACACCAATGTACATGATCCACATCATTATCAATTAAAACAAGAAATGAAAATGAAAAATGTGTGTGAGAGCAAGCGAGTGAGAGCGAGAGAGAGAGAGAGAGAGAGAGAGAGAGAGAGAGAGAGAGAGAGAGAGAGAGAGAGAGGAGAGAGAGAGAGAGAGAGAGAGAGAGAGAGAGAGAGAGAGAGAGAGATCACATAGCAACAGAAAACGTAAAGAGAAACTGTTTAAAGTAGGAAAATCTTCACTTGTCTGCTAATTTACTTTTTGCAGTAGGGGAACCCAAGTAGTTTAAAACAAAAAAAGCTTAACTGGTTATGAGAGAAAGGAAAACATTCCATGAAAGAAAGAGAACACACACACACGCACACGCACACACACACACACACACACACAGAGTAACACACACACACACACACAGAGTAACACACACACACACACACACACACACAAAGCAGACACAAAATAAAAGGAACGAGCAGAAAGAAACAAGAAAAGAATGATTACAATGCATGGCAAGCCCATTTTGTATGATGCTGGTTTCCATAGGAACCAACACACAAAAAGGATTTTTTTTAAAAGGGGGGGGGGGGGGGGGGAGGGGGGCGCTGAGGCAAAAGTGAAAGCAATAGCTACACATCATGTCCAACAGTCCTATGTAAACTGCGTACAAGTTCCTTTAAGTCACATGCACTAGAAAAGCTTGTGCCTTTGGTTATTTAGAGCAGCATTTACATTCTGCAGCCTCACCAGTGAGTGAGCCAATACTTGTTAAAATACTGCATACACAAACATGTTTCAGTCTTCATTCTATCATTACAAGGGAACGCGTGTGTGTGCATGTGTGTGTGTGTTTGGACATGTGACCATGCTCTCCCTCTTGAGATGTCATCTTGCATGCTGATTGGTTTATAATATTTATAGGAACGCGAGATGGATGTGAGAAAAAAGCGCATGTATGATTGAGTTTAGGGGACGCTTGAGAAAGCAATGTAAAGCAGTGGGATCGGTCAAAGCTGGCAAATCAAAAGAATGCTTACAAAAAGTAGCCATGATAATGTACAGACAGGTGAACTGCTACCCTTCACACTTTAATGTCATATGTCAATGCAAAACAGATGCATGGCGTTCACTTAAAATTGTATGTTCGTCTGCTCCTTAGTTTACTTAATTTCTTAAGCACATAATGAGTGATTCAACACAGTTTTCACATCCATGGTGTTATTTTCCTTTCTCTTTTTTTTCTCCTTTGAAATATTCATCTTTAAACTGTTTGTCCCAGTTTCATAAACGCTGTCCAACTTCACAGTCTCCCTTGAGAGCTGTGACCATGTAAAGAAAAGAAAGATCCTGTTCTGAGAAAGAAACCAACAACAAATTCTACCAACTCTTTACTATAAACCCGACATATACTGACACCTATACAGCATATAAATTTAGGCCATGATGAGGAAGTCAGCTATACCACCTACACTTAAGAAAAATAAGTGACAGCATTATTAAAAAAAAACAATATCAGTGCAACAAAATTTAAAAAGAAATTGACATATCAGGCATCAGCACAGCAAAATGGACAGTTTGCACCCACTCAAACGGTTAGAGTTTCACCTTGTTGCTATCAGGTGACACAACAACAGTTTTGATAAATTGCAACAAAGAGAAAGAAGTGCATAAACCTTCAAAAACAAAGGCAAATGTTTTCTTTTGTTTCTGTCCCAACTGGCTCGTATCCAAAGATATGCATGCTGTTTGTTAAAATGAGATTGTTGGAACCACACAGACTAATTTCATCCACTTTAAGGATGCTTCTTTGAGTGTGTTGCTCAAATTTCCTGATCAACACAGCAGGTGTCTGCATCTCTCAGGCCTGGTTTAGGGAACAGTCCTGCCATGCAGTCTCAAACTAGAACAGGACTCCACAGCGTAAGGAAAAAAACGGTCTTAACTTCTCCTTGAATGTGTCCCTTCATGCCATGCTGTCATGGTGACCTCAATTTCAATTTCATCTCCATGTCTACTCCGTTGGTGAGTTGCACTGAGGTCACCATATCAGCGCGTTCATGGGGACAGTCACTGGACAGACACAATGGCACTCTCGGGAGGGGGATGCTGACTCATCCTGGCTCCGCGACTACGCCATGACTGCTGTCACTAGGAGGCATAGCAGGTTGGTGTCCTGTATATATATGTATGATCAGAACAGGCACCAATGAATGCTGCCAAAGCCACCTGGCAGCAGTGCAGTGTCTCCCCTGGTGGGGTGCCTCAATGTAAATGTGACTTGACATGACTGCTCCGTGCGGATGCTGGTGCTGAAATTGTGGCAGAACAGACCAGAGTGCGTCTGTAGGGCAGCCTGAACGAGAGGCATTGGGGCAATGCTACTGAAATGGTTATGGCAAATAGGACATTAAAAAAAAAGGTTGGGGAGTGGGTCAGAGATGTAGAAACTATTTGACAAAAATGACGAAAAACATTAAAATGGCAAAACAAAAGAAGACTGAACCACCCACAGTGAGTAAGAGAAAACAGGCAACTATAGACACAGCCTTTCAAGAAGTCCGCTATGCAATTCATGCTGAATGACCCCCTTGAGTCATGTCAATGGTTTATAGTCCAGCCAACCACCAAGGCCACATCAGGGCTTCCAATGGGGCAAGAAAACAGGGAACGTTGTTTTTCAAGACTTCCTACAATAATGACAGGGGAATGGCCCTACATGCAGAAACTAGAGAAAGATAATGGATGACAATTAAGAAAGCGTAACAAAAGTAGTAATGATTGCACAGAAAGATTCAACTTTATCTTCTGCTGCAAAGACAAAAAAAAAAAAAAGACCCAACCATGTAGCTGGGTCAAGACCATTGAAAACGTTCTGTCAATGTCTCAAGAGCAGATAAAACATGAAAAAAAAAAGAGTGAGACACAGTTAGAATATCCTTTTCTCACACCATTCTTTTCTTTTTCATTTCTCTTCTTAATGAAAAGAACAAACCATAACAAATCATTAAGTTAAAAAAATTTGAAGAGATAATATTGCCACATACATTATTATTTCATTTTCTACAACAAGAAAAGCTCCATACAATTTCATAATGCAAAAGAATAAAACTTCTTTTTTGTTTTTTTGTTACACATCTGAACACTTTAACAGGAACAATCTTTCCTCCTTCACCTCATCGCCACAATTCCCTTCCCAACCCCACCCTCCACCACAGACGAAAGTAAAATAAACGGGGAAAACTTCACCCAGATTTGACCAAAATCGGTCAATAGTCACTTCTAGATCAGTGTACTTGAACCATCACAGCCCAACTAAGCGTACAGGGCCCCACCTTGAAAAAGAAGACAATAATATGTTACAATGAATTACTTAGAACTGCAACAGCTAAAGTGCCAGCATGCAGACAACTCACAGCCATGCTCGCTATAGAACTCTCCTCCTCGTAGTAGGAATCATAGTCATTGTCAGCGATAAAGATCAGTTCAAAAGTGAATCATGGTAAAACTACTGGACCTGTACTTGCTCCTCTCCACTCCCAAAGGTTTCAATGTTAGTTCCCTCCTCCCGCCAGTCTCTCTCTTGTCCCCCCCCCCCCCTCCCATTCCCATCCCTACTCCCCCCCCTCCCTGCCATTTTTCATCCTCAAAATGGATGTTTGAGATTATTTCTTCAAAGTTGTAAAAACAAAAAGCAAAAAACAAAAAAAAAGTAAAAAAGTGAACCACATGATCAAAAGAATTCCGTTCGATTAATGTATAGAAATGTGTAAAAACAAAAAGAAAACAAAAGAAAAAAAAGAGGGAAAAAAAAGTGAACCACATGACCAAAAGGATTCTGTTTGATTAATTAATGTATATGAAATATATAGGTACATGGATAAATGTATAGATATAAATTATAATACCATACACAAGAACAACAAGAAAAAGAAAAGAGAAAGCAGTGGCTGAAGGTAAAACTAACAGCGCCGGCTACACATATGTACATGTTGGTCATATCACAATTCACATGTGTCTTTATTTCTACAACTATATAATTTGAAGATTGGTGGTAAAGACCGAAACAAAAAGGGGGTCAAAGAGAAAACAAAAACAAACCATAACAAATCATAAAGTTTAAAAATTTGAAGAGATAATATTGCCATACACATTATTTTTTTTCATTTTCATTTTTTAAAGTGTTGACAATTGTTATTGTTGTTTTTGTTTTTGTTTTCTCTTTGACCCCCTTTTTTGTTTGTCTTTACCACCAATCTTCAAATTATGTAGTTGTTCTGAAAAAAACCCAGCCAAGTGTTATCAATTCTTTATTTCTAAGTTTTAAGTATCCAAATCTTTTATTCCAAAGCATGAGAAGCAGTGAATCCTTAATTTTCAAAATAGTACATGCTATGTGGGGGAGGGGGGGGGGGGGGTTCGTTGTGTGTTGTGTGTGCATGTGTGTGAGTGTGTGTGCATGTGTGTGTGTGTGTATGTGTGAGTGTGTAAGTGAGAGAGAGTTTGTGTGTGTGTGTGTGTGTGTGTGTGTGTGTGTGTGTGTGTGTGTGTGTGTGTGTGTGTGTGTGTGTGTGTGTGTGTACATAGAGAAGAGATTGAGGTACATGCCTGTTACAGTCTCCTTTGATATTTTTGATGTTATAAGAAGGTCATGATCAATAAACAATTTTTTTTTTTTAATGTTGTAATAATGTAGATAAACATACTAAAATTGAAGAATGACAGAGTGTGCTCTGTTACCGAGATTCATTTTTTCTACCCTGATCTTCATGATCAATACATTCAAATCATTTCAGGCCGAAATTCTGATATATTTCTCTATTTGCAATAAGCGTATTTTCCAAATGTAAATGATCTATATTACACTGTTTCAAGATGCTGAAAAATTAAACCAGCTGTTTTTCACACAATAACAACAAAAAATAGGAATTAGGATGTCTTCCAAATAAAGGGAAAACAAACAAGCAGGAAAAAACAACAACATTCACATGATCTCACAATGACACGAGTATACAAGGGGGGCCGGATAGCTCAGTTGGTAGAGCGCCGGACTCGTGATCCTGTGGTTGCGGGTTCGAATTTCGGTATAGGGGGATTTTTCCCTCGGAGTTAACATTGGTTCTGACTCCATTCCCCATATAGTCCTTCGAATGAGACTATAAACCGAGGTTCCGTGTGTGAACGCACGCATAACATCTTGCACACACGTAAAATCCCATCACCCAACTTTCGGAAGAGAAGGCCAGTTTGGCCGTTGGTATGGATGACACGTGACACATAGCATGCACCTTCCCCGAAGATGGAGTATGGCTGCCTTAATGGCGGGATAAAAAAGGGTCATACACACAAAACTCCACTGCCTGGCTATACAGGGAGTGTCCGCAGGAGTATCAGCCTGCGTACGCAGAAAGAAAAAGAACACGAGTATACTTTCCCCAGATTGACAACACCCATTACTTTGTAAACTGATTACATATTATGACTTGTACTGTAGATCAGATGATGAGAGAAAAGTACATCCCATTGGATTCTGGAAGCTGTGTCACTGGCAGCTGTACACAGAGATAACCTCACTGAGTGGATCATGGAGTATGACTGCTTCCTCCTGCACTGCCTCCCCTCCTGAAGGTTAAAATAATATCAGACTCCCTCCTCCCTCACCTTCCACTACCCCTTCCACATCTCCCACACTCTCCCAAAATTCATCAAGCACCTCTGCCACTCTATGGTCTCCATCCAAATTCAGAATTTCTTCAAACTTGTACAAGGAAGTACAAATTTATATATATATCACATGATCAACAGAACTTCATTCCATTCTTTTCAATGAAAAGAGGGGGGAAAATGATAGAAACAAGATTTAAGAAAAGGAGAAAATAGAAATGTAATAAGCATTTTTCTTCCATTCAGAGAAGCTATTAAAACTTTAATTTTTTTTCTCCCTCCTTTTTTGAAGTTTCATTCATTTTATTATTGCTCTTTTCGTCTGCTAATGTAATCAATCAAACGCAAAACATTTCAGTTTAAAATTCTATGTACAATCATTCACAACGAATGTTTACCAATTTTCCCAAGGACAAAAGATTACATTATACTGTTAAATGACGATGAAAAAGTAAACCAATGTTTACCACACAACAACAAACATTTTGGACAAAGTAGGATGTCACCAAAATTAAACTACCCCAAAACCACATAATCTGACGACAACACTCGCATGTTACCTCCTCATTCTGACGAAATTCATTAGTTTGAAAATCATTCACAAATAACGACTTCTACTAGTTCTAGATTTGATATTGAGATACAAAACTCCACCTCTTGGATTCTTGGAAGGAGCCATATTATTAGCCATAATCATTAGACGGTTCATGATGTATGACTTTTTCCTCTTTTACACTCACTCCCAACTTTTAGATTACCATATCAGACTCCCTGCTTCCTACACCCTTCATAACTCTTTTCCTGTGTCTCCCATCCTCTCCCAAAAGTCATCCAGTATGTCTCCCACTCCCTGCCCTCCATCCCCACATCCCTTTCGGACAAGAATGTCTTCAAACTTGTGAAAATGAAACATTCAAAACATGTATATATGTGGATCACAAGATTAAACAAAAAATCACTGTAGACATGTATATAAAGCATGAAACAGAGATCTGAAAACAGGGAGAGAAAGCAAAATAATAATCATTAAAAAAAAAAATCAAGTCTAAGAATCTATTCAATTTGCTTATTCTTTTCCACATCTTTTCATAAACATACATGACATTTTCTTTTTTCTTTGTTTTTTACTTGCTCTTTCTGTCTGCTGATGTAGTGACTTATTGTGTATTGCTATGTCAAACACACACACACACACACACACACACACACACACACACACACATACACCAACTCTCAAACCTCAGCTTCTTTTCACATCCTCCAGAAAGCAAAATAGAGGATTTCATCACCTTAAATAACTTTTTTTTTCAGAATCACTCAATCAGTATTTTTCTAGCACTGCATCATATTAAAAAAAAAAAAAACATTAAATGCAGAGGTTAGAGAAATCTGAAGCCCAAGTAGGTTATCTGGTTGTATACTATAGTACTAAGCATTTCCCTACTGACATGATTGATAGATAACATTATATAATATAAGGCTGTGATTAACTGGCTAGTCCATGAAGTCTTCTTGACATGATCAGCAGATCAAATCAAATGCTGAAACAGAGAGAAGCCTGTCATCTGAACAGCCTAACGACACCCTGAATCCTACACATCAGCAGGGCCATTTCTCTGTTGAATGAGACATAATAATTGTACCTTTTTTTTGTTCTTATGCATTTGGTTTCTCATGCAAATAAAATAAATTTTTCTTTTTACTATGTCCAGTAAATTGTTGGGAAGTTTTCAATTTCATATGAGCAATTAAGATCAGGATGGGAGGGGTGGGTGTAAGTGGGTGGAGAGAAAGGTGGGGTGGGGATAAAAGGGTGCAGAGGGAGAGGGGAAAAAAGAAAGAGATAACTTTTGTATCACAAAGTGTGGGTTTGTAAATCAATGTTTTGCCTCAGACATGTTGCCAAGCTCTTACTGACTGGCTGAAGACAACTGCTTCCTGACACTGAGGAGCAGAACCTTACAGTTCTGACATGCCAACACTACAGTAGGCTGAAACAGCAGTGATGGTGTTTTCTCTGTGACCACAATTAGTGTACCTTTGACAGAAAGCAGTCACTGTAACCAGATCTCTTCTTCAAACTTGGTGTCTTTCCATGGCCTGTGATTGTGGATTCCTGACTGTAGCACACGTCACACTGATACATGATGAGAAACATCGAGCTCTACATAACTGGGGACAGCGCAGACACACCTTTCATGTCCAATTCACTCTCTGAAGATAGTGCGTTGCTCTTCTTTTTATGTGTACGCCTGAGGTGAAGCTTGAGTAGACGGTTGGCGGCAAAGCGCGAAGGGCAGAGAGAACAGGCGAAAGGTCTCTCCGTGGTGTGGGCCAAGACAATGTGATCCTTGAGGTAGGTGGCGCACGTGAAACCAGCATCACACTGCCGACATTTGAAAGGTTTCAGGTGCAGGTGAGTGATCTGGTTGTGAAGCTGCAGCTTGCACCGACTGACAAAACTGCGATCGCACAGCGGGCACGGGAAAGGCTTGACCTCCTGATGGGTCAAGAGGTGCATCTTCTGGTCGCCCCGTTTGCGAAACGCTTTGCCACACAGCTCACACACAAACTGTTTCTGGCCGTGCTTTTCCACATGCTGTTTCAGCATACTGAGAGTGCTGAAAGATTGACCGCAGTGGGAGCAGAGGTGAGGTTTGATGGTTTTGTGTTCGTCCAGATGATTTTTAAACATACTCTTAAGGTGGAACTCTGCCCCGCACTCCTTACACTTGAAGTAGCTGGGTCGGTGAGTGCGGCGATGACGAGTCAAGGCCGTGCGGTAGGCAAACGCCTCACCACATGTCTCACACTCGTAGGGGCGTTCCCCGTGTGCAGAACGCCGTGCTCATCCAGACTGCGCACCGTGGTGAAGACCTTGCCACACAGCTTGCAGGTGATGGGCATGGACCCCCAGTGGTCCTGTTCCTGGTGCTTGAACAGCTTGGTCTTGGACAGGAAAGACTGGTCACACTGGTCGCAGGGGAAGGCCTTCTGGCCGCTGTGCTTCTGGGAATGCAGCTTCAGCACGCTGGCATGCATGAAGGTGGCGGGGCACTGGGGGCACTTGTGAGGGCGCTCCAAGTTCTTCATGGTCAGCGACGACTTCTTTCTCTTTCTGCCTCTCTTGGCTGGCTTCTTGCTCTCGTGACCTCCCTCCGGCGTGTTCCCGAAAATGGACTCTCTGCGCTCCAGCTGTTCTGAGGCAGTGTTGATCAGAGATTGACAGAACAGATCAATGCCTGATTTGTGTTCTCCAGCTGTCTCTTCCCTAGAACCTGACAAAGGAACGGCTCCAGCACAACCACTTTGAAAGGGACCTGAATCCTGATCCTGCGGTGAAACCCGATCCTGCGTGGATTCCTGAGCCCGCTGGTCCACAGGCTGGCAGTGGTGGCCTGTCAGCTCCGTCATGGACTGAAATCCCTGCTGACACAGGGAACAGCAGAACAGGCAGGGCCCCACGTGGCGCTCTATGTGGTGGGCCAGGCTGCCTGCCTGCATGAAGCGCACACCGCACTGCCCACACTGGTGTGGGTGAGTGGTGGGGTCCGGCTGCTCGCGCTCCCTCTTCACAGGGTGTGTCCTCATGTGGAACGCTGCACTCTTCAGGGAACGGAAGGTAATGCCGCATGTCAGACACTGGTAGGTGTGTTTCCTGATGTGTGCAGCCTGCATATGATAGGTCAGACCCACAGGTGTCTTCCACACCTGCCCGCACTGCAGACAGCGGTAGTCCTTCTGCCCCAGGGAGCTCTCTTCTGTGCTTTCCTCGCAGTCAACAGTGTCTGATCCTGCCTTGATGTTCTTCTGTGACCGATTCATGCTTCTGGCCCTGGATTTCATGTTTCCACTCTTGTATGCATTTTTCATCGATTGCCGGCGGTTCTTTGTCTTGTGGTAGGCCTCCAGAAGGTTCTGGCGCTGCCAGATTTGAGTTGTGTGCTCAGTGAGGTGTTTGGTGAGTGCGACGATGGTCTTGAAAGGAATGTCACACCAGGTGCATGATACGATGTCTGGTTTGCTGGAGTCTGAAGCAGTGTGCTGGGCGTTTTCCTCGTTGTCCGAGTCTTCAGTTTCTACCTTCACACGGATGTCCGTCCTGGTTACATTCTGCACACTGCTCTCATCATTCTGATTGTGCACAGCACTTTCCTTGCTGGAGCTTACTGGAGTCCTATCATTCTCACGGGTCGCCACTTTCTCTGTTTTTGTCACCACAGTGTGCCCCACAGGTGCTGATGTACTCATGCCAACCCTTGACGCTGCCTTGTTAACCCTGGCTCCAGCGTCTGTAGCTCCGGTTAGCTCCAAACGACCTTGCTCGTAGTCTTCCATGTTGTCATCTGTGGCGTCATTGTCCTCTTTGCCAGGCTCTGGCTGCTCATCCATGTCAGAGCCGTCATCGTCTGCGTAGTCCATGAGATCCAGGTCCTCATCACTGTCACTGGACACGGAGGCATAACTCCTTTCAGTTTTACAGCGGCGGCTGGGGCGAGCACGTCCTGCTTCAGCGCTGGTGATGTCATTGCAGTCTGCTTCGGGTCTGGAGATTGACGTTTCAACGGCTTGGGACTTTTGTGCTCCGTTGGGGGTGGTTTCCCTTTTTAGAGTATCTCCATGATCCAGATCTGTAGAGGATGCCAGCTGGTTGGACTCTTCATATTCATCATCGACCAGTCTGGAACAACGCAGGCAGAACCGCTGCAGGGTAGACTGGCAGTGAGGGCAGACTGTTGGGTGAAGTAAGGTGTCTTCATAGCTGCAACAAGAAAAGACAGAAACTCTTTCTGAAGTCTAAATATTTTTGTCTGGTTGCTCGTTTGTTTTCTTGTAGCCCTGATGTAGCCCTTTGCGGTCGGCTGGGCTATAAGCAACATTATCTTGTTTTCTTGTTTTCTGTTTGTTTCTTTGTTTTTTTTTACAAAAATAACGAAGATGCAAGCAATCAACCAAATGAACATTCAAAATTTTAAAACAGAATAGCCACCCAGAAATACAACTGCTGTAACTCAAATTTTTGCATTTTTGAGATTTTTGGTACACTGTAAGAGTGGATCAAGGAGCATAATGTAACCAAGTCCCAATCACATTATCCTAAAAATAAACATGCTGTAATCAAAATATTTGTACCGTAATTCAGCTTGCAGTGTAACTTGTGGGGATATTAATTAGTTGTTTTTTTTTTCGTCTCCTGTAAAATTTGATTTTCCAACTTACGGCAGTTGGGATGTCAGCTGCTTCTTTTTCTTTGTTTTTGGAGGAAGACAGGAGGAAAGGGGGAGGCAGAGGGAAAGGAAAAAGGGTAACTAAGGATGTATGTGTGTGTGTGTGTGTGTGCGCATATGCATTGCACGTGCATGCATGTGTGTGTGTGTGTGTGTGTGTGTGTGTGTGTGTGTGTGTGTGTGTGTGTGTGTGTGTGTGTGTGTGTACTTAAGGATGGATGTGAGGTTGGCAGTTAACCAAGCATATATTCTGGTTTCTGCATCTGAATACAGAAGTACAAGCGTGTACTTTCTTCCTGTCAAGTTTTTAAAGTGTCTAGAAGAGTAATGTAACTGATCGATTATTTCTGTCATCCCACTTTGTTCAGCAAAGTTAATATATAACTGAAATAACACCACAATTTTTAAGTTCAGAAGCTGGAATTTCATTCAGTTTTGTGTTGCTAGATCAGCCGAACACCGAGACCACTTCTGGAGACCTAAATCCCAGACTCAGCATCACTATACCACTGAGTGTCTGGCATGTCTTTCCAAAGATGTTACTCCTATGCCGTTGATTCCAGAATCCCGGCACAGCCACACCTAGAACTATCCAATCAGGGCCTCAGAAAGGGCAGCCCATGGGAGTAATCAATATCAGGTGGCTAAGAGACAACCCACAGCAGGAGACACAGCACCGCTGGCCAAGCCATTTCTGTGGCGTCCTGTCAATCCTGTTCTGATCTTACATCAGCAAGGCACAACCTACTACGCAACTTGCTGATGACAATGGCTGTTCAGTCTTTGGAGCCAGAGTGAGTGAGGGTCTACTATGGAGGGCATCAGTGGGGTCTGGCTGGCTGTTTGTTGCTCCTGCTGTCTGACTGTTCACAGCCTTCTGGCTCTGGTGCCATCTGACCAACTCCACTTCATCACAGGACGTTTGAAATCAAAGTCTTCAATTCTCATTTCACACTGATTTACAATATGCTTTACTATCTTCGGATCAGGTACGGGAGAGGTGGGGGGAGGGGGGCAGACACAAAAAGGGGCTTCTAAACAATGATATCACCAGCATTTAAGACTGCATCAATTACTGCATTTATTTGTTTTGTTTTTTATTATATATTTCTTCTTTTAGACATTCAAACCCACAGACAGTAACGGCCCATTTATGGCACGTGATGGTCCATTAACGTTTCAAGCAATGGGCCAGATAACGCAAATATATGGGCTTTTATTTTTTAAATAGACACTGCTACAAATGTAAAGTGTAGTCCATATCAATTAATCAAGCCAGTAGAACCAGGTTTTTTTAAGTTTCAAATCTAGCTCTCAGGTCATAAAATACCACTTTACAAGAGAGTGTTTCCTTCAGTTTTGTATGAATCGGCATTCATGATATGAAATCCCCCCCCCCCCCCCCCCCCCAGCATCAGGACACTTTGTCCCTTGGATTTCTAAAACACCCTATTCATTTTCCTTGAGCATGCATATATCCACAGCATTTGAATTTTCTGATGAAACACTGAATCAACTTTGCAATGTTTCAAACCCACAACCACAAACTCAAAAGTCTGCAGTATTTGATGCCAACTTTTGCACTAAAATAGCACTACCAGCCTAGTTCTGCAAATGAGTCGCAACAAGCAGACAAAAGTCAGCTATGGATAGGAGCAACAAATGTTCTGTTTACACAACATAATTCGATGGCCTTCAAATTTTCTGATGTCAGGGAAGAGTATGGTATACATGTATACTTCACTGCCCCCTGCCCACTCCCTTTTATCCCCATACATTAATATTTGCAAAGTCATTGTTATGATGATGAATGAATTGTTTCCCCTGTACTGCTTCCACCCACTATTTACTTGTTCAACATTTGCATTTTGTTTGTCATTTCATGTTTTCAATGAAATTATCCTGTATTTGTATGCCCCATATACCTTCTTTTCTTCCTTGTTCTCCTATTCCACCATACCTCTCCACAGAGTCACTTATCAATATTTTGTTTCCCAATTCCTCAACCTATGACAGTTCTCTTACAACATCAACAAGCTCAAATGTTCACCAAAGATACAGGTCTGAACCCTTAGTTCACTTTTGTCACAAAGTGCTAATATTAAACCCACTAAAAGATTTTCAATGCGCAAATCTTATTTTCACATTACTCTATCTAAAATTTCTGGTGGAATAGAATCTCACACTGAACTGTTCACTTCAAAATGCAGTAATGCAAGGGAGAAAACTCAGATAATATGCCTATTTCAAGGAAGACAGTTCTACCCTCCCCTTTCACTGATTCCTCTGTATCTCTTGAAAACTGTTGAGTGAGAAACAGCAAGAAGTAGTGTTCAACAAACAATATCTTTATTTTCCTGAGCTTGATAACGATTAAATACGATGAGACATGCAGGAAATCTGTTCAGTACTCCATACAAAAAAAAAAAAAAATTAAAAAACCCCAACTTTACAGACCAAAGGAAGCAAATCTGATATCTGACATTCTGATGGATCCCTACATAGTACATATGTACAATGGAATGGAAATCAGTTAAGTTTTACAACAAGCCCAATAATCATTCACAGCCGGTAAAACGCAGTTTTAAAAAGTGTACATTAAAAAGTGTACACGCAAAAAAGAATTCAAGTTGCTAGTGCTAATCATTGGTTGGATTTTGATAGGACAAGCTTGTGCATAAGTATTTCCCCCCATCTACCTCCGTCCAACATCCCCATTTCATCTCATTTTGTTGCAACAAGAGCACGTTCATCAGCAACACTGTTGGCATTCCCTCCAAGATCTGTTTATTTCTCTTGTTGCTCTCTTGCTCATGACCATGCATTTGACAACTATGCATAGCACAATGTTCTCTTCTCACCTTACAGCGTCACAACTTTCAGCACAGGGTAGGGGCAGAGGAGAAGGGACGGAGAAGAGGTGGAAGCAACAGGATGGGTAGATGGAGTGGGGGGGGGGGGGGGGGGGGGGTACTGGGCTGGATGGAGTAAGGGTGCAACCAGATCTTCTCATGTGTTGGCCCTAGCGATCTTCTCAATACTCAATGACGATCATGAGCAGAACTGGATGGCAAAATTTGTAGCAAAATTGGTGGATCTGAACAAGACTCACCACTCAGAATCATGAATGGGCATACACTGGACAATTTGGGTACATTTTGAAAAAGCAGAGCATCCTGAAAAAGAATCGAAAGACAAGACTCAGTCTTTTGCTTCTGTCAAGCCTGACCAGAGTTAACATCAACTGGTAAGCCAGGTCTGTTCATTCCATGTGAAGATGAATTTCCACACATAACTCGTCATATGAATTGGCATCCTTCTGTATGAAAGAAAGAGGGAGACACTGACAGCAAGTTTCAAGGAACAATCCAGGATATTCTCAATATGTATGCTTAAGCAATTTTTTTTTTTCCTCTTACAATACCAAAATTAAGACAAATGAATATGTAAGCAGCGAGTCAACCACTGTAAACCTGAGATTATGATAAAAAAAGAAACTGTACATGAGATTTTCATCACAGATTAAAACAATTTTATCAAATTTTTCACGTTGTCAAAACTGTATGGTCACCAATTTTCATGAAGAATACTGGTGGTTTATGGACACTGCAGACCTTTTTACTGGTTTTTGCTTCTAAAATAAGATGAGTGTACTTTCTACAAAGTGTGCATACACTTCCAAATTTTTGTAAAAGCATAGGGAAGGTTCTAACAATTTTTTGTCTAAAAGAGGGTAGGGCGACCCGTTTTCACCTATATTTTTATTCAATCTTTCTGAGTCTGTAGTCCCTGTACTTGTTCCAACATACTGGCATGCTGTAAAAGATTCAGACATAGCCAGACGTGATTTTGCACACAGGTGTTAGTGATACACAAAGACAACACAATGGTTATGTATCACAAGTGCAATTACCGCTCAGGAACTTTGTCTCTAGATTTCTGTGTTGGCTTTTTCTTTCCCCACTTCATCATATTTTTGCTGCACATGTGTACAGAATACGGCAAAAATTTTATTTTAAACAGGTCTGATACTGTGTCAGAGTGTGACAAGCGTTTGTAAAGAAAAAAGTACAAACCAACCAACCAACATCAAACAAACAACAACAACAAAACCAGTCATATACATTTCATTTGAACAGCTATTTTGCGTGAGAAGTGAACAGGAATGTATGACGCTCTGTGCTACTTACTCCCCCTCTCCCTCTCACAGCTTACCACTGAAGCAGAAAGGTGGCCAGCTGAGAATCCTGCAGACTCTTGGCCTGCTTCAGCTGCTGCCAGGCAGCGGCTGTCTGGTGGTCGGTCAGGAAGCTGATGCAGGGCAAGTCATTCTCTTCTTCCTCCCACACCACAGTGCCGCTTCTGCTGTCCCCACCTGCTTTGGTCGCTGCCATCTCGTGTTGAGCTGTCTGCAACAAACCATGAATATCAGAAATGTACAAAGACAAGCACACACCATAATCACATAATGTGCATATCTTTTTTCTTTCTTTTTTTTTCTTTTCTTGAAAAGCACATTATCATGGTGCTTTTTTCTTCTATTTTTTTTTGAGAAAGTAGATTAACATTCTTTCTACCATAATACGAAACTGGGGAAAATATGTTACTTTTTAGAATCCGGATTTTTCACATGCTTTTGATCTCATCTTGAGACGATTTTCTGATACACTTCTTGCTGCTTCTAGTTTATTGTCATACGGTCCAAAAAATGGTTCAGTACAGGAAAGAAATTTCAAATATGAGATAGTGCCCCTTCTGCATGATAATTCTTCCATCATCTCAAGTGCTTCCCTTATTTTTGTTCTTGCCTAATTTTCAAGTGGGCAGCAGTCTGATGCTTTTTTCACACATGATCTGCTGTCCTGTTAACCTGTCCATTAATTTTCCCCTGTTCTTTGTCCTTGTCATGGACTGACCTTGATCGGACAGATTAACATTTGGAGGCTGTAACATGTAGCTAGCGAAGAGTT
>CM031609.1:37284338-37294338 GCA_018398815.1 Conus ventricosus | reverse complement strand
GGGTCTTCTTCAGGCAAGATAAACAACACTCAGGACGACGAAAATGAAGAAAGAGCAATCAGTTACCTTGCCAAACCATTCAACGCCCATCTTTCGTCGAATTTGACAAGGTAAGTGATTGCTCGTTCTTCATTTCCGTTGTCTGAGTGTTGTATATCTTGCCTGAAGAAGACCTAAGAGGTCGAAACGCGTTGTGTTTTGTCTGTTATTCGTTAGTCCATGTTGTTTGGCGGAGATATTTCAAACACTTTTTAAGAGCTGTCATTGTTGCTATCATCATCATTATTATGTTTATTATTTGCATTGAATGTGTAAAAAACACTTCTAACAGAAAAAGAAAAATAACAACAAACACACAGACAACAAAAAAAGGAAAAAAAAAACAAGAACAGTAAACAAAAACAACACAAAAAAAAACTTCCTTCTCATCAAGACGGATTCACCACGCACAGACACGCACCACACCACACCTGCTCAGCCGTGGAGCCACGATACGCGCAGGGATCACAGCTAAAACACACAACAGCAAGCAAACCAACAACAAATTAACATCGTCATGGTGACTTGTGGCCCAGGGAGCCAAGTACGGCATCAGCAAAGACACCTGTGATTCCGCCTTCCTCCAAGACATGGAAGCGAGATGTGCCATCCACGATGCCAGCCGCCGGCACATCTCTCTCCAGTCCTCCTCCTCCTCCTCCTCCTCCTCCTTCCATCTGGAAAAGAGGAGCGCCTGCACCGTGTTGGGCAAGAACCTGTTCTACATGGCCGTGCGTATGTTCGGGAGCTTCTTCTATCATGACGTGGGCAACACGAAACCGTATTGTTCCGAGCCAGCGGCTGTGAGCTGTTTGCCCAAGGGGTCAGTTCGACGATAACGTTGGATTATTATTAAGAGAAAAAAAAAAAAGAAGAAAAATGTTTAGTCGATTTTACTTCCCGAATTTGAACTTAGAGGTCATTTTGTTTTCCAGATTAGTTTGTCAGGCGATTTTGTTTTGAAATTGATCTGTTGGTTGGTTTGCGAAACTGATCTGTTTGTTCGGGTGATTTCTTATGAACTGGTATGATTTGGGGGGATTTCATTTATACGAATTCATCCGTTTGGAGTTTTGGTTTGTTCGTTCGTTTGTTTGTTTGTTTGTTCGTTTTGTTGTTGTTGTTGTTGTTGTTGTTGTTGTTTTTAAACCGAACGGCGGTATTTGATGGTTGTGTCTGTCGATTTAATATGTCACATATTTCCGTTTGTCAAAATGATGTGCTGATTGATTCAGTTTACACATTGAGATCTGGTGAGCAATTTGACCGAGTGAAATGTTCCTTCTTATCTGAACTATTCATTATTGTTTTATTATGTTGTTGTTCCATAGGATCTGATTTCAGTCCCTTAGGAGTAGCAGAATATGATTTATTATAGCCTAACTGAAGGTTCATGATATGTCGAATACGTGTTTTGTTGTTTGTTGATTGCAGGTCATTGCTTTGTTTTGTTTTGTATTCAATCCATTTTAGCTTACCGGTATCTGTTCTTGCAGTTCTAATAGTGGTGTTTTGAAGGTTTTTAACAGATAACCGTTGCAGATCTTTTGCTGTTTGCAAGAAAAGCAGCTGAAACAGTTGCCGGAGTTGGGTTTAATTATGCGTACGAGTGTTTTCGTATACATGTCAAAATGATCTGTCATCTGTGTATGTGTATTTGTCATCTGCGAAGAAACACAGACAGACAAATAGACAGACACAAACACACACGCAGAGGCATGCAAGCACACACACACACACACACAACACACACACACACACACACACACACACACACACACGCACGCAGACGCATGCAAGCACGCACGCACACACACACACACACACACACACACACACACAGACCAAACGCCATACGTTGGGGGAGATAATGCAATTCGTAGGTGAAGAGATGAAGGTAGAGATAAGACAGACAGACAGGATGGCAAAGGGTGGGAGTATGGAAATGGAGGAGGACGCGAGAGGGCGGGAGGGGAGAAAATGGAGGAGTACGTGTGGATCGAGCTGGGAAGTGGAAGTGGTGAGAGGAATGAAAATACTACCTGTTCGCGTCTCCAGTGTTGATCTCAGTCTTCCGCCCCCCCCCCCCCCCCCCCCCCCACCCCCCCCCCCCCCCCCCCCCCCCACAGCAGATAGTAGTGTATTTTGTCTTTATCTGTCCCACTGGCTTAAACGTAAAGAGCACGTTTTCACTTTCTCAAAGAGCGAGTATGTCGCTGAACTGAAAGAAGAGTGAGAATACCGACTGTACCATCTACTATGCAGAGGATGTTACCTTCTCTTGTTTTGGGGGTAAAATAATATCTGCACACAATCAGACTAAACTTCCTTTCTTTGAACTCAGGCTGTTAAATGTAAATTCCTCTTTCGTGTCTTGGAGATTAGATTAATTTTGAATAGGTAGAAGCTGAGACGAGGTTGTTGAAAGGTGTTCTGTGTGTGTGTGTGTGTGTGTGTGTGTGTGTGTGTGTGTGTGTGTGTGTGTGTGTGTGTGTGTGTGTGTGTGTGAAATACATTTTCAATCCTGTTTTCCTTCTTTCGCAACCCCCTCCTTTGTTTTCCTTCTCCTCTTTTTTTTTCCCAGTCTTTGCCAAGTCGATTGTTTGATGACGGAGGAACTGTTTTGCCTTCACTTGCTATCCCTCACAATTAATTTGCTCTACATATTATTCGGAAATGAAATGAGGTAGGGAACAGTAAACGATAAACAGTAAACAAGTGGAGTATGTTTTGCTCCCATAAGGGAGCAAAACATACCCCACTTGTTTACTGTCTACATATTATTGTTTGGTCGGTCAGTGAGAGATTGTATCTCGTAGGACATCCGAGTAAGGGCTTTTTTGCACAATTTTTATCTGATGTCAGCAATTCGGTGACTAACAATGCTTGCGTTCTTATTCAGTAGAGCTGACCACTCTGTTGACACATTTTGACCACCATTTTATCCCTAAATGGATTCTCGAGCACAAGCTCAAAGATCCCCCCTCCCCTCCCCATATGTTTCACTCTTTACAAAATGATTTTAGTTTTTCAGCAGCCTATTTCCCTACAGAACTTACTTTTCGTTTTACTTTTTTTACCCTTCACTGGCTGCTTTAGGGGGTGGGGGTGCGGGGTGGGGGGCGTTGGATTCTGTTTTTGATCCCTTGGTAGTGAGAATACCACAGAACTATAGGCTGTGGTATATCGCAATTTGATGTCCAGGGAGTACCGCCATATTCAGCCACGTCTGACTGATGAGTCCAAATCAGCGGATGAAAGGCCTCTGAGCAAGCGATATGAATGTGTCTGTTTTCAAGATGAACTACTATGGTTCCCATATGCTGTTTGTGAAAGATTTTATGTTTGTAATCTAACGCCCTAATTATTTCAATCTTGTTCTTTTTTCTCATAATCACCCCCCTCTATTTGTCTGTCTGTCTGCCTGTCTGTTCGTCTGTCTGTCTGTCTGTCTGTCTGTCTCTCTCTCTCTCTCTCTCTCTCTCTCTCTCTCTCTCTCTCTCTCTCTTTGCCAGGCCGTTGTTCTGATGACGGAAGAACTGCTGACCTGAACTTGATTTCGCCCACTAGTATGGGTCTTCCTGATCCGCCGAATTTTATACACGTCCTCGCGATTAGTTTGATAAGGTTGTAATTCGTTTATCAAAAGATAAGGCTACGTTCGCCTAGACACGTTGTCCTAGTTCAGGAGAGCTGTTAGATCATGACACGTTAGATCATGACATGCTCACTGTACACTTGGCTCAGTTTCAATTCTCGTTAAGATAAGCTTCCCCCCCCCCCTTCTCTCCATACCCGCTCCAGCACACACATACATCCTTGCGATCACGCACATACAGACACTCACTCAGACACACAAATTACCCGAACATAGACACACACGCACAGACACAACACAGATAAAACGCACAGTCACACACGAACTTGACCTCAACTCACCGAAAGCACGCACTCACACACTGGCACGGACACGGTCCGTTTCAATGACACACACACACACACACACACACACACACACACTCTCTCTCTCTCTCTAACATGCGCACCCGCGCGTATAATCTCTCCCTCGCTCTCTCGCTCTCTAACATGCGCACCCGCGCCTCTTATTATATATATATATATATATTATATATATATATATATATATATATATATATATATATATATATATCTAACATAGGCACTCGCGCATACTCTCTCACTCTCTCTCTCTCTAACATGCGCACTCGCGCATACTCTATCTCTCTCTGAGGCAGAGTGACATAGCTCACCGCGCTAGTCTGGTGATATGGGCAATTCTTATCCTTACAGCGATATATTTTATTACACATTGAACCAGGCAGAAGGAAGAACGGATACAAGGAGCACTGAATAATTTTGCACGAAGCTCCACATGGGAATTGTCGGAGGCACATGTTTACTCTGCTTTATGGTAGAATGTCGTAAAAACACCATATTTCAAAACACATGGATTCTAAGCCAATACTGATGTGGTTAACAATGGTCAGTCTGCAGAATTTATTTCAGAGAGATAATTGTGTGTTGTTGAGGTATCGCCCTCCACAACACTGCGCCTTGCGAGCCAGATGTCTTAAAGCTGATAAATATCGAAATATCAGACGCATGTTGTATCACTGCATCTCTTAACTGTTATTGCTCAAACAAAAGAAACAGTTAGACTGTTATGAAGACCCCTAAATTGAAATTTCAGCTTGGCTTGAAAAGTGGAATGGGTGCATTTTCATGTTTTTGAGTTCAGATGATTGATGAGCTTTTATAGCCGCTTCAAGTCTCCTTCATTAGTGATAAAGATACGTGAAAAATATTTGAAAAAAACAAAACCCACTGAGCTGCACTGTGGGTTCTGAGCCGGAGCGTGGGCCTACCCCACGAAGGTGAAGACCATTTTCATTACAACCAATGGACAAACATATTTATCGTTATAATGTAGTGCCTGTGGAACTGACGGTCGTGAGTTCAAACCATTCGTGGGATGTTTTTGTTTTTTTGGCTTGAAAACGCTCTCCGTCCACCCATCAGTAAAAGGACACCTAATTCAGTTCAGAGAGGTTTATATGCGGCAGAAGGAGAAGGACAGGCTGCGCCTTCCATCATGCAATGCCCTAGACACGGTGAATTTCTGGCAGTTCACTGACCCTACGGCCAAAAGGCTATGAGAACTTAACCCTTTTCTTAACACCCTACACCACAAGTATACAACAGGATGTTTGTTAACACAAAAAAGTGTAATTCAGTGGACATCAATGATCCACTGCGGTAGGTCAATCTTTCTAAAACAAAACGTACGGGTCACTAGTCACCCACGATATACTTGGTGCAAATATTAGGGTGAGGATTAATCCAAACTCTGTTCGCACGCGATACTTCTGCCACAGTCCTCTGCCATTTCTCATAATTAACTCCCTGGAGTTCTTTCCCTTGATTTTTGATCGAACTTTTTTTGTGAGTGGAAATTATCACATCTGAAAACATAGTTTTGTGTTACCAATGGAAACGTTTACTACAACAAACATAAACAAATGTATTTATCAAGAAAATAATTATCTGAGAAACTTCAATACTGTGTTGCAGAGTTATTGCTCAGAAAATGCGAAAAACTCGAAAACTGTTGAGAGTTAAACAAGCCACTGATTTTCCAAATCGCATAATTTTCAAAACTGCCATCAAAGGCGGTCAGATCCATGTCATCAGGTACCATCCCGCGCCTTCTCCATCTCAGCATCCCACCTGCTGAAGACGTTGTACAGCACCACCGCCGGCACAATAATCACCAGCCCGCCCAACGTGAAGCCTGTCGTCTCCGTGAACTCCGGCTGCCAGTACAGGAGGTCCTTCTCCAGGTCGAAGTTGAAGAACGTCCAGAACAGCGTGGCCAGAGGGGTCACCATGGCCTGCACCATGACGACGAAGACCGCTCCTTCGGCTCGCTGGATGAGCAGGAACTGGAAGAGGTTGCCCAGGCAGAAGGCTAGGATGAAGATCCAGGCTTTGTACGGCAGCCCGTAGCAGTCCTCGCTGGAGCTGAAGTTGCAGGCGAAGCCTCGGCGTAACCGGTCGGCGAAGTCTTCAAAGGAGCTGGCCTGCATCGCAGAAGGAAACAGGAAGTCATACGAAGAAAGAGAGGTTCGAACAATAGCAACAACGACGACGACGACGACGATGACAAAAAAGAACAGCAGCAACAACAACAAAATCCCACTCACGTCACATAAAACCACAGATATTTCGGTCTGTCCTAGTCGTTTGTAAAGTGTGACAAATAAAACACACACACACACACACACACACACACACACACACACACACACACACACAGAGAGAGAGAGAGAGAGAGAGAGAGAGAGAGAGAGAGAGAGAGAGAGAGAGAGAGAGAGAGAGAGAGAGAGAGAGAGAGAGAGAGATTCGTGAAAGTACAATAGTGATCTGTGACTTCGTATCTTCAGTGCAGGAAGAGAGGGTGGAAACATCTAGGTGTGGATTTGCAGATCTAGGGTAGAGGCGGTGCCGTCGACTTTTTGGGTCATAGACCCTTCATTTGGGCAATGCTTGGGCAAAGTGAGGAAACACGGCAACATTGCTCAGAAGAAATAGCGTTACCTCACCTCTATCCACAGACCTTCTCTGACTTTTTCATGTTGACTGAATGAACGATGCTTGGGGCAGAAGATCAGAAGGGGAAAGTATATATCTGTTAGCAGTGTTGACGGAAACAATAACCCCGTGAATGTTTAAATATGTTCGAGATGATTAGGCCTCAAAGAAAAGAGAGTGAGGGGTGAAAGAAGCGGAAATGAGTGAGGGGAGAGGGTGGGAAATAAAATGACTTGATGGAAGACAATGAAGAGAAGGGGAAAAATAGCAGCAGCAGCGGTAATAGTAGCAGTATCAGTACAAGCAGCAGCAGCAGCAGCAGCAACAGCAGCAGTAGAAGTAGTAGTAGTTGTAGCTGTAGTAGCAGCAGCAGCAGCAGCAGCAGCAGCAGCAGCAGCAACAGCAGCAGTAGAAGTAGTAGTAGTTGTAGCTGTAGTAGCAGCAGCAGCAGCAGCAGCAGCAGTAGAAGTAGTAGTAGTTGTAGCTGTAGTAGCAGCAGCAGCAGCAGCAGCAGCAGCAGTAGTAGTGTTAATAATAGTAAAAGCAGCAGCAGCAGCGACAGCTACAGTGTAGCCGTGATAACTGCAGCAGTAGTAACTATTAATGCGACTAGTTTTAACAGCAGTAGCAGTACAAATGGTAATCGGCGAATTAATAGCAGAAGGGGGAGGAGGAAGGGAGGGGGGTGAGGAAGGGAGGGGGGTGAGGAAGGGAGGGGGGTGAGGAAGGGAGGGGGGTGAGGAAGAGAAGACACGGAATAAGAAGAAATAATATAGGACCAGCACAATCATTACACAGGGTATGACTACGTGGCAACATTCTTCTCTTAACGCAATGAAATCACTTGGAAGTCACAGTGCCATCAGCACATTAGATAATGACTGACATTTACAGATAATTTACCACAGAATCACAGGTTAACCATAATCAAAATAGGCTTAGAGTTCATGAAATGAAAAGACAAACAGCATCGAAGTGTGAAAATGCTTATTTTCATGCACATCCTATCGGTCAACTGGTTAAAGCATTTCTACAAATATAAAGCAAAATTTGCCACACATAGAGCAAACGCAGTAAAAAAAAAAAAGAAAAAAGAAAAAAAGGGTATTCAGTTAAACAGAAACTACAATTTTACCAAGAACGTTTACAAATTTCACAATGTCACAAGTCAAACAAACAACACAGCGGACGAGCAAGCCATCAAATAATCACTAATAATAAACAACTTTTCAGAGAATATGGAGTACATATAACATAAATTGGTAACTAAGCTTTGAGGGTCTCTTAAGAAATCAGTATCCAATCAAAGTGACCAATCAACAAACAAACTTAAAAAGCGATGGGAGAACGCAGACCAGCACCACCACGGTCCGCACCAAAATTCAGTGGGCTCCACCTTGAGCCACATTCGATCTTCCCTTCAAGTTTCGTTCCAGTCGATTGTGTAAAATTCTTGTGAACTTGCTCACAACAGCGAACAGAGACGGGTGAAAACACAAGCCTGGTAGAGCTATGAAAAGAAGACGCTAAAACAAACAGTACTACAAACTCACAATCCCAATCAAAAAGGATAAACACCCCCCCCTCCCCCCTCCCCCCCCCCCCCCCCCGCCCGCCCTCATCCCCTTCTCACGGGGAAAACCCCCCGGCTTATAGCCAGTTTCTAAGGAAATCAAAAACAGACTGTTAAAACCAACATAATCGATGTAATGAATGTATCCACAGATAAACACGTTAACAAGCAATCAACTCACCATCCCAAAGAAAGGAATCAGGTCCACCCAGAAAAGAGGAAGCATCGTCAACAGCTGGAGAAACATGGTCCAAGTGACGAAGCTGAGTGACTGCGCCTGAAACACACGCGTATAATGTGCACTGATCGACAATGCCTTTTTTTTTCCTTCTCGGTTTACTCAAGATGTCAGTGCATGTTTACTGGTCCATTTTATACGCTACACTAGAGATGCTGAGGGGGACAGATCAGAATCATCGCTGGGTTCCGTTGCACATTGGTGGTTTTCAACACTCACAGTTGATCTGAATGGCTGTGTGTCGGCCTCCTGTTAAGGGGCTGTCTTTTTTTTATTTATCTATTTCATTAATCAATTTATTGTTTATTTTTTTTTCTGATTGCCCTTAAGCGAAATATCTGTCTTGTTTGCATAACAAAATGGCGTGGATTACCTACGTAAAGCTGAATCAGAGAGACTGGGTTGTTCAACCCTTCTGTAAGTTTTTTTTTTCTTTTTTTTTTTTCGTCTGTGACCTTTCAATCCCATACTAATATGTCTCGGGCAGCAAGCTATCTCGATATTGGTGCACATCTAACTCGGCGTTTATATCTGTTGAATAACTCAAAGCCCTTATCAGGTTCTGATCAATAGGACTTTTCACCATCGCCTTTGATAGCTCTCGTCTGCAATGACTCCGAGCTTATGTCCTTCTTCTTCAGACTTCACGTTCACAGCTTCAGAAAAAAAGCGTATCTCCGCAACGTCGTCAAGCTGATTGAACGGGGTGGTAAACAAAGCGTGTACGAATGATAACAAAGCGTGACAGACCTGCTCTGGGGCCAGCGCATAGCTCCAGAAGTGACGTCATCAACTTACGTCATAATGCTCATAGCCCACGCAACCATGGAGGCCACGTCAGGGTTACGAGCCATTTAAAAATATATTAGTTTAAAAACGGCAAAACTTCAAAATCCAAAGCGAGTCAAATAGTGAACCAAAAAGTCTGATCAAACACAACGTACATCAACAACTTCGTGAAGGCCAGATAGAATGAAATGGTTACGTCTTTGTAGACTGTTTTAGCTACAGCTGCTAAAGGCCCTGCCAAATGTTTCAGTTTTTTTTTTAATCTGTTGTTCATGATTATTCATACACTTTCTTTTAGTTCATTTTTTGAGCTCATATTCTTAGCTTTGACATTTTTGCTAGATGTTACAAATTCTTGAGATTTTTCAATGGAAATACTCACCGAGATACAGAGTTTTTTTGCACATGTCTGAATTGTAGACTACACACACACGCGCGCGCGCGCGCGCGCGCGCGCACACACACACACACACACACACACACACACACACACACACACACACACACACACCACACATCACTGATGAACACACACTTACTTGCCCTTTTTTGAGCTCTCTTTCGCACACGACAGCGTTAGCCGAGGCGGGAAGGAACCCCAAGGCAAAGATCAAAGGCCAGATGATACGAGCGAGAGAACTTTCGTCAGATGACGCCTTTCGGCTTCCGCTTCCGGTACTTCCGGGAAGATCCCAGATCTGGGGCTCCACTGTGATGAAGACGCCGACCAGGACCGCAGCTGTGCATCC
>CM031609.1:37266838-37269338 GCA_018398815.1 Conus ventricosus | reverse complement strand
TCGCTCAGCTACAGAACCAACGGAAGTGATCCAGGGCGCTTCCCCTCCATTTCGCCTGTTCTCCTTCCCCCCTCAAGATTTTCTATGGAACGACAAACGTCTTCAGAATGCCGCAGCGGTTCAAAGTGGCGGCACAGTACTATAGGTGGCATGTTTGTCAGTTTTTAAAATGAAAAAAAGAATGAGTGTATGGAAAACCGAAAAGCATTTAATATTGTATGGTGTAGTGTTTTGTGGACAAACATGTTGTGAGTGGAATGCATGGAATGTTGCTAAGTGTTGCTGTGGATTATTATAAGAACATCATGAGGGCCCATCATCATGAAGGCCCATCATCATGAAGGCCCATGTCTTTCAGAACGTTGGAATTCAATTCTTCCAACGCACAGAAGTAAACAAGATAAACGTAATTCTTAATTCTTTTCTACTTTCCGATGAGTGTGGGGGTGTAAACCAAAATGAAAACTTGTCGCCATTTTTCTGTGCATCTTACCCGATTGATCTTGAAGCATGTATGCTTTTGAAACGGGTACTCTTTGGTGAATACTCTCCTGAGACCCAACAAACAGTCTTTAAGAGATTTTGTTCAGTTGATGGTAATGATATTGTTCTGTCACAAGAAACGTCACAAGATTGACGGCATTAATGAGATGCTTTGTCACGAATGAGGATTAGAAGTAAATACACCAAAGACTAGAGTATTTTCTTCGAAATCATGAGAAAAAAAGCGTTTTCACTCCAAAAATGATAATCTTGAAGCAGTTGATATTTAAGTGCTTAGATTTAGAGTTGAGTCGAAGTCCAAATTTTCAAAAAGTTATAAAAAAAACAACACGTTTTTAGTGGGAACAAATCACCATGCTTGTTTATGAAAAGGTACTAAAAACAAATTCTTACACTTTAGATATTTTCAAATTTATCTCATAAACTTATTGAGTCAGCTCTGCTGTATTAATATAGAAAATAGCAAATTTTAGAAACCTGGAACTGATCATAATAATAATTGAAAATAAACCTACAGCAGCAACGCCACAGCGGTACGAATTCAAACGACACTGCTGTTAGACAAATGGAAGGCCTTGGAAGAAGAAAAGCACATTGTAAATATAAACCACGATCATTTTCCTCTGGTCACCTCAAAGTACCCACAGATCTGTTTCAAACTTGCTCAAGTATTTTAAGAAAGTGACTGAAAACCACATAGCTCTGATAATATTGAACCCAGTACGACTGACGTTTTTTTTTCCCCATTTTAAACATTTTTTATGGCCAAATGGAAGAACTATCAATCTGTATGTAGCAAAAAAAAAAAAAAAAAAAAGGGAAGTTTCCATTAGCAACGACAGTTCAGGTGAGAATATGTTAGACCAACTGAACAACCTCAAATCATGACAACTGAACAACCTCAAATCATGACAACTGAACAACCTCAAATCATGACAACTTTGTGTGTTCACCTTCTAAAATAATTCTCACACATTTTTATAATCAACAGAACATCGCGGTGGTGATGTTGTATTAATCAAGTTTAACATAAACCTGTTAAGACTGTTTGAGATTCACAAACGTTTCTAAGCGCGCCTTTTTGAGTAATTGCGTAGAAAACAATTTGAAAGACTCATTCATCAAACTTCGTAGGGTTCATTCCGAGGAAATGATGAGTGATTCATTCAGAAAGGGTTACGATTTTTTGGTTTACCACCCCATCCCCACACTCCTTTGTTAAACGACTCCCAGCCATGAGTTTGAAGTAGAAAAAGGACAAGTCCACTCTGCCGCTGCCGCTGCTGCTTTTGCTAATTTATTTTAAGCACCACAGAGAAAAATCGTATCAAGCATCAGAGAATGTGAGTTTTACATTCTTTCACCACATAAGCGCTTCGGCAAACAGGCAAACAGCCATAGCCGTGAACTTTAAAGAAAATATATGATCAATTCCGCAAATAGTGGAACTGAAAACATTCCGAGGCAGTACTCATGTGTGTCAAACAAGGCAGTGTTTCGTCGACACGTAATTTGACCACCTCGCCATATACGAACTTGGATGAATTTAGCAGATGTTTCCTTGAAGAGATACTTAACAAAGTGCACTGCTTGAACAATGGACGTAGTTTCAGTCGTCGTTTTGACAGAAACTGAACACGTAAAGCTGAATATTTCAGTAAGTCAAATACAAAATAGAGTTCATGGCTTATTTCACTCATACTACAATCCTTACATAATATTTTTTTTCTTTAAATCTGCAGCGGCAAGTAGTAGTAGTAGTAATAATAATAGTAGTAGTAGTAGTAGTAGTAGTAGTAGTAGTAATAACAGCACAGTGGAAATGACCATCGATATGGTTGTGGTTTTCTCTTGTTATTTTTCTTTGAAAGTGATTGTTTTTAAAAGAGCGGCAGTCGAAGCAGCAGTAATAGTGGTGCCAAAAATTGTTATTACTGTAACAGCAGCAGCAGCAACAGCAGCAGCAGCAGCAGCAGACCCAGTGCTAGCTCTAGTG
>CM031609.1:37249338-37251838 GCA_018398815.1 Conus ventricosus | reverse complement strand
TATATTTACACCTCTGCATGACGATGTGCACGGTGACAGATGGTCAGCGCGTTTGCCATCGGTCGTCAGTTCAAATCGCTTGTGACAGTGGAATTTTCACGGCTTGAAAACCCTCTCTGTCCACCCAGCAATCAACGAGAAAGATTAAAAAGAAAGAGTGAGAGAGATGGGCTCCGTCTTTCATCAGGCCATGCCTCAGACACAGCGAACCCCTTACAGTTCATTGTCCATTCCGTCACTGAACTGTGGGACTTTTATCTGAGTTCTGGTCTATAACTTGAACCTTTTAAGTACATGGTTATCATACAGCATGGCTGAGCAGTTTTTACGGTTTTAAAATTAAGAAAGAAAAGCGGTTAGTTATCGCCACAGATACAAACACATTACCATACAAAACAATGCATTTTGACCTCTTGGGTCTTCTTCAGGCAAAAACAATCAACAATTAGGACAGTGAAAATGAAAGAACAAGAAACCACTTATCTTCTCGTATTCGCCGCAAAATGGCTGTTGGATGAGGTTTTACGGTTTTAGTTTGATCATAACCCGGCCGATTAAGTAAGGTCCTTTAAGACTGAGTGCTGAGTAGCGGAACAGTTTTAAGGTATAGTTTTATAATAACCCGGCCGATTATGTAAGGTCATGTAACCGTGAATGCTGAGTAGCAGAGCAGTTTTAAGCTTTAGCTTTATACTAACCCAGCCGATTGAATAAGGTCCTTTAACGCTGAATGCAGAGTAGCAGAGCAGTTTTAAGCTTTAGTTTTATACTAACCTAGCCGATTGAATAAGGCCCTTTAACGCTGAATGCTGAGTAGCAGAGCAGTTTTAAGCTTTAGTTTTATACTAACCCAGCCGATGGAATAAGGTCCTTTAACGCTGAATGCTGAGTAGCAGAGCAGTTTTAAGCTTTAGTTTTATACTAACCCAGCCGATTGAATAAGGTCCTTTAACGCTGAATGCTGAGTAGCAGAGCAGTTTTAAGCTTTAGCTTTATACTAACCCAGCCGATTGAATAAGGTCCTTTAACGCTGAATGCTGAGTAGCAGAGCAGTTTTAAGCTTTAGCTTTATACTAACCCAGCCGATTGAATAAGGTCCTTGAACGCTGAATGCTGAGGAGCAGAGCAGTTTTAAGCTTTAGCTTTATACTAACCCAGCCGATTGAATAAGGTCCTTTAACGCTGAATGCTGAGTAGCAGAGCAGTTTTAAGCTTTAGTTTTATACTAACCCAGCCGATTGAATAAGGCCCTTTAACGCTGAATGCTGAGTAGCAGAGCAGTTTTAAGCTTTAGTTTTATACTAACCCAGCCGATGGAATAAGGTCCTTTAACGCTGAATGCTGAGTAGCAGAGCAGTTTTAAGCTTTAGTTTTATACTAACCCAGCCGATTGAATAAGGTCCTTTAACGCTGAATGCTGAGTAGCAGAGCAGTTTTAAGCTTTAGCTTTATACTAACCCAGCCGATTGAATAAGGTCCTTTAACGCTGAATGCTGAGTAGCAGAGCAGTTTTAAGCTTTAGCTTTATACTAACCCAGCCGATTGAATAAGGTCCTTTAACGCTGAATGCTGAGGAGCAGAGCAGTTTTAAGCTTTAGCTTTATACTAACCCAGCCGATTGAATAAGGTCCTTTAACGCTGAATGCTGAGGAGCGTTTCTGAAGAATTACTACTGATATCGGTCCTGTTGTTTTCATGTCGATCAGGGTGGAAACAATGTCGCTGATTGGTGATTTTCTTTCTTTCTTTCTGCGTACGCAGGCTGATACTCCTGCGGACACTCCCTGTATAGCCAGGCAGTGGAGTTTTGTGTGTATGACCCTTTTTTATCCCGCCATTAAGGCAGCCATACTCCATCTTCGGGGAAGCTGATTGGTGATTATGCTCATGATTCCTTCCCATTACAATTCGAAAATAAATAGAGAACAAAAATCCGCACTTATTTTACACCTTTAACAAACGTTGATATCACATTTGAATGTTGTTGTTTATAGTGTTGGTGTCTGTTGTTTTTTTTCAAACAACATTACCGTTTGCCATTTTGAACTGTTTCTTGCCGTGTCCGGTATAGGATGTCACGTGATCAGATTATGAACAAAGGTGATTGGTTGCATTCTGACAGCGTATCCCAGTTTCCATCACGGATCTGTCGTCTGAGGATTCTGTGCTGGCAGACAACAAGAAAAAGAACAGATTCGCCTCGGTGCTGCCCTGTGAGTACAGCCAAGGCTATCACACTGTTATTTTGACACTTACGAAATAACGTAACTATTCGGGCAATGACCCCCCCCCCCCCCCCCTTCAAACACACACACACACACACACACGCGCGCGCGCGCGCGCGCGCGCGCGCACGCACACACACACACACACACACAAAACACACACACACACACACAACACACACCACACACACACACACACACACAACAACAACACACACACACCCACAACACACACACACACACCAACCAACCTAACCAACCAACCAACAACAACA
>CM031609.1:37224338-37234338 GCA_018398815.1 Conus ventricosus | reverse complement strand
TGACCAATCAAGTGAGCAATACGATCGCCAGGAAAGACGGCAACCGTGAGAAGAACAGGGATCCCAAGCTCTTGCCAGGTAACAACACAGTTCAGTACGATGAAGTGTACTATCCCGTTTATAGATTATTCAAGGCCGTGTCATCCAATCAATATTGTTCACTCAATTTACTTATTTCCTTCATTCTTTCAATTTCTCACGAAGGCTGCATGCTATGTGTAATGTGCTGTCCATACCAACGGCCAAACTGGCCTTCTCTTCCGAAAGTTGATTACGTGTGTGTACGCAAGCCTAACATCTTACCACACACGTAACCTCGGTTTTCAGTCTCATTCGAAAGACTCTTTGGGAAATGGAGTCAGAACCAATGTTAACTCCGAGAGGAAAATCCCCTGTACCGAAACGGTCCAGCGGGGATTCGAGTCCGCAACCCCAGGATCACCAAAATTCCGAGTCAAGCGCTCTACCAATTGAGCTATTCCGGCCCCAATTTATAGTAATTACAGTTTAATATACTTGTTGCTCAACATAATATATTATGTTCGGGGGTCGGGAATAGCTCGGTTGGTAGAGCATCAAACTCATAGTCCTGGTGATCCTGGGGTTGTAGGTTCGTATCTCCGACAGGGCCGATTCAGTAGGGGAAAGGGGGGGGGGGGGGGTGTTCCTCTCGGAGCTAGCATTGGTTTCGACTACATTTCCCGAAAAGTCCTTTGAATGACACTCTAAACCAAGGCTGTGTGTGTGGACATATACAGATATTTTGCACACACGTAAAAGAAAAGAAACATCAACTTTTGGAGAGAACACCCGTTTTGGCTGTTTGGTATGGATAATACATGTACACACAGCATGCTTCCTATATGTAAACAATTGAAGAATGAAAGGGGGGGGGGGGGGGGTCTGAATGACTGATATTGACTTAGTTACACGAGAAACGACTGAGTGTAATGTTAGCAGGCAGCTCTTTAGTCAACTCTATCCAGGTAGGCGGACCAATGTGTAAGCACTAACCTGGACTGCAAAGGGCCTAGAGCTTGGTCTCTAACCGAGGATAGGCGCCAAGTAATTTCTCTTGATAGTGATCTTGATGATGATGACAATGCTACGAAATAGAGTAAACACCACGCAACGCGACCAAACAAAAGACAATAAATTTCGGCTATAACAAAAATATTATGTAATGCAGCAAAACATATGAACTGGTTGATCGATTGAGCAGTGCTCTAGTTGCTTGTTTGAATGACCGAACGTCCGATGGATTGATTCATTCTTGATTGGTCGGTTGATTTTTTCACTGATAGGTTGGTTGATGTGTTCTCTGAGCTGATGATAACATAATGCAGTATGGTTGCAATGTACTACGAGGTTATGCTACATATTTGGGTCGTTCGATTAAGTGTTTGATTGATCTGTTTTTCTCATAGCTGATGACCATCTGGCCTACCTGACAGATTACGTCAAGGATGGAGGACAGTACATCAACGCTGTCACATGCCGGTAAACACCTCTTTCTTTCTTGTACAATGTCTTAACTGTTGTACAGTTTTTGTAATGTATAGCGCAGTCGACCACACAGGGCCTTTTGAGGGCTAATCACACTTATAGGGGAAAGAACCGGTCACATTCTCGAAGTAAAACTGTCGCATCCTTGGGATGGATTACAACTTGTGGTTTGAATACATAATAGTCTTTCCCTAATCGGTTTTAAAGTGAGGTGACTAAAAAAGCGAAATTGAAAGCAAAAATCAAAATAAGAATTACTGCACTGCCAAAACGAAAGAACAAACAAATTAAAAAAAAAACCGCAACGTATTTCGACCCCTTTGGTCTTTTACAGCGGAGACAAACAATAACAAGACAATGACAACGAAGGATGAATAGACAGTTGTTTATCTCCCCACAGTGGGCGCAAAGTGTTCTTGCACCAAATTTGAGGAGATTTGATTCCCAGTCATCTTGTTAAAGTAGTATCCCTGTGAAGTACATGAAACCTGAAAGGACGATGTTTCCCTCATTTTTTTTAATCATAACGAGAAACCAAGTGTGTCCTTTTTCTTCATGTCACTGTTGCCAAGAGTTTGACATGTAACCAAAACGCATAAGACGATGAGGGAGTAATTCTGCCTGAGTAAAGTCGGCTTTGAAATTTGACCGTGGACAGGGTCACACGATTGATATCTTCTGTACAACGATTCAGTTCGCTCAAAAAGCTGAGTTGAAAACCAGCTGCCATCTATATTTACACATGAAACCCAAGCTAATTGTGTTGGTTGCTTTATTGAAAATCTGTAATTAATAAAAGCCCAGGGAAGTTCGGTTGTTCTAGGAAAGGTATAGTGTCAAAGTGTCTGAGACTGTGTCGAATAAACAGCACAGTATCTATGATCAAGCCTTTTAGATCACCAGGAAAGAGTCTTTGCAAAACGATTTAGAAAGGAACTGTTGTGCTCGGTGAACCAGCTCTGAATATAATATTTGACTCTGGGCAGCCTTGAATAGGCCCCCTCATGGGTGACCGGGTAAATTGTATTCGACATTGATTTCTGAGTCCAGTTCTTAATGATTTTTGTGGTTTATCTTCTTTTGGGAATACATACAAACACACATAATTATATATATATATATATATATATATATATTATATATATATATATATATATTTGTTAAAATAAGGTACTAAAAAGAGAAATCGACAAATTTGTTTCTAGCGGCGTTGCGCTGTCATCAGGATGGTTTTTGTTTGCCCACCGCCGATGTTATATAGCGTGTGGGCTCACGTTTGCGGTTGTTTGCACGTGCGGGTTGGCTGCACGTGTTTTTTGGGGCTTTCAGGTTTTGTTTTGGATGTGTTCACTAACAACGATTTCCATTTATGCCTGCAGTTGTTTACTATTTCTGTTTTGGTGTTTAAAGTTGCTAAGTGTGGTTTGCATAGTATTAACCATTTTCAGTTAAACATAGGTTGCACCTTTTTGAAACATTGCTGTATGGTGATGCTCTTTTTATGATTTTCCAGGATATATTGTAGCTTGTTTTTGCGTCTTTAAGTTTCCAGATATATTTGCTCAATTCTGTTTGGTTTTTGTATTTTTCTTTATTAAATGACTGTTTGTGGTTTGCATATCTGGTTTTGAAGTGGTTTTCAGTGATCCCTATGTATGTTTCTTTTTCATTTTCTGATGTCACAGTAGCCTGGTATACAATGTTGTTGTGGAGACATTTATTGTCTAGTGGGCACTGCTCTTTTCTGGTGCAATTGCAAGATTTCCTTTCTTCACCCTTCTTTGCTGTGTTGATTTTCATTTTGTTGGATGCGTCAATTAGGTTTTTAAGGTTGGGCATACATGAGTACGATAGTTTGACAGTGTTTTTGTTAAATATTTTGGACAGTTTGTGTTCTTTTGGAAATGAAGTTGTTAAAATTTTGAAGAATTCTTTCCCTATGTTTGTTTTGAGTTTCCCGTCGTATGGGGGGTTATACCATATGATTTTTCTTTTCTATTTTTCTTGCTTTTGTTTGTGTTGTTGTCTGGGTTGTATTGTAATTTGTAATTGTATCCACTTGTTTGTAGTGCCTCCTGGTATTCTGCTGCTGCATTGTTGAACACTCTCTCATTGCATGACAAGTTTGATAGCCTCTTGTTTATGCCATGGGGTATGGTCTTTAATACAGATGGTGGGTGGTTACTTTTGGTGTTTAAACACCAAAACAGAAATAGTAAACAACTGCAGGCATAAATGGAAATCGTTGTTAGTGAACACCATCCAAAACAAAAACCTGAAAGCCCAAAAAAACACGTGCAGCCAACCCGCACGTGCAAACAACCGCAAACGTGAGCCCACACGCTATATAACATCGGCGGTGGGCAAACAAAAACCATCCTGATGACAGCGCAACGCCGCTAGAAACAAATTTGTCGATTTCTCTTTTTAGTACCTTATTTTAACAAATGTTGCTCCCCAAGGGGTTGAGCACTCAAAAAATCATTTTGGGTTATTTTAATCACTTGATCTTAATCGCCTCACGTTAAAAGCACTGTGACCTAAAAGATTTTAAAATGGAAGAAATCAAATTTAGCAGCCCAACAAAAAACATACCTTTTTCCAATCCGCAATCTCCCTAAAAAAAATTAATAGAACAAACTGAAAAATTCATACACATATGAGATGGAAAGCATTCTTTTTTCTGAACCCAAACGCAAAAAAAGAGGATAAAAACACCTACAAATTCAAATCATGGCAAATCACCACCAGCCATAGACGAAATAAAAACCCTTTGAAGATCAAATGAAAAGAATGAAAAACCAATATTGAATTCAAAAATCTAACAACGGTTTCCAAACAACACTAAAAAACAAATAAAACAAAAATACAAAATGCAAAAAAAATTTGTGAAGGCTGATAAAACTAGCAACTACTACAAAATGGAACCAGAAGAATACTCTCAACTCCTTGACAAAACATCCAGAAAAACTACAAAAAACCCGACAAAAAATACAATGCAGTATCCGCACTAAAGAAAAAGAACTTGCAGAGCGCATAGACCTAAGTGACAGGATAGAAGCGACAGCAACAAAAAAGTTTTCATAAAAACTCAAGACCACAAGCCTAATTTTCATAACAATCCAACATGTAGACTAATAAACCCATCCAAATCTGAATTGGGCAAAATAAGCAAGAAAATTCTGGAAAAAATAATAAAGAACGTAAAAATCAAACTCTGAATACAACCTCTGGAAGAACACATACGAAGTTATCCAATGGTTCAAAAAAACTCAATAAAAAAAATACAGTATTCATCACATTTGACATATTTGCCTTTTTAAACCCATCTATAATGAGGAACTACTCACCAAAGCCCTGAAGTTTGCCAGTAACCACACAGACATAACGGGGTCAGAAATGGAAATCATTCTCCCAACACCAAGAAAACATAACTACACAGCAAAAATAAAACCTGGATCGGGAACACCAACAGAAATTCAAACATTCGACGTAACCATGGGATCATATGATGGTGCAGAAACATGTGAACTGGTCGGACTATTCTTGCTGTCCAACATCAAGAAAAAACTCGGAAACAAGTCGGACTATACAGAGACGATGGCCTTGCTGCACTGACCAACAACCCAAAACCATCGAAAACAAGAAGAAAGAACTATGCAAAATCTTCCAAAACCACAACTTAAAGATTCCCAAATTTGAAGAAAACAAAAAGGTAGTGAACTACTTAGACATAACATTGGGATCTAAACAATCACATATAAAACATACAAGAAACCCAACGACACACCTCTTTATTGTAAACACCAAAAGTAACCACCCACCATCTGTTTTAAAGACCATACCCCATGGCAAAACAAGAGGCTATCAAACTTGTCATGCAATGAGAGAGTGTTCAAAAAATGCAGCAGCAGAATACCAGAGGCACTACAAACAAGTGGATACAATTACAAATTACAATACAACCCAGACAACAACACAAACAAAAGCAAGAAAAATAGGAAAAGAAAAAATCATATGGTAAAACCCCCCCATACGCGGGAAACTCAAAACAAACAAAGGGAAAAAATTCTTCAAAATTTTAAACAACTTCATTTCCAAAAGAACACAAACTGTCCAAAATATTTAACAAAAACACTGTCAAACTATCGTACTCATGTATGCCCAACCTTTAAAAACCTAATTGACGCTTTCCAACAAAATGAAAATCAACACAGCAAAGAAGGGTGAAGAAAGGAAAATCTTGCAATTGCACCAGAAAAGAGCAGTGCCCACTAGACAATAAATGTCTCCAAACCATTGTATACCAGGCTACTGTGCCCATCAGAAAATGAAAAAAAAACCCATACAAGGGATCACTGAAAACCACTTCAAAACCAGATATGCAAACCACAAACAGTTCATTTAATAAAGAAAATACAAAACCAAACAGAATTGAGCAAATATATCTGGAAACTTAAAGACCCCAAAAACAAGCTACAATATATCCTGGAAAATCAAAAAAGAGCATCACCATACAGCAATGTTTCAAAAAGGGCAACCTATGTTAACTGAAAAATGGTTAATACTATGCAAACCACACTTAGCAACTTTAAACACCAAAACAGAAATTAAATAAACAACGCAGGCATAAATGGAAATCGTTGTTAGTGAACACATCCAAAACAAAAAACCGAAAGCCCCAAAAACACGTGCAGCCAACCCGCACGTGCAAACAAAACCCCAAACGTGAGCCCACACGCTATATAACATCGGCGGTTGGGCAAACAAAAAAAACCCTCCTGATGACACGCACGCCGCTAGAAACAAATTTGTCGATATTCTCTTTTTAGAACCTTATTTTAACCAATGTTGCTCCCAAGGGGTTGAGCACTCAAAAACTCATTTTGGGTATTTTAATCACTTGATCTATATATATAATAAATATATATAATGGCCTTCCAGGTCTGGAACACATAAGCTTTTCTACCAAAAAGGCAATCATGTTACAGATAATCTCTCTTCTTCGTCTTCTTCGTCTTCGTCTTCGTCTTCTTCTTCTTCTTCTACTTCCCCCCCCTTCTCCTCCTCCTTCTCCCCCCTCCTCCTCTTACTTTGGCAAAAGAACAATCCCCATTTTCACAAGATCTGAAAAAAATCGTCAAAGAATTGAGAAATGAAAGTTACTGTGTTATTTTCAACTGCTTTTACTTCTGACGTGTTTTGTTTGTATTCGTCTTTGACTTTTTCATTAGTTATCAACAGGAAAAGTGTATTTCTCAACAATGACGAGTTAGATCTCCTTAACATACATTCTTCATTAGTTTTCAATAAATTTCAAGGTAGTTATTACGTGGTCTTTCTTGTATTCGCATTTAGTTTCTTCAAAAAAAGAAAAAAGTTTTGACATGAGGTAAGTAAAAAAAAAGGCAAAAAAAATCGAGTCATGTATACCTATGACAATCTTGATTATAAGTATCCTCAAAGATTCATTTTGTTAAATGAACCATGCTATTAGCTTTTTCTCTACCTTTGAATTTGTTGATATCAATGTTGTATTAAGCTTCCACTGGATTATATCTTGAATTTATGTCTCGAACAATTATTACATTATTAGGCATTGGAGTCTTATTCGAGAGCAAAAATATGAATGAGTAAAGCGCTCGGTAATGTTTATATAAATTGACCCAAAAAAATGTTATAATTGAGGCCGAAAAAAAGAAAATCTGAAAAGAAACCAAAAGGGCAATTATACAATAACAAGTGCAGCACCTTTTTTTAAAAACTAAACGAAAGGTAAAGTCCATGCTTGTGCCGTGTGATGTAGACATTCCCAAATCCCCTGGGAAGCTGGTTTGACGCAACTTCCGCTTCCTCCACGCGGTTGATTTCTGGAGACTGGTGTACGGGAGCAGCGTCAGCGCTATTGTCTCCCTTAGCTCGCCAGACGGGAGGGAAAAATCGATGTGGAGCAACTTGACGTCCCCATCGTCCACATTTTTCATTGCTTTCTTCGTCATAATCGTCATTTTCCACCCCCCCATTGCCCCCTGCTTTTTTTATTTTTTTTTTTTTTTTAATTTCAAATAACTTTGTTCTTGCTTCTAAACCGTGCCCCATTTAGAATTTCTTAATCATTTGATCCCCACCCCACTACGTCATACCTCCGCATCCAACACCCCCCCCCCCCCCCCCGATTGTGAAATTGCTGCTTTCTACTGCGCTGCTGCTGCGACTACTACTAGTTTTTTACTAATACTATTAGACTACTACTACTGCTCCTGTTGCTGCCCTTGCTGTTGCGCTACTGCTGCTGTTGCTGCTGTGCATTCTACTATTTCGACTTCTACTACTATTACTGCTACTACTACTACTACTATGCTACTAGTACACTACCCACTGCTACTGCTGCCGCTGCTGCGCTACTATACTATACTGCTGCTGCTGCTACTACTACTACTAACGCTGCTGCTGCTGCTACTACTACTATATCCACACCGCCACTGTAAAGTTTTCTTGCTTCTCTATCTCTAATGATTACCACTAAGTGGACCGTTTTTGTTACTGCAGCCTCGCCACTTAGGAAAATACATGAAGCCCAACAACGAAGTACCCCCGATAAATTCTCTACGCCAAGCTGTGGTAATCCAGGTACCCGCTGCGTTGTGACGACTTACCCTTTTATCTAAACAGGGAGAGCACTCGACGTGTCGCCCCAGACCGTCACTGGCCACACTGAACATTGCAGTACAGTACAGCACAATAGGGTGTGATACCAAGTACAGTACCCCCCTGCAATACAACGCAAAAAGGCAAGAACATGCCATAGCATGCTATACTGAAGCATACCATACAATGCTATGCCATACCATTCTATACTAGAATTATTATACTATACGAAACTATGCGAGCCGATAGAGAAACAAGAGTGGCATTAAACTACTCATTATTCTCTTCTTTTTCTTCTTCGTGACTTGTCAGACTTCCTGGACAGACAGCTGATCACCGACAGTAATTAATAAGTCGTCCAGTTTACAGTATGCTGTACTACACTGCACTGCACTGCACTGCACTGCACTGCGCTGCACTGCGCCACGCTACGCTGCGCTGCGCTGCACTGCACTACACTACACTACACAATACACTACATTTCACTACACTGCACTACACTACACCACACTACACTAAGCTAAGCTATTCTAACTACCTACACTACACTATGCTACGCTACAATATGGATACTATACTATAGCATACTGTAATATATATATATATATATATAATATATATATATCTCCATCTATCTATAGTCTAGATGCTGTATTGTACATACTGTTCTAACCATATTTTACTGAACCATACCATACTATATTACACTCTGCTGTAGTAAAGTATAGCATAGCATAGCATAGCATAGTATACTATAGTATAGTACAGTACACTACAGCATTGTGTAGTGTCATGTAGTGTATTACACTACACTACACTACACTACACTACACTACACTGCTCTGCTCTGCTCTGCTCTGCTCTGCTCTGCTCTGCTCTGCTCTGCTCTGCTCTGCTCTGCTCTGCTCCGCTCCGCTCCGCTCCGCTCCGCTCTGCTCTGCTCTACTCTACTCTACTCTACTCTACTCTACTCTACTCTGCTCTGCTCTACGCTATTCCACTCCACTCCACTCCACTCCACTCCACTCCACTCCACTCCACTCCACTCTACTCTACTCTACTCTACTCTGCTCTGCTCTGCTCTGCTCTGCTCTGCTCTGCTCTGCTCTACGCTATTCCACTCCACTCCACCCACTCCACTCCACTCTACTCTACTCTACTCTACTCCACTCCACTGTACTCTACTCTATCTACTCTACTCTACTCTACTCTACTCTACTCTACTCTACAGTGAGGCATTGTGATGGTTGCAGCCTCCCTGCCAGTTTGGCCGCGCCAGGAGGGAGAGGTGATGGAGGCGTCTCCCTATTCCATCCGCCTGCAGTCAGTGTCTGTAGTCACCGATTCCCTCGTCACCTACAACTTGTCCCTGCACAAACAGGTAGCACGTGTGTGTGTGTGTGTGTGTGTGTGTGTGTGTGTGTGTGTGTGTGTGTGTGTGTGTGTGCGCGCGCGCGCGTGCGCCCTATGTGTACACAGAGAGAGAGAGAGAGACTCAAGACTCAAGACTCAAGACTCAAAAACTTTATTACTCAAGGATAGAGATTTTAGGCAGTGCCTATTCTTCCAATCTGTCCTTGCTATTCTACAACATTCAACTAAACAGACTGCACATATTAATGACAGAAACATTGAAGAATATAGCAACATTATAATATTAACATTAACAATAGTAATAAGAATAATAATTATAAGGGAAAAAAAAAATCCATTACAAAATTACTCAAACACAATCAGACACGTACGCGCGCGCGCTCACATGCATGCACACGCCCACACATACACGCATGCATGCGCATACCCACGTCCCCCCCCCACCCACAACTCACACACACAACACACACAC
>CM031609.1:37215304-37224238 GCA_018398815.1 Conus ventricosus | reverse complement strand
TTTAGCTCTTGATGCTGACTGTTGTCGTTGTTCAATAGACATTGTGATGACATCTGATTTTTGCTGACTGTTGTCTTGTTCAATGACAATTTTAGTGACATCAGTCTTGATGCTGACTGTTGTCTTTGTTCAATAGACATTGTGATGATATCTAGCTCTTTATGCTGACTTTTTGTCCCATTTATTCAGTCCTACGCTAATTTTTGTGCTTGGTTAATATACCTTGTCGTTCCATTCCTTTGTTTCGTGCCGATCGTCCTTTGACTGTGACGGTTTCTTTGAAGAAAGTCAGGGTTCTAAAAGCATGTATTCTTTCTTCCTTTGTTCGATTGAAGGAAGATTTAAAAACGAAAAAAAAAAGGATGTGAGAGGAATTTTTAATGAACGATGTGAAAGAACGAAGACCCCAAAAGACGGGGTTAAAAAAAAAAAGAAAACAAGGGAAAAAAACCCGGACAGTAAAGGGTCAGATCCCATTTCTTGAGCCTGTTCAGTTTCGAAAAAAAAAAAAAAAAAGGGGGGGGGGGGGAAAATTAAAAAAAATTTAAAAAGGAAAAAAAGGCCAAGGGAAAAAGATTGTGCGGTCAAACTAATGTCATATCGTTTCCAAGGATTGTTTCTCATGCGCCGCGGGTGAGATGAAACACGGGTGAGGAGTGGGGCGGGGGTGGGGGTGGGTGGGGGGCGGCGGGTAAGAAAAACGGGTAGGCCCGGGGGATTTGGTGGAACGCGCTGTAAAGGGGGGGGGGGGGGGGGGGTGGAACACATTGGCGGGAGGGAAAGGAAAGAGGGAGGGGGGAGGGAGAGGGAGGAGTGTGTGGCAAGCTTAGTCCCAGCATCAGGTGACATAAAGACGGTCTGAGTCAGCAGCTGACAAAGCCCAGATTGTGCACTTCAAAGGCGACAACGACAGTGTATGGGCCGGTGTCGTATATATTTGTTGCCGTGGAATTGTATCGCAGCGACAGCATTTCACGTGAAATTTTTTGCAGCGACCATTATTTGCTGGAGAAAAATTGTTTGCGCGCAATTTTCACGCGAAAAAATGTTCCTATTGAATTTGTGCTGTCCTAAATACTGTCGCTGAAATTTGCGAAGTTTTTTCGACGGAAATGTGAAAAATATGTAGTAGTGATTTCTGTGCTTGCGACCATTTTCACGTGAAAATCTTCGCTAGAGTTGCAAAATTTTCCTGTGAATATGGTCGCAGCGTTAATATTTCAAGCGACGTTTTTTCTGCAAAGTGAAAAAAAACGTTTCCTTTCGGTTTAAACGTCAAATTTTTACAGAAAATAATGCAGCCCGCATAATAAAATAAAAAATTGGTCGCAAGTGATTTTTTTATCATAAATTTTTTCGCGAAAGTCAAAATTTCCTTTTGTGTTGGTGTGTGTGTGGTGTGTGTGTGTGGGGTGTGGGTGTGTGTGGGGGTGTGTGTTTGTGTGTGTGGTGTGTGTGTGTGTATGTGTGTGGGTGTTGTGTGTGGTGTGGGTGCGGCGTTTGTGAAGCGTTGAGTGTGTGTGTGTGTGTGTGTGTGTGTGTGTTGTGTGTGTGTGTGTGTGTGTGTGTGTGTTTTGTGTGCTGGGGAAATTGAGGTTTTATCAATATCGTAGGCTAGGACATTCAGCACAACGAAAGTAGGGGAGATTTGGGTAAGTTAGAACCCTAAGAAATGCAAACCCTATCTCCTTCATAATTTCACTTCACTCAAGGTTAAATTTTGTTAAGCTTACCAAAAAGAGCTTCATTATAGTACAGCCTGAAATGGCTATCTTTATTTAAAAATTTTAATAAGAAAAAATAAAATTCTAAAGAAAGGAAGCCACTTTAGGGAATTTATTTCGGGTTTTAAAAGGACCCGGTGTGGTTAATATTTGGGCCCCGGCCGGGGCCCATATTCAACCGACAGCATTGTCATAAACCCAAAAACCCAATATTGGTTTGCTGTTGGCCATAAAAAATGTGGAGCTTGTTCGATAATCATTTAAAGACCTACGGTCTCAAACATTCTAAACTAATTAAAAGTAAATGATTATCCTTATTGTAGAAAGAAAACAAAACATAATAGGTCTAATAGCTATACAAGCAAATTTGAGAAAAGTACTTTCAGTTGTTTGCTTTAATTGCAGTGCTTTGGGCACTTAAATCATGAATTTTCAACGAGTCAAAGTAACCTTTTTAGTCCAGTAACCCAAAAGTTATCGACGCTATGCAGAGTTCAGGCATATTTGGCTTTGTTTTACTGCAGTTTCAAAGGCATTTCAAAGTCCAAGGAACCGTGAATTTGAAATCAATTTTAAAGATTTGGTTGAAAAGGATAATCCATTTCTTTTCTAAAGCTTTTATTAGTTTAATGAAAAACAAAACCAAGAGAAAAATGAAAACGTGACGTTCAAAATGGGTTTTCTTTCATTACGTCGGTTAAGGCACTAAAGGCCTAAATATAACTGGTTCAAAATGGGAAAAATAACCCTTTATATAAAGTATCTTTTGTTTTGGATGGCTTCTTTGAAAGAAGACAAACGAATTAATGTTCGAAAACAAAAAGAAAAACATTCAAAGCACCGTCAAAATTATTTGCATATGGTTTCTTCTAAATATTGGATTTCCTCATTGTGATGCAGTGCATGCATGCGCACGACACACCACACACACAAAAACACGCACAGCACACGCACACACACACACACCATACAAACACACATTCAGGCTCTAAACAAATTTTATGATCACTGAGAAAAAACAACGCTTCAACTTCTAATGAAGTGGGATAAAAATGATCACAAGTAGGCTTAAATTGGTATGGCCCAACTTGCCCATCAGGGGGAGTTTCTTATCCATTTTAAACCATGGTCATTAAAAATCCTCTACATGACAGACCCTCAAATAATTTCTCTGTGTTTGTTCAAGGGCGTTTAAATATGTTGAATCGTTGAAACAGAAAGCAAAACAATTCTATTATTTTAGCCATGTCTTTGATTTAACAGAAACCACGAAAAGGGAAAGAATATACAAAATGTTTAAATGCTTACTGTGGTATCTTTCCGCGAAGGCCATGGTTTTCTGCAGAGGAAGCTAGCATGTGCAATGTAGCCCCACAAAGATCTGAACTTATCCCCGTCATAGTTTTCTCAAATTAGCCACCAGCCCAATTTATCTACTGGCCCAGCATTAAAAATCTTCCCTTACAGGGTAAAAACGAAAAGTAACTAACTTTCAAGTAGGTCCCAATTCTGGACAAGACACATTACCTTCTAACGAAGATTCTAAAAATGGAGTGACTGATGGCGGCGAACGAAAGTAAAATTTAGAAATAGGTTTGTTTCTTACGCAATGAAATTGAAAACAAAGCACATGACAAGACACGATTTATTTCAAACCACTTGGTCTTCTTCAGGCGAAAAATAAAACACATTTAACATTTGGGACAGTCCAAACCCAAAGAACGGAAAACGAAAAAAAAAAAAAACGAAAAATGACTCATCCGTTGTTGTCCATGTGGTGGGGAGAATAGCCGGTAGGCGGAAATGACATGGGGGATTATGGGAGAGGAAAAAGGAGGGGGGGGGGGGGGGGTTGCGTAGGGGGAGATGTGTGTGTGTGATATGATAGGGTTGTGTGTCTAGTTTATTGGGATGGTGTGATATCTTTGTGATGGTTGTGGTAATGGTGGATTGATAATAATGGTAAGGGGAAAAAAAAAGGGGGGGGGGGGGGGGAACTGAGGAAAAAAAAAAAAAAAGGTTTGGGTGAATAAAATAAATGATTTCATTGGGTGATGAAAGAGGTAGTGGTAGTTATGCGTGGGTAGTTGAGAAGGTGTGTGGGTAATGTTAGGGAGGGAAGGGGATGGAAGTAAATGGGTGATAAGGTATGATCGGGGGGGGGGGGGGGAGCGGGGGGGGGTGAGGTGGAGAAAAAAAATAAAAATAAAAAATAAAAAATAAAATAAAAGGGGGGGGGAGAATGGGGGGGGGGGGAGGAGGGTAATGTGTTTGGGGGGGGGGGGGGGGGGGGGGGGGGGGGGGGGGAAGGGGAAGAGAGAGCTCATATCTCATCATCCACTATGGGTGGGGGGTGGGGGTGGGAGGTTCATATAAATGGTGTTGTTTAAAAAAGTGAACAATGCTGTGGGATGATGTTCATTGCAACAGGTGAAATAATGTGTTGGCATCAATATGCTGATGTTTGTTGAGAGAAGATAGCAGTGATCAATGAAAAACAGGGTATCATGTGTTGCACACACACACACACACACACACACACACACAACACCACACACACACACACACACACACAAAGGTGGGGAGATGGGGGACCACATATAAACATTGTTCTGGGTGAGTTAAGATCATGTGATCATAGTGAGACTAACTGTGGAGAGTTTTCCACACACATATTTACTCACACATACACTCATCACACACACACACACCACACACACTTTAAAAAAAAAATTATTATCATCAATCAGTCACTGATAGGTGATGATCATATGATGATCATATGAACTGATAGGTGATGATCATATGATGATCATATGAACCCCCCCCCTCCCCCCCCCCCCCCCCCCCCCCCCCCCCCCCGATCATACCTTATCACCCATTTATTCCATCCCCTTCCCTCCCTAACATTACCCACACACCTTCTCAGCTACCCACGCATAACTACCACTACCTCTTTCATCACCCAACGAAATCATTTATTTTATTCACCCAAACCTTTTTTTTTTCCTCAGTCCCCCCCCCCCCCCCTTTTTTTTCCCCCTTACCATTATTATCAATCCACCATTACCACAACCATCACAACGATATCACACCATCCCAATAAACTAGACACACAACCCTATCATATCACACACACACACCTCCCCCACGCAACCCCCCCCCCCCCCCCCCCCCCTCCTTTTTCCTCTCCCATAATCCCCAATGTCATTTCCGCCTACCGGCTATTCTCCCCACCACATGGACAACAACAGATGAATCATTTTCGTTCTTTTTTTTTCGTTTTTCGTTCTTTGTTTTGTACTGTCCCAAATGTTAAATGTGATTTTATTTTTTCGCCTGAAGAAGACCCAAGTGGTTGAAATGCATCGTGTCTTGTCATGTGCTTTGTTTGTCAATGTCATTGGCGGTAAGAAACAAACTCATTTCTAAATTCTAACTGAAGGCTAAAAAACATCTTTCATTGGAGAATTGTTTGTTGCAGCCTAGTTGGTTGTACTTTCTTTTTTATACAAGGGGTCCATTTCTGCTTACTTATAAAAGAGTGAGTAGAGCTCTCTGCATTGATAATTTTTACTTACTCTTTCATAGAAAGGAAAACTGTGTAGGGCCCTTTTAAATGAGTCACAATTAGCCCTTTGTGAATTATCATCATCATCATCATCATCATCATCATCATCATCATCATCACAAATAACAAGATGCTCTGCGATCTGTGATTTTATGATTCAGCCAGCACACACACACCACCACACACACACACACACACGCACGCACGCACGCACGCACGCACGCACGCACCACGCACGCCACGCACCACACACACACACACACACACACACAACAACACACACACACTGCCGACAAAGCTGGATCTTGAACCTCTGAAGTCTTGCGGAAGAAGACCGAACCGAAATTTTCAAAAGATGAAGTTCCTTTTGACCAAGATGAAAGACATGTGTTCGTTTTGTGATGCCGCGAAGTTAAGAAGTAAAAAGTTCACATAGTCCAATAAGGTCGAAGCGGTTAAATAGCTAATGACGAAAATTTATCAAATATCATTGTCATAATTATTTCTCTTTGTTCGTCGTACACTATTTAGGCCTATTAATAATGAGCAGTCCAAAAGCTGCAACTTGTAATAAGTATACTATAATGCCATGGAACTACTACACATAATTGTTTTTGTTTTTTGTTTTGTTTCTTCTTTAAAATAAAATTCAAATCAGAAATTCGAAGATATTTGAGGTAGAAGGAAAGGAGTTTTAAGAGTTGGGTGTAGCATGTAATGAATTAGGATATTCATAATATAAGAATGCGGCTATTATACGATTTTGTGTCTCTCGTTTTCTTCCCATGACTATCCATATGTCTTCCCATCATTATCCGTATTGACATTCACATAGCCCTGTTACCCTATTATGTAATATTATGGGGATAATTATATGATTTGTTCCCTCGGCTTTGACCTCCCCTCTGCCCCATCATCTCTGACTATCATACCCCTTCAACGGGTTTGTGTCCCTCCTGTATCTCTGACCAATCATACCTCCTTCAACGGTTTGTGTCCCTCCTGTACTGTAAGGGAGTGCATGAGTGAGGAAATGTATGTGTGTGTGTTTGTGTGCGTGTGTGCCCAGGCATGCGTATGTACATGCGTGTGTGCGTAGTCTCTCTCTCTCTCTCTCTCTCTCTCTCTCTCTCTCTCTCTCTCTCTCTCTCTCTCTCTCTCTCCACACACACACACACACACACACACACACACACACACACACACACACACACACGTGGAACACGTAAACGCGCATGCGCGGGAATACACCAACAAACTCAATCACGCATAAACATATCTGCAAAGACATTGTTGCGTAACTTGCAGGTTTTTGGGGGGAAAGTTTTAAAGGGTTCTATTAAATTTGTCGGGGGAAAGAGTATCGTCCCACAGAAGATTTTTTAAGGGGGCGGGGTATGAAAAGTTTTCTGGGGACCCTAGGAAGAGAGAGAGAGAGAAAGAGAGGAAGGAGAAGGAGAGGAGAGGGAGAGAAGAGAGAGAGGAAAAAAATAGAGAGAAAGAGGGAGGGATAAAGAGAGAAATGAAAAGGGGGGGGGAAAGGGAAAGAGAGAGAGACAGAGAATGAAAGAGAGAGGGAGGGAGGGAGGGGAAAGGGAGAGAAAAAAGGAGAGAGAAGAGAAGAGAGAAGATGGGGGGGGGGGGGGGGGGGGGGGAGGGAGAGAGAGTTTTGGGGTGATTAAGGAACAAAGAATCACAACATATTTGACATGAATGCATTGTTTCAGGCCCCAAAACCCACACCCCACATACCCATACACAAAACCCAAACACACACACACACACTCACACACACACACCCCCCACACAACAAACACACCAGGGACGCACACACACACCCCAAAACAAAACCACACACCCCACAACACACACACACACACACACACAAAAACCCACACACACACACTGTCAGGGCCCTCTCCACATACACGCAAAATTTGCTTCCCCGCCAGAGAGAGAGAAAAGAACGAGAAAAGAGAGAAGAGAGAGAGAGAGGAGAAAACCCAAAACAGACAGACAGACAGACAGACAGACAACAGACAAACTGACAGACAGCAGAAAAAGAGGGGGGAGGGAGGGGGGGGAAAGGAGAGACCCAACTAAACCGACATTTTGAGGGAAACAGAGTGAAAACTAAAAAAGAGTAAATCAAATAAGGGGGGGCGAAACATAAGGAAGAATGACCCAAAGAAAAACAAATAGGGGAACAGAAAAAATAACCGACAGTCAAGCAGACACAAAAAAAAATATGGGACGAAAAAAAATTTGGGGGAAACTGATACGTAAAACCATGAAGAGGGGAGGGGGGGGGCAGATTTGGGGGGGCGAGACCGAACATGTTTTTCAAAGGGGTCGTATTTTTTAAAAAAAAAAATACTTTTCCCCAAAAGCGACAACTTTTCTAGGGCAGAAATTTTTTTTACATGAAATGCGTCGCTGCGACATGATTTTTTTTTTTTGGGCCCGACACGTTTTTTGGGGGACTTTTCCCTCGTGAAATCCGGTCGCGCTAAAAAAAAAAAAAAACCCAATTTTATGAAATTATTTTCGTTTCGGCGAAAATTTTTTTCCATAAACCCCAGCTGCAGTTTTTCCCCGGGGAAAATTTACTGCCCGCTGCGACAGGGATTTTAAAGCAAACAGTATTAAAAACGACCCGGGCGTAAAACCAGGCCCTAGAAAATTAAAAGAAAAAACCCCCCGATTTTTGTCAAAAAATTTCCCGAGCAGAGACGCATTGCTTAATAATTTATAAACCGACTGTGCGATGCCATTTTCCCCCAACTGGGGGCCCGAGCAAAAGTCAATAGGGGTGGGGAGCCTGCGGGGGCAAAAAAAAGATCGTTTTTTAACTCAAGGGCGATTTGGGCTCCCAAAGGGCCCTCAAATTTCCACCAAATTTGTTTTTGTGGCCCCTTTTCCCCTCTGTTTTTTTTTTTAAAAATAAATTTAAAAAAGAAAGCCCCTACAAATTCAAAAAAAACTGCGCCCCAAGGGACGTTTTTTTTAAAATAGGCCAACAGGGACAAAAAGAGCCCCACAAAGTCGAACCAAAAAAGTGTAGTTTGGGGTTCTGTTGAGTCAAACCGTTCCAATCTTCTTCCTCTTTTTAAGCTACCAATGTGGGTGCAAGAACTCCTTTTACAAACTGGAAGGTTTCGCTCCTATGGGACCAACAATTAAACAAGTTTGACATAAACATTGTTTTGTGGGTTTAGGTTTTTTTTTTTTTTCCAACTAAAATCCACTTTGATTCGGGAAAATTTTTTTTCCTAAAGCCAGCCGTTTGAACAGCCTTTTTTAGGGGTTTTCAAAGTCAAATGAGAAAAAACAAAGCTACAAATAATGAGACCATAAAACCCCCCCCCCCCCCCCCCCAAAAAAAAAAAAAAAAAAAAAAGTATACTTGAAAAAAGAGACTTAGTTACTTAGTCTTAGATGCTCCTGTGTCTTACGACGCATGAGGCAGTTAAGGTGTTCCACTGTGCACAGTCTTCAGCCAGTCTCTTGGTGTCACATCCATCCTCTGTCAACGAGTCTGAGGTCTCTCTCCACTGTGTCGCCAGCTCATCCTGGGTCGTCCTCTTTTTCATTGGCCTGCTGGCATCCATTTAATGGCCTGGTTTGCAGGTCTTGATG
>CM031609.1:37190304-37205304 GCA_018398815.1 Conus ventricosus | reverse complement strand
TGTCACCACGACAACTGATGAAAGCTCAGCTGGACGCTTTATTGGAACAGCATGGGCTGGTGTTCAAGTCTGCGTTCGAGTACGAATTTGAAGTGTTCTCTGCAGATACTTTGGAGCCTTTGGGTGGAAATAACCAGTACTGCTTTGATGTTAGAGTGTGGGAAGAGCATCATGACCTTTTCTGTGACCTTACTGAACTTCTGAAGGTCATGGGAGTAGAGGTGTCCGCACTGATGCCAGAACTCCCTGCAGGACAATGGGAGATAACCACCGAGCCTCAAGACGGTGTGAGAGGAGGGGATGTGGCGTTCTACTTGAAGAATGCGGTGAAGGGGTTCTTCCGGACTCGAGGCTACCAGGCCACCTTTATGACCAAACACTCTCTAGAACAAATGGCCTCAGGTCTTCATCTGAACCATTCTCTGTGGACCAAGGTGGGTGGCTAAAGGATATCTTAGGATGGGATTCATGAACACAAAACAGTACATGACCAAAGGAGGGCTGTAGCGATACAAAGTAAAGCATAAGCAGTAGTCTTTAATGCAGTCAGAAAACGTTTCTCAACTGCTGGCGAGGTTTAAAGAAATCTTGTGGCATTTCCATGTGTTACAGTAAACCACGGCCTTTCTACAGATCATTCAGAGCTGGCATTGTTGAAAATCTGTCAGAAACAACCTACGTCCTCGTATTGATATTCATGTTCTGGTGTTGCCGATATTTTATGAGCAGAGGGTATTCATATCCTCTATGAATATTTCAGAGTTTTTTTTTTCATACCTTCTATATGGAAAGGGGGATATTTTCACCCTCATGATCAGCGATGATTAGCCTGTGTCAAGCTGTTCGACACATGAGGTTATCTACCATGATGATGGAGTCATGGGGTTAAATTATTAATGGCTGGTGTGGATTTTGGTTGTCAGTGTGCCAGAGTTACACTTAATGATGGGCCTGGCTTGATGTGCTGTCAGTGGGAGGCAAAGATTTAACGCAGGTTCCAATGAGAGAGACAGCCGTACCAGGTACAAACATTTAGTGTTACATTCAGGATTTAAAGTCCACAATCACCCCCAGAAAATACGTCAAATAAAGATAATCATCAGAGATGTGCGGGAAAGAGGTCTAAGGGAAGTTATCTACTAGACTTTTGGGTCACAACCATACACAATTATTCCCCCTTGAAAGGCTAAGGGAAGTTATCTAGCAGAGTTCTGAATCAAAACCCTACACAATGGTCTCCCTTTGAAAGGCTGCTTCTTTCTGTCAAAGATTAAAGTCGGTTTCGTTTAAACGATAGACGTGTCAGCTTTGAGGGAGAAGAAAACCCACTGGGGAGAATCATATTCAGAGAGCAATGAGAGGTAACAATGACGCGTCAGCACTGGTGTGATTGCACCGGAGCAATTGCCAGTCCTCACTTGCACACTTCGCAGGACGTTGCTATTAATTATAATAGCAATAACAATAATAATAATAATGATAACAATAGTACTAATAGTAACAACAATAACGACACGAAGAAGAAGAAGAATGTTGTTGTGGTTGATGATGATGATGGTTATGATGATGTATGAGGATGATGATGATGATGATGATGATGACGACGACTATGATGATGAAGATGATGATGATGATGATGATGATGATGATATCAAAACTGAAAAAGAACTTTTTCTCTGGTTTTAAAACGCAATTTATGCTTTTCGCCACATTGTGCGAACTTTCATCATAAAACACATGACAATACGCAGGCACACCAAAGCGCACTTCCTATAGCACGCTGGGCTAGTTCAACTGCTGGGAAAGCATACTAGGGAGGAACTTATTCTTTGGATGCGTTCATGGCTAATGATGGCGACCATGGTGCTGATTATTGTGGCTCTGTTGATGTCCAGAAAGGCGACACAATGGAGAGTGTGATGCTGGACCAGAAGGACCCAGACCTGCTGTCCTCCACCGCCCGGCACTGGCTGGCAGGGATCCTGGCCCATGCTCCTGCCCTCACCGCTCTCTGCTGCCCCACCCTCAACTGTTACCGCCGACTCCACCAGTTTGCCGCCCCAGGAAAGATCTTCTGGGGTCTGGACGATCGCAACGCCCTGGTCCGTGTTCACACCGCCCACGACAACGTGTTCTTGGAGAACCGCCTGCCCTCCGGTCCCTGTAACCCGTACCTGGCCATCGCCGCCACTGTGGCTGCAGGACTGGATGGCATCAACCGCCAGTTGCCCTGTCCCAGACCCACGGATGTCGATCAGAAGGCTGAGCTGCCCAAGACCTTGGCTGAAGCCTTGGATGCTCTGGAGAAGGACGAGCAGCTGTGCTCGCTGCTTGGGGATCGTTTTGTGAAGAGTTTCATCATATGCAAGAAAGAGTACGACCTTAAACCTTTTGACACGCAGGTGTTGAACACGGAGCAGAAACAAATTGAATTTGAGAGGAATATGTATATGAAACATCTGTAATGACCACGACATCGCTTACGAGGACAGTTACTTCCATGCTTTGTGATGAGTGTAAGCAGAAACGAAAGTTATACTGGCAACGTGCAGAATTTAGCTGTCTGTTTTAAAGCCTCTTTTACGTTTTCTTTATTTCATTAAATCATTCGTTTGGTTTTTATGAGCCATTTTTGCTCTTTGAAATTTGCGTTTGTAGAATGTATAATCTATGATTTTTTGTAGCAGTCATGACCGTCAACAAAGACAACAACAAAGAAACCCTGTTCTTTCAAACACGCACGCTCGAACGCACGCACGCGCTCGCGCACACTCACACACAGACACACACAAAAGCAAGCAAGCGCCCCCCTCCCCCCCCCCCCCCCACACACACACACACACACATGCCCTCGTGGAAACACACGGCAACGCATACAAATCTATCTGAACGTGTCTCTGAAGCCACTAGCACACCTTACCATAGGTAATATTCCGTAAGTTCATTTTGTGGAGCCTTGAATCTGCATCCTTTTCTTTTCTTTTTTTTTTCGTTTTTTTTTCTTTGTTTGTTTGTTTGTTTTTATTGTTTTGTTTATATCTGCCCAAAATGTCCATACCGTTTACTCGGAGCTCCAGACTGACCACGAGACAATAACAATAAAGGAGAGGGATGGCGAGGGGACGGGAGTGGGGTTTTCCCGGTGGGGGGGAGGGGGGGGGGGGGACGAGGATGGCGCGGATTTGACAGGAGAATGAGGAAACAGGTTCAGCGAAGATGAATCTATATGGAAGATTGACAGAGGAAGAGTGAGAGAGGGTCAGCAGTTTCATTTGATTTCTAAGTTGTTTTATTTTTCAATAACGCCGTTAATGCTTTGATTCATTCATTAAATACTGTGAATCATACAGGAGTGTGAAGATGTGTTTGTGAAACATGTATTTGTGCATCTGTGTGGGCTACATGTATATATATGGTTGCATGTACATAGGCCTATATATATATGTGCCTTTCTGCACGTATGTATATCATGTAAACCCACGGGTGTTAAAAAAGTACGTATTTGTATGTTTGTACATTTAAAGCGCTCTGATGTACTTCATATCAGGAAATTGTCCTTTACTATTATTATCCTTATTAATTAGACTGAGTGACAGAACAAAAGGTAAATGCTGGTCTCCAAATAGATGGAACTAAGAAAATGACTAGACAGAAGTAAGGCCAGGCAATTCCACCCTGAGGTTTTCCGTAATTTTCCAACAAAGTCATACGGCTAGATCTTTTTTCTTTAAACTCGAATGTATACGTATACTACCTATTTTACCCCCCCCCCCCCCCCCTGTAAAATCCTCCCCCTCCTGTATACTCCCTCTTCCTCCCGTCGACCCCCCCCCCTCCCCCGTCTCTCTCCTATTCATCCCTCTGATTACATTCATTTCCTTCAGACCCGCTTTAAATTCCGACAGCGCTTCTCTTCGCGATGTTATGGCTTTTAAAACACGAGAAATAAGATTGCCTAACACAAAGGTGATCCCCGCCATTGATCCTGGTTTCCCCATTCCCCCTTCTGTCTTAGCTTCCCCTTTACCCCCCCCCCCCCCCCTTTCTGCGATTCTATCATCTGTTTTAACCACTCCCGCTCCCATTCATTCAAAATGGGACTAAATGGGACTGTCTTTCACAAAAAAGTGATTCACCCTTAATCTGCCCAGTGTCCTAATGAGTCACCATGCCAGATTTGGAGACCAGAACAGTGATTCACCCTTAATCTGCCCAGTGTCCTAATGAGTCACCATGCCAGATTTGGAGACCAGAACGAAGTAAGAACAAAGCCAGACAGACAGACAGACAGACAGACAGACAGACATACAGACAGAGAACTTTTTGTATGTTAGCTGGAAAAACCTTTTAAAGATTATCCGTTTTCCTTACTTTTTTTTTTTAAATTTGTTTTCCTTTCAAGCTTGAGTACCCCATGTGTTACTTGAAAAAGTACAGACCATAAATGCTTCAAAAAAGTGCATTGTATATGTATACTGTTATAATGGGCTGCAGTCTATGTATTATTTTTAGTGCACAGTGAGTATTGAACAGTGTAGTTTTGAATGGCAGAACAAGATGCGTTGTGCAGTGGCTGGTCTGTGGCATGTCGGCATTCATTTTCGGGATTTCATGCTCGCTGCCGGGTTTCCCATGGGGTGTTACGGGCCCAGACTCGAAGGCCAGTCCTACACGGTCGATTTTTGTTCGCCTAATGGATAAAATTTATTGAATGCTGCCTGAAAAGCACACCTGAGCATGTTTCCACAAATTTTTGTGTAAAACTGCGTTTGTGAAATGTTGGGACAAATTTCTGACAAACACTGCAGGTATCGTATCTCTCGGTTCTGAGAGACACAGGACAGGCGGCCTGCGAAAAGAAGCGTACAGTCACAATGTTTTTTGACGTAGTCTCAGATCAGAATGGAATTTCAGTGTGTCATTATAAAACGGTCTCAAATTCTGTACCCTTTGAACATGTCACGCCCTCGTAATGAATACAATTACGGTTTTTTTCTCCACCATGGCCATAGCTAGTATGTGTCAACGTCTTCAGTATCGGCAAGCTCATTTAGACTGTTGCTGGATGGACACAGTTGCGTCTAGTTTGCAAAAGGGGCTGGCGCTAAAACAAATTTTTTTTTAAACCCGTTGCTTAAGATCAAGATTTTAATAATAAAAGAATGGTATATAGTGTGATGGATAAAGCCCACCCGGCACAGCGACTGTGACTGACGATGCAAGCCGGCCCACTTACTCGGTAAGGTTTTTCAACATTGAAAAGCCGAGATAATGACTCCTCTCTCTCTCTCTCTCTCTCTCATCTCCTCTCTCTCCTCTCTCTCTCTCTCTCTCTCTCTCAGCTCAGGCCTTGGCCTTGGCACTTGGGCTCGACCACACTAGACAACACTTAAAGGTATGCGTGCCCGTGGTCTGTCTATGCACATCATGCGTAAAGGTCTAGGTGTTTAATCCGTCAGGGAGGATGAGCAGTGAGTATTGCAATATATGTTCAGAATACATGCAATATATGTTCAGAATACAGTGAAACCCGGCTATATTGAAGTGGCACGGGACCCGGGAAGACCTTCAATATAGCCGGAACTTCAATATAGCCAATTCTCGGTTATATTGAATTTCCCTCCTTGTTCCTTCAGAAATTCAATACAACCGAACTTTTTTTTTCACTATAGGTTCTTATTTCCGTGTCCACACATTGCGTTTGATGTGAGATATATTCCCATCAATCTTTCACCTGTTGGCTGTTGTTCTTCGAGCCTCCTTGCTTTTTTCTGCACACAACACACACACACACACACACACACACACACACACACACACACACGGACACACACTCACACACACGCACGCCCCCCCCCCCCCCCTTACACACACAAACACACAGAGCCATTCACACTATCAGACCGACGCCAAATTAAGCATTTGATGAAAACTTTAATGAAAAAGAAGACATATGAAATAATCCAGTCTGTTATTGACTGAAGGATGGCAAAGTGCTGCGATGCTAACAGAAGAACAATGTTTGCCACAAAGGTTTAGACTCTCATATGTTTTATAAGCTTAGCACAAAACATGTAAATATACAACAACAAAAACAAAAAAAAGAAAGAAAGAAAAAAACTTTCATATGACTCCATATCGTTACATAAGGGACAATGTTTAAGAGAGGATGAGAGAGAGAGAGAGAGAGAGAGAGAGAGAGAGGTAAGTGCAAAATGGTTCAGAATAAGCTATAATAGCGAAGCGCGCAATAACCATTAGAGCCGAACTAAGAGACACATTAAACATTTCAAGAAAAAATGACATAACTGCTGTTCAAAAGTTCAATGTCGAATACGGAAAAATCCCCCCCCCCCCCCCCCCACACACACACACAAGAAGGCCATCATGCCATTAAGCTATGTTGATAACCCTTTCCGAAAGTTTCGGATCAGCACTGACAGACACGCGGTTCAAAAGTATGGTACACAAACCACAAAGTGGTTGGGAACCCAGGCTGACGCAGGTTTGTCTTTCCCCAGACAGGACGTCCACATGATAGTCGGCAAGCTTTCCTGGGAAGTGTTGATCTCACTTTGTCGACAGATGCGAGGCTGCACAACTCTATGGAGGTCCTTTCTAACATTGAAACCTCCATACTGTGGGTACAAAGACTGACAGGCACACCCATACACTACTCAAACCATAGATTCCCCACATACTCATGTAGGCTCCTGGCATCGGCAGTTCATCACCTCATTCTGAAAAAGGTTTTTCATGTCTTCTTCCGCCACGTTGATGGAAAATGCCTGGCCTGAGTATGAGATGTAAGTCTTCACCAAAATCTGAAGATCCGTCCCCGATGCAAGGAAATCATCAGAAAGATACAGGTCTGAATTTTGAACCATCTCAAAAATGATACGGACCCGCATCTCAGTGTGATGATCTTCATCTCCATATGCTAGGAGAGACCCGCACCGCGGCAGACAATTTCCGTCACCTCGCACCTGCACTGGAAGACGCTGCGGAGCATCATCAGGATACAGCTCGAGGGACACATAGTCCACGTTTGGTTTTTCTGGCAGGTATGGTTTGTATGTGATGGGCGTTTGTGCGAACAAGGAATGCGTTTCTGCAGCAACAATGTTCTCAAGTTCCTCGTAGGATGATGCATCTTTGATCAGTGTTGCAAGATTGTCAAAAAACGCGAAAGAGTCATCTATTGTATGCCTGGTGTAACCCTTACTGGTTGATGGACGAGGCGTGTCCTTGCTGGTTGATGGACGAGGCGTGTCCTTGCTGGTTGATGGACGAGGCGTGTCCTTACTGGTTGATGGACGAGGCGTGTCTTTGCTGGTTGACGGACGAGGCGTGTCCTTGCTGGTTGATGGACGAGCGTGTCCTTACTGGTTGATGGACGAGGCGTGTCCTTGCTGGTTGACGGACGAGGCGTGTCCTTACTGGTTGACGGACGAGGCGTGTCCTTGCTGGTTGACGGACGAGGCGTGTCCTTACTGGTTGATGGACGAGGCGTGTCCTTACTGGTTGATGGACGAGGCATGTCCTTACTGGTTGATGGACGAGGCGTGTCCTTACTGGTTGACGGACGAGGCGTGTCCTTACTGGTTGATGGACGAGGCGTGTCCTTGCTGGTTGACGGGAAAAAGTGGAATGGCTCCAAGTGAATGAATGACTTGCCTGTTCAGGCTTTGATGGTGACGAAAAGAAATCTGTGATTCTGCTGTGTATTGTGGAAGTTGTTAGAAGCAAATGTTCCAATTGACCGCTGAATTTCTGAAGTCCTCTTCTGATCTCTTCATTTGCTCCCGTTTGCAACAGATACAGCTCAATAGTTGAAAGAGCAGACAAAGCCTCCAGCTTTGAGATAGACGGAGTTGCTCCCCACAGTCATCCCCATCAGAGTCGTTTTTCTCGTTGATGTCTCATCGGTGTCACCTCTCTGGTAGAGCTAAGTGAGGACAAGATGTCTTCTGTTGAAGGAACCGCGCATGTAGCAACATCAATGTCAACGTCACAAAACTCTTCCAGGACACATCCAGCTCCTTGTAGAGTCGTGACAGGAGCGGCTCCATGTCAGCAGTCTCAATGTCAGCTCCCACGTCGCATGGCATCTCTGTACAGGCTTCTCCTTCATCCAGGTCACTTCGATTAAATCCTGCTTTCCGGAAACAGTTTCTGACTGTGGATGGTTTGACATTGTCCCATGCGTGCTTCAGGTTCCTGACGGCATCGAGGAGGGTGACGCTGAACTCATCCAAGGGCAGGCCTGAATCAACGTGAAGAATGAGCCTGGAGAGCATCCGTGTTCTGAAAAAAATACCAATTTCAAACCTTAATTGTGTGCTAGTGTGTGAGTGATTGTGTGTGTGTGTGTGTGTGTGTGTGTGTGTGTGTGTGTGTGTGTGTGTGTGAGAGAGAGAGAGAGAGAGAGAGAGTGTGTATGTGTGTGTATGTGAGAGAGGGAAAGAGAGAGAGCACACACACACACACACACACACACACACACACACACACACACACACACACACACACACACGTACTCACCTGTAGAAGAATTTCAAATTCTTGATCACACCACAATCCAAAGGTTGGAGTTTGGATGTGGCATTTGGTGGAGGAAAAGCACTTCTGTTGCCAGGAGGCCTTGAACTTTGACATGAGCATGCAACTGTCGATCACAAGTAAGACCTTTCGGTTTGCACTGTCCATGGACCGGTCAAAATCGCGCAACCACATCTCGAATAGGTCGGATGTCATCCAGGCTTTCTTGTTCGATGTATAGCGAAGTGGGAACTCAATGCCTTTGAAGCACCGGGGTTTGACAAACTTCCCGATGACCAAAAGCGACTGTTTCTCTGACCCGTCCATGTTACAGCAAAGACTCCCAGTTACTCTTTCCTTAGACTGCTTTCCTCCATGGCACTTCTTAGATTTGAACTCAAAGGTTCTATCAGGCAGCGGCATACGGAAGAATAGAGCGCATTCATACATGTTGAAGATGTCCTTCTCCTTATACTTTTGAAGAGTTGGGGTCAGCACTTCGCTAACCCATGCATCTGTGGACACTTCATCTACGCTTTCACGTTCGCCGCACACTTTTCGGCAGTTGATGTTGTGTTGCTTGTTGAATCGGCTAAGCCAACCGTTCGTGCACTCCCAGTCATTTAAGCCGAGTTTTCTTGCAAACTCTTCAGCTTTCGTCTTGAGCACTGGCCCACTTATAGGAATGGCATTACTCCTGGCACCTTTGAACCACTGAAGAAGTGCATGCTCTATCTCTTCCTGTCGAGCTACTCTATGTGGTCTCTGGATTTTTGGATCTATTTCTCCGCTGTAGTAAAGACTTTTCAATGTTTCTTTTTCTTTCATAATCTTGGTCACACAACCTGCCGAAATTCCATATTCCTCAGCTACTTCCTTTCTTTTTTTGCAGCCAGTTTCTAGCTTCTGAATAAGCTCGATTTTCTTTTAATTGTCAGACTCACCCTTTTTTGTTTTGCAGCCATTTTTGCTAGTGTACAAAGGGAAACTACTCGCATGAACAAGAGAAATTAAGTCGGGGAGATCTACGCACCACAAGACTACATGGCGTGGCTGTCAGAGGCCCCCGGGATTGTTAGACCGTAATTGTTATCAGAGACATCCTGACTCGAAAGTTGATGCTGATCTGGCCTCTCCCCTTCCTCAACTGATTGCGCTGACAGAGGCGTGTCATATCATTCGGCGCCCGCGCAGTCATTGTTCTTAAAAATAAATAGTTAAAAAAATCTTTTGAGCAAACATTTAATATAGCGGGGTAAAAACGCCCCTGGGCTGAATTTTTGTTTCAATATAGCCGGGATTTCAATATAGCCGACTTCAATGTAGCCAACATTTTTTAACAAAGAAAAAGTAGAGCTTCGGCCGGGACCTGAAAAATTCTTCAATAGCGGGATGTCAATATAGCCTACTTCAATATAGCCGGGTTTCACTGTACATGCACAAACGCCAAACGGTTCGGTTGGGAGAAGCAGGAGAAAAACTCAATCCAACGAAACAACCATTACAAATAAAATCAAAGGTGGATATTGAATTAAATGATTTTTTTTCAACCAGCAAGAAGGCACCAAACACAACAATATACTAACCTTACGATAAGAAGTAACTTTAGACAAAGAAAGAAGGGAATGTGTAAAAGTTGGTAAGAGATCAATGAAGATGATGGATGTACATACATACATACATACATACATACATACATACATATATACATCTATCTACGCGCAGGCGTGTGTGTGTGTGTGTGTGTGTGTGTGTGTGTGTGTGTGTGTGGTGTGTGTGTGTGTGTGTGTGCGTGCGTGCGTGTTTGTGTGTGTGTGTGTGTGTGTGTGTGTGTGTGTGTGGTGTGTGTGTGTGTGTGTGCGCGCACGCGCGATTGTGTGTGTGTGTGTGTGTGTGTGTGTGTGTGTGTGTGTGTGTGTGTGTGTGTGTGTGATAACGTTTTAAGAATAATACCTAGGCACGTGTTCTAAGCAAATACGAGAATCCTGGATTCTATAAATGTGAGTTATGTGCATGCATACAGCAAGGCATGAAAAAACTAGTAGGACCTCTCGTCAAATAACATGTATTTTGCAAAGAGTAGAACAGATTCATGAGTTTTCAAAGAAAAAAAATGAATGGATGAATGAGTAAATGCCATAAAAAAAAACAACAACAAAAAAAACGGGGGTTGGAACGGACAACTGATTTCTGTAAAGTTTCCTAAACAACCTTTACCACTGCTTACACTTGTCACATAAAAAGCAAAAAAGAAAACAACTGGCTTCGTGAGCGATATGTCTTGGCAATTAGCCTACAGATGTTTTCATATACATCTTTCTCTCAAGTTCGATTTGCTTCTGCTCTGTGTTCAACACCTGCGTGTCAAAATGTTTGATGTCGTACTCTTTCCTGCACTGGACAAAACTCTTCACAAAACGATCCCCGAGCAGCGAGCACAGCTGCTCGTCCTTCTCCAGAGCATCCAAGGCTTCAGCCAAGGTCTTGGCAGCTCAGCCTTCTGATCGACATCCGTGGGTCTGGGACAGGGCAGCTGGCGGTTGATGCCATCCAGTCCTGCAGCCACAGTGGCGGCGATGGCCAGGTAGGGGTTACAGGGACCGAGGGCAGGCGGTTCTCGAAGAACACGTTGTCGTGGGCGGTGTGAACACGGACCAGAGCGTTGCGGTCGTCCAGACCCCAGCAGATCTTTCCTGGGCACCAAACTGGTGAAGCCGGCGGTAACAGTTGAGGGTGGGGCAGCAGAGAGCGGTGAGGGCCGGAGCATGGGCCAGGATCCCTGCCAGCCAGTGCCGGGCGGTGGAGGACAGCAGGTCTGGTCCTTCTGGTCCAGCATCACACTCTCCATCGTGTCGCCTTTCTGGACATCAACAGAGCCACAATAATCAGCACCAGGGTCGCCATCAACGATATCGACACATCACCATCACACGTTCGCGCTGATATGCTTTCTCATGAACTGAGTTTCAAGTTTCTCGATAAATTGTCTTGTGTGTGACAAGTTCTGTCAATGTGGCGTAGTGCATACATCAGCATTAAGACCAAAGAAAAAAGTGGTCACTGTTTTAGTTTATACAACAACAACACTACAGCTACTACTAATGCTGCTGCTGCTACTACTATTTCTACTGCTGCTGCTGCTACTATACTGCTATTGCTACTACAACTGCTGCTGCTGCTGCCACTGCTATTACTGCTGCTGCCTCTGCTATTACTTCTACTATTACTACTTCTACTATCACTACTACTTCTATATCTATTATTATTACTACTGCTACTATTACTGCTACTACTACTGCTGCTACTACTACCACCACCACCACCACCACCACTAATGTAACAATAACAGTGGATCCTGCAGAGATGCAGAATGTGATACAAAGCGTAATCAACACTTTCATGTAAGTCACTTATGGTGATGATGATCCATTTCCACTCTAAGCACTCCACTCCCACCTCCATCCCCTTTACCACCCTACCCTCCGTCCCCATCCTTTAACTCAGAAGTTTCTGGAAAACGTCAAGCAGACAAACTTACAAGCTGTCCCCACATAACGAAATTTCAGGTCGAATAATGCACACTGACTCCCTAGCGATGGAGTCGAACGGATCTGGAACAAAGCTGTCCTTTGTCTTAACGAGTCCAACAACAAAATGACTACTGAAATCTGAAAACACGACAAATGCATTCTGCTTTGAAAGATAAACCTGTAAAAGTGGCAATTTTCTGTGTGTGTGTGTGTGTGTGTGTGTGTGTTTTGTGTGTGTGTGTGTGTGTGTGTGTGTGTGTGTGTGTTTGTGTGGTTTTTTTTTGGTGGTGGTGGTTTTTCTTTTTCTTTCTTTTTTTTCTCTTCTTTTTCCCTTTTTAATCGAGAAATTAGAGTTTACAAGTACGCTTAAAAAAAGGGACAGCGCGCATATTTCAACACAACAGTGGCATATTTGTCTGTCATACACATAATGACAATCTTCTGTCACCAAAAGTGACTAACATAGATAGCGTGATTTATGACTGCTAATTACGTTATTCCGAGTGATTCAGTTTAACTGGTTGTTCACATTATTTATTTACGAAAAACAAACAAACAAACAAACAAAAAACAGTTATGGGTTTAGAATGCATATACTCTAGCGAAAGAAAGAAGATAACGTAAGGGTTTAGAACGCACACGCAGGCTTTAGTCTAGCAAAAGACGCATTAACTGATCTGAAACAGCCATAACAATGCTGTACCACAATGCAGCGACTAGCAATCACCGTAGCGAAACTGCAATTGACAGCTGCACCGGGGCGAATGAGAATTGGGCGATGCGCCGGTTCAGTTTCAAATTGTATCTGTGCGGACAGTCGTTGTTATCTGGGCCATATTGGTGTAACGCGCTTGGAATAGGCCCGTACCATCCTGCAAAGAAACACTACCAAGGGAAGTTATCTGATGGATTTTTTTTTAAATTGATGGTCGACCCCTTGATTACTTCCCTTTGAACGCCAGCTTTTTCCGGTATTGTAAAGGTTGGGTTTATGTACACAATGAATGTGTCCAGCTTGTTTGTTTATTTTGGCTTTGATAGAACATTCAACTGTTTTGTAATTAAATTCGCTTAGACAGGAAACAAAATTACCACGGGGGAAATCATATTCGAAAGCAATGGAGCGATAGCTTTTTTCTGCATTGAGCGAGTCTAGCGTGATAGCCTACACTGGCACCAAGGCCAGTCAAGTGCCCCAAAGACCTGGAAGGGGAAGTGATCTCAACGCATTCTGGTTGGAAAGGCGTGCTGGATCAGAACAGGCACCACTGCACACCACCACCTGTGTCCGCAAGTTCAAAGCGCAGAGTCAAACTCTGTCATTTCCAGTGCTTCTCTCTCTCCCTCCCTCCCCCCTCTCTCTCTCTCCTCCCTCCCCCCTCCCCCTCTCTCTCTCTCTTTCTCTCTCTCTCTCTCTCTCTCTCTCTCTCTCTCTCTCTCTCTCTCTCTCTCTCTCTCTGTGCTGATGTAAATTCTCGGTCAAAAGCTCTACGTACAAAAAGTACATTATGCTAAACAATTCGAATGAAATAAGGAAGGCAATACGAAACAGCTGTTTCTAAATTACATTGTGGTGTTTTCCCCTATTTTCCTCTTCATTCTCCTTTTTTTAATTTGAAAGTGCCATAACTGATAATCGTTAAAGTCAAAATCACCCCTATTCTCCTCTTCATTCTCCTTTTTTTTAATTTGAAAGTGCCATAACTGATAATCGTTAAAGTCAAAATCACCCCTATTCTCCTCTTCATTCTCCTTTTTTTTATTTGAAAGTGCCATAACTGATAATCGTTAAAGTCAAAATCAGCACTGGGGATATAGTTTCATTTTCATCTGGTGTAATTTTCATTCGGTTTATCTTCATGTTCAAGGTTCTTGGGGCGATGGCCAATCGTTGCAAACCAATCTTCGGAAGAAGAGCTCCGTCCACACGCCGTCAGATAGATTTCTTTCCGTTTGTGTTCTCATTTGGCCAAAGTTCAACTTGAAGTGAATTGGAAAACATCTTAAATTAACACACGGCTCGGCACATTTTATCAGATCTGACTTTAAGATTCAGAAGAATTTGTAGAAACTGTCTATCAAAGGGAAGTCATCTTGTTGAGACTGTCTCCTATTCAAACCCTCCACTAGATAACTTCCTTGATATTGCATTTGGCAGGGTCTTATTTCTGATGCATTACATCCGTTACTGATATCAGTTGGTTTAACTTTGAATGGCACTGTTGCTGTTCCCCCATCTCATTTATCTAAAAGCAAATACCAATCTGCCGTTTGGTCCGGGTAAGTGCTAATCGCAACAGATTCTCATTTGCACCGTTGCACTTACAAAAATAGCCTTAGAAAAATCAAACCCCAGTGTTGCCGTTTACGAACAATTGCAGAAAAATCATACAGGAATAAAAGCAATAATCACATAAAGAAAGAAAAATCTGAAGTGAAGTGGAGAGACGTCTTTCTGCTTCATAAATGATTTTTCTTTTTTCATCATCAACCGTACTCACTATCTGTGCATGTGTTTCTCTTTTACTGTTGGGATACACCAAAACAGACTGTAACGACACTGAAAACAAGTCAAAATCATATAGACGCACAAAACAAGGCACAAAATACTACTACTTGAATACGCAATGCAAAAAAAGACAGGTAAGTTTACGTTATGAACAGCAGGCATCAAACATGCACAAACAACATTCCCCATACCGTAGTCAGCATGAGAATGACGTCCTTATTTCCCAACTCTTTCACACATTGTCATGCTGATTGCGATAGTTGTACTGGTTTGTGTGTTTTTTACGTATGTCGTTTGTAATGTCCGAGGAAGGTATTTTTGTAGAAAGTTCTGCATTTGTGTCGTACTTTGCACCTGGTTTGTTGTGTTTATTTGCATTTTTGGCTTCTCTTCTACAATGTGTCATGTTCGAAGCAAAGT
>CM031609.1:37180304-37185304 GCA_018398815.1 Conus ventricosus | reverse complement strand
GCACGATTTCGGCATGCTACTCAAAGCGTGGAGGCTACGCGGGAGAGAAGATTTGCTGAGTTTGAAAATCTTTGGAGAACTTCCCTTTAATGTATGCTAGATGGAGGGGGTGGAAGTGGAAAAACTGGGCGAATTAGATACAAAAACAGAAGAAGAAAAAAATGAAGAATGCATTGGACTTGAAAACTGTGAAAAAAATGACGGTGTCATTCGTGAATAAAGAGGTATGGAGCACACTTACGATCTGAAATGTGTGCACGCTCAGTACTTCATTATCAAAGCAGCAACTGCAACTGGTCGCATGGCTGACCCGACGACGGTTTTGCGATAGAAGGTGGGTTTGAACCGGAGTTGCACAGACGCCACAGCACTGCACGGGCTTACGCCATTCGAATAACCGTATTTTGGAAGTGATCGATGTGTCCCCTGATCAGTCTGCGGTTACGTGAGAAAACGGTCTCGATGACGGAAAATTTTGTTTGGAGATAGTCTTGCTTCCTAGCTTAGGAAATAAACGAGATGGTCAAAATGCAGTTGTTATTGGCAAAAGGGGAGCTCAGATGCTTTCAGGACCACTCTAACTGTGGAACATGAAAGCGTCTTTCTACAGACCCACTTAAAACATTCATTTTGCAGTGGAAAGCAGTGGCTTTCAGAACCTGTTGATACATTGTTTTGATGGTGTGCTACCATACATTACCTGTGTTATCAAGGCTACTTTGTTATACATCCCCCCCCCCCCCCCCCCCCCGAAAATTTCCATTCAGCTTCCATTCACCCACGCATCAAAAAACCTTCTTCGGATTTTCATAGCTTGAATAATTACCATTTTGTCGTTTTTATCAAAAAAGTTCGAAAAGATTGTAGTGTCTCACCTCTTACCACACTTTAGTAAAATTGTCTGATTAATTCTCAACTTTCAGCTTACAGACGTGGCCATGTTTGCAAAATTGCTGTTCTTAGAATAGTCAGTGATTTGCTCTGTGGATTTGATGATGACAAACTATCTGTTCTTGCTATTTCAGACTTCTCAGTAGCCTTTGACATTACTAATCACTCCATCCTCTTGACCAGACTTTATAAACTCTTTCGGTATTCGTAACACTGCACTAGCATGGATTGCTGTTTACCTGACAGGCCGTTAATAGAAAATATGTGTGGATAGTATGTGCAGTGATGTATTTGCCTTAATGGATGGTGTCCTACAAGGGTCCGTCCTGGGTCCCGTCTTTATGTGCTGCGCAGAGCTCTTGTGCCTGATGTCATCAATCGTCATGTGATTTTACACGAGAGCTTGTCAAGTCCTAGCCTAGCAAAACGTAAGAAAAACGAAACTATATCATGGTGAGGACGCTAGTCATTCCACTTCATTCATCACTCTCAACCTACAAAAAAAAAGAAAAAAAAGATGAAAGTGTCATAACAATGGGTATAAAACACCACATAGGTGGAAAGACATTATAGAGTGTATGGCGAGCAGCCATTCTAAACAGAGATTATACACTCTCACACGACAACATGAGCTGAATTGTAATGACTATTCAAAAACTTGACGGGTATAAGGATAACAAACACAGAAAAAAACGGAGTACGGCTGCACAAAGCATACAGAAGTGCGGAGTCAAAGAGAGTGACAGTAAAGAGGAAATTCGTCTCAGAGTGCAGGGATAGAGTTTACACAGACAAGCGCCCTACCTCCATCCCCATCCATGCCCCAGTGCCCCCTCCTTGCCCCCACCCCCCTCCCACTTCTCTGCACTGGCTTGTGTACTTAGATAGCTTCAAAGCATGTCAATGGTTGAGTCACTGAAACAAGAAATTCACGAATTGCCTTTGAATAATATTCCGTAACTCAGGACTGTAAATACGTCACATAACCAGATTCTCACTCACTGCACAAAAGGCATGCACACACAACTAAACCGAGTTACTTACCATTGCCAACTTCATACCCCTCTCTGGCCACCTTCTCCTTGAACTTTCCAGTCATGATTTTCCCACGAGGGAGGTTATTCATGTCAGGTATGACGAACTGTATATAGTCATATTTCTCCAGCTCTGTGTACAAGTCTGCCTCGGCCATGCTGCGATGTTGCTACTACACGCTTCGTTCGTTTCAGAGGGGTTATATAGGCAGACGGTCATCGCACTTGTTCATGGCAGTTGGGTTCACCTGTACCATTACAGAAGTAGGCCATAAGTACAAACGTCTTGCCCTCTTTCGTTAAACATCAGGGCGAGACGTGGAAAAGGGAGGGGCTAGCCACAGGCGCACCTTTGCGAAGATTTATCGCGGTTGAAGAGAGAGAGAGAGAGAGAGAGAGAGAGAGAGAGAGTATTCTTCTTTAGATCTAGTTGCAAAGCGAGACGACTGCAGGCGGAAATCTAAACAAATCTTAAATAAATGTTAGCGAACCGCCCAGAGAACGTGGACAAACGAGTCACAAGACAAAACACAACGCGTTTCGACCTCTTAGGTCTTCGTCGTGTGATAAATAAACGAATAAAACAACGAAAAATTTGTAGAGCAGGAGGCGCAACGAAATTTATAGAGCAGGAAGGTAAAATTGAATTTGTAGAGGAGGAGGCGCAACGAAATCTATAGAGCAGGAGGGTAACATTAACTTTGTAGAACAGGAGGCGCAACGAAGTTTACAGAGCAGGAAAGTAAAACAAGATTTGTAGACCAGGAGGCGCAACTGAATTTATACAGCAGGAGTATAAAACGAAATTTGTAGACCAGGAGGTCTTCTGCAATAATTCATTTGTTTTGTTTAATTGCTCGACAGTACTGACAAGCATTCCCTTTCTACTATGTATCACTCTGTGAAGTGCGTTGTTTTATTCGTTTATTTATCACCCGACGAAGACCTAAGAGGTCGAAACGCGTTGTGTTTTGTGTTGTGACTCGTTTGTCCACGTTCTCTGGGCGGTTCGCTAACATTTATTTAAGATTTATTCTTCTTTAGTTTTACGTGTTTTTTCCCCCATTAAAATGATGTCAGATGATGCTTTGGAGGATATAGGTGTTCGTGAATTTCGTTTTGTTGGTTTTTATGCCTCAGCAATGTGGAGTGTGGACAACCATTGGTTATGATGATGCAAGATAAGTGTTGATTTGTATGTGTATGAGTGTATTCATATGTATGAAGACGTCCTTTGACTGTGTATGTGTATAATCTGTGTGTGTGCACACGTGTGCACATGTGTCCGTGCATGTGTGTGTACATGTGCACGCGTGCGTAGGTGTGGGTGCGTGGTAGTGTGCAAGCGTGTGCATAAAGGCTGAAGTGTGCGAACGCACTTCACAGAGTGATACATAGTAGAAAGGGAATGCTTGTCAGTACTGTCGAGCAATTAAACAAAACAAATGAATTATTGCAGAAGACCTCCTGGTCTACAAATTTCGGTTTATACTCCTGCTGTATAAATTCAGTTGCGCCTCCTGGTCTACAAATCTTGTTTTACTTTCCTGCTCTATAAACTTCGTTGCGCCTCCTGTTCTACAAAGTTAATGTTACCCTCCTGCTCTATAGATTTCGTTGCGCCTCCTCCTCTACAAATCAATTTTACCTTCCTGCTCTATAAATTTCGTTGCGCCTCCTGCTCTACAAATTTCGTTTTACCCTCCTGCTCTATAAATTTCGTTGCGCCTCCTGCTCTACAAATTTAATGTTACCCTCCTGCTCTATAAATTTCGTTTTACCCTCCTGCTCTATAAATTTCGTTTTACCCTCCTGCTCTACAAATTTCGTTTTACCCCCCTGCTCTATAAATTTCGTTGCGCCTCCTGCTCTACAAATTTAATGTTACCCTCCTTCTCTATAAATTTCGTTTTTACCCTCCTGCTCTATAAATTTCGTTTTACCCTCCTGCTCTACAAATTTCGTTTTACCCTCCTGCTCTATAAATTTCGTTGCGCCTCCTGCTCTACAAATGTCGTTTTACCCTCCTGCTCTACAAATTTAATGTTACCCTCCTGCTCTACAAATTTAATGTTACCCTCCTGCTCTACAAATTTAATGTTACCCTCCTGCTCTACAAATTTAATGTTACCCTCCTGCTCTATAAATTTAATGTTACCCTCCTGCTCTATAAATTTAATGTTACCCTCCTGCTCTATAAATTTAATGTTACCCTCCTGCTCTATAAATTCGTTGCACCTCCTGCTTTACGCATTCTCCTGCTCTACAAATTCCATTGCGTCCTTCTGCTTTGAATATTTCGTTGCATCCTTTTGCTCTACAAATTTGTCGCGTTCTTCTGCCCAACATATTTCATCGCAACCTTCTGCTCTATAAATTTCATCGCAACCTTCTGCTCTACAAATTTCATTGCACTCCTCTGCACTACAAATTTTATCACGTTCTTCTGCTCTACAAATTTCATTGCGCCCGTCTGCTCTGCAAATTTCATTGCGTTCTTCTGTTCTACACATTTCATTGCGCCCATCTGCTCTGCAAATTTCATTGCGTTCTTCTGCTCTAAAAATTTCACTGCGTTCTTCTGCTCTACAAATTTTATTGCCTTCTTCTGCTCTACAAATTTCACTGCGTTCTTCTGCTCTACAAATTTCACTGCGTTCTTCTGCTCTACAAATTCCATTGCATCCTTCTGCTCCACAAATTTCGTTACACCTCCCACTTTATAGATGTCATTGCTCTCCCCTAACCTACACATTTCATTACGCCTCCTGCTCTGCAAAATTCTTTTTGCTGAGCCTTATTTCAACTTCCCATAAACACCTTCAAACAGGAGAGGTCAAATTTTCGTGCCTGTTGTTTCACATCACGCTGGTTGCGTGTATACCGCAAGGAACAGGCGCTTGCTGGCAAAACCGCGAATAGATCTGTAGTTTACATTATGCATTCGGCAAGACGAGAAATGAACGTTCGAGTGACAAAAGTTCGTCGTCAGCACAGAGATCACATGGAAGAGTAAGGAAGACCAACATGTCCTGCTGTCGACTGTGCATGCAGAGTGGAGGCCAAGAATAAGTC
>CM031609.1:37150304-37175304 GCA_018398815.1 Conus ventricosus | reverse complement strand
GGGAATGGGGGGTGTATTGGGTCACACTGGAATGAGAGAGAAAGAAAATGGGACCAGACTGGCACAGAACGCATTAGGGTCGGGACGTACTGCAATGTAGGTCATACTGAACTTTGGAACACACGTGAGTCGAGGGAAATGTCGCAGAACGCATTAGGGTCAGGACGTAGGCTACTGCAATGTAGGTCACACTGAACTTTAGAAACACACGTGACTTGAGGAAAATATCGCAGAATGCATTAGGGTCGATACGTACTGCAATGTAGGTCACACTGAACTTTAGAAACACACGTGACTGGAGTAAAATATCGCAGAATGCATTAGGGTCGATACGTACTGCAATGTAGGTCACACTGAACTTTGGAACACACGTGACTCGAGGGAAATGTCGCAGAATGCATTAGGGTCGATACGTACTGCAATGTAGGTCACACTGAACTTTGGAACACACGTGACTTGAGGAAAATATCGCAGAATGCATTAGGGTCGATACGTACTGCAATGTAGGTCACACTGAACTTTGGAACACACGTGACTCGAGGGAAATGTCGCAGAACGCATTAGGGTCGGGACGTACTGCAATGTAGGTCACACTGAACTTTGGAACACACGTGACTCGAGGGAAATGTCGCAGAATGCATTAGGGTCAATACGTACTGCAATGTAGGTCACACTGAACTTTGGAACACACGTGACTAGAGGGAAATGTCGCAGAATGCATTAGGGTCGGGACGTACTGCAATGTAGGTCACACTGAGCTTTGAAACACACGTGACTCGATGGAAATGTCGCAGAATGCATTAGGGTCGGGACGCACTGCAATGTAGGTCACACTGAACTTTGGAACACACGTGACTAGAGGGAAATGTCGCAGAATGCATTAGGGTCGATACGTACTGCAATGTAGGTCACACTGAACTTTGGAACACACGTGACTAGAGGGAAATGTCGCAGAATGCATTAGGGTCGATACGTACTGCAATGTAGGTCACACTGAACTTTGGAACACACGTGACTAGAGGGAAATGTCGCAGAATGCATTAGGGTCGATACGTACTGCAATGTAGGTCACACTGAGCTTTGGAACACACGTGACTCGGGGAAATGTCACAGAACGCATTAGGGTCGGGACAGACTGCAATGTAGGTCACACTGAACTTTGGAACACACGTGACTCGGCGGAAATGTCGCAAAACGCATTAGGGTCGGGACAGACTGCAATGTAGGTCACACTGAACTTTGGAACACACGTGACTCGGTGTAAATGTCGCAAAACGCATTAGGGTCGGGACGTACTGCAATGTAGGACACACTGAACTTTGGAACACACGTGACTCGAGGAAAATTTCACAGAACGCATTAGGGTCGGGACGTACTGCAATGTAGGTCACACTGAACTTTGCAACACACGTGACTCGGGGGAAATGTCACAGAACGCATTAGGGTCGGGACGTACTGCAATGTAGGTCATACTTGAAACTTGAGACACATACCTAAAGGGTTACAGTGAGAGTGCACGCCACAGGTGAGAGAGAGAGAGAGAGAGAGAGAGAGAGAGAGAGAGAGAGAGAGAGAGAGAGAGAGGCAGACGGACAGACAGATAGAGACACAGACAGATACACAGAGAGACAGAGAATGAGGGAGGCAGAAAGACAAACAGAAACAGAGACAAAGACACAGACACATAGATGGGGGAGGTAAGCAGAGAATTACATAAGGATAAACGAAGGGGGGCGGGGGTGTTTCCAGGAAGGGAATATAGACATTGGTAGAGAAGTTTCCCTCAGTACATGACAACAAATATAATTATGACACTAACACACAGACAGAGACAAAGATACAGAATGTGGGAGACAAAAGGAGAGCCACTAATCCGACATTAAAGAGAACAAAACAAAAACAAAAATACAACAAAAGTTCCGACACATCCGGCTGTAAGGGTAAAGTGGGAAATCATCATCACCCATCCGTACCGCACACAACCAGCCGTACAGCGGCGCTTGACAATGGGAAATTCAAACCAAAGTGAACAAGGGAACTAGACAGACGGTCGTGGCAGCAGTTACTAGAGCGTGTGACCAAAGAGGGAAGATTGCTAGGTCGAGCTTTTTCTGAGACAACGGAGCCACGGCCGGTGTGGTACGCTGTGAAAAATTATACCGTGGCAAAAACACCACTAAGGGAAGTTATCTACCACAGTTTTTAATAGTTAGCCCCTGCTCAAAACCCCACGTAATAACCTCCTTTGAAAGACAGCTTCATTCTGCGAAATACTAAATCGGATTCGATCAAACAGTGAATGTGTTAGCTTGTGCGTTTATTTGTTTTTTATGCAGAGCATTTTAGATATATTCTGAGTAAAATTATGGAAAGAATGCACTGCAGAATGGAATCATGTTCGTCGTTGGCGAATAAACAGTAGTCACGTTTGTCCTGCGTACAATGACCTCGGCATGTTACGCCGCCGAAAAAAACTCGAATGTCTTTACTGTGTGCGCACACACACCCATCCACGCGAATTACACGACCTTTGAGCTACACATACTACCATTCACACTGAAAAACAACATCACAAAAAAACTGTGCTTGGGTATGGAAGGAGGGGGGGGGGGGGGGGGGGGGGGGTGTGGTGGTAATTTGAATCAACTTTTGCAACTTAGAGAAATTATTTTGGAGTACTGTGTATTCCCCTTCCACCCCCCCCCCCCACCCCCTTCCCCCACCCCCAACACACAGACACACATCCATTCCATTAAAACCATTCTGTATTTTCTCAGGAAAAAAGGGAGGATAGGGGGCTTGAAGATGTGTGTGTGTGTGTGTGTGTGTGTGTGTGTGTGTGTGTGTGTGTGTGTGTGTGTGTGTGTGTGTGTGCAACACGCTGAGCGTACTGTTAATTTCTCTTTCGTAGTAGGGAAAGTCAAAACAACGTCTGTGGAATTATGGGTTTGGAAACAAAACAAAAACGAGAGTTAGTCCTAGTGTCTTTCGCTTGGCCAGCCGATTAATGACTGGAATTCTTAACGCTTAAAGAATGTGTATATGCACAGCGTACCCGTGGTGTTGTTCAGAGCGTATGCTTTAAGTATTACGGTGATGTTTTTGGGACTGAAGTGTTTGCAACGAGTTACATACGCCAGGATTCATGTAGCGCCGATACAGGATTTACAGAGTATGACAGAGTGAACAGGGAAGAGGCTCCAATAGCTAAGCTCACTAACTGCCCGGGAGGCGAGACTGTCGAACCTTCAAATCCGCTTGAAGTTCAAGATCACACCTGGTCGTCAGCAGTCAAGATAATATCGGTCATTGGTGATGACGCTACCTCCCGTGTAACGACCAATATACCACCCGACCTTTTCTTGCAAGGAAAATCCAGTTCTCCCCTTCCCTCTTCATTCCTTACTCCCCTCATCCACCCGCCACACACACACACACACACACACACACACACACACACACACACACACACACACACATACACACACACACACACACACACACACACACACACACACACACACACACACACACATACACAAACACACACACACACACACACACACACACACACACACACACACACACACATACACATACACACATACACACACACCCTCCGTACGCCTCACTCAGATAGAGCTAGCTCGGGTTTCAACGACCGGGGATAGTTGCTGTTGTTAATGCTGCGTAACAGCCGAGACACATCGCAGTTTGTGTGGGTCAGGCAGTGTGCAGCAGCTGGGACTACACACAGCAATACAGTTGTGCCTCCAGCAGGTGAATGTCAATGTCTCTTTCTACCAATCACAAGAGAGTTTACAAAATTTGGCGAATCGTGTAGCCCGATGTATGTGTTAAGATTATAACAGTAACAGAGACAGAGACGAAATAAAAACGAAATTTAAACTATCCAGTTCCGATTTTAGCCTGTTCCCGTTGAAAATCTGCTACCACTTCGATGCAAACAAGATAAATATTGTTTTGACGGACTTCAGTTCAAAATGAAAATCGTTTGTACGTATAACAAACATGTAGGGTAACCCTTGCATGCTTCCATGATAAACTGATTCACACGCCCGCAGATCCTGACCGAAAGTGGCTTACGACACCAATGCGCCCTGAACAAATGCTAACACAGAACAGACAAGGAGACAAACCACTAAAAGGATGTACCAAGCTTGCATACATACCATGCACCTGACACATGTACACACCGACAACAACTGGAGAAAGAAGCAAGCGGAGACCAGCATTTATTCAAGACGGGCATAGCCTTCGTGACCTTGAATAAAAGTGACAGAGATGTCAACAGATTCGGACGAGGTTTCGACAATCTGGTTTGTTTGTTTGTTTTGTTTGTTTGTTTCTGTTCCAAATTCACGTCATCTTCAATACAGACAAGATAATGTATTGTCTTTGAGGCTTGAAGATAAAAACGAAATGCTTTCTAATAATCTTCCGCTTGTTTTTAAACCCATAAATTAAATAGAAATGTCCTGTGGTTGGTTGGAGGACCAGTTGGAACGTTTATCATACCATATAGGCCACTGTGCCAGTAGGACACTGTTCCGGTACAAAATGTCATTCCAGTACAGTCGATCACCCCACTCGACGGTACAATACAACGTGACGATCCAATACAGAATGTCACCCCAACTGGCTACAGATTTTCACTCCACCCCGGCACAAAAGGTCGTCCTTCCCCGTACAGAACATTACTCCATCCGGCAGAGAATGCAAGATTACACGGTACAGATTGTCACCTTACCCAATACGGAATGTCACCCAATGCTGTACTGAATGTCATGCTTCCACGGTGCCGGATGTCATTCTTACCCCGGGAAGATCACTTTACCCGGCGGAGACTGCTATGTTACTACAATATAGAATGTCACACCTACCTGGTGCAGAATGTCACCCCTGTCCGGTGTAGAATGTCATGTCTATCCAGTACAGAAGGCCACTACAACCAAATACAGAACGTCACATCAACCGGTGCAAAATGTCACCTTACTGCAGTACAGAATATGACATTGTGGTACATAATGTCACCTTACTGCAGTACAGAATGTCCCCTTACTGCAGCACAGAATGTCACCTTACTGCAGTGCAGAATGTCACCTTACTGCAGTGCAGAATGTCACCTTACTGCAGTGCAGAATGTCACCTTACTGCAGTGCAGAATGTCACCTTACTGCAGTGCAGAATGTCACCTTACTGCAGTACAGAATGTCACCTTACTGCAGTACAGAATGTCACCTTACTGCAGTACAGAATGTGACATTGTGGTACAGAATGTCACCTTACTGCAGTACAGAATGTGACATTGTGGTACAGAATGTCACCTTACTGCAGTGCAGAATGTCACCTTACTGCAGTACAGAATGTCACCTTACTGCAGTACAGAATGTCACCTTACTGCATCACACAATGTCACCTTACTGCAGTACAGAATGTGACATTGTGGTACAGAATGTCACCTTACTGCAGTACAAAATGTCACCTTACTGCAGTACAGAATGTCACCTTACTGCAGTGCAGAATGTCACCTTACTGCAGTACAGAATGTCACCTTACTGCAGTACAGAATGTCACCTTACTGCAGTACATAATGTCATCTTACTGCAGTACAGGATTGCAGATAGTTCCTTTATGTCAAAATAACATGACGGGATTCGTGTAAACATTTCACTTTCCAGTCTGTGTGTTATTTAACATTTATACAAATATAATGGCGTTTTCTATAAAAATCCAATTGATCCTTTACAAAAAGACGGTGATAAATCATACTTGAAGGCGAGTGAACGGCAGATATTCCTGTGTTGAGTAGTCCTGGCGTGTTACACCTGTATAACATATCACCAGGTAACAGGCTGACGTCGTGTTCCGCAACGTTGGTAAAGTTTTGGAGACATTCCCCACAGGAGTGATATTTTGTGTTGCAACGTCGGCTCAGAATGAACGGAGTAACGTTTTGTATTGGGGTGACATTTTACGCCACAACAAGTAACAACACATCGTTTGCAAGAGTTGGTCCCACGAATGTCAAACGCTCATTTCAAGGGCAGAGAGAGAGAGGCGGTGAGACACAGACATGGGGAGTCGCAGTTTGTTGAACAGCTTGGAAAATTCGATTATCTGCAGTTTGTCGTATCGGACGTGAACAGCATTCCCCGTGGGAAAATTGTGAAGGGGAAATTCAAGGAAAAGATTGCCCGTGATGGTTTTGAAATATTCTGCGGTAAGTATCAGATATGAAAAGACTCTCTCTCTCTCTCTCTCTCTCTCTCTCTCTCTCTCTCTCTCTCTCTCTCTCTCTCTCTCTCTCTTCTCTGTCAGTGTGCAGGCAACAATCCGTGCATACATATGGTATAATGCTGTGAAAAGATTGTGTGTGTGTGTGTGTGTGTGTGTGTGTGTGTGTGTGTGTGTGTGTGTGTGTGTGTGTGTGTGTGTGTGTGTGTGTGTGTGTGTGTGAGTGCGAGAGAAAGAGAGACAGTGGGTGTGAATATGTATGCGTGTAGCCTATGTTTGTATGTAAGACAGAAACCTCTCTCTCTCTCTCTCTCTCTCTCTCTCTCTCTCTCTCTCTCTCTCTCTCCCTCTGTGTGTGTGTGTGTGTGTGTGTGTGTGTGTGTGTGTGTGTGTGTGTGTGTGTGTGTGCATGACTGAGCGGAATGTAACCAGACATAAGGTGAATCAGAGACAATGCTGAACGTAAAACGTTTAAGCTTTGTCTCCCATCTCTCTCCTTTATTCAATATCATGAATATACATGTCTGTCGATTTCTGTGCTAGGAAATTTTAATGCACCGCTATTCCGTTCTTTCCCCATGCCCCGTGAATAATGACCTCCTCTGACAGGCTCACAAAACGAGTGGTATTTTCACATTTTTGCACCCTCCTTATCGGGCAAGGAACCGGGGGGGGGGAGGGTCGGGGGAGGAGGGGGGCGGCGTGTTCTTTGTTGCGGGTGACCGATTTAGCGCTCCAAATATGCTGGTAAATTCTTTACACATATACCTTTCCTGTCACACACACACACACACACGTACGCACGCACGCACAGCTCACGCACATACGCACGCACACACACACACGCACGCGTGCGCACCCGCGCGCGCGCGCGCACACACACACACACACACACACACACACACACACACACACACACACACACACACACACACACACATATAGAGGAGTGTGAAAGGGCCGTTTCCAAATCTAGACTAGACTATCAACAAACCTCGTGCTTGAGAGAGAGAGAGAGAGAGAGAGAGAGAGAGAGAGAGAGAGAGGAGAGAGAGAGAGAGAGAGAGAGAGAGAGAGATGCTGACTTGGCCTAAACATTGAACAGTTTTAATTTAACGACAAAAATATTCGTATGTCCTCCAGAAAGTCATATAGATAGATCCCCTGCTGTTCCACGAATTCTAAACATCGGTATATTATATTCTACTTGTACTTGCAGCTGTCTGTCTTCCCGGACCCAACTTTGAAACTCCCTTCTCCATCTTCGAAGTCCTGGGCAAGCACATGCCCAATGGACGAATGCAGCCTTGTGTAGACACCTTGACCCCTTGGCCTTGGGTGGGGGAGGAAGGTCGTCGCGTTGGTAACGTGCTCTGTGACCTCGTCATGCATGACGGTACGCCTGACCTGACCTCGCCACGACAGCTGATGAAATCCAGTTGGACGCACTGTGGAAACAGCATGGGCTTGTGTTCAAGTCTGGGTTTGAGTACGAGTTTGAGGTGTTTAAGGCAGGCGGTATGGAAAGACTGGGAGGCGATGTTGCTTGGTGGGGGGATGTGAGGCACTGGGCCCTGCATCATGACCTTTTCTGCGACCTGACGGACCTTCTGGAAGTCATGGGGGTAGAAGTGTCCACGCTGATGCCGGAGTTTTCGCCCAGTCAATGGGAGATGACCACCGAGCCTCAAGCGGGTGTCCGAGGAGGGGACGTGGCGTTCTACGTGAAGAATGCGGTGAAGGGATTCTTCCAGACCCGAGGCTACGAGGCCACCTTCATGTCCAGATCTGCTGTGGAACACGTGGGGAACGGATTACATCTCAACCATTCTCTGTGGACCAAGGTAAGTTTTGGTCGACCCCGCTTACAGAAAACTCGTTTACAGTAAATTCCGCTTGTAGTGAACCTAAGAAAAAATTAAAAAAAAAAGAAAATCCTGACAAGAATTACTTCATTACTATCATTTTCTAACAACAACAAAGGACAAGCCTGGTATTCACAAGTCCTTATTTACAACATCCGTTGCGGCACAGCAGTTAGGGTCTCGGGCTGTGAGCTGGGAAATCACCAGTTCGAATCTCATCAGAAACAGGACTATGTTTGTGGGATTTTTCGGCCTAGACCGGAAAGGTTGGGGAGTGCTCTATGAACGACACTTAACACACAGTCGGTTTTATGATACCTTGAAAGAAATGTATGTACCTACATCATCAGGGTTATCCTCACTGCTCAGCGTTGATGGAAACACATTGATCGCTGACAAGGAAAAGATCTTGGAACGCTGGGCAGAACACTTCAACAGCGTACTAAACGGCCCATCGTTCATCTGTGATAAAGCCATCGACCATCTCCCTCAAGTGCCCACCAAAGAAGAAAGGGGTGAACCATCAACCCTCTTGGAGACCCAGAAAGCGATGTGTTTGCTGTCCAGTGGCAAAGCTCCAGGCTCAGACTCCATACCAGCTGAAGTCTGCAAAGAAGGTGGCACAGCTCCAGGCTCAGACTCCATACCGGCTGAAGTCTGCAAAGAAGGTGGCACAGCTCCAGGCTCAGACTCCATATCAGCTGAAGTCTGCAAAGAAGGTGGCACAGCTCCAGGCTCAGACTCCATACCAGCTGAAGTCTGCAAAGAAGGTGGCACAGCTCCAGGCTCAGACTCCATACCAGCTGAAGTCTGCAAAGAAGGTGGCACAGCTCCAGGCTCAGACTCCATACCAGCTGAAGTCTGCAAAGAAGGTGGCACAGCTCCAGGCTCAGACTCCATACCAGCTGAAGTCTGCAAAGAAGATGGCACAGCTCCAGGCTCAGACTCCATACCAGCTGAAGTCTGCAAAGAAGGTGGCACAGCTCCAGGCTCAGACTCCATACCAGCTGAAGTCTGCAAAGAAGGTGGCACAGCTCCAGGCTCAGACTTCATTCCAGCTGAAGTCTGCAAAGAAGGTGGCACAGCTCCAGGCTCAGACTCCATACCAGCTGAAGTCTGCAAAGAAGGTGGCACAGCTCCAGGCTCAGACTCCATATCAGCTGAAGTCTGCAAAGAAGGTGGCACAGCTCCAGGCTCAGACTCCATACCGGCTGAAGTCTGCAAAGAAGGTGGCACAGCTCCAGGCTCAGACTCCATACCAGCTGAAGTCTGCAAAGAAGGTGGCACAGCTCCAGGCTCAGACTCCACACCAGCTGAAGTCTGCAAAGAAGGTGGCACAGCTCCAGGCTCAGACTCCATACCAGCTGAAGTCTGCAAAGAAGGTGGAACAGCTCCAGGCTCAGACTCCATACCAGCTGAAGTCTGCAAAGAAGGTGGCACAGCTCCAGGCTCAGACTCCATACCAGCTGAAGTCTGCAAAGAAGGTGGCACAGCTCCAGGCTCAGACTCCATACCAGCTGAAGTCTGCAAAGAAGGTGGCACAGCTCCAGGCTCAGACTCCATACCAGCTGAAGTCTGCAAAGAAGGTGGCACAGCTCCAGGCTCAGACTCCATACCAGCTGAAGTCTGCAAAGAAGTGGCACAGCTCCAGGCTCAGACTCCATACCAGCTGAAGTCTGCAAAGAAGGTGGCACAGCTCCAGGCTCAGACTCCATACCAGCTGAAGTCTGCAAAGAAGGTGGCACAGCTCCAGGCTCAGACTCCATACCAGCTGAAGTCTGCAAAGAAGGTGGCACAGCTCCAGGCTCAGACTCCATACCAGCTGAAGTCTGCAAAGAAGGTGGCACAGCTCCAGGCTCAGACTCCATACCAGCTGAAGTCTGCAAAGAAGGTGGCACAGCTCCAGGCTCCGACTCCACACCAGCTGAAGTCTACAAAGAAGGTGGCACAGCTCCAGGCTCAGACTCCATACCAGCTGAAGTCTGCAAAGAAGGTGGCACAGCTCCAGGCTCAGACTCCATACCAGCTGAAGTCTGCAAAGAAGGTGGCACAGCTCCAGGCTCAGACTCCATACCAGCTGAAGTCTGCAAAGAAGGTGGCACAGCTCCAGGCTCAGACTCCATACCAGCTGAAGTCTGCAAAGAAGGTGGCACAGCTCCAGGCTCAGACTCCATACCGGCTGAAGTCTGCAAAGAAGGTGGCACAGCTCCAAGCTCAGACTCCATACCAGCTGAAGTCTGCAAAGAAGGTGGCACAGCTCCAGGCTCAGACTCCATACCAGCTGAAGTCTGCAAAGAAGGTGGCACAGCTCCAGGCTCAGACTCCATACCAGCTGAAGTCTGCAAAGAAGGTGGCACAGCTCCAGGCTCAGACTCCACACCAGCTGACGTCTGCAAAGAAGGTGGCACAGCTCCAGGCTCAGACTCCATACCAGCTGAAGTCTGCAAAGAAGGTGGCACAGCTCCAGGCTCAGACTCCACACCAGCTGAAGTCTACAAAGAAGGTGGCACAGCTCCAGGCTCAGACTCCATACCAGCTGAAGTCTGCAAAGAAGGTGGCACAGCTCCAGGCTCAGACTCCATACCAGCTGAAGTCTGCAAAGAAGGTGGCACAGCTCCAGGCTCAGACTCCATACCAGCTGAAGTCTGCAAAGAAGGTGGCACAGCTCCAGGCTCAGACTCCATACCAGCTGAAGTCTGCAAAGAAGGTGGCACAGCTCCAGGCTCAGACTCCATACCAGCTGAAGTCTGCAAAGAAGGTGGCACAGCTCCAGGCTCAGACTCCATACCAGCTGAAGTCTGCAAAGAAGGTGGCACAGCTCCAGGCTCAGACTCCATACCAGCTGAAGTCTGCAAAGAAGATGGCACAGCTCCAGGCTCAGACTCCATACCAGCTGAAGTCTGCAAAGAAGGTGGCACAGCTCCAGGCTCAGACTCCATACCGGCTGAAGTCTGCAAAGAAGGTGGCACAGCTCCAGGCTCAGACTCCATACCAGCTGAAGTCTGCAAAGAAGGTGGCACAGCTCCAGGCTCAGACTCCATACCAGCTGAAGTCTGCAAAGAAGGTGGCAGAGCTCCAGGCTCAGACTCCATATCAGCTGAAGTCTGCAAAGAAGGTGGCAGAGCTCCAGGCTCAGACTCCATACCGGCTGAAGTCTGCAAAGAAGGTGGCACAGCTCCAGGCTCAGACTCCACACCAGCTGAAGTCTGCAAAGAAGGTGGCACAGCTCCAGGCTCAGACTCCATACCAGCTGAAGTCTGCAAAGAAGGTGGCACAGCTCCAGGCTCAGACTCCATACCAGCTGAAGTCTGCAAAGAAGGTGGCACAGCTCCAGGCTCAGACTCCATACCAGCTGAAGTCTGCAAAGAAGGTGGCACAGCTCCAGGCTCAGACTCCATACCAGCTGAAGTCTGCAAAGAAGGTGGCACAGCTCCAGGCTCAGACTCCATACCAGCTGAAGTCTGCAAAGAAGGTGGCACAGCTCCAGGCTCAGACTCCATACCAGCTGAAGTCTGCAAAGAAGGTGGCACAGCTCCAGGCTCAGACTCCATACCAGCTGAAGTCTGCAAAGAAGGTGGCACAGCTCCAGGCTCAGACTCCATACCAGCTGAAGTCTGCAAAGAAGGTGGCACAGCTCCAGGCTCAGACTCCATACCAGCTGAAGTCTGCAAAGAAGGTGGCACAGCTCCAGGCTCAGACTCCATACCAGCTGAAGTCTGCAAAGAAGGTGGCACAGCTCCAGGCTCAGACTCCATACCAGCTGAAGTCTGCAAAGAAGGTGGCACAGCTCCAGGCTCAGACTCCATACCAGCTGAAGTCTGCAAAGAAGGTGGCACAGCTCCAGGCTCAGACTCCATACCAGCTGAAGTCTGCAAAGAAGGTGGCACAGCTCCAGGCTCAGACTCCATACCAGCTGAAGTCTGCAAAGAAGGTGGCACAGCTCCAGGCTCCGACTCCACACCAGCTGAAGTCTACAAAGAAGGTGGCACAGCTCCAGGCTCAGACTCCATACCAGCTGAAGTCTGCAAAGAAGGTGGCACAGCTCCAGGCTCAGACTCCATACCAGCTGAAGTCTGCAAAGAAGGTGGCACAGCTCCAGGCTCAGACTCCATACCAGCTGAAGTCTGCAAAGAAGGTGGCACAGCTCCAGGCTCAGACTCCATACCAGCTGAAGTCTGCAAAGAAGGTGGCACAGCTCCAGGCTCAGACTCCATACCAGCTGAAGTCTGCAAAGAAGGTGGCACAGCTCCAGGCTCAGACTCCATACCAGCTGAAGTCTGCAAAGAAGGTGGCACAGCTCCAGGCTCAGACTCCACACCAGCTGAAGTCTGCAAAGAAGGTGGCACAGCTCCAGGCTCAGACTCCACACCAGCTGAAGTCTACAAAGAAGGTGGCACAGCTCCAGGCTCAGACTCCATACCGGCTGAAGTCTGCAAAGAAGGTGGCACAGCTCCAGGCTCAGACTCCATACCAGCTGAAGTCTGCAAAGAAGGTGGCACAGCTCCAGGCTCAGACTCCATACCAGCTGAAGTCTGCAAAGAAGGTGGCACAGCTCCAGGCTCAGACTCCATACCAGCTGAAGTCTGCAAAGAAGGTGGCACAGCTCCAGGCTCAGACTCCATACCAGCTGAAGTCTGCAAAGAAGGTGGCACAGCTCCAGGCTCAGACTCCACACCAGCTGACGTCTACAGTGGCAAAGCTCCAGGCTCAGACTCCACACCAGCTGACGTCTACAGTGGCAAAGCTCCAGGCTCAGACTCCACACCAGCTGACGTCTACAGTGGCAAAGCTCCAGGCTCAGACTCCACACCAGCTGACGTCTACAGTGGCAAAGCTCCAGGCTCAGACTCCACACCAGCTGAAGTCTGCAAAGAATATGGCACAGCTTTGATTGAAAAGCTTCATCATTTGTTTCTTCTGATGTGGCAGCAGGAGACGATCCCTCAGGAGTTCAAAGATGCATCCATAAACATCATTTGTACAGGCACAAAGGGTTTTCCAGGCTTGTCACAACCACCGAGGCATATCCCTCCTTTCTCCAGCAGGCAAGATACTTGCCAGGATTCTGCTGAACCGCGTTATAACACACATTGGGCAAGAGCTTTTGCCAGAGAACCAGCGCGGCTTCAGGAAAGACACAGGAACCATTCATATGGCATTTGCTGCTAGACAGCTCTGAGAAATTTTGTCAGGATCAAAATGCCGACCTGTTCTCCTCCTATGTCGACCTGACCAAGGCCTTCAATACTGTCAATAGAGAGGGCCTGTGGAAGATTATGACCAAAATATGTATGCCCACCGAAATTCATTTCTGTGGTGCGGCCTTTCCAGTATGGCATGCAGGCCCGAATCCAGGGCAAAGGAGAGACATCTAATCCATTCCCTGTCACAAATGGCGTAAAGTAAGGCTGTGGTTTGGCATTCACTCTATTCAGCATCATGTTCTCTGCAATGCTGACTAACGCCTCCAGAGAAGAACACGTTGGCATCGACATCAGATTCAAAACAGATGGAAAGCAGTTGACCAAAAAAAGGCTCAAGGCAAAAACCTAGGTTTTGACATACATCATCAGGGACTTTCTGTTCGCTGATAACTGTGCTCTCAATGCTGAGACAGAAACTGACATGCAATCCAGCATCAACAAGTTTTCCATAGCCCGCGCCAACTTTGGTCTCACCATAAATACAAAGAAGACGGAAGTTCTGCATTAACCCACGCCAGGCAGACCCTACGCTGAGCTTAACATCATAGTCAATGGAGTAAGCTTCGCTGCGGTGAGTAAGTTCACCAATTCATCTACCTTGGCAGCACATTGTCCCAGAACGTCACCATAGACGATGATGTGAGCATCAGAGCTGCAAAAGCATCAGAACTGCGAAAGCAAGTGCAACCTTTGGCAGACTACACATCAATGTTTGGAATAGAAGAGGCAAGCTGGAAATGTACAGAGCAGTTGTTCTCCGCACACTCCTCTACGCATGAGAAACGTGGACAGTGTACCAACGGCATGCCAAGAAGCTGAATCACTTCCGCACAGCCTGCCCCAGACGATTGTTAAACATAGAATAGCAGGACAAAATCCCAAACACAGGGGTGCTTGACCAAGCAGACCTGCTGAGCATCTACGCCATCCCGATGCTGTCTCAGCTTTGATGGGCGGGTCATATAGATCACATTCCAGACCACAGGCTACCCAAGAGACTCTTCTATGGGAACTGCAACAAGGAATGCATGTCCATGGAGGTCAGAAGAAACGCTTCAGACACGCTCTCAAAACATCCTTGAAAGCGTTTAACATTAACCCTGACACATGGGAACAAACTGCTATGGATCAAATTAGATGGCGCGACTCTATCCACAAAGGCGCCAGTTTATGTGAAAAAAGCAGGACAGCTGCGTCAAAACAAAAGAGACAGGCAAGGAAAGCCCCCGCCAGCAATCAAGAGCAGGTCTCCCACATTCCCTGTCTAAGCTGTCACTGCACTCACCACACATTCCGTGCACGCATCGACTTGATCAGCCACTGTGTATCCACATATCATCTCACCCCCCACCCCACCCCACCCCCACCCCCGCCACCCCGCACTCTCAACCTCAAGATGACTGAAATGGCTCTCGTCGACTTGACGGACGTACGCCAACTATTAATAGTGGTAACAGCAGCAGTAACAGCAGCAGCAATAGTAGTGATTTTATCCACATTACGTAACATGTGTGTGGGTTCGTGCTCGCATGCTTAAAGCGCGGCGTACGTGTGCGTGCGTGCGTGCGTGCGTGTGTGTGTGTGTGTGTGTGTGTGTGTGTGTGTGTGTGTGTGTGTGTGTGTGTGTGTGTGTGTGTGTGTGTGTGTGTGTGTGTGTGTGTTTACATACTTGTTAATTTAGATGTGCGTTTTTCTTTTGTGTATTAATTTTTTAACCTTATTCATTTTGACTAGTGTACTTCTTATGTCTGATTTCCAAACACGAAAATGGAAACTGATCGTCTGAATTTGCTTCTGCTGTGAAGACTGGATTTTTTGCGTTTTCAATGCTACATTTGCAAGCTTATAACATTTTTTGGGGGGGATGAGGGGGGGGGGGGGTGAGGAGGGATATTGTTTTTCACAGAATCCAGGTTCAGTGTTTGATATAAATCATTTTGGTGTTTGATTTGGAGAGGAGAGAGAGAGAGAGAGAGAGAGAGAGAGAGAGAGAGAGAGAGAGAGAGAGAGAGAGAGAGGAGGCTTTCTTCAGTGTGATTTAAACAGAATCGTCTTTCACGAATATTCACGCATGCACGCACGCACGCACGCACACACATACACAAACACATCATCATCATCATCATCATCGTCATCGTCATCGTCATCATCATCATCATCATCATTATTACCACCACTATCACCATCATCATCATCTTCTTCATTTTCAGAGATCTTCTGTTCTGGATCATCTTGAATATAGAATGCAGGCATTCAGCGTAAAAAGGCAGCTGTTGACATAAAAAACAATCTTCATTATTACCAAACATGATTCTAGTTGTGATCATCTTTTACTCTTTTTGCTGTTATCCAGACGGGCGACGACGAGACCAACGTGATGCTGGACCAGAAGGACCCAGACCTGCTGTCCTCCACCGCCCGGCACTGGCTGGCAGGGATCCTGGCCCATGCTCCTGCCCTCACCGCTCTCTGCTGCCCACCCTCAACTGTTACCGCCGACTCCACCAGTTTGCCGCCCCAGGAAAGATCTTCTGGGGTCTGGACGACCGCAACGCCCTGGTCCGTGTTCACACCGCCCAAAACAACGTGTTCTTGGAGAACCGCCTGCCCTCCGGTTCCTGTAACCCCTACCTGGCCATCGCCGCCACTGTGGCTGCAGGACTGGATGGCATCAACCGCCAGCTGCCCTGTCCCAGACCCACGGACGTCGATCAGAAGGCTGAGCTGCCCAGGACCTTGGCTGAAGCCTTGGATGCTCTGGAGAAGGACGAGCAGCTGTGCTCGCTGCTCGGGGATCGTTTCGTGAAGTGTTTTCTCAAGGGCAAACGAGAATACGAGCTTCCAAGTTTTGACACGAACGTTTTGAACACGGAGGAGAAAACATGGATTTTGAAAGAAAGATGTACATGAGAAATCTCTAGAGGTTTTACAGAAATACCGTTTGATAAATTGTGCGTAAACGTACGCCGAAATACGAACTGCCTTGAGACTGACATAGACGTCAGTCACAGGAACGTAATCAGAAAAGATTTCGCAGTCAAGTTTCTCTTTTCATGAAAAAAAAACCCCAACAACAGACGAATGATTATCTATTTAAAAAAAAAAAAATAGTCTGACGGAGTGAAGAAACTGACAAAGGCCCCCAAGGTGAGCTCATTTGGAACAAAATGAACTGAACCATAGAAAGTTTGCTGTGTCTACTCAAACCTTTCACATCTTCTGTGGGTAGCAGTCTCCGATACAATCTTCAGTTCTCTGAGCGCAATGCTCGTGAAAAGCAACGAATCAGAATTCCAGGGATTCACCACCAGGTTACAGAAAGCTCAGGAATTAATTTCAGAATGGAGGCATGTCGTGACCCTGGTTGATTGAGGAATATGGTTTTGAAGAAAACGTAGAATGCCTCTGTGTCAAATTCGTAAATGGATTTCCTACACATCATCATCACTATCTTCGTCCTCATCGATTGAACAACACACAGAACAAATGGCTCTGTATTTAGTGTCCCTTTCTATCTCATAGTTATCCGTTTTGACTGCTCCTCCACGTACGGTATCTGGCTTTATATATACGCAGACAGTATGATCAAACGCTTTTAACTGATCTGGATGTTTTTACTGTTAATTGTTTGTTAAATGAAGAATACATTTTCCATTTTCCATTCCTTCACTTTCAATTAGTTCTTTATGTTTATGCCAGTAAGTGTTTAAATTCACAGTTTTTCTTGAACATAAGTGATGTACTTTTATACACCTGTCCTTCAATAATTTGATAAACACGTTTAAACGAGGAATTTAAAAAAAATTACATTTGTAAGTGTAAATGTAGCCCACGGCAGGGAAACGTCAAACACTTTAACAGATCTGAAATATGTAATGTGTCCAGAAAGTATTATTTTTTTGTTTAAGAAGAAAATGATGTGTGTGTGTGTGTGTGTGTGTGTGTGTGTGTGTGTGTGTGTGTGCGTGCGTGCGTGCGTGCGTGCGTGCGTGCGTGCGTGCGTGCGTGCGTGCGTGCGTGCGTGCGTGTGCAATTACTGTTTCAAATCGTTCCCAAAAAGCATTCACACGTACACATCTTCTGAACTTATCTTTTATACTGTCATTTACATGTTGGCAAAATGAACATTTTTTTTTAATCCATGCACAGTAACAATAAATTTCTTGGTCGGATTCTATGTATTGAACTAATCTGAAATCACTCCAACTTTGTTTCCCAAATCTTTTGTATCAGTTTAAGAGGGTTTTTTGCCAGATGATTTCTGATGTCAGTCTGTAATTCCAAATGACAGCATTTTGGCTTTGAACTGTCGTCAGCACGGACATCACGATATAATCGTGTTCCCTTTTCCACCGAATTGAACATTTGTACGGTTTTGGAATCTTTACATTTTTCATTATTTTCCAAACGAATGTTCAGCATTATTAACAAGGACTTTTTTTTTACCCTTTTCATAAATGCTACGCAACTTAGAAACTGTATTCGTATATTGTACTTTCGATAAATTCAGCGCATGTCAAATAACGAGCATCCTTCTTGCACAAGTTGTTTCATTTTCATTAATTCATCCTTTTTAATGAAATGCTATTCAAATTTATTCTGTCATTGAAAAATGATGACTCTGCTAGAGTTTCATTCGGGTTAAATGGTTAAACTTTATTGGAAAAAAAATTGAAGCTTGAAACGTGTCTTTCCACAACACGTTTTGCTTGTCCCGAGTCAACGGGCAATTCGGATTCATAGCTGTGCAGTCAGTGAGCTCTGCTGTGAGCCATTATTATTCCTATTATCTTAAATTTCGGAGAGTTTCATTCCATCCTGAGATGTGACTTATACTTCTTTGTTGATTTTCGTTTCCGTCCTAGCCAAAGAGCAGGTGTCTTCTCACAATTCATAATCAGACTTGATATTATTCCCCAAAGATTTTCATAGTTTTTTTTCAAAAGAGAGTCGATCTTCATTTTGTAAAAGATTGTGTGTCGTCAGCAAATTGTGCAATCTTTATGTTCAATATGATCTATAACAATCACTTGATATTGTTGCTTTATCTGATCATTATTTGCTAAAATTTCAAAACAAACGAAATAAATACGGCGAGACAGGATCACCCTGTCGACAACCTCTATTGATTTTAAAACAATTCGATGCTTGTCCATTTATGATTACTGTGGCCTGAGTGTTTCTATATACCCTTCCTCTCCAATTGCCGATATTATCTCCAAAGCCAAAGGCCCTAAGTATATTGAACATAACATTCTAGTCAATGATATCAAAAACCGTTCGAAGTCAACACATAACAGCAAGCCTGGAAGATTTTGTTTATGTAAATGATACATTAAATCGTACAGAACTATAATGTTGTTTCCAGTATATCTTCCAGGTATAACAAATCCTGTTTGATCTTCTTTGATAAGACTTGGCGGCACTGATTTTATTCTGGCTGCTATGCATGCTGACTTAATTTTATAAACAACATTCAATAATGTGATAGGCCGCCAGTGTTTGATATGTTCCTTTGATTTATCTAGTTCGGGTTTCTGAGTCACAGATGGATATTTTCTATTTGTTCCTTTGTTAAGTTACCTGACGACAAACACACCAATTTGTTTCCAGAAGAATTTTAAAAAATTTACAGGTGGACTTTCATTTTTTTTCTCCATATTTTTAAGTGCTGAAGTTGCTACTTCTAATGTTCTTTTCCCATTTAGAGTCACTGGAAATTTGTGGTCAAGTTTAGAAAGATCTTCCACAACCTCATTGATGTTACTTTCTTCCTCCTGACCTTTTTTCATATAATTGGCAATAGAAGTTATTCACTTTACTTCAAACGTCTTTGGTAATAGCTAGAGTATCTACCAATTCAATCATTACCTTACTGACGTGATTTCGCTTCTTTAAACTACAAAAGTAATCTGTAATCTTTTCATCTGGAGAAGCTCACCTAGCTCTTGAATCAAAACGCCTTCCATTTCTTTTGTCTAATGGCTTGTAATTTTTCATTCTTTGATCGAAATTCTTCTATATGCCCCAAAGAGTTGTTCTTTTTCCCCCCTCTATATAGATTTCTTACGTGAGTGGGTTTTTTTTCCTTCTTGTTCATCACTGACTCATCCCCGATGGAGAGCCATCAGGGCATCGTTCTTCATGAAGCAAAATAGCATTGGTATCCCTATTCTGATCTATAATATGTATCCCTATTAGGGTTTAAATGTGTGTCCTGGAGTAAACAGATATTGTGTCTCTTTTGTCTTAAATATTGAAAAACATCTCTCCTTTTCTTTTCTTTTCCTCCCCAAGCTCTTGATAATTAACAGTACAAACTGAATTTCTTTCATTAGTTTATTTTCAGTTTCTGTATTCTCCCTCTTTTTCATTGTGGCATACGAATAGTTTTACCTCTTATTTTCATAAGCAAGACATATAAAAACAGTTTGTCTGGGATTTTTAGTGGAATCTTAGGTGTATCTATTTCATTTATTGTTTCATAACAGAAGACATCCACTGAGTATTCTTTTGTCACATACATAATTTCTTTATTAATTTCATCCACATCTTCTTTGTCCTTAAGCAAGGAAGAGTTGAATTTCCAAAAAGTATGATTCTTTTTTTTTTTTTACCGAATTTCAGATGCAGTGTAACTATTGAGTGATCAAAACGGTATCCTGGGACAATATCAGCATTATCAAAGTACCAGTATAAGTAATCTGATAGTAAGAAAAAGTCCAGTCGGCTTTGCTTCAGTGGGGTTGGCTTTCGCCAAGTGTAAAGCCTACATTCTGGGTTGCTTTCACGCCTGACGTCTGTCAATCCTAGTGCTTCTGTCATATTTTCTAGCATTTCTCTGGCTCTTGGATTGTTATCAAGTACATAATTATCACAATTTGTAATTGGGTTTAATGCGATATTTCAATCACCAACAGCAATTACATTATTATTTTTGTAACTTTTTATGATTCCCTTAAGTGTATTATAAAACGTTGGATCATCCTTGTTAGGCCTGTAAACATTCACCAAACAGAAATCTTTCTCAAAAGCAGTAAATAGTACAAGTACGAAATTTCCATTTTTATCAGGATGAACTTTAGCTACCGGCCTTCAATTAAAAGTTATTTGAAAAGAGAACAGCAACTTCTCTTGAATTTGATTTATACGAAGCAAACATACATTTATACCCCCATTCTGAGTTTACATATTTTTGTAATTTGTTACTAAAATGAGTGTCTTGCAAACAATATATGGAAAAGGTTTTTCTGCTTCAGGTAATGGAAGACATCCCTTCTTTTTTTCATATCACCCAACCCCTGACAATTTAGAGAAGCAATAGTTAAAGACTCCATTGTTTGACATTGGTTATATCTTAATTATGTAGAATGCGTAACACAAAAAAATACAATTGTGGAACCAGATTGTGAACATAGCACACAGCACTGTGGAAAATAACATTCAACAATTGAGGTATGCCTCACGACAAACTTTTGACACATGATATTCTTTTGAAATGAAGTGGAACTTCCAAAGAGAAGATGACTACCCTTCATACAATCGTAATCTCACCTTCGTAGAGAACGGAAAAGACAAGTAAATACACATAAGAAAAAGGAAAAAGAAAAAGAAAGATGAAGAAAAAAAATGAAACCGGATAAAAAGACCATAATTCTCTGACGATCTACGGCGAGCGCGGGAAAAGTGAGCATAATTGTCAAGAGCGACTCCTTACGGAGCAAAGAACAGCGCATGCACGTCAACTGTTTTAAATTCATACACAACGTCACTAGAATTTCATAAAGAATGAAACGGGCAAGTAGTTGAGTGGGCCTCGTTTTATCCGTGCTTTCTTTCTGGAATTTGACATCAGTTTGTGGGTGCGTGTGCGCGCGGGCGTGTCTCAGCGCGCGAGCGCGTGCACGTGGAGGGTGACGAGGGTGGGTGCGTGGGTGGCTGTGAGTACATGCAACTGCGTGCGCTAATGCATGTGTGTGCGTGCGCGCGCGCGCGTGTGTGTGTGTGTGTGTGTGTGTGTGTGTGTGTGTGTGTGTGTGTGTGTGTGTGTGTGTGTGTGTGTGTGTGCGTGCGCGCAAGCATGCATGTATAAGTTGTGCGTCTAGTCTGTGTGCTCACGCGCGCGTGTATTAGCGTATAGATGAACACCTAGGTGTTTCGAATGAAATTTAGCAATACAGCATCCGAATTATTTCATTGCCTGGAGTTGCTCTCTGAACAGTGCTCACAAGGATCAATACATGCAATGAACACAATATACACACATTCAGCCTGCACCACGCATCCGTCTCTGCCTTCTTCATTCCTCCTAAAAACAAAACAACAACAAAAAACTATATATTTTTTACCCGGCTCCCTCTCCCAACCCTCAGCCCTCCCTCATGATAGCACCCCCGTGCATGGCTATGAAGGAGAAAACTGAGTTAAGACATTTCTTACCTTAAGTATACCTTAATCCCCCATCAGACTAGGCCCATTTTACACAGAATCCTTAGATCAAATGAACAATGTTTAAAACCAAACATTCAAAGACAGTACAAAATCAAGTCTGGCCAAAAACCGTTAACAAGGGGAAGGCCCCAAAAGGTCAGTTGGAAACAGGTCAGTAAACCATCACAAATACCACCATTCCATGAGAACACGACTCACGGGGTCATCTCAGGGACTCCTCAGCTGAGAGAGAGAGCGAGAGAGAGAGAGAGAGAGAGAGAGAGAGAGAGAGAGAGAGAGAGAGAGAGAGAGAGAGAGAGAGAGAGAGAGAGAGAGAGAGAGAGAGGAGGCTTTCTTCAGTGTGATTTAAACAGAATCGTCTTTCACGAATATTCACGCATGCACGCACGCACGCACGCACACACATACACAAACACATCATCATCATCATCATCATCGTCATCGTCATCGTCATCATCATCATCATCATCATTATTACCACCACTATCACCATCATCATCATCTTCTTCATTTTCAGAGATCTTCTGTTCTGGATCATCTTGAATATAGAATGCAGGCATTCAGCGTAAAAAGGCAGCTGTTGACATAAAAAACAATCTTCATTATTACCAAACATGATTCTAGTTGTGATCATCTTTTACTCTTTTTGCTGTTATCCAGACGGGCGACGACGAGACCAACGTGATGCTGGACCAGAAGGACCCAGACCTGCTGTCCTCCACCGCCCGGCACTGGCTGGCAGGGATCCTGGCCCATGCTCCTGCCCTCACCGCTCTCTGCTGCCCCACCCTCAACTGTTACCGCCGACTCCACCAGTTTGCCGCCCCAGGAAAGATCTTCTGGGGTCTGGACGACCGCAACGCCCTGGTCCGTGTTCACACCGCCCAAAACAACGTGTTCTTGGAGAACCGCCTGCCCTCCGGTTCCTGTAACCCCTACCTGGCCATCGCCGCCACTGTGGCTGCAGGACTGGATGGCATCAACCGCCAGCTGCCCTGTCCCAGACCCACGGACGTCGATCAGAAGGCTGAGCTGCCCAGGACCTTGGCTGAAGCCTTGGATGCTCTGGAGAAGGACGAGCAGCTGTGCTCGCTGCTCGGGGATCGTTTCGTGAAGTGTTTTCTCAAGAGAGAGAGAGAGAGAGAAGGGGGAGAGCGAGTTGTGTGTGTGTGTGTGTGTATGTGTGTGTGTTATGTGTGTGTGTGTTGCCTCGGTGTGTGTGTGTGTGTGGTGTGTGTGTGTGTTGTGTGTGTGTGGTTGTGTGTTGTGTGTGTGTGTGTGGTTGTGTGTGTGTGTGTGTGGTGTGTGGTGTGTGTGTGTGTGGTTGTGTGTGTGTGTGTGTGTGTGTGGTTGGTGTGTGTTGTGGTGTGTGTGTGTTGCCTCAGTGTGTGTGTTGTGTGTGTGTGTGTGTTGTTGTGTGTGTGTGTGTGTGTGTGGTGTGTGTGTGTGTGTGTGTGTGTGTGGGTTGTGTGTGTGTGTTTGCTCGTAGTGTTTTTGGGTGTTGTGTGTGTGTGTGTGTGGTGTGTGTTGTGTGTGTGTGTGTGTGTGTGTGTGTGTTGCCTCAGTGTGTGTGTGTGTGTGTGTTGTGTGTGTGTGTGTGTGTGTGTGTTGTGTTGCCTCAGTGTGTGTGTGTGGTGTGTGTGTGTGGTGGGTTGTGTGTGGGGGTTGTGGGGTGTTGTGTGTGTGTTGCGTGTGTGTGTGTGTGTGTGTTTGTGTGTGTTGTGTGTGTGTGTGTGTGTGTGTGTGTGTGTGGTGTGTGTGTGGTGTGTGTGTGTGTGTGTGTGTGCTCAGTGTGTGTGTGTGTGTGTGTGTGTGTGTGTGTGTGTGTGTGTGTGTGTGTGTGTGTGTTGCCTCAGTGTGTGTGTGTGTGTGTGTGTATGTGTGTGTGCGTGCGTGGTGTGTGTGTGTGTGTGTGTGTGTGTGTGTGTGTGTGTGTGTGTGTGTGTGTGTGTGTGTTGTTTGCCTCATGTGTGTGTGTTGTGTGTGTGTGTGTGTGTGTGTGTGTGTGTGTGGTGTGTGTGTGTGTGGTGTGTGTGTTGCCTCAGTGTGTGTGTGTGTGTGTGTGTGTGTTTGTGGTGTGTGTGTGTGTGTGTGTTGCCTCAGTGTGTGTGTGTGTGTGTGTGTGTGTGTGTGTGTGTGTGTGTGTGTGTGTGTGTTGCCTCAGTGTGTGTGTGTGTGTGTGTGTGTGTGTGTGTGTGTGTGTGTGTGTGTGTGTGTGTGTGTGTGTGTGTGTGTGTGAGTGAGTGAGTTCATTAATTTAGAGTCTGTTCACACTTGGTGATATTAGACTTTAAAAAAAAAAAAAATACAAAAAAATAATTAAAAAAAAAAATCAAGAAGGGAAACGTTTATAAAAATCTATTAATTTGATGCATGGAAAGCACTTTTGCTATTTGCACGATGTCTGGTTTGTGGGTTATTGTTTTGATAGAATCGTGTACAGTCACATCCACGTTCGATTCTTTATACAATGAAGTTAAAATTGAACAATGAAAAAGAATATGGTCCACTGATAGAAGATTTGAACAATCACATGCCACATTTTGTGAAAACTTGGTTTTCCACGAATTGAGACGAAGCTTGTTATTAAAGATGACAAATATCGTGGACATGATAAGATTTCATACTTCTCTGGAAGGTGTTCACTGTTCACGCATTTTTCTAATAGCGAATTAATTTCTTGTACGTCAAGCTTTAAATTACTCTCAGGTGTTTTTCTTAACGCACCATCTCTAGCTAATTTATCTGCTGTTTCATTACCGGATATCCCACAGTGTGATGGAATCCAGCAAAACGATACCCCAATTCCTTTCAACATAATAACATGTATGTAATGTCTTATTTCAAAAAGTAAATCTTTTCTTATTTTTGATTCCCAGTTTTGCAAGCTATATAGAACTGCCTTGGAATCAACGCAAAAAAGTATATTATAGACAGCAGTGTTATCGTCACACATAAAAATCAACGCCATAAGAATAGCATACAGTTCTGCCGTAAATATGGAGAAACCTTTCCCTAGAGAAAAAGATCTACGAAACTTCAGCAATGGAATCACAAAACCAGACCCTGCATACGAGTCTAAAATCGAGCCATCTGTAAAAATCTTCAGATGATATGGATAAACGGTTTCAAGGTGTTCTTTTGCTTCACATGACAGAATATTAATGTTATCAACCTTCTTCATGTCAGTGTAATCTATATCGAATTTAGCTTGGATATGCT
>CM031609.1:37130304-37145304 GCA_018398815.1 Conus ventricosus | reverse complement strand
AGCCGTTCATGCTGTGAACGCCTTATTTTAGTAGAAAAGGGGACTGCAGTAAATCCGCCTTGCTAAAAAATAGCCGTTCATTGCCGTGAACCCCTTTAAAAAAATTTTAGTAGCAAGAGGGCTGCGGTAAATTCGCCTTGCTATAAATAGCCGTTCACGGCATGAACGCCTTATTTTTAGTAGCAAGAGGACTGCAGTAAAATCTGCCTTGCTATAAATAGCCTTTTCATGCCATGAACCCCTTTTATTTTAGTAGCAAGAGGGCTCTTTAAAATCAGCCTTGCTGACTGCTACTATAAATAGCCTTCATGCCGGGGAACGTCCTTTTTTTAGCAGCAAGAGGGCTGTAACTAAAACTGACCTTTTGGGGCATGAGATTTAACAGGATGTGTGGTGCTCGTAACTAGGAAGAAGGGTGCATGGGAACCCCCACTCGATCAGAGAAACACACTGTCTTGTCAAACTCAGTTGGAGTCGGAAAGGAAACGTTCATTGGCTGCACCCAAAAACCCGGGTCTTGAAGGCCCAACTTTGGCATTAACCAAGTGCCCTGGGCAGGGGGCGGGATAAACATTTTGGACAACGTCACTGTTTGGCAAGCCTTGTTTGGTAATTAAAACTCGATCCGGCATCCCTTTTTTCCCTTCAACACAAGCCAACGCGTTACCCGCTGCTGTTTATTAGAATCCCGCTTGCCGCGCATACTCAATAGACTTGATTCCACTGGCATCCCACATTAACGAAGTAAAACCAAAACCACAAAAAGCCCCCCTCACGCACCATCCCGTCTATTGTGGAATGATTTCTGTGTGTATGTGTGGTGTGTGCATGATCCAGATCATGCATAAGTCCCCCCAAAGTCCTTAACAAGTCACCCCAATTTCTTAAATTTAAGTTCTTAATCAAGTCACCCAAGGTTTTTAAATTAGTTTCTTACTCAAGTCACCTCAAGTTCTACTCAATCACCCCAAGTCTTACTCAAGTCATCCCCAAGTAACTTCTAAGTTCTTAACTTAAGTCAGCCCCAAGTTCATAACTAAGTCACCTCAAGTACAACCAAGTTCTTATTCAAGTTAACTTAAAATTTTTTATTAAGTTCTTAAAGTATTATTGCATCTGAAATGGATCAAAATGATCTTTTGTTGTTGGGGGTTCTGGCATGCTTTGTTTTTCGGCTTCTGTTTTTTTAGTGTGGAGATTTTTTTGACTGCTTCGTTTTTGCTGTCGTTTATATATTTATTAACCCTTAATAACACCCCCAGCAATGCGGCCAAAAATGACAATTCTTTAAAGAAATTCCCATTGAAGACATTGGCGGTTTGTAGGCCTTAATAACGCTTGTTCTTGTTCTGGTGTTTTTATAGCTGGCGCTGAAACAAACCGGCTGCGGCTCTAGCACTTTTTCATTATGGGCTATATCTGTGTTGTAACTGAAATTTTCTTTTTTGTTCCACTCTGTACTCTTTTTCCTGCTGCAACGCCCGGATGAGGAGGCTTTTTATGGTCACCTTTCTCCACCTGATTCAATTTTTCTATTCTGCTGATTTTGCTCGTCATTTTTAAGGAAACAAAATCAATGATTAAAATTAATTAATTTCCTGATAGCAGCAACAATAATGTTCAAAACTTAATACAATCACATCCTAAGATCTTATGAACTTGTTAAAACTGGATCCTTCGTTAAATCATACTAATGTCTTGTTCAAATCAATAGGCCAAATTTTGACATATTTAGTGTACAAACTAAGAACCGTTTGCCTGACACTTTTTACCATTCTTGATCTATGCGCTTCATACCTGTTATGAATACTTTACAAGTCTGTGGCGACATTGTTAATCTGTTCTATGCTGAATTATTTCCGAGGAACTGTTTGTTTTCCACAGGTGCAAAAAATACACCTTTCCTTTTTGGCATAAAGTTTGGGGCATCAACTGATCATTTGAAATCATAAGTTCAGGAAGGTTAGGCTGCCCTTAGCTGTAGTAGATCATCGTGTTCAGTTTTTTATTAATTATAATATTTATTTTTAAAAATGAGCACCGAAAAAACTTTTACCAACCTTGTTTACCATTCTGCGTTATTGGAGGCCTAAGTGTAGGATACACAAGCTGGTAAAAGCCTGTTAAAATAAACCAGCAGATCTTGCAAGCTAGCTTTGAAGACTCAGGCAAAGCTAATCGTATTATTGCAGCTTCGTTTGCTAGAAAGTTTTTTAGTTAAGCGGGAATAATTCCGCAGTACAATATGAAAATAGAAAAAACATTTATAAAAATGTTTCACTCGTAAGGGATGATTGGTGCACGGGTTAAATGCCTGTTTTAGCGAAGTAATACGCTTTAGTAAACTGCGGGATGAGGGCGAGAAAAAGGGCATAACAAAGCTATGGACAAAGCCGCAGCACAAGATTACTATGAAAAGCAGAATTGGGCAGTTAGATTTTATACGAAAACTGGAAAAAACGGGGACTCAGCTTACACATTTAAAAAAGACTTTGACTCAGCATAAAAGAATATTATCTTGAACGGGCAAACCATCGAACATTGCCCCACCAAATTCAGCGATTTTTATCACCATCAGAAAAACAAAGATGCAAGAAATGGGTTTTTATCGTTTGGGATACTTTGTTATTTGTTGCGCATAAAAATTGGCTGAATAAAAAAGAACAAAATCTTTATTCACCCAAGGGATTTGGAAGGATAAACGGCATAAAAAGCACCCAAGCGCGGGAGTCCGCAACAACAGCAAAGGGATGGTTACTATAAGCGATTTGGCAAATTTTTTACCTGCGCCTAGCGAATAAGAACCACACTTTGTAAAAACATTACGAACGAACCCATCAAATGGATCTTCTATATTTACCCATGATACGATTTGACAAAAAAGATTTAAGTACGCACTACAGTCATTGACATAGCTTCAGATACAAGATGCAGAACCATTAACACAAAAGAAGCTCGCTGTTGCTGTTGCCATACAAATGATATACCAACGAGGCCCCAAACTTATCCTCGCATGTTCAATCAAATAGGGAAAAGAATTTAAAAGCCAGTGAATCATTATGTTAAAAACATAGATTTAAACCATTAAAAAGGGCCCATTCCGGGAAAGTTCACAGACACAGGCTTTGGTTGAAATTTTAACAAACAGTTATCTGAAAGCCTTTTCTCTACCAGTATCACAAGGACTGATTGACAATTCTCGCAACCGAATGGTTAAAAGACTGCCCTCAGTGCGCGCAATAAAATAAAAGAATTTAAATTAACAGGTCTAAAACCAGCACAAGCAATAAAAAAACAAACAATAAATGCTGCTAAAGGGACCCAGTAACACCAGCAAACATTACCTTTTGGGTTTTTAAAAAAGTAAGGTACTTATTTACCGGGAGAAGCAGAAGGGACACTCGCATCAGGCAACCGATCCGTTTGAGTGTTGACCATAGAAATAAAAGAATTGTAAAGATGAATCCCCCCTTGGTATATTTCGAAAAACTGACACAACAAAACAACCAGCTCCTAAAGATCTTTTGTGAGGAAGAACGCAGATAATCCCACCAGACACAGTCCATTGCTAATTATTTTATTTCATAAATGGAAGCCCAGAAGAAGCAGGAACGAAAAATGATAAAGGAAGAGACTTGGAATGATAACGGAATCATATGATACGAATTCTATAATTTAAAGGGAAAGCTTTTTGAGGATCATCGGTACTGGCAAGTCCAATCACTAAAACCCAAATTCCCAAATTTGATCATAAATATGGGAAAGAATATCTTAAATTATAAAAAAAATTCGAACGCACAAGCAAACATGAGAAAAAATTTGGTGAATTGGTTACATATTATGAGCTTTAACAAAACTTGGGAAAAATATGAAGAAGGATGTATTTATGTTGTTCCTAAGCCCGATTGCATATGAAACTCTGATTAACAAACTCTTTTGTGTTTGTTCTATCTAATGACTTCTTTGTACAACTGTTGTGTTGATCTCATTAGATTAGATCGTATTTTTACTTGCATGCGAAAAGTCATTGTCAACAATCTTCTTATAGTTCATGCGATATCTTGATTTGCCCCAAACACTGCGAGATATTCCCTTGCTTTTTTGATGTTTTTTCTTGACACGAAACACTGACATTTTGATTAACCCAACAAATGCTTGATCACACCTTCCGATAATTCCATCTTCATCTTCCTAAAACCTTCTTGTTACAGTTAATGCAAAGGCGAATCTTTAGAAATCAGATGTTCGTACCACCCGCTGCCTTTATTCTTCTATTTCATGTCTTATAAAATTTTCAGTGGGGATATTATAACAAAACTGTCTTATCTGGAAAAAGACTCTGACTCGGGATACAAGGGCTTAAGTAGTCATAAAGAAATTCTAACATCAAAAGCTTTGATAATTCTAAAACAGTAAACCCAATAAAAACGGGCGTATCCAATTTGACTTTCGTTTTCTTCATCTTATGCCAAAAAGCGTCATAAAAAAATCTTCTAAAGTCCTGATAATTAGGTTTTGAAGTTGCTTAATTGCTTCGTTCTCTCTGGTGACAATCTAACATCTTTACGCTTGTGTGGATTCTCCATAGTCTTTCCAAAACAGCTGTTGTTCATCAGCTGAAAAGTCTTCTCCTGAAGCATCGGGGGTTTTAGTTCTAAGATCAGTTTTTCTTCAGATGTATGGTTTCATGAACGGGTTCTTGATCAAAAGAATTATTTTAACGATGAACTACTATTAGCTTTAACCATGTCTTAAATAAAATTGTAGAAGTCTGTAATACAGACATAATTTTTTTGTCGCGAAGAATAAGGGGGCACAATTTAGGGGGCTCTTTTTGACATCTTTAGACTTTCTGCTGCAATGGATAGTCATTAGCAGGTAAATGGAGTTCCGGGGATATCTAAGTCAATTTCTAGAATGAAACCGCGCTGTTTGATCGGGCGTCAAACTGCCCCAACCAATTTAATGCTCCTTGAATATTTTTTGGATCGCCTCGTGTGCATTTTAAAGTTACGTAATGGAAGTGATTGCGCCATAGCCCATCCATACAGTTTGTTTGCATCATTACATGAGATAGTTAGACCTTTTACTTGGATCATGTCGTCCAAGTATTTGTTGTTTGCTTTACTAATGGTGCGACGCCTATAATTCCCCACGCAATCCGTTTTCAATCATCTGAATCATTGGTAGTCAACAATGATCAATCTTTACTCCAGTAAACTTTAAGAAAGCGTCCCAGCTCATCCCGGGCGCAGAAATGTAAGGCGGGGGATCCGGGCTATAATGTTTCATACAGGTCTTTCTGTAATTTTCAAAAATTCCGCCAACAAACATGTATCAGCCATCAAGTATTCATCATGATAGTCTCCCATCGTTTTACACTCTAATTCTGCCACGCATTTTTGACATGCTGGTAATCAAATCGCTGATTTCCTTTCCTCTGAGACTAGAACAAAACGCAACTTTAGGGGAAGTGGTCTTCGTCAAACCTTTCCAACTGTTCATGTACTCATAAGGGTAAACGCCCTTTCTAACAAGTGTTGGGTCAAAATATTCTTCCGTATTGGGCAGGACTTTAAGGACATAGCCAGCGACTCTAATGAACCCATCATGTGCTGCATAGAGCCCATAAAAAGACATGTTATTTAAAGTGAAAACATGTACTTTTCCGATGACTGTGCAATGCATGTTACCCTGAAAGCGTCGGTTTACTGCTTGCATTATAAGATGAGAGTCGAACCTCTCAAGTTGTGAAAGAAGATGGCACTTCCACTTCGCTGGATCAAACTTTGTTGAAGATTGCATTTTCTGTGTGCTGCTCCTCTAACTTTCCGCAAATGTGATCAGGTCTCTTACCCGCTGGCCCCCCAAGGGCCCACCTGTTGGATTTACACTCTTGGGCGTTAGTTCTAAACCACAAATCCAGCAATGTGTGGCTGATTTAATACTGTTCTTGGTCTTCAGGCGTCATGATTTCAGATAATTTAGATTTTTAGAACAGGCATTACGCACTTGCTGCATGCGTTCTAAGAAGTATTTGCAGCATTAGGCCCTCTATACAATTCTGGCTTGAATGGGCGCCACCGACCTGACAACGATAAGGCAAAAGAACAAATCTGGGTTTTCTCATTTTTAAAACAGTTTTAGGAAATTTCTGTGGGTTGGCCCTTCATAGGGAACAATAAGCGACTCGAAGTCTGCGTAAACTACGTATGGACTTGTTTGCAGCCGTTTTTCCCGTTCTTAAAACTAACTTTAGATCCAGGTGGGACGTAATTAGTTCTGTCTTACAGCCAACTGGGCTATCACAATGTTTTATATATGTTCAAGCGCGCTTGAACGGATGGAATTCTTGTTAAAAATTTCTACAGAATTCTTGTTTTTGCCCATTTTTTGAAGTATGCTGCATTAGTCTACTCATTGTGCGTATCAATGTGTAATGTTGAGACAAAACCCCGTTGGCAAAGACATCAGCAGTAAGTCAACATGATTGTGTCTGTGCACCAATTTGATGGACTTTTTTTGGACACTCTGAGGGCTGTAGATTTGTTTTCTCAGACCATGTGTATACATTAACAGTTATGGGTTGTTTTGTTCTTCAAACTGATCAATTTGATCTACAATAACAGGAAAGGATATTCCGCTAAAGTTAAGATCATTAAAGTAAGGTTTCATAGTTTGATACTTTCTCTGCGTTTTTTGCGGACGTAATGCAGCCTTGCAAGAACACACCACATAAAACATTTGTTGTCTGTACTCTTTATGTTAGAACTGCTCTTTTTGCGACTAATGCTGGAGGTAGTGAAACGTAAGCCTTGCCTACAATCGGCTCATACTTAGCCTGTTTTAATCTGATCTCTAAGACTTCGCCCTCTGAAACCAAACCCGAGCCTCCATTTTGGCTTCTTCAGCGGCTTCATCAAACGTGAAAAACAGTTGGTCTTTCCCCAAACCCGGGGTTAAGCATTATGAAAAGAATAGTCTGTTGTTTAGTCGAGACCCAGACTTCTAGGTTTTCTTTATTTATTGTTATATAGTCGATTAAAACAGCAACATTTCTTTAACTGGGGGGTCCCATTTTTAGTTTACCTGGAACTTGAGAAATAGCATGAACAACACTTGCCTGTACGTTTGTTGGGTCAATGACTTCTAGATTAATATCATTTAAAGCTTGGGCAACGCCTCCCCTTTAAACATTCCTTCAAACAATTCGTCTGGGCCTTTATATACTTATCCATCTTAAGTTTTTCTTTTCAGTGAAACTTTTATTTAAATTTAAAAAAAATACACGACATCGACTCCAGGTCGTCTCCAAAGTCGTCTTAATCAAATCAATATCAACGGTCTTTTTGTGCTTGGGCTCATAAACTAAAGTATAAACGCCCTTTGATGTTGTTAATGTGAGCTGTTTAGAACAGAGTTTAATGTCTCGTTTACTTTTTTTAAACATTCCTTTTTTATCTGCTCGGTGTCTGGCTGTTGAGAAAAACTTGCCCCCGCCTTTTTTGAAGATCAAACTTTGTCTTTTATAAGTCATCAAAAACAGCCCGTAAACGACTAAATCTTCTATCCATGATGTTTGAGTCAACTAGCGCTTTGTTTATTGTCATTTGAACGAACTAAGTTTAGCTGTTATTAGTTGAACCATAGCTGTTGCTTTTGGAGTTTAGTTTTAATTTTTTGCTAGCAGCACTTACAGCTAATGAATCACGGCCAAGAGTTAAAGACCCAAAACCCCCTAGAGGTAAAGCGCGGGTGCACCTACGCCTGTTGCTAAGAGACCTACGCTTGTTCCTGCTGATAGAGCACTAATAGTCGATGCTCCAGTATTAACATATGTAACACATTAAAAACAGCAGAATACCTTCGTTTGGTTTTGGGTGTATTTTGAAAGGTCTTGCCAGTACTTGCTGCATTTGCGTAATGTTTGTTAATCTAAAGGTTTTTATGTCGGGGGTTTCTATAGCAGCAGAGACGCCCACATCCCTTCTCTTGGCGCTCTGGTGCTGTAGGCACATTTGGATAAACCTGAACAGACATGCTTTTTAAAAAATAAAAAAAATTTAGTATTTTATATCTTTTAATCTGTTATCTTGAATATTCAGCTGCGCATCATAATTAAAAACAAATGTCATTAAGGGGTTTATCCCCCATCTTTTTCTTTAATCAATTTGAATGTTTATTACGTCTTTAACCTCTCCCACTTCCATGCAACTGATTATCCTCTGTCGACCTTAGCTCAATCCATAAGCCGTATTTTTGTTGTTAAATAATCATCGAGTCTAACGTTTGAAGGTGTAGATCTTTAGACACAAGGTCTAAATGTTGGATTCTACACCTCCCCCCCCAAACAATTTTCTTATTTCGTCAAAATGCTGATAAGGTCTAAGCCCGCTAGCATAGATTTGGTTAGGACTACCCCAATCGAACATTGTACTTTCGTTATTTTAGGATTAATAACTTTTCACTTCCCTTTCGAAAGTTCTTCATCTTCACACAGCAATAAAATACCTTTAAGCGATCTTGCTGCGACACTAAAACTAAAATCCATATAGGCGCGGCCTTGCTTCTGGGGTTGTTGTATGTGAATCACTCTTTCGTAATATATTGCTAATTTTGACTGATATTGTTGCTCAATCAGCCTTGCTAAATTTGGGTTGCACCAACGTCAAACTCTAACGAGATGTCAGAAATGCTGTACTTTGCTTCGGTGTCTGTAGATTTTAAAAAACACGTTTTTATTCATTAAAAGTTAGTTCATTTTGACAGTCTGTCTTTTAATGCTCCTTGAAAGTATGGCGCATGCGCTTTTAACAACTCAAATCTAAGGGAATGGAAAACGATTTCCATACGCAAAATTTACAGCCACATACTTTTTGCCGGCTTTTAGCATCTGCGGCGCCTATCGTGTTTTAGTCCATCAAACATTTTCAATTCCTTGAAACGCAAGATCACCCTTTCATTCTCGGTTTGCCATAGATCAGAATAGGTTAAAAATATGTCCCGTATTGTGTAAAGAAAATATTTCTTGCCCCTCCCAAATTTTTATAGAAATTTTCTAACGATTGCCCGTCCCAGATTCGGACAACTGTCCTGTTTTGGGTCTGTTCCGATTCGAGTTCTATTTTGAAAGTAAGTTGCGCAGAGCCTGGCACAATCACTTCATCTGCTCCTAGGTCTGGAAAAATTTTACAGTAAGAATTTGATCTGCATCAATATAGATGGATTATTTGGAACAGTAATTTTCCGTTTATTTTCCCTTCACGCCAAGGGGCTCTTTCAGTCTTCTATGCGGGTCAAGAATTGAGCCATATGCTTGTGACATTTTTATAAACAAAATAAAGTTAATTATTTAAAACATGGCAGAATTGAAGGTGAAGAAGATTATGATGTTTTTGATCCTGGAGACGACATGAGCGAAATGATCCCTTTGATACAGCATCGGTCGGAGCACTCATTGCAGGATGAATTAGCAGAAAGCCTGAGTGAATTACAAAAAAAAACGGAATGAAACAATATAAATAAGGTTGGAGCATTATTCGAAAGTTTGGTCAAAAACCTCCCGAATTTATAGACCCTAATGATTTGAAATAAAAGATGACCATTTGTTTTTTAGGCGCGACCAAAGCCATCTTTTCGGCTTACAACTATAACCAAAAATCAGAACAGTTTTTAGCCGAGAGTACAATTAGAGGCAGACTTAAAGGGGCGCTATCAAAATCGCCTTGGCCTTACTAAACCAAATTAGATAGGACGCAGTTGCTAAACTTCAAAACACACTACAAGAACTCCCAACAGAATAACCAAATACAAAACTGGAAAATCAAGAAATTTAAGTCAAACAGCAGGCAAATTAATAAATCAATAGAAGCAGAAACCAGTTTTTCAGAAGAAACAGCATTAAAAACTATACACGACTCCCCATAACCCGAGCGAACGGCCCCTTTATCGTACTTTAAGAACCATTAGAGGTGAATTAACAAACAAATTTAGCAAAAATAGATGAAATAGATGAGCATAAAAAAAGAAAAAGAAAAACTCGTTGAGGCTGATGACGCCAACTTAGGGCTTGGTGTTAAAAAAAGAATAACCCAAAGACTAAAAATCTTAGAAAAGAAAGATCAGCAAGACTAAAAGCGGCGTATACTAACCAAGAACATTACGAACTCAAGTGATCAGAATAAGAGAAACTATCCAAAAAATTTTATATGAAGACACAACACTAGCAAAAGAATAAAAACACTGTTTAGAGAGCAAGGAGTCACATTAGCAAGCGTTATAACGGGCCCTTTGGGTTTGCAATAAGTACACTATTACGGGTGGTGGTGGAGGTCAAACCAGTGCCCCCATCGCCATCCCCTCCATCAGACAAATCATGGGGAAAAAAAAAAGCTTGATCATCTTTCGGCTTATTAAAAAAATTGCCAGTAAAGCCATGGGCGCTTTACCAGGTAAATTTTGGGGGTATTGTTAGCTGGCTTTTGTCTACTGCAGGCAAAGTAGTTGGCTTTATGGCCGAGCACTTAGGACTTTTGTTCTCTTAATAGTTGGGTTAATATTTAGTAAGATAAAACCGATAATCCTAGGCCAGTTAATACAAAAACAAGTGCTGTCTTTCATCTTCATGGATATTATTTTTTTGACTTCGTGGACTTCGTGTACTCGTGGTCTTCAACGCCTTCGGGCTTTGGGCCACGGGGGTTGGATGACTTATTCTTGGGGGGTCGACTTGTTTGTTTACTGCTTGCAATATTACTGGCTCAGAATTTATTTCGTTTTTTCCGACCTTCTGTCATTGCCTGCCACAAGGATTTCATTATTGTAGTTTATTATTGTACCATCGGAGTCTGAGGGCAGAAGGGAGCATGTATAAACCAGTACCAACAGCAAAATCTACTTTCGATCTGCGGTATTGTAAAACATTTTGGTACCTTTTAATACTTGAAGGCAAATCAACTGTTGATTAATGGCGTCCTCTAAATTTGCTAAGTTGTTTTTTGCGCGGCAAAGCCAGTAGAAGGATCAGTTAAGCTCGATCTCGTTTGTGCTTGCGAACCTAGCAAACACCAAACGTAAGGGACGAACGGAGTCGTTTATTCGTTTTTATTCCTGCTTTAGTTAGGCCCTTAGAAGTGTCTAAGATAAATGTTGTCCACGCTGTTTTATGCCTTGCCTATGGACCCTAGGTTTAACAGTTGTGCCTGAAGAGAAAGATGTGTAAGGAGGGTTCCAGTCATAGTTATACTTTCTGTGCACCCCCAAAAATAAGGGGTGCCTAAGCCTGATTAAGAAACTAACTTTTGTCTAAAATCTGTCTTAGCCTAATATTGAATTCGTTACAGATCCTTTCAAAAACCTTCATGTCTATTCTGTTGCTAAATGGATTTAAACGGTTTGTCATTTGGTAATGGAGCTTGCGTTCAGTCAAAAACGTCTGAAGGTGTAATAAAAATAATCTGTACACTGACCTCACCAAAGGATCAGGGTGATTTAAAAAGATACAACGACACTCCACACCCAGTTGATGCACAAAACACAGCAAAGTTTAAAATGGTTCTGATAAACTGGGATCGATGACTAAACCACACTTTCGCGATGTTTGTCTTTTTTTAAAAGGGGGGTTAAGATATCTGCTTAATGAGTACTCACCTTTACTTGAAAGGGGTCAGACTGAGTCGCAGAAATGTCAAGAGTATCAGTTGTTATATTTTTAAGATTGTAGTGCGGCCCCCAAGAATATTTTGCATCATATATTTAAATGCGCTCATTTTTTTTTCGTTTAAAAAATGTTTGTAACAATAACCCCTCAAGACCCTCCTTCGTTTTTTGAACATGCTATTGATAACAATTGCGGAAAGCAGAATGGTCGCGCTTCATGAAAAATTTTTACAAAGTTTTATGGTTTAATATAAGTGAATCGAAGAAGAATAATAAGATTAAAAAATTGACAAAACAGGGACCAAAGTTAGCCGTTTTAAAAATACCTGATGGTTATTACGGGTTTGGGTCACTAAAAGAAGCAATGAGTAACTTCGACATTACTCTCTAAACTTAACAATGCGAACTGAAAAAAAATGTTAACATTCAAGCCTGAAGAAGAAGTAGGTTAAAATTTGATAAAGAGCTAGCTAAAATGTTAGGCTTTTCAGCTGACAATCATAGATTTAGAGTTTTCAACCCAAACAAAACTACTTTTGAGGGGAAAATCCGCTCGATCTTGCATTGCATTCATTACCCCTAGTTCATTTGGACGAGCTGAGCACTGATGAAAACTTAATGATGGAAGGCCCCCAACTGTTTTAAGAGCTCTTCCATCAGAAAGCTGCATATTGCGATTATGAAATTATACAATTCCCTAATTTACAGTTTAAAAGATTATTTGTGGGAGGGTCGGATCATTTAATATAAAAATCGCAGACAAAACAGGAAAAGTCGTAAAATGTGATAACCTACACATTGTTTTAGAAATAAAATAATTAGTTGTTCTAATAAATAATGTCGCGGGGGCCAAAGAACCAGGAGTTACATTGGCGCCTGTAAGGGTATAACCTTAGAATTAAAAGACCTTGCAGACGTTGCGGACTTTGAACAGAACAGTGAGATAGGCGCTTTGTATGGTTTTGAGTACACTAAAAATGGTGATTATAAACGCAAAGAGGTGGTGACAGCAAAAGGTTTCCTAAACTAGAACAACACGCAATGTAGAAGCAAATAATGCTTGGGCCAGTATAAAATAAAATAGTTCGAAAACCTGACAGCAAATGGCACTTAGAACCATTATTAGAATGGGACATAAAATTTGAATTCATAAGCCCATTTTTCATTTTTTAGCCGTCAAAAAAGTTTCAGAAAAGCATTCAACTCTGGCCCTTTACATGTAAGTCTTATGCCGGAGGACAATAGTCGGAAGAGATTGGAAAAAAACGCCGTATGGGAAAAAACAGTACATCCTCCACAGAAGAGAAACGGTTTTAAAGGAAGCTTCTACAAAATTACAGTTCTTTCCACATAGAAATTAGGAGACACGTTCACAATGATATTTGAAATTTCTGTCTTTAAAGATGTGGAGGGGATGGGGTTTGTGGGCGTTAGTGACGTCCTTATAAAAGGAATTAGTATTAGCTGGCAAACTTAGACGTAAACGTCTTAAAAATTTACCATCGTCGTTCTTCACAATGGTGAGGATATTAAGGTCATAACAACAAGCAACAAAATCAATGTTGACTTAAATAGAAAAAGTCATAACAACAAGCAAAAAAATCAATGTTGACTTTAAAAAGAAACAATCTTACGAACTGAATTGGATTAATCTTACACACTTAGGCCTCATAGGGTTTTATTATACTGAACAGTTTTGACGGAGAGTATGATAAAAATAATAACTGGATTAGATTAAATTCTGTTATAAAACTATGGAGCAGACGACTTTGGGTGTCAATGCCGATGTTAAACTTTATGATAAAAACCCCTCATTGTTTACTGATTTGTGGCAACTGGTTGCGGAAAAACAATATTTATCCTCGACCTATTACAAACAGTTTTATCGTTATAATTTTAATCATATTGTGATTTTCTGTCCAACGCTTAAATGGAACAAAGCATATCAGTTAGAAGGTTTAAAATGGACAGATGATAACATAATTTTAGTTGATCCTAGCAATAAACTGAGGGGAGTGTTTAGAACACTTTTTTAGACTGTTTGAAGGAACGCAGACACTATTTATTATAGATGACTGTTCGGCAGAAAGAGACATAGTTTAAAAAGAGAAACACTTTTTCAAAACTGCTTTCAGTGGAAGACATGCTGGAATAAGTGTGTGGGTTTATGTCAAAATATAACTCAGTTTTAAAAGACTTTAGAGAACAGTTTTAAGACTGTAAATTTTATTTCACATGAAAACAGAGACGCATTTGATGACTGTATGCGCGAAAATGAGTTATTGAAAATGATCAGGAAAAACGCAGGATTAAGCAAAAACTAAAAACTGAAAAGTTTAGTAAATTATATTGAAAACGGATAATCCTACACAGTATGTTTGTTTGTAGGGTTTACTAGGAGAGAACTATAAAATGCCAATTCCTAGCTTAACCGCCCGAAACTGGTTGGGGGGCGGTTAAGCTAGGATTGGCATTTTATAATTCTCTTTCCTTACATCTTTCGTGAAAAGCTCACAGCTTTGTAGCACGCAAATACACACACACACACACACACACACACACACACACACACACGCACGCACACACGCACACACACACACACACCACACACACGCACGCACGCACGCACGACGCACGCACGCGCGCGCGCGCTCACGCACGTACGTACGCACGCACGCACACACGCCACGCACGCACACACACACACCACACACACACACACCACACACAACACACACACACACACACGCGCGCGCGCGCGCGCGCGCACGCACGCACGCACGCGCTCGCGCGCGCCATAACACAGAGAGAGAGAGAGAGAGAGAGAGAGAGGAGAGAGAGAGTATTCCTATCCAACGATTTACAGACCTATCTACGCACAATGAACCCCGCCCCCCCCCCCCCCCCCCCCCAAACAACTACGATATTCTTCTACCGCGATGTTCCGCGATAGTAACCCCGATGAGGGGGGAAAAATCACAGCAGGCCTGCCTTAACCAGGACAGCATTGTACCATGCCCGAAATACTATGCGGTGGGGCAGCGCCTCTGGTGAGGATGGAGGGGGGGGGGGCCCCGGGGGGAGCCATATACCCTGCATTTTTTTTTCGTCCCATCTTCTATCCACTTCGTGACGTGCACCCACGCCGCTCATTCCGAATCCCCCGTCCACCAGCCACAGGCCGCCCGGCCCGCCACGCCCCCCGGCACTGCAATCCACAGGACAGTCAATGTCAAGTCGTCAAGACGCCAACAAGAAGACACTGCACTGCTCCGAGTCCTTTGGGGGGGTTCAGGGCGCCTGTTTTGAATCTAACATACGCAGGAAACCACCTACTAACCC
>CM031609.1:37107804-37112804 GCA_018398815.1 Conus ventricosus | reverse complement strand
CCGCCTGCAGCGAGGCCTTTCGTCCGCTGGATCGGACTCATCAGGGAGGCACACAGCTGATTGTGTCTGCGCTCCCTTGGCATCAAACGGAGATTTTTTTTTTCCCAGGGAAAGGGGAAGGGCAATGCCCTCTGACCTTCTGGTTCCGACGCCACTGAATGGGATAGTTTTGAACTGAAGCATGCTGTGACAGACGTGCTTACTTGTAAACCAACCCCCCTCCCCCCCCCCTCCCTCTTGAGAAAGTTCCCAAGTTCACGTTAGCCTTTGTTGTATCTGAGGCAAACTTTGAATAATGTATTATATGTAGATTTTTTGTTTGTTTTTGTTTCTGTTTTACAATAGATCCCAGAAATGTCTTGTTCAGATGCGTGCCTCCATACCTGATTTTTTGTGATTTTTTTTTCCATTTTTCTCAATGGAAATCAATATTTTTCATGTAATGTGACTACAACCAACGGATCGTGAGACACCTTATTTTTGCATCGGTCTTTTCAAGTTTTTTTTGGTACTGAACCTTGGGTTCAAGGCGCTTTTATTTTTCACGTGTTTATGTAGTTTTTAGTATATCATGCTGGCATCGCTGATGTGGTACACCGGGCTATGCACAATGCGATTTCCCTTGATATTATAGTCAGTATTTTTTTATTTATTGATTGATTAGTATTTTTGATTTATTTATTGATTCATTTATTCATGATTTATCGATCTTTTCATTGACTGATTGATGTATGTATTCATGATTTGTTGCTCTATTCGTCGGTTTATTTTTTTTATTTGCTTACTTTTATTCATTTATTTCCTTTTTTTCTGGCAAAGCCATGCATCAATTTGATATACGTTAACACAGACATAAAACAGACTGCTGTACATACAAAGATTTTCTGGCAAAGCCATGCATCAATTTGATATACGTTAACACAGACATAAAACAGACTGCTGTACATACAAAGATTTTCTGGCAAAGCCATGCATCAATTTGATATACATTAACACAGACATAAAACAGACTGGTGTACATACAAAGATACATACAACATACACACATACATGACCCACTTACATAAAACAGACTGATGTACAGACAAAGATGTATACATCATGCACACATACATGACACACAACACACACACACACACACACACACACACACACACACACACACACACACACACACACACACATAAAAAAGGAACATCCTGTGAGCAAGATCATCGTCAGCAAGGTGGCCCCAGTTGAAGATTTACAACTGAACATCAAGGTGGACTTTTTCAATGCCCTACTTGGAATGAAACTGAACAATGTGAAAGATGTCTCCCTCATCAGCCATGCGAATCTCTCTCCCAACAAATGGAACCTCACTGATGGGATTCACCCTTCAAGCGAAGGAGCCAGGACCCTTGCAGTCAACATTGGGCGTCATATCAGAGGCCTGTTTTGGAAACAGCCACGGAAGTCGTCGAGACGTCCCCCTCCTACAACACCCAGGAGCTTCCACCCTTACCCTGAGGGAGGACAACGGTGGTCCAGTGGTCCATGGTCCAACAGATTTCACGTTCTCGTGAACTATTAACTCACCACTCCTAGAAGTGTAGATGTGATCTTTTTCTTGCTGACTACGTTATAAAACCCTAGTCATTGACTATGTGCTGAGATACATTAAGCCTTGTGTGTTTGAATTATTCCTTTTTGTGTAGATTTTCAGGCTGATCGTTTTCTGTAGCCTTTAAACTCACTGCACAGGGAATCTCAATTTCCTTTTTTGTGTTTTTTTTTTAACTTGTTTTTTTTTTCCAGGTTATTTTCTATTACTATTTCTTCTTGTTTGAAAACTGAATGTTGGACAAAGATTTTAAAGTTTTTCAATGGAATTGTCGATCCATTCTAACTGGTAAGGATCAACTTATACAGCAGTTAGCTGAAGAAAAATATAACATATTAGCTTTGCAATCACTAAATATTCGGAAGGACAAACTACCTAAGTTACCAAACTATTATTTTCCACCTATTGTCCAAAACGTCGACGAAAGTGAAAAAGTTAATGCAGCTATATATGTGCATGAGGATGAGAAGTATACGCCATGTGCAAGTCCTATTCCATCAGATATTGCTGGGTTGCATGCCTGTGCAGCCAGGGTACAAACAAATTCAAGTGTGTTAACAATAATATCTGTTTATTTACCACAAGGACCCAATGATATTAATACGGAATGGTTACGATTACTCCAGTCAGACAATTCTAATAAATATCTTATCACTGGGGATTTTAATGCCCATTCACCTTTCTGGGAAAAGGGGTGCAAAAAGTAACGAACAATCGCTGTATAGAAAATATTGTAGATTCATCTCTTTATCTTTTAAACAATGGTTGTATAACTCGCATCCCAGACAATCCAAAAAACAACCAAGCGCCATTGACTTGTCATTGATATCTCCTGATTTAGCAGTGTGTTGCGACTGGCAAACCCTTGATGACTCATTAAATAGTGACCATTTTCCAATTATTATTACATTAGAAAACATGCAGTGTAAAACAAATGATGCAACACATGACAAAGTTCCAAAATATTGTTACAAATTTGCAAATTGGAACAAATTTTCTGTCTTATTAAGTTCATTCTACATTGATATAGATACCATTAATAATCAAGATGTTGACATACTATATGACAGATTTCAAAAGACCATACATTCAGCTGCATGTGAATCCATCCCAACCGTAAAATCTAAAAACATCTGGGTAATATCTGGTGGAACGACAATTGTCAACGTGCAAAAGATGAGAAAATTGCGAAATCGAAAGAATATAAACGTGAAAAAGATCAAAAAGAAAAAGTCATAAAGAATTTGGAGAGAAAAAGAGTAAAGAATCTACAAAACAGAATAATTGCTCGAGAAAAACGACAATATTGGTCATCCTTTTGTGAAAATAATGTATCAAACTGTAAAGATATTCAAAAAGTTTGGACAAAATTAAAAGCAATGAAAAGTGGAGTTAATCTACCAAATTGTCCTGTTCGTCTTACCAATTCTGAATTTCCATCTAATTTTGATAAAGCTGAGGCATTTGCTGACTTGTTTGCTAAAAATAGCAGCAAAGAAAATTTATCAACTGAAAATAAAAATTATCGAGAAAATGAAGAAAATACAGACATTTATAATAAACCAAATCCTATTGAAGATCATTACCTAAATACTCCAATAACAATTCAAGAAGTTAAAGAATGTTTAAGTAATTTAAACAGTAAGACATCAGTGGGTTTAGATGGCATATCTAATGAAATCCTTAATCATCTTCCACAAAATGTAATACATTTTCTCCTCTCGTTTTTTCAGAACTGTTGGGGAAATGGGAAAATGCCTATGATTTGGAAACAATCTATTGTTGTTCCAATTCATAAAAAGGGAAAACCTATGAAAGATATAAGTAGTTATCGCCCCATTGCTTTAACGTCAAACACATGTAAAATTAATGGAAAAAATTATATTAAAAAGATTAGTTCACCATTGCAATAAACATAACATAATTCCTATCAATCAAGCTGGATTTCAAACAGGTAGATCCACAATTGAACACTTGGTTAAACTTTCTACCCAGGTAAAACATCAATTTGCACGTCGCAAGAACATATTAGCCACATTTTTTTGACATTCGTAAGGCTTACGAACATGTATGGCATAAGCGCTTGCTGTATAAAATTAAGAATATTGGTATTAATGGTAATATGTTTAATTATATTCAAGAGTTCCTTCATTGCCGGTCTATTCAAACACGAATAGGAAATACTTATTCAATCCCTAGGCCTTTACATATGGGTCTACCCCAAGGTTCTGTAATTTCACCAATGTTATTCAACATTCTGATTTTTGATCTACCAAAAGGTCTCTCAAAAGATACAGAATTAGCTCAGTTTGCTGACGACATATGTTTATGGGTGAAAGTAACTATGAAACGCCATACTTCTCTACGATCTCTGAATTACATCAAAATCAAATACCAGCATGAGCTCAATAAAATAAACAAATTCTTACATGAAAATGGGCTTTCACTTTCAACAGAAAAAACTCACATGATGCTCTTCAACTCTGGTTATGATCCAGAAAAGCTACCAAAATTTACATTGGATGGTATAATTTTAAACTATGTTAAAAACGTTAAATTTCTAGGAGTCATATTAAGTAGCAAACTTACGTGGAATGCACACATTGATTACATTCTAAACAAAGCAAGGAAAAGTTTAAACTTCCTTAAAATTATAAATAAACAATCCTGGGCTCAAGATTCTAAACATTAACCGTCTTAGCAAATGCTTTAGTTCGTTCAAGACTTTGCTATGCTCAAGAAGTTTTCTTTAATGCACCTCAATATCTTTTAAATAAACTTCAAAGTGTTGATTGCAAAGCTTATAAAATTGCCCTTGGAGTCCCCACACATTCATCAAATTTAGGGACATACAATGAGGTAGGTGTTTTACCACTCACAGACTTCCGAAAAGCTTCTGCTTCAAAGTTTGTTTTGAAAAGTTTCTCACAAAAAAATTTTTGTTCTCAAGAGGTATGCTTAGATTCAGAAAAAGACTTTGGAAAGCGTGCTCAAAACATACTCTCAACAAAATCTATCTGTTCTTATTCTGGCGATCTTCTGAGAAAAACTAATATAGATCAAAATAACATTGCTAAAAATCCAACGTTTTCTCCAATGCCAAAATGGGAACAATCGACAGCAATCTTTGATATAGAATACACAGATTTATCAAAAAATGACTCACCTAATGTTTTAAAAACTCACGTATGCTCTCATTTAGAAAATAATTACAATAATCATTTAAAAATATATACGGATGGTTCAGTGCTTGATAATTCAAATTCAGGAGCAGCTTTCGTAATCCCTAGTTTACAAATTCAAAAGTTATTTTATCTTGGTAACAACTTATCTATATACAGTGCAGAACTATTTGCTATATTGAAGTCCTTGGATTTCATACTAACTTTTCCTACAA
>CM031609.1:37095304-37102804 GCA_018398815.1 Conus ventricosus | reverse complement strand
GATGCTCAAATACCAGGACGAGTACCGGAAGCCCAAAGGCTGTCTCGCGCCCACGAGGAGCGACCGGAAGAAGTACATCACTTCCACCGGAAGCAGTCTGGCGGCGTTCGTCTCCAAGCTCTTCTGCGTCTGCCTCAGTTTCTGTCTTATACTTTTGCACACGGACTGAGTCGCGTCACGTGGGTTGGTTGGTTGCTGGATGTTGTTGTTGATGAGGTTTTTTAGTGTGTGTGTGTCTGCTTTTTATTCGTTTAATTCGTTTGTTTCTTTTCTTTTTTTTTTTTTTAGATTTTGTTCTCTCTTTCTTTCTATTTTTCTCCTCCATTCTTTTCACCATTTGTTGTCTTTGTAGATTTTTTCTTCTTTTATTTTTTTCTTTTTCTTTTTTTCTTTTTTCTTTTTTTTTTGCTTTTTTTTTGTTTGGTTGGGGTTTTTTTTTTTGTTTCTTTCTGTGGGTTTTTTTTTTTTCTTCAAGCGGTCGCTTGAATATCAAGTTTTCTGGAACTTTATGTGGTTACGTTTGTGTTTTGGATTCAGCCAGACGCAGTTGTTGTACATGACGGAGAGGGAAGAGGAGGTGTGGAGACGGGAAGGGGGGCGGGGGGGGGGCTGGTTGTTGCTGTTGGTCTGTCTGCCCTCTACTTTGTTCTTACACCTGTAAAATCATTTTGTCTATGAAATTCTCATACTCTTTCTTTCAGACCCTGTTACCAGATGAATGGGCTTCTTTTTTTTTTTTTTCTTCCCCCCCCCCCCCCCCCCCCCCCGTCTTTTAATTTTATTTTGTTTTCTTTTGTTTCGTATTTGTCTGTGTTTGCAAGTGTCATATGTGCGTAGGTTCGCTTGCCCTGTGTGTGTGTGTGTGTGTGTGTGTGTGTGTGTGTGTGTGTGTGGTGTGTGTGTGCGCGCACTCGCACGCGTGTGTGTGCGTGCGTGCGTGCTAGCGCGCATTTCTGAATGCGCAAGTGCCGACGCTTGCATGCGCGTGCGTGTGTGTGTGTGAGTGTGTGCACGCGCGCATGCGAGCGTAAGTGTATGTGTGCTGCGCATACTTGGTCCGCGCGCTGTCGTGTAAGATACTTTTTCCTTAATTACCTCCCTTGGACATTGACGGTTCCTCCAAATCGTCAAGGGTGGTCTCCCATGACGGTTTGGAGCAACGTCTCTCTCTCTCTCTCTCTCTGTCTCTCTCTCTGCTATCTCTGGCCGGAGCAGATAAGGTGACAGTCGAACGCTTGATTTCTGGCCCTGATCTGTCAGGGCTCTGATCTGGCTGTGGAGTTGTTGGCCCCTTGAGTCAGGTGGCAGTGCTTTGATTCTAACCCCCGTCTCCGCCTTCTTGTTGTGAGGCGGCGTGCATTCGTCTGTGTGCTATGGCGACAGTGGTGGGCGTTCTGGAGCAATAAGGACATGTGTGTGTAAATTCAGGTAGGCCGCGTCGTGTCTCTGGCTTCTTGGTCTCTTTCTTTTGATGTGGCGAGTCGGTGGTGGTGCAAACTTGAACCCCTTTCGCTTTTATGGCCTGTTCAGCTGAGGGCAATAAATGTCGAAGGGTCTCGTCTGTCTGTCTGTCTGTCTGTCTGTCTCTCTCTCTCCCTCTCTCTTCTCTCTCTCTCTCTCTCTCTCTCTCTCTTATATATATATATATATATATATATAGTGATGATAGATATAAATTGATTCTTAAACAATGATATGTTCGAAACCGAGGTAGTGATTGATAGTTTCGTAATTTATCAGCGAAAACTCACTTAGGCTTAGTGGTCTGTGCTGAAATTGTGACTGCCTTTGTGCTGTGTTGTTTCAAGTCGGGTGCGAACTTGGCTAGATATCAATTCGTTGCCCACCCCTTTCATACTGTCGCTTCCCTTGCACAAGGGCTAGCTTCTTTCCTTCAAATATCAGGGTCTGTTTTAGGAGGAAAGCAAATCAACTGATCTATGTGTTCTGGTGGCTTTAAGAGCATTTAACAGCGTCTATATTTATTGCAAAAAGTTCGGAATGCCTATGTCGTCCATCAGAGGTTTTTGACTAGAGTATGGGAAATTGGGGAGGGGTGGGCGAAGATACACAAGAGAATGCCGAAAGTACACGTAAACGAACAGACTTGTATCGTTTTTTGGGGGGGGGGGGGGGGGGGGGGGTTCAGTCGACTATAACATTTAACTGATCGAAGAGAACTCTTTCCTCAGTCAAAGCAAAACTGAGCAAAATCTTCGAAGGAGGGAACCGCTCTTATGAAAAGAAGATGGGCTGGGAAACGAATTGATACCTTTGCATGATTTCATTTCACGTACTCCGATTCTGTGATTCTGGCTGAGTTGTTGCACCGGTAGGAACTGTTTGGACTTTCGTTGGATGCACGTTGATTCTGTGATGGCAATGTGTTGGCATCAGTTGTGTTACCGTTTCTGTTGGCATCTCGTGAGCTATGCTAATAAGTAGTCATGACACCGCGTGCGAGATTCATTCATGCTTCGTTTTATGCTTGAAGATGTTTTTGGCACCGTTACTTATCTGCCTACGTATAATTTGATCTCTGAATATGTCGAAAATGGTGTTTGGGATGTTTTCTGTGTGCTGACAAAATGGTTCGAATGTAAATGCATAATATTAATTTCTCTTTGTGAAAGTGTGTTTGAGTTAATTTTTATTATCATTATGATTCTTGTTGTTGTTGTATCACCATCATTTGTTGCTGTTGTCGATGATTGGAGTCTTGTTGTTGCTATTGTTCTCCTTCATTCTTTTTATATCCATCATGTGGCTGACGATTCTGACGTCATAGCATTGTTATATAATGAGATTTAAAGCTGAGGTTTGTTTTTTTTAAAGATGTTTTCAGCAGGTGAAAAATGATGTGGAAATTTTGAGAAACGGGCACTAGGTGTGCAGTGAAGAGTAAGGAGAGGGGTTGGCGGGAAGAGAGATGACTATCGTTAGTCAAAGATACTGTTCATACTTTCATGCCCCATACCGACTGATTCCTTTTGTTCAACATGTTCAGTCTGAGACTCTGGTGCAAAAAGGTTTTCGAACAAACCTAATGCCAAGGAGGTTTTGGGAAAGAGCAGATCACCACTATCATATTAAGCTTTTGATTTGTTCAGGATGCATTTTTTCTTTTGTTACTTCGATTCTAACCGTCATCAAAATCGCTCTTTGGATCAAAATGGTATATGTATGATGTGTAACAATATTCATTGTGCTGAGTCGTGAAATGTCCGTTCAATTTTTTAAATGTGCAGGTCGATTAAACAGCGTTTGATTACAAATTACGTTTAAGAAATGGACGAATCAAACATCTATCACAACAAAAGGAACAAAATATTTCGTATTCATGTCAAAAAGAGAAGGAGGGGGTGGAGACCTGTCGTCTACTAATTTGAAAACCACAAACTACGAAAACGAAGAAAACACCCAGTTCAATCGTCATTGAAAAAAACCCTAATAAGATAAGGAAATACCTTTTGTCTTTACAATAGAAAGAGATGGAAAAGGAAAGCATCATTTTGTCATATAATTACTAAATAAAGTGGAGAGAAAAAAAATCATATTTTCATTTCAGAAAAAAAGCAAAATACATCTTTTATATTCACTTCACAAATAAAAAAAAGAAGGACAATACTGTTTTATCTGTACTTCAGAAAAGGGAAGGACAGACTCATGTTCTGTCTTCATTTCCTGCGTTGATTCTCTCATTTCCAGTGTCACTTGAGGGTGTGTGTATGTCGTGCTTGGCTGGTCCGGGTAGACGAATCGACCCGATCGAGTGCCATGGGGGTCAATGCAAGGTGTAGGCGCAAGGTGCCCGCTAGCTGTGAACAGGTGATCCGAAGCTTTGTTTAGGATTTAGAGGTTAGCGCCCGTTGAACATCTTCCAAAGTATTCGCCATCTTTTCTGGTGTACGCTGTGTCCTTCCTCCTCCACCCCCCCCCCCCCCCCCCCGGTATTTCTTTTGTTTTTCGAAGAAGATGTGTGCTACTGAGGTGTACATGAGAAGTGTGTGTGTGTGTGTGTGTGTGTGTGTGTGTCATTCTGTTTGTGTGTGTGTGTGTGTGTGTGTGTGTGTGTGTGTGTGTGTGATCTGGATTTGTGGCGTTATACATGTATGCATTTGGCGTTGTTGCTTGCGTTTGTGTGTGTTGTTTTGTGCATATGTGTGTATATGTGTGTGTGTGAGGGGGGGGGGGGGGGGGTCAGGTTTTGTGTATGGCGTTGATTGCGTCTGTGTTTGGCGGCTGTGTGTGTGTGTGTGTGTGTGTGTGTGTGTGTGTGTGTGTGTGTGTGTGTGTGTGTGTGTAAATGGAGAGGGAGCATGTTTGCCTGTGTGTGCTGTATCAGTTTGAAGGCGTTCAGACCCGATTAAATTACAGCCCATTTTCGTTCGTTTGTGGCCATGATCATTATTTTTCATCACTGTGCTGCTTGTGTGTAGTAGACAAGTCCTTATATATCGGGATGCTTTTTGAAGCCGTTGAACGCTTAGACAGGAAACACATAGTGTAAGTGTTAGTCCTTAGTTTCACCAGTAAACCAATGGCAAGATATTTGACAGACAGCGGCGAATGGCGTCGTTCACACATACATTCAACTCTGGACACAAAAGAGACCAAGACAAACGGCACAGTTCGAACAATCCTGTCCTGTGATTCAGCTTTTTCGTTCAAAATCTGCTTGATTTTCGACAACCCCCCCCCCCCCCCCCCCAAAAAAAAAAAAGGGGGGGGGGGGGGGAATTCGGTCTGTTTAGCTAGAACAGACGAAATCTTTTCCGCACATGTACCGCCATGATTTTTACCCACCATGCATTGTAAGGTCCCCTGATTGGTCCATGAAATGGAGAGCATTTTCACTGTCCGCGGTTTCGAAATTTGTCGTTGGAAGTAGGTTCACAAGCCGTGCTGTGGTGGACAGGAAGTGGTTACCGGCTACGCGCCACAATTAGTTACTTGCTTTAAAATCACTATTTAACGCCTTGGCTTAAGGCTGTGTCAGACCAATTGATATAGGCCAGAACACCAAGGCTACATCAAAATGTTGTTATGCTCTGCATAGTTATGTGGGATTGTCTTCAGTCGTGACAAGCTCCTAGCATAACATTATCAGTCCCCCAAATCCCCCGAAGTCGGAGTGTGGCTGCCCATGTGGCGGGGTAATCAAAAACGGTCACACACGTAATGTTCTCATCCCCAGCTGATGCGCTGCATTTGTGCCATAGTGTTCAAATGCTTCGGCTGTTCGGATGATCCCTGGAGTCTTTTAGCCAGGGTACGGACAACAACAACAACTATTTATTCCAAGTAATCGTCTTGAGGCCTAGCATGATTTGAGCCAGCATTTGATATCAAACTGATAATTGATCAAAAGGACAACTACCAATCATTTCACCTTTTTTTTTTTTTTTGGGGGGGGGGTGATTTCCACCGATAACATCATTTACAGTCTTCAAATACATGACTTTTCCTTTGGCCGACGTCACATTTTGGGCCTTCTCTCTCTCTCTCTCTCTCTCTCTCTCTCTCTCTCTCTCCTCTCTCTCTCTCTCTCTCTTACACACACACACACACACACACACACACACACACACACACACACACACACACACACACACACACACACACACCATGACCCTATCTTTGCGCCAGCAGGTTCTCACCAAATAGTCCCATTCCTTTAATTCTAATCTGTCTGCTTGGAACCACCTGGCATGTACCTTGGTGGGCATGTGAAAGAAAATAAGGTAGATCAACTTTAAGACACAAGTTTTTTGAAATTCTCGAAACATTCGAATTGTGCCTGTCTATAAATACTCGACTCCTTAAGCAAGGCCTTGGCGCACTAAATTTTGATGTGCAGCCGTCCGGTGAACTGCGTGACCTCGTAAGGAAGGGAGACGATCACGGCTTCGTGGCTTCAGCCTCTCATGAAGCGGACGTTTACTCCCCTTGTCCACTCCGATTGAATAGTAGGGGTGAAAGGGGGGGGGGGGGGGGGTGCAGTTTGTTCAACAGTATCATCAACGGAAGGTACGTCTCCAGAGAGCGGTTAATGGTGTAAAAATGCAGAGATTTGTCCGTGGGACGGCGACAGGACAGACTTATGTACAGCTGTGTGATACGGAGACAGAAAGAAAGGCTCGGGAATGATGAATGGTGCCACGAATGGAAATGAAACAAATTTGGGGGGAAAAAAAAGTGAATTGATAAAAGTTTTGAGAGAAAAAAAAAAACACGAATGAAGATTTGAAGCCTAAAAACATTTCTTAAAAAGAAGAAAAGGTGATGCTGGACATTGGCGAAATGCTTCCTGCGAAGAAGAGGGACGGAGGAAGTGTGTGTGTGTGTGTGTAGAGGGGGGGGGGGGGGGGATTAAGGGACCGACACAGAAATATGATACCATAGCCTGCCAACCCACAAGACAGGCTACATAACTTCTCGCCCGATCACGCCACGCTTCATCGTGTCCTCCGCCAAAATGGGCATTGACTCCCTCCGTCACCGACCGGTTGGAGATCAGATGTCGCACCTGGTGTGTGTCTTTTGGCTCAGAATTATGAATCACCTGCGCTGGGGCATGAAGACAATGGTGCTGGCGGGCGTGACTTGGCCAGCCCAGGCGAGGCGTGTCCCAAGTCGGTGCCAGGCCGACCGTATTTCATAAACACTTGAAAGAAAAGTACTTGATTTTTAACCGGAGTGTTTTCTATACGTTTTATGACAGTATGCAGCACGTGTGATTTCTTTCTTTTTTTTTTTTCTTTCTTTTTTTCCAACTTCTTTTAAACTTTATATGTACGATTACGCTTTACATGCATTTTTTCTGTTGTTTCAGCTTGTGAGAATCTATGTGTGGTGTGCGGTTGTGTGTGTGTGTGTGCGTGTGCGTGTGTGTGTGTGTGTGTGATTTTGTCGTTGTTGTTGTTGCTGTTGTTGTTGTTGTTGTAAGTGTGACATTTTTCCCCATGTATGCACAGTTACTTGAGTTTTACTCGATATCCACGATGTTAGAAAGAAGAAAGAGAGAGAGAGAGGGGGGGGGGGGATTTAAATGGGAGAAGATAGGGAGAGAAAGATCAGGAGAAGGATGTGAAAGAGGGGCAAACAAACCGAATAAAGAAAACCTGCAGAGTGTGTTATATTTGGCGTAGGTCTTACAGAGTACCCGTTCCATCCTGGAGTCACTGTCACCATGAATTTAGGGGCAAAAAGGGAGATAAGTCAAACGTTTCATGAGAGGAAACAAGATGGCGGCTGCATAAGGTTGAAAGTGAGTGCGCTCCCGACAAAACAATGAATGTAGGTGTTTTCGTTGACGTCTGATGCTGTTGTGAGTTGATATGGTGTATGTGATGGTTTCCAGCTTCTAAAAATGTATATTCTAGTGGATATGAGTACGTGACAGTGTAATGTTCTCGCCGAATTTGTTTGAATTATTTCTTCAAGAGGACATTTTAAGTGGCGTTTCTTGTGATCGATCCTGTTTGTCATAGTTGAACC
>CM031609.1:37080304-37090304 GCA_018398815.1 Conus ventricosus | reverse complement strand
TTGCAGTGATCATAGTGTTCCTTGCGCTATGATTAGACATACTGTGGTCAAGAACCAGCCATTTAAAAGGACCATACTTAATTATAGAAAGCTAAATGCAGATCGCCTTTTGTGACCTGTTAGGCACTGTCAACTGGGACGACCGTTACTCACAACAGATCAGTAGATCAAAGTGCCGAAATGTTTTCAAAAATATTAATGGAAAAAGCGAAACTATGCATGCCGTCTAAAGTTATTACTGTACGTCCTGACGACGTCCCCTGGATGACTGATGAAATAAGACTGTTAATAGAGGAACGTAAAACAATACACAGTATAGCTAAACATACCAATGATCCAGAAGATTGTGCAGGTTTCGTCGATTTCGGAATTACGTGACATCAAGAGAAAGACAAAGACAACTTGACTATGTTGCTGAATTAGACAATAAGGTTTCTCACTCCACAAATTTTGGTAAAAAAGAATGGTGGCATCTGGTAAAATCTTTTTTTAAAAAAAAAGGTATTGACTCGAACGAAATACCTCCAATTGTTTGTAATGGCATTGTAAACTATAGCAATACGACAAAGCGAACGCTTTTAATAAATATTTCATTGCTCAGTCCACTTTGGAAAATGATGATGATGAAGTACCAGATGTACCATTCATAGTTCCAGAGATTACAGACGTTTCTTTGACAGCTACTAATGTTAAGGATGTCATCTTGAATCTGAACAAAAATAAAGCAGTAGGGCCTGATTTGGTTCACAACAGGTTGTTGATTGCATCTCTTCCAGTTATATTGGATCCCTTGACTACCATTTTTAACAGAAGTATGATTGAAGCAAAGTTTCCAAACGTCTGGAAAACAGCCCATGTAAGTCCACTACATAAAAAAGAATCGAAGGAACTTTGTAACAACTATCGCCCAGTCTCTTTGCTCAGCTGCGTTGGAAAGGTTTTGGAAAGATGTATCCACAAGCAAGTTTTCGATTTTTTATTGTCAAATGATATCATTTCACCTTCCCCAAACCCGGATTTATCCCCGGTGATTCCACAGTCAATCAGTTATTATGCATCTATAACGATTTATGTTCCTCATTTGATAGTGGAATCACAACGCAAGCTGTGTACTTCGATATTTCTAAAGCTTTTGACCGTGTCTGGCATAGAGGTCTCATCCCTAAACTTGAAGGCAATGGCATACGAGGGACGTTGTTGGCATGGTTCACCCATTATCTCTCTAATCGCATGCAGGCAGTTGTAATCAAGGGTGACCAATCAGACTATGTCAGAATCCCTGCAGGAGTTCCCCAAGGCTCAGTTCTTGGACCTCTCTTATTTCTTATTTACATTAACGACATTACAGATGGTATAAGATCTAAGTTAAACTTTTTGCGGATGATACCAGCATGTCCTTCTCACTTAATGATCCTACTATTCGCACAGAAATAATCAATTCTGATCTACAAAAGATACATCTTTGGGCGCAGCGCTGGAAAATAAAATTCAGTGAAGAGAAAACAGAATTACTTAACTTTTTACGGGGCAATCATCTAGTTTTACCCCTTTTATTGGACAAACGTATCTTCAAGGCAAAGACAAACATAAACATCTAGGACTTATACTTCAAAATAATTGCAAGTGGGATGAACATATTAATGGTATACGAAACAAAGTAACTATGCTGCTTTCCTGTATGAAAAGTTTTTAAATATAGATTTAGTAGGAGAGCCTTAGAAATCATGTATAAATCTTTCGTATTACCTATCTTTGACTATGCAGATGTTGTGTGGACAACTGCTCCGAAATGCAATCCAATCTCTTGAAAACTTACACTTAGAAGCTATAAGAACAATTATTGGAGCTGTTCGTGGAACAAGTCATCAAAAATTATATGAAGAATCTGGATTTTGCTCACTCAAGGAAAGGAGGAAAAGACATAAAAAATTTTATATTATTATAAAATGATAAATGGCTTGTGTCCGGATTATTTACTTGATCTTCTGCCTGGTCTTGTTTCGGACAGGAATCCTTATCACAGGAGAAGGGCCGTTAGAGCGTACAATTCCAAAATGCAACACTGAGATATATCGGAAATCCTTCATTCCTTCAACTACATCTTTATGGAATAGTCTCCCAGATCATATTAAACCAGTTCATCTTTAAGCGTAATCAAGCATCATTTATCGGCTGATGATCCTGTCATACCACCGTACTTTTACCTTGGCGAGAGAAAGAACCAAATCATTCATTGCCGTCTTCGTCTTGGAATCAGTGATCTGAGATATGATATGTTCAACCGCCATCTAAATTAACGACCCACTGTGTGAGTGTGGCAATGGGGAGGAAAACAGCTCAGCACATATTTTCTGTTGTGTCCTCGTTTTAATGAAACCCGCGCAAATACTATTTCCGATCTCCCATCACACTACAGAAATGTTCGAACTCTGTTAAATGGTGACCGTAATCTGCGGATGGATATCAATGTATTGATTTTGAGGCTGTTCATGGGTTTATCTCTCGAAGCAAGCGGTTTTAGATGTGTTGCTTTTGGGGGTTTCAGGTGTGACAACAGAGGATTGTGCTGGGGGTGTTGCCATTGTTTCAGGTTGTGATGATGGCAAATTGATGTGCCTGTGCTGTGTTTCTCATCGTCTCTCTTCATTGATCTCCGTTTCTTTCTTTCTTTCTTTCTTTCTTTTTTTTAATTATTTTTCTCTTTCGGGAACGGGTGGGGGGCGGGGGTGTTCTCTTTTTGTATTCTTCATGCGATTTATAAACTTTAAACTGTCAATTGTTTTCATATAAATAATGTAATATTTGTGTTACTGTAGCCGCCAGGTAAATTATTTGTGTATTGTCATTTTGCAGAGCACACTATAAGCGTTCAGCTTGTTGCTGCTCACTTTGTATTGTGTAAACATTGTACGTACCTGTGATTAAAGATTTGTTTAAACCAAACGTTTCATATGGTAATTGAATCAGGCTACCACTTTACAGAGAATCAAATCAAAATACAAATAAGCACAGGACAACAAGATGTCAAAATAATGCTGATTTAATAATAGACAGGTGAATATATCGACAAACGCGTCTTTTTCAGATGTTACAAACAAAAGACTGTATAAGAAAATACGCGAAAGTCTCTGAATAACAGTTAGCAGGAAAGCTAAACTCTTCAGATACCAGTCAGAACGAGAGTTTAGTTCTCTTGCTGGCCGCTTTCTAGGGAGTAGTTTTGTGCGTTTTTCTCTCAGTTGTTTTCAAACGTTTGAATAAAACATGTTTGTCGAAAATGTACTCGTCTGTTTCGTATTATATAATTCAGCGTCACTTTACACCTTGTTCTGTGTGTTTATTTGTATTTCGCTCAAGTTTGTTGTAGAACTAAAGAGGCACTGCTGAAAATTAGAGTGCGAGCAATATCAGTGGGTACTCCACATCAATCTAGGCCCTCCACAAATGGAGGTACAATGGACGTGTGTGACTGCTCTCTGGCTGACAAGCGATGGCTGTTTTACGCTTGGAGGACACCACAGTCGTGGTAGCCCTGGCTGCAAGCTGAACAGAGAAACTCCACCATAGAAAAGCGGCATTCTGTATCTGATAATCTAACGTACACGATGTATGCGGATAGAGAAAAACATTCTTCAATTAAAAAAAAAAAGTCGGCCTATAAGTTAGAATTTGTTGGGAGGATGCACAAACAGCCGAAGTGAATATGCTTTTTTTGACAACTGTACACGTTGTTGGTGATCGCACGTTTACGCTCACGTTTACTTGATCTTTCTTCACGTTTCACGTGCAGTGTTTTTCAACACACGCGTGCAACCGCATGTCGTGAAACCCGCCGTTTCTCGACATTTCCCGTGTGAACTATTTTTGATCGAAATACGTTTTGAAGCCAATTCTCTCGTGATCTCATTTTTGACGGACCCTAAATTGGTGAAGAGTATTTCGTGAAACAAGCACCATAGGCCAGTGAGTACCACTGCTGATGTTAGTGTGCTTTGCTCGAAAATCAGCCAGCTAACGAAACACGCTTCAGATTCTTGAGGGGGTAAACGTGTTGTTTTAAATCGATGTATTTCCAAGACCACATGAGCTGCAGGGCGTCGGAGAAGCCGAAATGAAAGAGACAGGAACCTACAAGCTAACAGTTTGATCTTGTGTACAGCAGCCTGAGGTGCAATGCAGGTACTCAAACATGGCGGTCTACTTGGAGTATATTTTCTGTGTGTCATACCTTACAACGAAATTATTTCGAAATACTCGTTGCTGTAAATCCAGTGCGCCTGTTGGAAGCGTGTTTCTCATGGCAACATTGCTGTGTGTGACAAAGGCACGTGTGACCTAACCACACAGTGTCACTGATCTGACTGAAATCTCGTTCAGTTTGTTCCACGACTCTCCATAGTAGATATCTTCAGGGCTAATTGCTTTGGTGTCTGGTTTGAGCTTCACGGCATTAGCATGCCTGTGTTGATATAGAAACAGAGGTTGTTGGGTCTTGATCTTCGCCGCATTATTTGGCCAATGTTTGACGCCGTGCATTGGAAAAGTATGTTTGTTATCTTAAGGTACTGCCACATAAGATATTTCCATTACATGGATAGGAAAGATCGTTGGAACATCACCTTTATACGGAGGATAAGCGCGTCCGTTTTGACCGAGTTAAGCAGTATTGTTATCAGCCCAACTGCCAGCGTTTGTTTGAGGAAGGGAGGGCGAGGGAGGATGCGGTGGGGGAGCGAGGGATGGAGTGGGAATGGGAGTGGGGGCAAATCTGGACTGGGAGCGTTGTACAATTAGAAGTATGTTCACATCAAAATCTGACATTAGAACAGTGAATACAGTTTTTTAACCATTAGTATGATCCACGCTCCAAGCAGATCAAAGAAAAGAAAAAGATACATTCCCTGTGACTTAGAACATCAGGTGGAACATCTCTGAACCAGTAGGGTGTGTCCGTGCCAACCTCAACATGCCACATCGGAAACCCCTGACCCGGTCCACCAGCCAATCAACGCCCGTTCTTGTTCCACATCCTTGTTTTCAAAAAAAAAAGATGGCTGACATCCCGTATGCAAACAAAACACTTTCCCAAACTTTATCCACACTTCCCACGGCCATGATGTGTTGTTGAAATCGTCGATTGACGAAAGAAAATGTTTGTACTTGATTGTAAGAGGTTTGAACGTTCACCCCAAACGTATGATTAAAACCGCACGTGTCTTGGCCTTGAGTGCTCGTCTGCGGACTGTTACGAATCCTGTGTCATAACTGAACGGCATTTTGTGGGGGACATAGTATGGGACTGTTCTGGATAGCGCATTCGCCTTGGAAGCGGAATTGTGTGGATTGTGGTCTAATAGAGTAGTGGACAAAGCAGCCGCCTTGGAAACGGAATTCAGCGGAACATGGTCGAGTGCAGTAGCAGACTCTGTACTCGCCTAGAAAGCGGAATAGTGTGGAACGTGGTCACCTACAGTTCTAGACACCGCACTCGTTTTGCAAATGGAATTTAGTGGAGTGTGATCTAGGGCAAGTAGTACTTATCAACTCGCCTTGCAACCGGAGTGGTGTGGAACGCGGTCTTGTTATAGTAAATAACACACTCACTCGGAAAGGGGAATTATGTTGAACGTGCTCTAGTGCAGTAGTAGATCAATTCTTGCCTCGGAAGGCGAAGAATCTTGGGTTCGAGGATTTAGCTCTTCGGTGAGGCAGGATTTTTCTTCGCTCCCTCTTTTCCGTGAACTTACGTGACGGTCTGGGTGCTAGTCTTTCACCTGTCAGGATTAACCGAGGTCTCGTGTGTTTCGTGCACGTGGCAACGGCAGCATGTCTACATGTCAGCGGGCCTGTATGTCACCGAGTCTACGTGTCACAGGTTCCAGTGTCCCCGGGTTTATATGTCAGCAGGTCTGTATGTCACCGGGTGTGTACGCCAACAGATTTGTATGTCACATTGTCGACATGTGGAACCCAAATCCTGACTCTACCCAAACCCAAACCCAACCCTCACCCTAACACATGGACACGATGACATACAGACGCGGTGACGCATAGACATGGTGATATATAAAGTCCAACCTGAATCGGAAACAATTCTTTAATTTGAAGATTGGTGGTAAAGACCGGAACAAAAGGGGGGTCAAAAGGAAACAACAACGATGCACAACGTTTCGACTCTTAGAGTCTTTTTCGGAAAGATTAATTACAGACATGATGACATAGGAGTCATGATGACACATAGACACTGTGACGTATGGATTCGGTGATGGCATAAACACGGTGGCCTGCAGACACGATGACACATAGCCACGGTGATATTCAGAGCTGGCGTTGCAGCAACAATGTAGTTCTCTGTGGCAAAATTCTGTAGGAAGCAAAACTATACGCTCACGGACAAAGACATATATGGGTTGCGCTTTATTTGGGCGATGGGCTTTCCCCAACAAAAGCAGGTTACATTTCACACAGATATATCGGTTGAGACGACTATCTTGTGCCAAAACAAAAGTAGAATGTCTGCTCACAAAACACTGGACCTGCGTTTGTTTTTCAGTAAAAAATATCCAACACATTTTTTGACAAAGCAGAACGCCTATTCGTAGAATATTTATGTCAAGTTGTTTAGCCAGTATCTCTTCATTAATGACCATGAAGGTGGTGAAATTTTCAGATAATATTATGATTGTGTCCATGTCCAGGAGAATTTGCGATAAAGATGTGAGCTGTAGCATGGGTATAAATCACTTGTTTTGGTTGCTGCATGTTGGCATAGGAGTGCGTTTACAGTTCATATCAGCCACTGGAAATCGTTTTGTACAGGCACTGTTTAAACTTCGGTTAATAAAGGTATGTTTGTTTGGAGTTCGGTTTGTCGTTTGCCTTGTGTGTGCCTGTCTCTCTCTGTCTCTGTCTGCCTACCTGTCTGTCTGTCTGTCTCTCTCTCTCTCTCTCTCTCTCTCTCTCTCTCTCTCTCTCTCTCTCTCTCTCTCTCTGAATAATTGCCTCTCTTCTTCTCAAAACATTGAGGCTAAATGGTGTGTGTGTATGTGCGTGCGTGCGTGTGTGTGTGTGACCGCCATTCTCTCTCTCTCTCTCTCTCTCTCTCTCCTCTCTCTCTCTACTTCTCTCTCTCTCTCTCTCTCTCTCTCTCTCTCATTCCCGTGCCATCACAACAATGACGCCATTGTCAACAATTCCAGCAACACCAGATAACTCACCAAAGTACACATTTCTTTTCTCTGTCACGCACTTGTGACCGTGCATTTTTCCTGTCCAGCTAGCACGTGACATTTGTGTTTGTGATCCAGATATGGCGGAGCAGACAATATGTGTGACCTGATTGTACAAAACAGTTGTGTTATTAGCTGACTGTGGGTCTGTGTAACAGAGGATGGTGGTGATCCTAATGAGTCCAGTTGTTTCACTGATAATCAATACTTACCGATCAATAGTAGAGTGACTAATACTTAACCAAACGGGCAAAACGTCTACGATAGTGACACTAGGGCAAATTAGATTATCCTTTGTAACATGAATGCGAATGGGTATATGTGCGTGAGGGGGGATGGGAGTGGTAAGCAGTCCCCCTTAAAAACAAACTCTTATCACACGTTCAACTGTAGTTTCAATTTCTTCACATTCTTACTCTAATTCTAAAGGCAGAACTGTTTGCTCTTTCTAAATACGTCATGACTATCTGTTATTGATCTTCAATCCATCAGTTTATGATGCTGGGGTGTAATCTAGTATTGGTGATGACAAGCGTAGGTTGGAACATCATGTGCAGGATCTTTAGGATAGCTAAGATGTGCTTCAAAGAAAATACTCGAGATCTAAATGCCAAGGCATAAAACTCCTTTTACCACTTCAACGGCGTTTCCTCTTTGGTATATAAGAAGGATAATATTACGACAGTGAAAGATTAATAAGTTAATTAATGAACTAATTGTGTAGTGTCCCTGTAAGGATGCCGGCGGGTCCTTTCAGTACAGGTAACTTCCTTCCTCCTCCCCCTCCCCCCACCCCCGTCCCTCCTCTCCCTCCATTGCTTCTGGAGGCTCTGTGCTCGTAACTTCCGCTTTTCTGCCACTCTCCAATCCTGCCTTACTTTCTTTCTTTATTGACTGTCGCCTTCTGTTTTTTTCTTTCTTTCTGCCTTTGTAGGCCGTTCTTTCCTGTCTTTGTTCAGGAGACGCTCTTTTCTGATCAGAATTAGACATGTCAGTGTTGTTTTCGTCGTAATCTGGCGAATAGGTAAACACAAACCGCGCACACTGTATACAGTGACATTTATTGGCCATTCTGCAGCGTTTACTAGTCCATGTGGACTTTTTATTTATTTGTTTGTTTTGCTTGTTTACTTGTTACATGTGAATGTTTTTCGTTGTTTTTTTTTTGGGAATATAAATAACTAGCGCTCTCAGCACGCCCTTAGTCTTCTGTTCCGTCGTAAGGACGTCAGCAGTCTAGCTACCATAGCATTCATTGTTTCTGCCGTTTGTTGTCCACACGTTGTCTCTGCTCTTTGTGACTCCCGTTCAAGCTGTAAACTTTTCCACCTGCGAGTTTACAACCCTGAGGTGGCCCAGTGCAGTCGATTCCTCAAACAATAAAATACGGCTGAAGACGGGTTCAGGTGACAAGTCTCTTGAAATGTATGGAACAGTAAATCTGTTCGTACTGACAGAGGTACGTAGAGGTCGCCGCCGCTGTGATAGCTACACTTTCTTCGTGTGATCATGGCAACAGCGGCATAGATTATTTTGCGACATTGTTCTGTTCCATATTTCCGCAAAGTGAATAGAATATTGTCAAAAGTTTTAGAGCTGATCACTTGCTAGCAGTACTGTGTGTACACAGTTTACAGACAGTAAGATGAAAGAAAAAAACATAAAAGGGCGTTTATCTCTCCTTTGCAAGTGAAACGGGGGATATAAAAACACGGCCCTTCGTTCTTTGCAGACTCCTTTAAACATAAATGAAAACGAATTAAGTCGTGTACTTTCTTTTAGTGTTGACATCAACCGTGCTGTAGAATCTGTTGGTGTTCGTTGGCATCGTCCACAGTGAAAAGTAATTAGAGTCTGTTGGACGTTTATGGTAATGTGTTTATTGGATAGTTCGAGCTTCAGATTAAGGTAACTCACATTTGCAGGTTCTACATTGTGAGTTTTTTTGTAGACAGCGATTCGGTTCGAACTTATCAACAACCTGAATTGAATTGGTATTTGTTGCGTAGCTCATACTGTAGGACAGTTGACAGTGAAAGTTGACTGATGTTGATAGAGTAATTGTCAGTGCATAATGATATTGACTACGTGGAAAGTTGTTTATACCGTAGCTTACAAACGCAGGTTTATAGGTGTTCATTGGATAGCTGGTAATAATAATAGGCTAATGTATGTATTGGATAGCTCACTGTGGAAATTAACAGGTGTTTAAAGGATAACTTCTTGTGTTGATCTGTTTATCGGATAGTTCACAGTGTAGAGTTAGTAGCTGTTTCCAAGATAGCTCCTAGTATAGCTTAAAATGTGTTTCTTGCACAGAAAACATTGTAGACCATTATTTTTTTTTAAAGATTTGTTTTGTTTTGATAGCTTACGGTGCTGGCTTAGATGCGTCATAGTACAGGATAGCATGTGTTGTGTTAAGCTTTGATCTGTAGGTATCTGTCGAGTACTCACTCCTGTACTGGTGGTTTTCGATCTTCTTGGACCAAGGTCCATTTCCATTAGCACATGTTTTTCGCTTCAACATTCTTTTAAACAGATACATGATGCAAATGGCGATTTCACATGCATCAAATCGAGAACGGAAGTCGGAAGCCTCAAAAGTTTGCAAGGGAAGTAATTCTAAAAGGCGTTATTGTGCTAAGATGACTGTAATTAACTCGCAACTCCCTTCACGAGGGCTATGGCCTAAAACGTGAATAAAATCACCTTGAGTCTTGAGTCTCTCTCCTCTCTCTCTCTCTCTCTGTCTCTCTCTCTGATCTGCT
>CM031609.1:37067804-37075304 GCA_018398815.1 Conus ventricosus | reverse complement strand
GCTTGCTCTAGTAAATGACCCCCTTTCTGTAACGGATAATGGGATGTTTATTTCTATTGTTTTCCCTTTTGCCTTGCACCTTTTTTTGGGCCCTTATCACCCAAAATTTTGAATATAATCCAACGTGTGAAGGGGAACCCAGAAAAAGGTAAATTTTGGTTCCTTTAAACTTTAAAATTTTAAATCTTTGATTGATTCTTTGATCATTTTGGTTTTTTTTCTTGAATCAAATGAAGAAAGCATACGTAGGACTGAAATCGACGCAAAATAAATTTGAAAAATGTTAAAGGGAAGTCAAAGAAGAAAGAGCCTTAAGTAAGAAACGATTCGGGGGGTAAAAATTGATCGTTTTTTCCAAATGAAGTGGACTTTTCTTTTTTTAAAGTGGTATAAAAAAACCCTAAACCAGCACGATGTTCTAAGAGTGACCACTGTGTATACTTTAAATATTTGGGTATTTTTTTCTGGGTTTAAAATCGGCTTCACTTTGCATAATATTTGGGTTTCTATTTTCTTCACATCAGTGTAATTGATATAAAAATTTTGGGTTATTCATTCCCGTTAGGGAAGGGGAAAAATACTTGTGTGCAACAAAAACACTTGGTTTTTTTTCCGACTCTTTAAGAGTCAAAACATATGAGCCAATTGGGTTTAAAGAAAAAACTGTTGGGCCCCCTTTTGGGTAATTTATTTCATTTTAATTTTTCTTTTTCCGAGCAAAGTTTCAGGGTTGAGGTCCCAAAAAGACTTTGCACATGCAAGATTTCGAATTTTCCCCAAAAGGCAATTCCCAAAATTTTTTTATAATTCCGGGGGTTGATGCGGAAAAGGGGGACACAAAGCAAGCCGTATCCTTTGCGTCGATACTTTGAAGTTTCTTTAATAAATATTTTGGGGCACTAAAAAAAAATTTCTTTTCCTAGGGGTAATTTGATCGAATATGTTGTGGTTTGAGTTTTAAAATTTTTCTGTTTGTCCCCCGTTTGTTTATTTTTTATTTTAAAAAATTTAAGCTTTTTTTTTTTGCCAATAGGTTGTAGAGGTTAGTTTTGCTTTAGTAAAAAACAACCCAAAAATTTTAAGAAACCTTGTACAATTGTTTGTTTTTTTTTTAAACTTTGTAGCCAGGGATTACTCCCTTAGAAAAAGCACATATGATTTTTAAATTGGGAAGAATTTTTACCAAAAAATTGTTTATTTTTCAGTTTCCCCTTTTTTAAACTTTTTGATTGTTTTAATGCCCTTTTTGATTTTTTTTCTAATAACTCTTCCCCAACAATATCATCGCATTTGTTAAATACTACATGTTTTGACAAAAGTGTGGGAAATCGTTCATCAAGATTTAAAAACAAGGTGCAAATTTCGGAACCCTTTGTGGCAAGCCCCTGGAAGGATCTAAAATTTGAAAATGAATTCCCTACTTAACTTGTTTACTTCTTTTACCAAAAACTTTTAAAAAATGGTATAGATGACCCTAAACATCGTTTAAGTTTATAAAGAACTTGGGTGCCGACTTGGGTTTGGCTTTTGATATAAAGAAAGTTGCAAAAAGTTTTTTCTTTTCGCAAACTGTTTTTTTTTGTTTGTTTTTAAATTTCACCCAAAAATGTTGCAGACCGCCCTTTCGGAAACCCTTGGTTAAAGGGGAAGTTTTATTTTTTCTTTACAATTAAGAACAATTCTTAAAAAAATCCTCCGAAGTTTACATGTATGGAGGTTTTAAATTGGCCCGAAACTATGTTGTCCACGGATTTACCGCTTTAGAAAAAGGAACGATACAGACGTTTCCAGTGTTCTGGATAACCCCTCAACCCAACATTTTTGAAAAAAATTTATGCAAAAAAAAAACAAAGTTATTGGAATGTTTAAGCAATCTTTAAAAATTATCTAATCCTACGAGATTTCTTTTGGAAAGATTAAAATGCTCTTTGACTTTTATCAAAAATAATTGGGCATTTATGAATGATTGTTGTCACTAAAGGATCTTTTTATTCATCTTTTCCTTCTTTTCGTTTTAATGTTTTTTTTTATGGGCCAGGGGCCCTTTAGACGCCCCAGAGTCGAAAAACATATCACGAAAATTCGCCCTTTTTTGGTTTGCGAAATTTTGTTCTTCAGTCTTTGGCAAGATGGAAATTACCCTTTTTTTATTTTTATGAACTTTTTCCCAAATTTTTGGAGATCTGTATGGTTTTTAAATTTTTTGTAAGAAAAAGGCCTATGCCTTTTCGGCCCTTTTTTCCCCTTCCATTTTTTGCTATGTGTTTGCTTTTCTTTTTTTCAATTGATTCTCGGTGATTTGCTTTTAATAATTTAAACATTTATTTTTTCTTATTTTTCGGGGGGGGATCCAAAGGTGTTCCACCAACTTTCCTGAATGTTTGTTTGATTTACTGGGTGGAACTTTGTGGTGTGTTGTGTGGTGGTTGTGTGGGTGTGGTGTGTGTGTGGTTGGTGTGTGTGTGTGTGTGTGGGGTGTGTGTGTTTGTGTTTTTGTGGGAATTTCCATCAGTATGATTAGTCAAAAAATAGAACAATTAAAGTCTCCGTACTTGGATTTAATTTTCGGGAAATATTACTTTTAAATTTGCACCAGTCTAAACCCTTGGGGTTGAATGCTAGGGTTTCCATTTGGACAATTAAAATGTAAGATAAGGGGAAGGGGAGAAGCGAGAAGTGCAATGAATGGGGGGGGGGGGGGGGGGGGGGGGGGGGGGGGGGGGGGGAGAGAAAGGAAAAACCTGCCGCCTTTTTTTCGGGTTAATTTTACGGTTTTGGGTCCCGCTGCGAAGAGAACCAACAAAATCGGCCATGTCAACAAACGCCTAAACAACCCCCCCCCGGGCCCATTTCAAGCTCCACACCCACACAACCACACACACACAAAAGAGGGGGGGGGGGGGGGGGAGGGAGGGGGGAGACAACCACCCCAACACAAACCACACACACCCCCACACACACAACCACACACACACACACACACACACAAAACCCCAGCCCCACCGCTCAGAAGAGAGAGAAGGGGGGGGAATGGGTAGGGAGGGGGGAGGGGGTTTTAAAAAACCACACACACGCGCGCGCGCGCGCGCGAACGCGCGCACGCACGCACGCACAAACAAACAAACACACAGCACACCACAAACAACACACAGGGACCACACACAACCAAAACCACACACACACACCACACCACACACACACACACCACAACACAACCAAACCCAAAACAACACAACACAACACAACACCAACACACACAACACACAACACACCACACACACACACCAGCACGACACACACACCAAAACATTCAAACAAAAATAGTGGGCGCCCGTGCCTGCATTCACCAAACTGCCCAAGTCCTCGGGCTGCCAAAAATCCCTTTAACGCCCCTATCACCCTTCCCCCCGAGCCCCTTTTATTCTTTAAGCATGCCCTAGAAAATAAGAATACCTGGGTTAAAAAGAGAAAACCCTTTTTTTTCACTCTGACAAAATTGTAGAACAGGAAATAGATAGAAGAAAGAAAGACGAAAGAAGAAAAAAGAAAAAAAGAAAGGAAAGAAAGAAAGGAAGGAAGAACGCAAGAAAGAATGAAGGAAAGAAAGAAAGAAAGAAAGAAAGAAAGAAAGAAAGAAAGAAAGAAAAGAAAGGAAAGAAAGAAAAAAGAAAAAAGGAAAGAAAAGAAAGAAGGAAAGAAAGAAAGAAAGTGAAGGAAAGAAAGAAAGGAAAGAAAGAAAGAAAGAAAGAAAGAAAGAAAGAAAGAAAGAAAGAAAGAAAGAAAGAAAAAAAGAAAGAAAGAAAGAAAGAACGAAAGAAAGAAAGAAAAGAAAGAAAGAAAACGAAAGAAAGAAAGAAAGAAAGAACGAAAGAAAGAAATGAAGGAAAGAAAGAAAGAAGGAAGGAGAGAGAAAAAGACCGAAAGAAAGAAAGAACGAAAGATAAGAAAGAAGGAAGGGAAGAAAGAAAGAAAGAAAGAAAGAAAAAAAGGAAAGAAAAAAGAAAGAAAGAAGGAAGAAAGAAAAAAAAAAAGAAAGAAAAAAGGAAAGAAAGAAGGGAAGAAAGAACGAAGGAAAGAAGGAAAGAAAGCAAGAAGGACAGAAAGAAATAAAAAAAAAAGAAAAGGTGAAAAAGAGAAAAAGAATAAAAAAAAAAACAACGCTGACAAAACAGGATTCCATAAAGTTTGAGATTTACGATGATGTCAAAACTCCCGGCATAAATTACAACTTAACAGCTTTGACTTTGGAACAATGTGTTGTAAAACAGCGGCACAAGCCTATTGTGTTTCGTACAACGCTAGCTTTTGCCTTGTGCCTTGAGTCTCACTTGACAATCAACCTACCAACCAACCAACCACTCACTCACTCCCCAGGCCCAATCGTCTCCCTTAGCCAGCTGACTGACTGAATACTGGAAAGTCAGATCTTGACAAGCAGTCGACTGACCGATTACCGACCTTCAGAAAGTCTGTGGCCCTTTCGTTGTGGGAACAAAAAGCAGTGACGTAATATAATTATTAGCGGTGTCTTGCCATCGCAGGTATTCGGGACAACCTATTTATCAAACGCCTACCCCTCTGTCTCCCTGCCCCCCCCCCCCCCCCCCCCCTCCCTCACCCCCCCCCCCTTGCCTCTACCTCCTATCGTGTAGGCCCAACTCCGCCGCCGCAAATGAAAAAAAAATTAAAGCCACGATAAAAATGGTGAAAATAGCAACAACAACAACACAACAACAACAACACAAACACACACACACACACACACACACACACACACACACACACACACACACACACACACACACACACACACACCACACACAACACAACACAAGAATGTGTGAAGGAGATCAGTGGAAACCCGATATGATGATGAGCCCACACCCGCCTTCTCTCCCGCATTCTCTCCTTCTGCCGTTTCCTCCCACCCTAGCCCCCCTCCTCCCCCCGTTCCCCCCTCCCCGTTCCTCCTCCTCCCGTTGTCAGGTGGCAACAGATTGCCAAACCTTAGCGTCTGCCTCCTGACAAAAGCGTGTAATAAACCCGTGTCCTGTAATAATCCACCCTTATCACGCCATCTTGTGTGTAGACTGTCATTAGAATGACAGATATTGGCAATGAAGGCTTGTCGTCTTCAAAATGTTGTTGATGATGATACACGGAAAATTCATACTTTAGGTTACAGATTTGAACATGTCGTGGTGGTAAGATCATGGTGCTTTAACCTGAAGTTCTGTAGTAGTAGTAGTAGTAGTAGTAGTAGTAGTAGTAGTTAGTAGTGTAGTTGTAGTAGTAGTGACATTAACGTCCATTTAACTTGAGGCTCTGTAGTGGTGGTGAATTCAACGTCTTTTTAATCTGATGCTCTGTAGTGATGGTGAATTCAACGTCCTTTTAAACTTGACGCTCTGTAGTAGTGGTGAATGTAACGTCTTTTTAACCTGACGCTCTCTAGTGATGGCGAAATTAACGTCCTTTTAACCTGACGCTCTGTAGTGCAGGTGAATTTAACGTCTGTTTAACCTGAGGCCCTCTAGTGGTGGTGAATTTAACTTCCTTTTAACCTGACGCTCTGCTGTGTGGTGAATTTAACGTCCTTTTAGTCTAAGGTTCTCTAATGCTGCTGAGTTTAACGTCCTTTTAACCTGACGCTCTGCTGTGTGGTGAATTTAACGTCCTTTTAATATGAGGCTCTCTAATGCTGCTGAGTTTAACGTCCTTTTAACCTGACGCTCTGCTGTGTGGTGAATTTAACGTCCTTTTAATATTGAGGCTCTCTATGCTGCTGAGGTTTAACGTCCTTTTAACCTGACGCTCTGCTGTGTGGTGAATTTAACGTCCTTTTAATATGAGGCTCTCTAATGCTGCTGAGTTTAACTTCCTTTTAACCTGATGCTCTCCAGTGATGGTGATTTAACATCCATTTAATCTGAGGCTTTGTAGTGATGGTGATTTTAACGTCCTTTTAATCTGAGGCTCTTTCATGATGGTGAATTTAACGTCCTTTTAATCTGAGGCTCTTCCGTGATGGTGAATTTAACGTCCTTTCAATCTGAGGCTCTTTCGTGATGGTGAATTTAACGCCCCTTCAATCTGAGGCTCTTTAGTGATGGCTAATTTAACGCTCTTTCAAGCTGAGGCTCTTTAGTGATGGTGAATTTAACGCCCTTTTACCCCGCGGCTCTAAAGGCCAGACATTACCTGGACCAAAGTCTGGAGGAGGTCGTGGGATGAACTTGGGAACAGGAGGTACGACGCCATTAATTGTTTTTGTCACTTGTTACTTTTTCAGAACGTAGAATTTTCCAGGATGTGACCTTTGTCAGGACGTGACATTTTACTTCAGGATGTGACCTTTGTCAGCACGTGACATTTTATTTCAGGATGTGACCTTTGTCAGCACGTGACATTTTACTTCAGGATGTGACCTTTGTCAGGGCGTGACATTTCACTTCAGGATGTGACCTTTGTCGGGACGTGACATTTTACTTCAGGATGTGACCTTTGTCAGCACGTGACATTTTATTTCAGGATGTGACCTTTGTCAGCACGTGACATTTTATTTCAGGATGTGACCTTTGTCAGCACGTGACATTTTACTTCAGGATGTGACCTTTTTGTCAGGAAGTGACATTTCATTTCAGGATGTGACCTTTGTCAGGACGTGACATTTCATTTCAGGATGTGACCTTTGTCGGGACGTGACATTTCATTTCAGGATGTGACCTTTTGTCAGGAAGTGACATTTCATTTCAGGATGTGACCTTTTGTCAGCACGTGACATTTTACTTCAGGATGTGACCTTTGTCAGGAAGTGACATTTCATTTCAGGATGTGACCTTTGTCAGGAAGTGACATTTCATTTCAGGATGTGACCTTTGTCAGGACGTGACATTTCATTTCAGGATGTGACCTTTTGTTAGGACGTGACATTTTATTTCAGGATGTGACCTTTTGTCAGGACGTGACATTTTATTTCAGGATGTCACCTTGTCAGGAAGTGACATTTTATTTCAGGATGTGACCTTTTGTTAGGACGTGACATTTTATGACAGGATGTGACCTTTTGTCAGGATGTGACCTTTTCTTTTCCAGGATGTCATCTTTTAGTGTTGTTTTGTTTTCTTCCAGGAAATGACCTTTCTCGGGATGTAAGCTTGTTCCTCTCATGACCTCTCTGAGAAGTCTCTCTGTGTGGTCGGCGGGACTACAACGATAACAAAAACAAAACCTTTCCAACTTGTAGCCTTCAGTGGCAGTTTGAGAGTGGACCTGAACGTACCAACGCCCTCTTCTTTAACAATAGAATAAGAAACAAGCATGGCTTTCTCTTGCTGCCATGGTGACGATAATTACACTTCCGCCTCTCCCACAAGAATGCTGCTTTCGACGGCAATTCGCCTGGCACAATGTGCCGACACATAGCACACATAATAAACGCCTTTCCTTATCGTCTCCCCCATCTTCTTCTCCCATTCCCGCGATACCAAGCATTGTTCT
>CM031609.1:37055304-37057804 GCA_018398815.1 Conus ventricosus | reverse complement strand
TAAGGTTGGTGTGCAATACCGTAGTATGTTTGTTGAGTTTTCAAAAAACCAACCAAAGGTGCCATCCAAGAAGCAAAAGAAAATCATAAAAGAGCAAAACAAGCTACATTTTCTTGTGAAAAGTAGAATATATAAAAAGATATCCTCTAAGACACAAGTGCTGAGGGCAGTTCTTGGAATGAAGGCTCTTTTAAGAAGCATTTATTTTATTTTTTCTCCATTCACCCACTCAAGCACATACTGTTAGTTAGGCAGAATCATCTACCACTGCAGATATGAATGCGTATCTCCCTTATTTTTTCAATCTAAGACATAAGAGCAAGCTTTGTTTATAATTCAATATTTCTTGCAGTCATTGCAACACCAAGCTGCTCTGTAAGTTGCTGGAACGGTGCGGTACTTATCCTTGGAATTTATTAGTTTGTTGTATTATTTTAGTCCCTATAGCGGATTGGAGAATATAAGCTTGCTGAAGGCTCATATTTGAGAAGCATTATTTATTTTTCCCCATTCACCCACTCAAGCACATACTGTAGTTAGGCAGAATCATTAACCAGCAGATATGAATGCGTATTCCCCTATTTTTCAATCTAAGACATAGAGCAAGCTTTGTTTATAATTCAATATTTCTTGCAGTCATTGCAACACCAAGCTGCTCTGTAAGTTGCTGGAACGGTGCGGTACTTATCCTTGGAATTTATAGTTTGTTATATTTTATATATATATATATATATATATATATATATATATATATATATATATATATATATATATATTATTATATATATATATAGCTAATAAATTCCAAGGATAAATAACCGAGGCACCATTCCAGCAACTTACAAGCAGCTTGGTGTTGCAATGACTGGAAGAAATATTCATTATAAAACAAGCTTGCTCTTATGTCTTAGAGTGAAGAAATAGGGGGAGATAAGCATACCTATTGCAGTGGTAGTTAATTCTGCCTAACAACAGTTGTGCTTGAGAGGGTGAATGGGGAATAATAAATGCTTCTCAAAATGAGCCTTCAGCAAGCTTAGAGTCTCCAAGGGGGAGACAATCTCCAATGTGGAGGAAACTCACTAACTATATAACTCCTGGTCAGATACCGGTGTTTCGAAACCTGATTGTTTCTCCTCAGTGACCGCGGAAAGTAGTAACTTGACTCCTCTGCCTTTTCGGTTTTTAAGAAGAATGCTATCCCCGAAAAAGGCTTGTGTGCAATACCGTAGTATTTTTGTTGAGTTTTCAAAAAAACAAAACAACCAAAGGTGCCACCTAAGAAGCAAAAGAAACTCATGAAAGAGCAAAACAAGCGACATTTTCTTGTGAAAAGTAGAAAATATAAAAAGATAGCCTCTTAAGACACAAGTGCTGAGGGCATTTAGTCCCTTGCGGATTCATTCCAAGAACTGGCCCTCAGCACTTGTGTCTTTAAGAGGTCTTAAGAGAAAGAGAGAGAGAGAGGATGGGGCAGGGTAGGGACAGGGGTAGGAGAAAGGTAGCGGGATAGGAGGAGGAAACGGACAGACAGACAAAAGACAGACGAAAACACACAGACCACTGGCCGTAACCCTAACCACAGGTCATTACCTTTCGATCCTTGGGACACCCCTATCTGCTCTGACTGACCGCAACCCCTTTAAACACCACCACCCCACAACTCCCCGACCATCGACCACAGGAGGAAACCAACCAACCACCACCACCACCACCACCAACAGAGCCAAAGACGACGTTCACCTGTCAATCACTTTTCCCTCGCGCATTCGGCGTCCAACCGCACGCGCTGCTTGTGACGTCAGCTCCAGCCTAAGACAAAAAAAAAAAAGCCTTCGCCATGCCTCGACGGGTTTTCTTCGCACACCGGAAGGCGCGTGGTACAGTGGCTACTCTGGACTCAAACCGCGCTACTACAACGTGCACTACGCCTACCGCCGACCCGCGATTGACGTGTACGGCTTCTCACGACGGACGCTTACGACAGGGAAGCGGCGCTTTACCTTGCTGAGAGAGACAGACAGCGCGAGAGAAGGACACAGTCATGTTTTTTGACGGCAACGGTGCGAATAGTTACAGAACCTCTCAGCACTATCCTGACGGGAGGAGAATGAGCTGGGACAAAGGAAGGCGTAGCAGAGACGATGCCGCCTACGACAACGCCGTCCGGCATTACGACGCCCCCAAATACCGCAACGGCATGGATCCCCCTCTGTACGATCCCAAATCCTTTCAAGCACGGAACGATCCGGATTTCCGGCCGTACGATAACGGGCCCCACCTCCTCCTCCTCCTGCTCACAGCCCGGTGGAGTTTAAGTATTATGACCCCCCTCCTAACAGGAATGGACCCCCAGCGGATTTCAAGGGGTACGACGGCGGTCCCCCTCCTCTGCGCAGCCCGATGGATTTCAAGTATTACGACCCTCCCCCTCCAAACGGCCCCAAACCGGCGGAGCTGAAGATGTATGATTCTCCACGGAATAATGGTCCATCGGATT
>CM031609.1:37022804-37042804 GCA_018398815.1 Conus ventricosus | reverse complement strand
TATTATTCTCTCTCTCTCTCTCTCTCTCTCTCGGGGGGGGCGTGAATTGACATCAAGCCGGGCAAGCCGCATCTCAGATCGCTGCGTTTTAACTGCCATTAGTACCGAACTGTACAAGTGTTCTGCCCCAAGACTTAGCAGGTACATGCGTAAGGTGCCATGCCTTCCGTACCGCTTGTCTTCAGGTCGTCATGCGGCTGTTTTCTTGCTGTATTTCAAGCTTTCATGCTGAAGAGAGCGAATGAAAAATCGGCCATGAGAATCGCCATGCTGTCACCCGTTGCAGAGCAGACGGTGTCATACTAGGTCTGCTCCTCACTCTGATGTACTGGGGCGGAGAGAACGTAGATATACCAATCCTGGGCCACTTCCGCCCTCACCCAGTTCGGGCGGAAGTAACCCAGGATTGGTATATCTACGTTCTCTGACAAGTAAGACTTCAAACTACACACACACACATGCACAAAACACAAAAATGCACCCACTCACAAACACAAACACACACTTACACACAGACACACACAAACACACACACACACACACACACACACACACACACACACACACACTACACACACACTACACGCGCGCGCACACACACACACACACACACAAACTAACACGGACACATGCACACACAGAGAAACACTCACACACAGGCCAAAAAATCAATACTGCTGCACCTCCTCTACCCCTCTTCCCCCTCCTTCCTGCCTAGCATGACATCAGCCTTCCTACGCTAACACTGCCCGCGTGGCGGCCGCTCACGACTAGGTTAACCCGCGCTGTGTAAACGAAGCACACTCGGCTGGGTTGCACCACATTTAGAAAATTCGAGATTGCTACGTCGACAAACACCGGATCGAGGCTGTCACGCGACACGACCGGGGCTGTCATTGTTGTTGGAGCTACGGCACAAAGAAGGCTGTGTTTTGTTTGCGCTCTGGTGTGACCACTGTGTTTTAATTGTGTTATTTTAAAATGGCTAAAACGTTACTGAAGAACAGGTTTGTGATATTTGTGGCCATAAGTTTTACTTTAACTGCATGTTAGAGTATTTGTTGAAAGAATTAGGCGAAGCATGTTGTGAAACCGGAGAGATTGTTTTTCTAGAAAACGAAAAAGTGAACTAACTGCTTTGGAAATGAACGACTATCTTAAAGGTTTGTTGGTTCAAGGAAATGAAACAAGATGTAGCCAGTTTTGATACGTGTTTGACTATTGATGAGATGGCTCCTTATTTAATAAATGGCGCTGCATTGTTGAAAGTTGGCCGAAGCAAAACAAACCATCACGCGTTTTTTGGGGGGGTTTGGGTTTTTTCCCCCAAGGGTTTTAAAAAAGCTTTGGGTTGTATCCAAGAACTTGTTGATTTTTTTAAACTAAAAGTTTCAGTGTTGGTCCCAAGGCTGTCTGGCTTCAAATTTAACCCAAATTTTGGAAAACCGGGGTTTATTCCCCCAAAAAGTTCCCCATGCAACGAAAGGCGCTTTTTAAGATCTGGCCCAACCTAAATATAAGGAACGAACTTTAATGATGGAGAGGGTTAGGGCAAAATTTGGCCTGAAACAAATCTTCTTTGCTTCCAAATATAAAAAAACGGATGGTACCCTTCTCCCGAGTGGACCCCTTTTAAAAGCTTGGCTACGGAGTAATTTGCTGCCCCTGCTTAAAAATTTTAAGGGGCGAAAGAGGGACCCAACCCCAAACCCTCAACGTGGGGGGGTTTTATTTTTTTTCCCAAAATCCCCCTTTTTTGTTTTTTTTTTTTGTTTTTTTGGTGGGGTTTTTTTTCCCTAACGTTTTTTTGGGCAAAAAAGGCCGGGGGACCCCCCACACCCCGCAGGGCACGCCAAAAAACCCCCCCAATTTAAAGGGGGGAGGGGCTCCCCCAAAAAGGGGGGGAAAATTTAAAGGTTAAAGGGAAAAAAAGGGCGAAAAAAAGCCCAGACCCCCCCCCCGTTAGGCATCCCACTTTGGGCCCCAAAATTCGCAAAGGGGGGGACATTGGAAGGGGGGGGAAAGTAGAAGTCAAAAAAGGCCCCCCTACCTTTACTTCCCCCCAAAGAAAACTTCCCCAAACCCGGGGTTTGGAAAAAAACCAAGGGGGCCCCCCAAAGGCCAAAAAAAGAAAAAGGGAACTCGACCGGAGTTTGCAGCCAAAAAACCCAAAAAAAAAAAAACCCCGGGGCCCCGGAAAAAAAACCCCCCCCAACGGGCGCCCCCAACGGGCAAAATTAAACACACAATGAAAAAAAGACTTGCCCAACCCAAAAAAACCAAATAAAAAAACAACCAAAATGGCAAAGGCCGGGGGCCCCCCAAAGCCCCCCCACACCCCCTCCCCCCAACCCCCAAAAATTACCCAAAACCCCCCGCCCGCCCCCTTTTAAATATAGGAACCCCAACATCCAAAAAAAAAATTTCCCGGCCCCCCCGGGGCCTAAAAAAGGAAAAAACCCAAAGGACACCCTATCGCCCCCCCGGGCCCCCAAAAAAAACAACCAGTTCCCAAAAGCGGTTGCCAAAAAAATTAAAACCCCAACCCATGCAGCCCCCGGGGGCCTTCTTCTCTCGACGGGCCTAATAGGGGTACAAATTTCGAAGGGGGGGGGGCCCCTTCCCAAACCCTCAAAAAGCTTCGGGCTTTTTCCCACCCCAAAAGAAAGGCCGAAAGGGGGGGGGGTTTTTTGTTTTTTGGGTTTGGTGTTGGGTGTTTTGCCCTCCCCCCACCCATCCCAACCCCCCCCCACCCCCAAACGTCTTCCCCCAACCCCACGAATCCTCCCCCCCCCCAAAATAAACCCCCCACCCCCCCCCCCCCCCACCCCCCCCCGGCCCCACGCATGCACACATTTAAAGGTCACTTTTGTTCTTAACTTAAGTCATCCCCATCACCCCACAATTTTTTTCCCTAAAGGGTTATTCACAAGCCCATCCTCAAGTCCCCCAAAATTCTTCCCCAAAGGGTTACCCCAATTTTCTCAAGTTATTTCCTAAGTTTTTTTTCAAGGGCCTCAAGTCATCCTCAAGTTTTTACCAATTTAAACCAAAGATCATAACTAAGCCCACCCTTTTTAAGTAAAAACCAAGTTTATCAAGTTTTTTTAAAAATTTATCAAAAAAAATACAATCAAATTTTTTTTATCTTAAATAGTAAATGTCAAAAGATAGTACAAAACACGCCTAAAAAAAACGCGTCACGTTGAGGAGGGTTTTGCCCCAGGTTCTTGCATAAAACCCAAAGGGAAGGTTTTAAAATTCCGAAGCCCGCTTTGTTTTCCAATTCTGGCCTATGGAAATGTCTTTTTTAGACTCCAGGTCTTTATTTTTTGATTTTACCCATTTTATAATAGCCATTTTTTCTATTTTTTTTTAAAAAAATTTTTTAAAATATTTTTTGGCTTATAAAGGACCCAAAATGAGCTTTGTTATTGGGGGTTTTTGGCATGCTGTTGTCTTTCTCTGTTTTAAACGGTTCAGATTTTTTTGATTTTTTTTGTTTCTTTGCCATTGTGTTATTTTTTATAGCCGTAATAACCCCCCCAACAGCGGGCAATGGCCCCAAAAAATTTAGAAAACAGTTTTAAGTTCAATTTTTCCATGAAGACTTGGTGCCCTTGTTTTTTCCACATGGAGTTTTTAAAACGGGCATTGAATAAACTTTTTCCCTTGCGCTGGCGGGGGTTATTTTTCAGGGTTTGGTTTAAAAAACTGTAACTTTAAATTTTTTTTTGTCTGTTTCCCTTTCTGCAAATTTTTTTTCCTGTTTTAAACCCACGTCCAGGATGAGGACATTTTTCACTGGCCCCCCCGTTTTCAGTGTTTTCTGTTCTGCTGATTTTCTGGCTTGGTTACTTTCTCCCCTGATTCAATTTTTCCTGTTTGGGGGTTTTCTGTGTTTTTCCCAGCTCGTTCTTTTTGAAGGGAAAAAAAATCTTTTATGATTAAAAGTTATTAACCCCAAAGATAATGGCGTTAACAATTTTCCCAAAATCGTATTAGTTCCACCCTAGGGGACTCCAATGTTTTTTAAAAAATGGATCTTGCGTTAAATCATACATAAAAATTTTGTTCAAACCCAAAGGGGAGCAAATCTACTGACTGGGTTTGTGTACAAACTAAAACCTTTTCCCCCACACTTTTTCCCTTTCTAACCCCAGTGGGGTTCATCCCTGTTATGATACTTTAAAATGTCTTGCGGGGGACACCCTGCTGAATCTTTTTCTATGCGGAATTCATTTCCCGGGGAACTGTTTTTTTTTTCCCACATGCTCCCAAAAGAATACGCCTCTCCTTTTTGGGAAATAATACTTGATCATAAATTTGGGTCATTCATAATTTTCCGGGAAGGTTTAGGCCCCCTTGTACCCGGTGGGAGATAAATCACGGGTTCAGGGTTTTTTTAAAAATTTAAAATTATTTTTTTTTTAAAAAATGGCCCCAAAAAAAATGTTCCCAAACCCCTTGTATACCTTTCCTGTTGGTTGGGGGCCCTAAGGAAAGGGAATACTAAATGTTTGGGAAAAAAGCTTGTTAAGAATTAAACCAGCAATCTTGGAAAACTAGACTTTGAGGATTAAACAAAGCGGATTGCTATCATTGCAGCTTCGTTTGCTACGAAAATTTTTCTAGTTAACAAGGAAAAATTCCGGGCCCAATTTAAAAATTTGTAAAAAAAAATCCCTTTAAAAAAAATTTCCCTTTAAACTCGCAAAAGATGGGCACGCTGGGTGAATGCGTTTGGCTTTTAGGGAAGAAATTTCGCTTTTATTTTAAAGGGGGGAAAATGACGGCGAGAAAAAAAAGACAAAAACCAAAGTTTGGAGGAACTAGAGCTGCGAAAGGGGACCCCTAGGGAAAAGCAAGACTTGGGGCTTTTAGATTTTATTAATAACACACGGAAAAAACAGGGGAGGGCAGCTTACACTTTTAAAAAATGTTGTTTAAAAGCAAAAAAACCCAATTTATCTTGTAACAGGAAAACCAATGGGAAATTGCCCCACCAAAATTCAGTGATTTTATCCCCAAAAACCCAAAAGAAATGGGGGGGGGGGCAAGAAACCCGGGGTTTTTTTGTTTTGGGATGACCTCGTGAATTTTGTTGCACTTTAATATTGGCTGAATAAAAAATGAAAAAAAACCTATTATTCGCCCAAAGGATTTTGGAAGGGTATCACAGCAATACAAAAGCTAAGCAAGCGGGGGGGGTTCAGTGAAAAAACAGAAAAGGAAAAGGGTTTAAATCTAAACAAGAAATTTTGGGCAAATTTTTTTACCTCCCCCTTTGCAAAATACAGAGACCAACTTTGTCAATAAAAATTCCCAAAAGGGACCCCCATCTAATGGATCTTTTTATATTTACCCTCTGATGGGAAATTAGACGAAAAGATTTAAGTACGCACTCACAGCCCTTTTGACAAAAGCTTCAAGATAAAAAGGGATGCGGAACCTTTAAACAAAAAAGAGTGCTTCTGCTGTTGCGGGTCGCTTTACAACTGTTTACAACGAGGCCCATTTAACTTTCCCGCATGATTAAAGTTGATGATGGAAAAAATTTAAAGGCCAAGTGAATCAATTATTGTTGAAACGAGTTACCTTAAAAAGGGGGCCCTTTCCGGGGAATTTTCACAGATCACAGGCTTTAGTTGAAAACTTTAACAAACAGTTACCCGAAAGGGATTTTCTCCTACCAGTATCACAGAGAGCTTTTGACAATTTCGCAAACAAGAATGGGTTAGAAGACTGCCCCGGGTTTTCCCCCCTGGGGGCAAAGAATAATGAAAAATTTTAAAGGACAAAAACCCATTACAAGCAATCAAAAGAAAAAAAATAAATTTTTTGCTAAAGACTCCAGTACACCCAGCAAAAATTACCTTTTGGTTTTGGGAAAGTAAGGTACCTTTTTTACCGGGAGAAGCAGAGGGGAAAACTGAAATTCAGGGAAACCAAATCCATTTTGGGGTGTTGACATATGAAAAAAAAAGAATTGAAAAAAATGAATCGCCCGTGAAATTTTTTACGAAAAACGGGGACACAACAAAACCCCCAGCTCCTAAAAGATCTTTTGTGAAAGAAAAACCTGCAGAAAATTTTCCGCCAGACACAGTTCCGCTTTAATTAATTTACTAAAATTTTGGTTTAAAAGGGAAAGGGCCAGAAGGAAGCGCAAAACCGAAAAAAGAATGGCAAAGGAAGAGCCTTGAAAATGTGGGGAATCTTTTTCTTTGCTTTGGAATGCTTTTAAAGGAAACATTTTCGAGGTTTAAATCAATCCCTGCTAAATAAATCCAATCACCTACCCCAAAAACCCCCCAAATTTGGGGAAAAAGAATATTTTGAAATAAAAAAAAAAATTCGAACCCGTCAAGAAAAAACATGAAAAAAGTTTTTAAATAAATTTGGGATGAAGCTTGATTGATTTTTTAAATAAAAGTTGATAAAAAAAATAAAAACCCCCCTGTTTTTGCGGTCCTCCAGTCCCGTTTTCCCAATTGAAAACTCCGGATTAAAAAAACACCCGTTTTGTGTTTTTTTCTATCAATGATTTCCCTTTTTCCCAACTTTTTGTTGATCTCATGTAGATTAGACGCTTTTTTACTTTGTCATGGTGAAAAGTCTTTTTGCCAAAAAAATGTTTTCCCTTTGGGTTGTCATGTGATATTTTTTGGAGGCCAACGCTGCGGGTTTTCCCTTTTTGGGTTTTCTTAATGTTTTTTTCCCCGGGCCCCAAAATTACTGTACTTTTTCGATTTTAAACCCCACTTACCCCTTGTTTCCCCCTTTCCAGAAAAATTCATCCTCATTTTTCCCTTTAAAAACCTTTTTATTAGTAATTGAATGCAAAGGCGAATTTTTGGGGAAATTCGATGTGTCTTTACCTTTCCCGCATCCCCTTTTAGCCATTTTGGGTTTTTCTAGGGTTTTTAAATGATGTCTTCATTTGGGAATCTATAACAAAACTACTTATCTTTTAAAGCCTCGGACTGGGGATACGAGGGTTTTTAAAGTAGTCAAAAAGGGAAACTTAACATCAAAGTTTTGAAATTTTCTAAAACGGGAAACCCCAAAAAAATCCGGGGTTTGCCCAAATTTTGACTTTTTTTTTTCTTCATATTATGAAAAAAAAAGCGGGTTTCATAAAAATCTTCTGAATTTCCTGAAAATTTGGGGTTTTGAAGTCAGCTTAATTGCTTCTTTCTCTCGGTGCCCAAAATTGCCCTCTTTACGTTTGGGTTCGGATTCCCATGGTTTTTCCCAAAAACAGCTGGGGTTCATTACTTAAAAAAAGCCCTTTTTCTGAAGCATCTGTGGTTTTATTTCTGATTTTCAGTGTTCTTCATGATGTTTTTTGGTTTTAAAAAGGGAATTTCTTTAAATCAAAAGCAATTATGCGATGAACCTTTTCAACTTCAAACCATGTTTTTAAAAAAAAATTGTAGAACCCTGTAATGACAGACAAAATTTTTTTTTTCCCCCAAAATTTGGGGCAAAAAAGTTTAGGGGGTTTTCTTTTGGACCCATCTTTAGATTTTTTGCTGCTAATGGATAGTCATTATGGGGGGCATGGAGTTCATGGGGATATTCAAAGTCAACTTCTAGAATAAAACCCACGCGGGTTTGACAGGCGTTAAACTCCCCAAACATTTTAAAATCCTTTTGAATTTTGTTGGGGATCGCCCTGTGTACTTTTTAAAATTTTGGCTTTAATGGAAGCTTTGCGCCATTCCCCATCCATACAGTTGTTTGCGTCTAAATACATGAGATAGTTAGACCTTTTTTCTTGGATCATAGTCGGCCAAGTATTTGTTGTTTTTCTTTACAGTAATGAAGCGAGGGGGGATACTAATTCCCCACGCAATTCCCTTTTCCAATTTATTGAATCCTTTGGGAAATCTGACCCAAAAAATCCCAAACTGTATTCCTGGAAACTTTAAGAAAGCATCCCAACTCATCCCGGGCGGGGAAAATAATGGCAGGATCCCCAAAAAGTAAAGTTTTGCAGGGCTTTCTATAATTTTCAAAGGGCGTCCGCCCAAAAAACCCTACATCGGGCCCTTAAATAGGAGCATTTTTAGTTTTCCCCTGTTTTACCCAACTAATTTTTTCCAAAACATCTTGAGCATGGGGGAAACGGAATCGCTAATGTCCTTTTCCCCAAGGGCTAGAAAAGAACGGCCCTTTTGGCGGAAGGTGGCTTCATCAAAACCCTTTTCCCAAAAATGTTTTAGTACTCATAGGGTAAAGCCCCTTTTTAACGAGAGTTGGGTCAAAATATCTTTCCCTTATTGGGCCCGGAATTTTAAAGGGCCTAGCCATGAGTTAATGCCCCCTTTATTTTGCTGATAGAGTCCTAAAAACATGTTATTTAAAATGAAACACATGTACTTTTCTGATGACTGTACTTCCCCCCCAAAACTCGCTTAATGTTTTTTTATAATAATTTGTAACCCCCCAATTTTAAAAAAGGGCACTTCCTACCCCTTAAACCCCTTTAGGAAGTTCATTTGATCGCCGGTTTTTCCCCTGAAAATTTTTCCCCAAAGTTCATGGAAAAACCCAAACCCGGGGACACTCCTTGGGGTTCTCTTTAAAAAAAAATCCCAAAATTTAAGGGGGTTATTTGTTTTGGGGGCCCCCCCCTCCTGATTTTTGTAATTGATATTGGCTCTTAAATTTTGGGGTTTTCCCTTTTGGGCCCCTTAACTCTTAAAACCCCCCAAAAAAAACAAAAAAAAATGAAAAAGGTGATTCCCTTAAAATTTTGGTTTTTTTGGGGTTCAAAGGCAATCATGAATTTCGTAAATTCGTTTTTGGGGAAAATTTAGAATTTTTAAAAAAACTTAAAAGGGGGGAAATTGTTCCCGGCCGTAAAAATCCTGCCGCATTTTCCTTATTTCCTTTGGGGGTTAAAGAGGCCCTTTTGTTTAAAAAATTTCGCAAATTCTTTTTTGATTTTTAATACGATGTTTTTTCAAGTTTTTTTGTGGTGCGGCCCCCTTTAAAACATTAAGCAAAATGAAGGTCTGCCGTTAAAATACTTGGCAATTTAAACCGTTTTGTTCTTAAAACCCCTTTAGAATTCCCGGTTTTTGGGGGCTCCCGAATTAATTTGGTACCTCCCAAAAGGGCCGAAAATCCTTTTTTTTCCTTTTTTTTCGCTTGGCGGCGCCCTTTAAAAGGCCCCCAAAAACTTTTTTTAAAATTTTTTTTTTAAAATTCTTTTTTCCCCCTTTGAGGGAGCGGAAATTAAATTTAAAATCATTTTCGTTTTTCTAATTTTAAGTTGGGGCCCTTGAAAACCAAATAGGTTTTCCCTTTTTTTTCCGGGGGCCCCCAATTGGGGGGGGGGAAAAAAAAAAGGTTTTAAAAGGTTTTTCTCCCAATGGGGGTTAAAATTTTTTGGGAAAAATTATTGGTTTGTTTAGCCCCTTTTAAACTTCATTTGGTTTACATTTAAAAAAGGTAACCCCTTAATTAAACCGGTTTTTGGGTCTTTGGTTTTGGTTGGCCGGAAAATTGAGTTGCAAAAACCCCCAAAAAACCTTTTTTCCCGAAATTTTTTTTGGGTTTAAAAAGCTTTCTTTTAAAAAAAATTCAAATTTCAAGGGGTTTTCTTTTTTTTGATTTTAAAACCGGCCCCTCCTTTCCCCCTTTTGCATTTTCCCTTTTCAAAAAAAATTCGTTTGGTCCCCTTTTTTTTAATTTAAAATCTTAAAAAAACCCTTTGGTGGGGCTTTTTTTGCCCCAACCAAAAAAATTTTTTTTTTTAAATTTAAAAAAAATTTTTAAAAGGCCCCCTTAAATTTTAAAAATTTTTTAATATCGACGGGCTTTTTTTTGCCCCCTTGAAACCCGCAAAAAACTAAAATATAAACACCTTTTTGGGGTTGGAAGGGGAGCTGTTTAAACGAGTTTAATGTTTTGTTTACTTTTTAAAAAAATTCCTTTTTTATCTTTCTCGGGGGTTGGCTGTTTTGGGAAAAAATTGTCCCCGCCTTTTTTTTGAAAATCAAACTTTTGTCTTTTTAGTCATCAAATCGGCCTGTAAAGACTAAATTTCCTTTTGTCCTAGTTTGGGGGTCAGCCATTTTTATTTATTGTCGTTTTAACCCAATTAAATTTAGCTGTTAAATTTGTTGAACCATAGCTGTGTGCTTTTTTTAGTTTGTTTTTTTAAATTTTTTTCTAGCAGCACTTACAGCCCAATGAACACAGACCGAGGCTAAAAACAAAACCTCCTAGAGGTAAAGCTGCGGGGGCGCCTATGCCCGTTGCTAAGAACCAACACCGTTTTCCCGCTGATAGAGCACTTAAAAGTCCATGTCCAGTATTTCCCTATGTAAAAAGCATTAAAGGGAGCAGAATACCTTCGGTTTGGTTTTTTCTGTATTTTGAAAGGTCTTTCCCCCCTAGTTTTTGCTGCATTTGGTAATTTTTGGTTAATCTTTAAAAGGTTTTTTTGTTAGGGGGGGTTTTTACTATCTCTTCTTTTGCGGGCTGTAGGGACATTTGGAAAAAAAACCCGAACAGACCTGCTTTTTTAAAATTTAAAAAAAAAAATTTTGTAAGTACTTTTTTTAATCTTTTTTTTCAAAATTAAACTGGCATCATATAATAAAAACAAAAGTCATTTAAACGGTTTTTCGGCTTCTTTTCTTATCAATTTTAAGTTTATTACGTCTCCACAGCTCTCCCGCTTCCATACAAAAGGTTATCCTCCGTTACCTTAGGTTTAAACCCCTAAACCGTATTTTGGTTTTTAAATAATCATCAAGCTAACATTGTGAAGATTTTTAAAACTTTTGAAAACTAGGTCTTCTGTTGGAAATTTCCCACCCCCCCCCCCAAAAAATTTTTTTTATTTCGTCAAATGTGATAAGGTCTAAACCCCCTAGCGAAAATTTTGGTTTTGGGCTACCCCAAAATTTTCCCTTGCCTTTCGTTATTTTAGGGTTAAAAAAAATTTTCACTTGCTCTTTTTTAACCCGGTTTTCACCCTTTAACAAACAATAAAAAACCTTTAAGCGATCTTTGCAGCGACGCTAAAACTAAAAATTTCCCTTTAAATGTCTGCCCTGCTTCTGGGTTTTGTTGTATGGGGGGGAATTTACTCTGTCGTAATATATTGCTAAACTTGACCCGTATTGGTGCTCAATCAGCCTTGCCCAAATTTATGGTTTTTAAAACACAAACTCTAACGAGAAGTCAGAAATGCTTTTACTTTTCTTCGGTGTTGATGATTGATAACACTTTGTATTCATTAAAAAATTTGTTCATATGACAATCTGTCCCTTTTTAAAGCCTTGAAAGTATTTGGGCATGCCTTTTTTTAAAAACTCAAAACTAAGGGAATGGAAAAAACGGTTTTCCCTACCCCCAAAATTTACGGGTACATACTTTTTGGGCGTCTTTAGGATCTCCCGGCCCATTCTATGTTTTAGTGCTTCTTCATTTTCGATTCCTTGAAACGCAAGGGTCAGCCCTTTTATTCCCCGGGTTTGCCATAGGTCAGAATGGTTAAAAAGGATTTTTCTGCATTGTGTAAAGGGAAAAAAATTTTTTGCCCCCCAAGTTTTTAGAAATTTTCTTAACAATTTTCCCGCCCAGATTTGGGCAACTGTTTCCCGGGTTTTGGGGCTGTTGTTGAATCAACGCTATTTTTAAAGTTTAAAACGCGCAAAAGCCTGGGGCCCCAATCAAATTTATCCCCTCCTTTAAATCTGGAAATTTGACATAAAAATTTGATCTGCATCAATAGTAATGGATTATTTTGGGGCAAATTTTAAAAATTTTTTTTTATTTCCTTCACGCCCTGGGGCTTTTTTCTGTTTTCTAAAGCGGTCAAGAATCGAGCCATATGTTTGTTTTTGGCATTTTTTTTGAACAAAATAAAAGTTAATTATTTAAAAACCCTGGCCGGAATTGAAGCTGTAGAAGATTATGATGTTTTTGTCGTGGGGGACGACATGAAATGAAATGTCCCTTTGACCAGCATCGCTCAATTTCCTTTAATGCGGCATTTAATTAACGAAAAAAAGGTTAAATTTTTGTACCAAAGTTTAGGTCAAGAAACCCCCCGAATTTATGACCCCAAAAGATTTTGAATTAAAAGAGAACATTTGTTTTTTGAAAAAAGATCAAAGGGGAACTTGTTCCTTACAAAAATAAAAAAGCCCCTCAAAGTTTTTAGCCGGGGGTTCAAATTAAAAAAACCTTTTGAAAGATCAAAATCGCCCCGGGCTTGTTTTGACCGAAATTAAGGGCGGAGGCAGTTTTAAAATTCAAAAAACCCCTACAAGAACTCCCCACGATAACCCCAAATGAAAACATGGAACTTAAAAAATTAAATCAAACAGCAGGGGGAATTAATAAAAAAAAAAATAGAAGCAGGGAAAACCCTTTTTTTAGAAAAAAACGCGGGTTAAAAAAAAATTAATGATTCCCCCTTGCCTTTTGCGGGGAATTTTTAGCCCCTTTATCGTACTTTAAGAACCCTCAGAGGCCCAATTACCCAAAAAATTTAGCAAACTAGGTGAACTAGATGGGGGATTAAAAAGAGAAAGAAAAAAATCGTTGGGGCTGATGGGCGCCAACTTAGGGCCTATATTAAAGAAAGGGAAAAGCCCAAAAACCCCAAAAGATCTTGAGCAAGAAAGATCAGCAAGACTTTGAAGTGCTAATACTAACCGAACCAAATTTCGAACTCAAGTGAATTTGAATAAAAGAAACCCATCCGGAAAAAATTTTTTAAAGAAGACCCCGCTAGCGAAAAGAATAAGGAAAAATTTTTTTAGAGAGCAGGGAAATTACATTAGCAAGCGTTTAAACCCTTTGGAAATTTTCCCAAAAAGTTTCAATGGTGATGGGTATTACAGGCGGTGGCGGTTCCCCGGGGCAGGCCTCCACCGCCTTTGCCTCCCCCTGATTTTTCCAAAGGGTAAAAAAAAAAACTTAAACATCTTGCGAAATTTTTAAAAAATTAGCCAGTAAAACTATAGACCCTTTAACCCGGGGATTTAGGGGGGTTTTTTTTGTTTGTTAAAAAAAAAAAACTTTTAATTAATAAAATTTTTTTTTAGTTTTAAAAACTAATAGGATTAAAAAGGGAAATTTTTTTAATTATAAAAAAAATTTTTTTAATTATTTAAATTTTTAAAAAAAAAATTAAATTAATTTTGGGTTTTTATAATTTTAAATTAAAAATTTTTGTTTTAAATTTTGTTTTTTAAAAAGAAATTTTTTATTAATTTTTTAAAAATTTCCCTTTTAATTAAGGGAGAAGGCCTTTTTTCCTGCCAAAGCAAAGTTTTTTGGCTTTATTGGGGAAAAAATTTTATTTGGAAATAAATTCCGTAAATTAAGGGTTTTAAATTTTGGGTTTTTTTTTGTAAAAATAAAGGGGCCCAAGTTTCCCTTGGCCCCGAAACAAAACAAGCGCGGGCTTTTTATTCGGTTCCATCCCCCGCAGGAGGGCCCCGAGCTTTGTTGGGTTTCCAAAGCTTTTTTTGGGGGTTTTTCCCTTGGCCAAGGGGGAAAATTTTGGGGCGGTTTAAATTTATTTTTTTTGAAAAAAAATTACCCCGGCCCGAATTTTTTGTCCCCTTTTTCCCCAAACCTTTTTTTAAATTTTTTGTTTTAAAAATTTTTAAAATTTTTTATTTTTAATTGGTTAAAATTTGGAGTTTAAGGGGTTTAGAAAAGGAAGGGAAAAGTAAAAAAACCGTGCCAAAACCCAAAGGTCTATTTTGGGTCTTGCATTGCAAACCTGTTTTTCCGAAACTTTAAGGTTTTTAAAAACTGTCGGGGAAAAAAACCCCCTTTTTGGGTCTTTTTTAAAACTTTAAGGGGTTTTTTTTTGAAAAAGGGAGTTGGGAAGGGAATTTAAAATTATGCTTATTTTTGATTTTGTTTCGGCCCCAACAAAAAAACTAGTTTGAATGGATTTTTTAAATTTTTTTTTAAAAAATTCCCCTCAAAAGGTTTCCCTTTGAAGGCTCCCAAGATAAAATTTTCGGGGGAAATGGCCCCGTATTTAAAATCTTGGTTTTATGGAAAAAAGGGAATAACAAATTTTAAAATTTAAAAAAGGAGGGGAAAAAGCCAGTTTCAAAAGGTTTTTTACTTTTTGCTCCCGAAAATAAATTTTACCTACCAAATTTTAAAAATTCCAAAAAAAATTTTTTAAATTTTGCCCAAGGAATAAATCTTACTTTTTTGGGAAAAAGAGTTGCTAAAATGGATTTCAACGGTTTTCCCCCTTTGGGTTTTTTGGGTTTCGCCCGTAAAAACTTATGAAAGGGGGGGAAAAATTGAAAACTTTTCACTTTCCTTACTCAAGGTTATTTAGTGATAGCATAGAAAACCCTTAAAAAAAAAAAAAAAAAAAAAAAAAAAAAAAAAAAAAAAAAAAAAAAAAAAAAAAAAAAAAAAAAAAAAAAAAAAAAAAATTTTTTTTTTTTTTTTTTTTTTTTTTTTTTTTTTTTTTTTTTTTTTTTTTTTTTTTTTTTTTTTTTTTTTTTTTTGAACGGGAAGGCCCCTTTAACCCGGGTTTTTTTTTTTAAAAGGAAAGGCCCCCCTTTTTTCCCAAAAAAACAGGGGAAAAAGCCCCCGCATTTTTGGCCGGGAAAAAATTATGGGAAAATTTATAAACCCCAAATTCGGCCCCCAATTTAAAAGTTTAAAAATACGCTGAAGGTGTAATAAAAAAGAAATCGTAAGGCCCTCCCCAAAAGGAAGGAGATTTGATGATCGCATCACACTCCACACCCAGTTTGATGCACAGACACAGCAAAGTTTAACGGTTCTGAAAAACTGCTCGGATACTAAACACCTTCGGGGATGTGCCGTTTTAAATAGGGGGGAAAATTTTGCTCTTCAATTGGGTACTACCTTTTTATGAAAAGAGGCAGTCTGGGTCACAGCAATGTCAAGATATCATTTGCTATTTTTTTTAAGATTGTAGGGGGGGCCCCCAACAGAATTTTTGCGCCTTAATTTTGAATGCATATTTTTAATTTTTTTTTAAAAAAAGTTTGTAAATAACAACCAAACCGCCCCTTCGTTTTAGAACATGCTATTGAAAACAATTGCGGGCCAAAAACGGTCGCGCCCATGAAATTTTTTTACAAAGTCGATGGTTTAATATAAGCAAACCCGGGGGAAATAACAAGTTTTCAAAAAGTTACCAAAGCGGGGCCCAAAATTAGCCATTTTAAATCCTGAGGTTATTAGGGGTTTTTTGCTCACTAAAAAAGCAATGAGTAACTTTGACATTACTCTCAAATTTTAACAATGCAAATAAAAAACAATGTTAACATTCAACCCCTAAAGAAGTATCTTACTTTTTTGATAGAGGTAGCTAAAATGTTAGGTTTTACAACTGGCAATCTACCCCTTATAGTTTTAGTGCTGCCCAGGAAACACTTATGAGGGGGAAAGTCCGCCGATTTTTGCATTCTTCTTATCTAGGGTTCATTTAGATGAGCTGAGCACTGATGAAAATTATATGACAAAGGCCCTCAACGTTTTAAGAGCTCTTCCATAGGGAAAGCTGCATATTGCGATTATGAAATTTTACAATTCCCTAATTTACGTTTAAAAGAATTTTTTGTGGGAGGGTTGGATCATTTTAAAATAAAATCAAAAACAAAGGGGGAAAGTTGTGAAATGTGATAAACCCACACATTTTTTTGGAAATAAAATAATAAACTGTACTAAAAAAAGTCGGGGGGCCAGAAGAACCAGGGTTACATTGGGGCCTTTTAAAGGGGTAAAAACTTTAAATTAAAAGACCCTTTCCGCTTTTCGGAGTTTTAACAGAATGGGGAAAAAAGGGACTTTGTATGGTTTTTAGTACACTAAAGATGGTGGTTATAAACTAAAGAGGTTTGGGGACAACAAAAAGTTTCCCAAACTGAAAAAACTGCGCAATCTAGAGGCAAAAATGTTGGGCCCGTATGAAAATAAAAAAGTTCAAAACCGACCTCAAAGGCATTAAACCATATTTAGAATGGGGGCATAAAATTTGAATTATAACCCTTTAAAATTTTTGGCCGTCAAAAAAAATTTCGAAAAGCTTTCAACTCTGGCCCCTTTACATGTAATTTATGCCCGATGACAATATTTGGAAAGAGATTGAAATAAAGCCCTATGGGAAAAAACATAAACCTCCCGAAGAGAAGCGGGTTTTAAAGAGCTTCTACAAAATTAAGTTCTGCCCCAAATGAAATTTGGGGCACGTTCACAATAAAATTTTGAAATTTCTGCTTAAAAGATAAAGGGGAGGGAGGGGTTGTGGGCGTTAGTGACGTCCTTTTTAAAAGGGAAATTTTAATTAGCTGCAAAACTTAGACGTTGACAGTCTTAAGTTACTGTTGTCATTCTCACAAGGTGAGGATATTAAGGTCATAAAAACAAGCAAAAAATCAATATTAGTCTAAATAGAAACAACTTACAGCCCCGAATTGGGTTAATCTTACACATTTTAAACCCTTTTAGGGTTTTATTTTACTGCAAGTTTTAACGAGGGCAGATAAAAACAAAAACGGATTAGATTAAGTTCTGTTATAAAACTATGGAGCAGTTAAACTTTATGACAAAAACTCCTCATTGCTCATTAATTTGTGGGCAGACTGTTGTGGAAAAACAATATTTATCCTAGACTTATTACAAACAGTTTTATCGCTATAATTTTGATCATATTGTGATTTTCTGTCCAACACTTAAAAGGAACAAAGCATATCATGATAGAAGGTTTATATGGACAGACAATGACGTATATTTAGTTAATCCTAGCACTAAACTGAGTGAGTGTTTAGAATACTTTTATAAAGTGTTTGAAGGAACCAGACACTCTTTATTATAGATGACTGTTCAGCAGAAAAAGATATAGTTAAAAAGAGAAACACTTTGTCAAAACTGGCTTTCAGTGGAAGACATGCTGGGATAAGTGTGTGGATTTTATGCCAGAAATATAACTCGGTTTTAAAGACTTTAGAGAACAGTTAAAGACTGTAGTTTTTATTTCAAAATGAAAGACAGAGACTCATTTGAAGAATGTTTGCGCGAAAATGATGTTATTGAAAATGATCAGGAAAACATAGGATTAAACAAAAACTGAAATCTGAAAAGTTTAGTAAATTAGTATTGAAAACGGATAACCCTACACAGTATGTTTGTTTGTAGAAAAATCGTTATTTTTTTGGTTATTGAAATCTTACTTGTCAGAGAACGGGAAATACCAATCCTGGGTTACTTTCGCCCGAAACTGGGTGAGGGCGGAAGTGGCCCAGGATTGGTATTTCCCCGTTCTCGGGCGGATTTCTCCTGCAATGCGGCGATGTGGAGCAAATCCCGGACCAAGGACGACAACCTCCGGCAGTCCAGACTGGCCAGCAGCGGTCGACAGGGGACCAGCTTGGACAGAGGCAGTGGACGGGACAGTGGACGGACAGCGAGCAGACAACTCCCTCGACTCCTTCCTCACAGCAGACTCCCGGCAGACGTCATGGCGAAGCTGGACTCCATGACCACAACAATGAACTGTAAGTTTGCTGATGTGGAAAGGGGATCAGAGAATTGACTGCGCAGTAAAACCACTCTGCAAACCAGTCTCCAAGATCTTGTGCAGGAGATGGGGTGCTCAAAGAGCAGAATCTTGAACTGACACAGAAAAACGCTGATCTGATGGCTAAAGTTGATGAACTGGAGAAAAAGGCTGATGACCTAGAGGGTAGATCAAAGCGTAATAATTTGATTTTTACGGCATACCCAGAGGACCGAATGAAACTAACGAGCAAAGTGAAAATAACTTACATGATCTGATCACCGATAAGTTAGATATAACTAAAAAATATTGAATTCGATCGTGTACACCGTTTGAAACGCAAAGCCTGACTCCCCCATTATTGCACGCTGCTGTTTCTACAAGGATAAGATTATGATTTTAAAGTCGAAAAAGAAACTGCATGTAGTAATGTGTTTATTGGAGAAGATTTCTCCAACAGAGTTAGGGACATAAGGCGTAAGCTGTCGCCCCACTTGAAGGAAGCAAGGAATCAAGGCAAGAGAGCAGTAATGTCTTTGACCACCTTCTTATGGAAGGAAAGAAATTGTTTCTTGAAGATTTTGAAGCAGGGTCAGGTGTACATAGGAATCGGCCGGTCCATTTCTATATGTTCGTTTTGTCCTGACAGCGAAGGCTGTGGTAATCAATGTGGGTCAACACCGGTTTTTATGTTTCACCCCAGTTTGCAGCGACCAAGCCCACGGATGGTGACCGGGGTCCTGTGTGAGTGAGCGATCGAATGACAGCGTGCACGTGATTGATGAAAATGTCTTAAAAGCAAGACAACCTTTTTCGTTTCTTTCATGGAACGTGAACGGTTATTGCCCAAACTTACTGATCATGATTTTGTTACATTTATTTGTAGTTTTGGATTTGTTTGCTTGGTAGAGACCTTTATGGAAAATATTGAAAACAATATATTCAATGGATATAAAACATACTATACATCAGCTGTAAAGTTCTCTCAAAAAGTAGACGATCAGGAGGCATTGTGTGTTTGATCAAGAATGATTTCGCTCCCTTTGTAAAAATCATTGATACAAAAGGTTTTATAAATTGTTGTGCATTTGTCATTGATAAAGAATTATTCGGCTTGGAGAAAGAATGTATTGTATTTGTGTTCTTAGTTCCGCCGGAAGGTTCGCCTTTTTATACTCATTTTGATCAGGATAATGGGATAAGTTTGCTTGAGAATTGTTTGGTTGATAGAAATGATAACAAGAGATGTTTATGTGGTGTTGTGCGGTGACTTAAACAGCAGAACTTCAAATATTTCTAGGGATTTTTGGGCAAACAGCGTTACTGAACTGCAATATAAGAGCGAGCCCTATCACTTCAATGAGATGTTTCTCAAGATCAATATTTGAATAATTATGGAAAATTACTTCTTAACATGTGCACTGCCTTAGATTTAAGTATATTAAATGGTTCATGTAAGGGTGACCTCCAGGGTCACTATACATATATATCAGACTCTGATGCAGTGTCGCCGACTATTTCATTTTTTCAAACGAATTATTATCACTGGTATATGAAATCATGTGAACTACACGTTGTGGAAAGGATTGAGTCTGATCACATGCCTGTTGCAGCTCGAGTAGTGTTTCCACAGGAAAATGAAGTCACTGTTAGTAAAAAGGAAGGTCTTAAGGAAACTATTGAAAAAATTGTTTGGAACAGTGAATATGCTGATGTTTTTTTCTGACTCGCTTTGTAAAAACGACATGAAGAGTAAGTTGAACAATGCTATGATTTTAATTGATGTTGATGTCGACGAAGCATTAAGTGTGTTTAATGAGTGTATAAAAGACTGTGCGAATTGTATGAAGAAGCATATAAATGTCAAAAAGAGAAGTACCACGTGACTGGTTCGACCAGAATGTGAAACCGCTAAGAAAAAAGTAAGAAGCCTTCTCAGAGTTAGTTGTAGGACATTAGATAGGAGGATCGACAAACGTATACCGATGCTCGACGTGAATATAAACATTTGCTGGTAAGGAAGAGTAAAGAGTTTAACAATACATTATTGAACAAACTTGTGACATCAGTAAAAAACCAGAGAGAATTCTGGGACGTTTTTTCATAAAGCTTCCTTTAATAGAAAACAGCCAAGAAACGAGATTACAGTTGACAAATGGTTCCAGCACTTTAAGTCGTTATTAGAAATAGATGTAAATACTTCCAATTATGAAGATCCGGCTTGATAGTGACAGTGATAGTTACATGAATCGTCCTAAATTTTTAAAGAGGAAGTATTATTGGCCATGAGAAAATTGAAAGTTCGGAAAGCAGCAGGCCCCCGATGGTATTGTTAGCGAGTTACTGAAGTACTCAAATGATCAAGTCGTAAATTTTCTCGCAAAATTATTCAATACACTTTTTGACAACGGGGGATTTCCGGAAAATTGGACAGAATCCATTATTTTAACCA
>CM031609.1:37015304-37017804 GCA_018398815.1 Conus ventricosus | reverse complement strand
CCGGAGGAGACCTCACTCACACCAGCTCCGCGACAAAGTAATTTTTGTCGTCACCATGGGGCTTAGTAGGTGCATGGTGTCCAGCGTATGTTAGATCAGAACAGGCGCCACTGAACACTACCGAAGTGACTCGGCAGCGGTGCAGTGTCTCCTCCGGTGGGTTGCCTCTTGACGACTTGACATTGACTGCTCCCTATGGGTTGCCGGTGCCGGGACTGCGGCGGACCTGGCCGGGCTGTGGCTGTGGACGGGGAAGGAATGAGAGGCGTGGGTGCACTGCCATTGAGGTGGCACAGGAGATACGACAGTGAAAAAAAAACCTTTTCACCGCCATTGGAGGTTATGGTAGATATAGATCGAAACAGTTACTTTCCATGTACTTTTTGTGTTAGGATATGAAAAACACGAAACGTGAATGCTTATGTCAATAGAAAGTTTTGATATTCCGGGATCGTAGACAACGTAATAGACATTGATCAGTTAGTAAACAGTCATAACACAGTGGTCATGTTCTGTGCAAAATTTGTAATTATGTTGGTGAACGGATCCTGGATCGTTTTTCTTTTATCTACATCCGCTCAACGGATCAGCACCGACATGGAATATCTAGGCCACATCCCATCTTTTCACAAAGTTTTGTTTACGGAATGTTGCTTACAGACAGACAGACAAACAAACTGTGAGTGGATGACTGTACTCACGCTGTATTGGTCACCTGCACATGTGGCTCTTTTTTTCCTCTTTTTGATGCGAATGGTATACAATAGCAAAATGTTATGATGCACCCGGAGTGCTATCTTAAAATCCCGTTCTTCCACTCGCCCAGTTGATCGCCAGTAGGGCTGATCAACATTGAAACTTGACCAGTCAACACATTTTTTTTATGATGGTTTGGCTGGGGAGGGAAGGGGAATGGTCATAGAAGCGAAGTATTTCACAGTTCTTCCTTTATTTTTACCCCTTGCGTTTTGACAGAAACAGTCGATGCCGTAACAACACAAGGCTGAATGAAGAGCGACCTGCCTCCCACAGAGCTGTTGTAACGCTGCCACCGTTTTCTGCAGCTGGGCTGTGTTACCTCCTTTGTCTCACGAACAGTTGAAAATACAACATGAGACTTCAAAAAAACAAAACAAAACAAAACAAAACAAAAGGAACATTGTTGGACGGATGTGGGGAAAGCGACAACACTACCTGCAACACCACATGCCTTTCACCACTCTGCACGCACGCTCCTGCTACATCGAATCTTCCTACCTCCCCCCCCCCCCCCCCCCCCCCCCCCCCCCCCCCCCCCCCCCCCCCCCCCCCCCCCCCCCACCGCCGCCACCGTTTACAACACCAAGAGACGCAGAAGAAAACAACTTTGGTGGAAGTAACAACAAAGCATTTGCGCACGAATCGTTCGTTTCCTTTCTCTCTACGATGCATATTTTTGGTTTTCTGTACGTCTGCTCTAAATGGAACTTGGAGGGGCATGAACATTTCCTCTTCACTGGGACAGAGTGGTGACACTGGACTGATGAACATTTCCTCTTCACTGGGACAGAGTGGTGACACTGGACTGATGTGTCTGAGCAGGCGAAAATTCTGTGAGCAGTATAATTTCATAAGTCATTTCAGATTTGAATGCATGAATGACCAGTGCCAATCCTCAACCCCATGTAAAGTTCCTTAACCACTCCATGCCTGAATTCAGTCCCCCGGCAAGTGAAAAAAGTCACGTGCCCAGACTCATTACCAAGGGAATGAATCCAGTTCGACCTCCCCTTTTGTTGAAAAATCACTGCTTGAACATGTTTCACGTGTCCTGAAAGCACACCAATTAAAAACACACTGCTCCAGAATTTGAGGGGTGGTGATTTTGGATCTGAGCTAGAGCTATCCCCCACCCTGTCCCAGACCTTTTCCTTGTGAGTGATTTGCACCCCTTGCGCCGAATTTGACAAAGACAAGTGATTGCTTGTTCTTCATTTTTTTGTCCTGCGTGTTGTTTACCATGTCCGAAGCAGACCTAAGTGGTCGAAACGCGTCGTATTCTGTCTTGTGATTCGTTTGTCCATGTAGTTTGGCGAGTTAACATTTTGTGTTTTAGATTTGTTTAAATTGAAGGGAAAAAAATATAATTCAGCAAACAATAATAACTAATGTGGTAATAGATGTACTTGACATTGTGCAAACCATAATAACTAATGTGGTAATAGATGTACTTGACATTGTGCAAACCATAATAACTAATGTGGTAATAGATGTACTTGACATTGTGCAAACCATAATAACTAATGTGGTAATAGATGTACTTGACATTGTGCAAACCATAATAACTAATGTGGTAATAGATGTACTTGACATTGTGCAAACCATAATAACTAATGTGGTAATAGATGTACTTGACATTGTGCAAACCATAATAACTAATGTGGTAATAGATGTACTTGACATTGTGCAAACCATAATAACTAATGTGGTAATAGATGTACTTGACATTGTGCAAACCATA
>CM031609.1:37005304-37010304 GCA_018398815.1 Conus ventricosus | reverse complement strand
GAAAGCTGAGGCGGCCTGCATGATTTTGGGCTTTCTGGAAAAATTACCGGTGAGACTGCATAGGGAGCCAGACAGGACAGTGCTACAATAATCCAGACCACTAAGTATAGATGTCCGAACTAGAATTTGGGTGGCGTCCTGGGAAAGGAGGAAATACATGGAAACAATGCGACGGAGTTAAAGAAAACAAATCCGAACGACACTAGCAACGTTCTGTTAGGAGGAAAGAAGTTGATCAATGTGACACCAAGATTACAGGCTGAAGAAGAGAATGATTGGTGAGTCCGTGAGATCAGTAGAAGATGGGATACAGGGATAATTTGAATACTTGGGTAAAAAGATCCATCAGTTCATTTCAGCTTTGTTTTCGTTTGTTTAGATCTGTTGTCTATTTTCTCTGGACTCAGTTTAGTGCTTTCAGTCTTTGTCGTAAAAAGAGAGAATTTCAGAAAGGTAAAGCTAATTGTCATCAGCGAAACCGTGATCTAAAAGATACTATTGATTCACAACCTCAAAGACAGCGGAAGAACAAGTGAAAAAGACAGGTACCAGGAATGAGCCCTGTGGTACACTGTGCAGCAACGGAGTTGGGCTGGAAGCGGAACCATTGACAGAAACAATTTAGTGACGGTCCGTGACGCATGGATGAAACAAGCTGAGGACTGTATCAGAGAAACAAGAAGAGTTACGCAAACGGGATAGACGAATAAATGGCTAATGATATCAAAGGCTGCAGAGAGGTCTAGTTTATAGAGGTTTGATGTTTTGTTGTTGTCTAGGGCGACCAGTAAATCGTTGCAGACTTTAAAATGAGCAGTTTCAGTGCCGCGAGCAGAGCTGTAGGCAGCTGATAGGAGTAAATAAGGGTGTTAGAATAAGAGAGTCGTGAGTTAAGCAAGAACAGCATTTCGTCATCATCATCATGGTCATCACCCTTATCACTATCATCGCCACCATCACCACCATCATCGTCCGTTGTCCTCAGCCTCCATACAACAGTAAGAACTTTCTCCTCCCCGCCCCCCTCAACTCCCGCTCCCCTCGCCCCTCCCCCCCCCCCCTCAACTCCCGCTCCCCTCGCCCCCCTCCCCCCTCACACACACATACACACCCCGAGACTTTTTCCCAACACTAATGAAGCGACTACATTGGAATGCAGGCAAGCATGACAATAATCACACCTCTTTTGATCCAGCGTCATTTCTATTCTGGCATTGAGGTAATCGGCAGGAAGCGAACCCCCAGCTCCATTGATCTGCTGGCCGTGCAGGCTGAATTCCACTCTGCTGGGCATCACAACAGGCATGGCAACAACCGCCTTTCTTTGTGTTGTGGCTGCTGCTGCCGTTGCTGCTGCTGTTGCTGCTGCTGCTGCTGCTGCCAGGGATGTGAGGGATTCCTTTGTTGGAGGCGGAAACCAGAGGATTTGAAAAATTAAAAAGTTCTGGTGAAAGAGGTCCAGGAAGTACAATACACATACCCACGCACGCTTTTCTCTTCACAGCTTATACGGGATCAACGAAACAATGACTACATACATTTTCAGTTAGGCTGTGATTCTAGGTTAAGTCGTTGCTGGAATTGAGATGGGTAAGGTCTTCATTATATCAAAGTTCACGGAGGAAAAACGTTGACAGGTCGAAATACTGGGAATTTCTGTTGTTCGAACACACATACGCAGAGATACCCACACAGACATGCACACAGACACAAACACAGACACACACTCAAAGACACACAGACATACGCACATAGTCTCTCTCTCTCTCTCTCTCCTCTCTCTCTCTCTCTCTCTCTCTCTCTCTCTCTCTCTCTCTCTCTCACACACACACACACACACACACACACACACACACACACACACACACACACACGCACGCACGCACGCACGCACACACACATACACACACACACACACACACACACACACACACACACACACACACACACACACACACACACACACACATAAACACGCAATCGCAAGCACTCTCTCTCTCTCTCTCTCTCTCTCTCTCTCTCTCTCTCTCTCTCTCTCTCTCAGGCAAGCACATGTGTACTCTCTCTCTCTCTCTCTCTCTCTCTCTCTCTCTCTCTCTCTCTCTCTCTCTCTCTCTCTCTCTCCCCACCCCCACTCAAACACACACAAACTCTCTCTCTCCTTCCCTCCACCCCCCTCTCTCTCACCACACGTAGGCAAGTACTCTCTCTCTCTCTCTCTCTCTCTCTCTCTCTCCTCTCTCTCTCTCTCTCTCTCTCTCTCTCTCTCTCTCCCCACCCCCACTCTGCCCCCCACACAAACTCTCTCTCTCCTTCCCTCCACCCCTCTCTCTCTCTCTCACCACACGTAGGCAAGTACTCTCTCTCTCTCTCTCTCTCTCTCTCTCTCTCTCTCTCTCTCTCTCTCTCTCTCTCTCTCTCTCTCTCTCGCTCCCCCACCCCCACTCTGCCCCCCCCCCACACACACACAAACTCTCTCTCTCCTTCCCTCCACCCCCGCTCTCTCTCTCTCACCACACGTAGGCAAGTACTCTCTCTCTCTCTCTCGCTCCCCCACCCCCACTCTGCCCCCCACACAAACTCTCTGATCTCTCCTTCCCTCCACCCCCCTCTCTCTCACCACACGTAGGCAAGTACTCTCTCTCTCTCTCTCGCTCGCTCCCCCACCCCCACTCTCCCCCACAGACATTCACACACACACACACACACACACACACACACACACACACACACACACACACACACACACACATACATACACGCACGCACACACTTCCCCATCCCCATTCTCCCCACACACACAAACTCTCTCCTCTCTCTCTCTCTCTCTCTCTCCTCTCTCTCTCTCTCTCTCTCTCTCTCTCTCCTCTCTCTCTCATTCTCCAGCAGCAACAACAACAACCACATCGACGCCGGCCGATCAGGTTTTGCTTCTCACTGAGTATCGATAAACGGAATAGAAGAAAATGTCTCTTTGTATCGAGGTCTTTGATCCGATCGATTGGCAGCATGCTATAGATGCCAGGGTCGTAACATTCTCTATTTCAACTTTTTTTTATTTGCTTTTGTTGTTGTTTAACAGAGATAAAGGAATTTGTAAAAACAAAATAATAATAACACCAACAGCAAACAACCAGAAATGAGGTATAAAGCCAGTTAGAAAATAAAATAACAAAAAAGATAGATAAACAAATATAAAATGAAAAAAAAACACCCTCACGTTTAGCAACATCTATGACAATGGAGCATGGTTATTTATTAAGAAACACAGCACAGCGCTTTAGGAAATAGTTATAAACCGGTATACATCGTAAGAAATACATACCAGCTTTCGATGAAAAAAACAAAAACAAAACAAAAACATGAAGGATAGATAAGAGTCAGCAAGAGAGATCTGCATGGATACACAAACAACAGAGGACAGACAGATGGACAGACATCGTAACATCTCGTGTGGTGCTGAAAATGGACAACTGAGCACTCCTAGGATGGGAAGTCAAGTCATGTTTATAGCCCAGCCGACAACGAAATTCGCATCAAGGTTGCGAGAAAGTAAAAAAAAAAAAAAAAGAAAGAAAAAGAAAACGGATGCATGTATCACATACAGCAGCTCTTGGTCGAGTGGTTAGGGCAATTCGGCTGCGACGCTGACGGTTGTGAGTTCGAACAACTCGCGGGATCGGATTTTTACGGTTTGGAAAGCTTTGACATCCACCTAGCAGTAAGTAAATGGATACCTGATTCAGTGAAATTGAAGACAGCGGAAAGAGAGGGATGGGCTCCGTCTTTCATACGCAGTGCCCTGGCCACGGTAAATCTAACAGTTCACCATTACCATGGCCATGCGTGGGGATTTCCTTGCAAGGCGCTGTCCTCTTCCGTCCCTGCTGACTGTGGTGAAGTCTAATCGGAGTTTACGAAGCCGGTTCATTATGGATTCTTCTGCACCTTATGTGGACTCAGCGCAGGCTTCCAGGGGTGGTGCAGGATTACCCCCAGCAGGTTTGTTCGGCAGTTCTTCTCTGGGTCCCACCCGCACCTTCAGGTGTATCTTTTTCTTCTCTGCCTTTTGGCCGACTCTTGGGAAAAGCCCAGTGACGTTGAGAAAAGACTCACTGACCGCAGGGAAAGTCCTGTTGACAGCGGGAAAGACTGTGGCCCGGGATTCTCTTCAGAGAGCACTTAAAGCATCATGGCGAAAACTTGGAGGTGTCTGGAGTTTGTACTGTTTTCATCTGTCAGCGGAACACCAACGGCTGAGGCTGCGGGATGCACACGGCGATTGCTTAACGGTGGCGTTTTTGGTCGATGGGCTCTGCAGTCATGAAGTACGGGTTTCTACACCCATGGGAACCGTGGAGGTTATGTCGTGCCACATCCAGTGGCCCTCACACAATGGCATCTGTCGGGGAGCAGTTATGTCCCTTGACGTCTTACTGGAATGCCCTGTGCGTGCCTGCACCCTATGTGAACACAGCGCAGGCTTCCAAGAGTGGTGCCGGACTGCTCCCAGCTGGTTTGTCCGGCAGTTGAGGACAGCACTTCTCTGGGTCCCACCTGCACCTTTGGGTGTATCTTTTTCTTTCTTACATTCTTCTGGCGACGATTTCCGATTCATTAAAAATAGAAAAGCAAACGGCGTTTTTCAAGATCCATTTTTGTTCGCTTGCTTGTTTAATTGCATCCCCTGTCCCGTGTCCCCCCTCCCTCCACCCCCCACCCCCTCCCCAGTCCCGTTTTTCTTTTCTCTTGTTTCCGACACTTTCTTCGTCCTCTTTCTGAGTCTGCTTTTTTGTCTTCCATAGCCTGTCCCCCCCCCCCCCCCCTTTTTTTTTTTCTTCTAAGCATGTCTTTCCCTTTTCTTTCTTAACCATTTTTCTTTTGTACCTCTTCCTAAACTTGTCTACCCTATACTGTTTCTGAGACTGTTTTTCGTTTTTCCCTGTCTGAGCTTGTCGCTGGTTTTTTTACCCCCTCTTTCTGAGCAGGTCTTCCCTTTT
>CM031609.1:36955304-36995304 GCA_018398815.1 Conus ventricosus | reverse complement strand
ACTCTACCAACTGAGCTATTCCGGCCCCCGAAATAAGGGATATAGTTCAAAATCTTACAGTGTAAAATGATTAGTTGAAAGAGGAAGACAATAGGCTGAAGGACAGAGAGAAGAAATTAGGAAGAAAGACGGATACCGGAAGAAAGATCGAAAAGAAACGAATTGATATGTTATAGTGAGCCCCAAAGGTAAAGAGAAATAAACACAGATCATTAGCACATATTGCATGATACTGTGACTGGAATTGGAGATATCGAAGGATGTCCAATCGAGAATCACTCGAGCGACAAGGATAATTCTCCGATGACGAACACAAATCGTGAGCCCATATTCCATGAAGTTGTGACTGAAACTGGAGATATCTCAAGGCACCGGGTTGACAGACAGCATCGTTTGAGCAGCACATATAACTCTCCGATCATTGAAAGTTTGATGTATCAGAGAGAAATGGAAACAGCATGCAGATTTTTTTCGAATAATGAATTTAAGTGCCAGCATATACAAAATGATCAAAAAATGTACAGAATGCTGATTATGCTTCACAAAATCGTCCAAATAGGCAATCCACAGAGACGAAACAAAGAATAGTTCGCACCACACAATGAATAGATATCTATGAAGCCCAAGGTGCCTTTAATGCTTGTATGGGACAGCGAGCTGAGATCATGAACAAAAAGTTGATATACATTAAGAAATCATATGACGAGTGGCATGATAAGAAAACAGGCAGGTAAATGCGATGCTAGAGAAGTATTTAAGAGTCTTTAAAGATTAAAAAAAAATAATGAGGATAGGAAAGAGTATTGTAAATCAAAACGTGAATACAAAAAACTGAAAAAGATAAGAATACAATGGTACAGTTTTGGAAAGACTTGCTTTGTCTGTGGATAATCTGAGAGAATTTGGCTTTAATATGAGAAATATCTCAAATACACTGTGCTCATGAATTATCGGTGCAAGATTGGTTTATTATCTTAAGATCGGTACAAGATTGGTTTATTATCTTAAGATCGGTACAAGATTGGTTTATTATCTTAAGATAGTCCTTGAAAAAGATGACATTGATTATGAAACTGTGCCAGAAGAGTCTTCGTATAATGATTTAAATAATTTTGGGATAGGCAGTTATGAAGATATTACTAATGATTTTTGAAAATGTGTTTTAAGTCGTCCAATCCGTAATGAAGAAATACCAATATGCAATTCCTGTTTGAAAATTAAAGTGATGGTCAGGTAGCAAGACTGAATGGTATGATGTGAGAGTTTAAAAAAGAAAGTATTTAATGTTTTTCTTTTTCATAGAATATCCTGATAGCTATCGTTATTCAGGTATAATATGGTTGTGAAAAATGGTTTCAGTAATGCTTACCATGATTCGGTAACAGGGGATCGCTTCAGTAATGTTTGCCCTGATCCATCTGAGAGGGGGAAGAGAGTGATGTTTGCCCTGATCCACCTGAGAGGGGGAAGAGAGTGATGTTTGCCCTGATCCATCTGAGAGGGGGAAGAGAGTGATGTTTGCCCTGATCCATCTGAGAGGGGGAAGAGAGTGATGTTTGCCCTGATCCATCTGAGAGGGGGAAGAGAGTGATGTTTGCCCTGATCCATCTGAGAGGGGGAAGAGAGTGATGTTTGCCCTGATCCATCTGAGAGGGGGAAGAGAGTGATGTTTGCCCTGATCCATCTGAGAGGGGGAAGAGAGTGACGGTCATTGTCTTGTGTAAGCATTTCAAATTGAACAACACTTTAGTAAGTTTTCTTTAAAACACTCTGTAATGCAGATACAACCTGTTTGCCTTACAAAGCAGAAGTATGGAGCCTGCGTGAAATATCTTCTATAACAGAGAGGGGCCATATTTGGACTGGAACAGTATGAAGCGTCAAAATGCGAACACGAAATGATTTTATTTATGAAGAGCTGCGTACTTGTCCCTGAACTGTCAACTCTAGACTTGTGTTATTAGATACGCTCGTATTAACTAAGATCACCTGCATGGATGAACACAGACTCCCTTTCAAGACCCATCAGATGCTGTTAAATTGGCCAACAGAGAGATGGAAAATAAACGGAGCCGTTTAAAGTTCGTGATGTATTATAATCAAGAGGTAGGATGCATGACCCCTTTTTTTATATATATAAAAGTGTTTAAACAAAGGTTTGTTGAGTTTTTGTGTGGCATATTTGGAATTCCAATATAAATAATATCATAGATTTTTTTAATGTTATAGATTCAAACAGCTCCATGACACAGAACCGCATTTAAAGTTAGGTATTATACATGTGTGAAATATCTCTTGACAAAACTTTGATTTGGTACATCAGACATACCAGTGCATAATTTTAGATATGAAAAAGCTCTATAAATTAATTGAAATGTCCAGTGTGGATAGATAGTTCTTAAACTGGAATTCCTTTTGTAACCTGCTACTGTATGCTCGATGATCTTAGATAACACCTTATGCCAGCTAAGTACCTTGATCAGTTTAATCTGACATCACTTAGACAGGCAGCTCTACCCAGACAGGCAGCCAAATGTATAAGCAAAAGCGCAGATTGTAAAGCGTTTAGAGCTCGTCTCTAACCAAGATAGGCGCCATTTAAACACTTAGTCTTCGTTATCATCACTGTCTTTGCCTACATTAAGGAATTATTTAAATGTTCGCAGTATTGGGTTTTTTTTTTTTTTTTTTTACATCGCATTAAGGAAGAGATAGATGGTGTGTTTCTCGATCATGATGATTTTATTAATTGCATCATAGAACCATCGGTTGATCATTTATGGTTTCTAAAAGTAAGTTGCATTTTCTCGTATTAATTAGTTTTCCTTGTTGGTTCTTTGGTTTTCACCCTTCAACTTGGGCTTTGGCCTTAAATCAGTTTCTGAGTTCTCTCCCCCTACACCTATCCCCATTCTCTCTCTCTCTCTCTCTCTCTCTCTCTCTCTCTCTCTCTCTCTCTCTCTCTCTCTCTCTCTGCTGTCTGTCTGTCTGTCTGTCTGTCTGTCTCTCTCTCTTCTGTCTGTCTGTCTGTCTGTCTGTCTCGTCTCTCTCTCTCTCTCTCTCTCTCTCTCTCTCTCTCTCTCTCTCTCTCTCCCGACCTGTTATTATGATTAATCGTTTGTTCTCGAGCTGGTCCTTTTTCCGGTACACGTTCGTCCACTATTTAGCAGATAATTTTTAACCGACTAAGACGTGGATTGATGGATGGATGGACGAATGAAGGGACGGACAAATATAGATACGGGTGGACGGACGAATCTATGGATATGCGGACGGATGGATTGACAGTTGCTTGGATGGATGGACGGATGTATGGATGGATCATTGGATGGGTTAATGCATGGATGGATGGGTGAATGGATGGATGAATGAATGGATGGATGGATGGGTGAATGGATAGATGAATGGATGGATGGGTGAATGGATGGATGAATGGATGGATGGGTGAGTTGGTGGGTGGGTGGACTCACGAATGCATGGAGACTGGAAGAACGCATGGACAGATGTATGAATTAACTGACGGATGGAAGGACATGTTTATGATATGATGGTCGATGTGAGCAAGACAGATAGATGGACGTATAGACGGACAGATGGAAGCATGGATAGACAGACGGATAGAAAGACAGCTCAATGGACGGCGGTCGAATGGATTGACTGATGGACAGATGGACTGAAAAATAAATCGATAGACGGGTGACACACGTGTAGATGGACAGATAAATGAATAAACACAAAAACGAAAAGTAACACGGCTCGATGCGTGGATGGATGAATGAATGTACAGATGAAACGAGAATACATAGTCGGAGGAATGGATGAATGAAAAGATGGATGGGCGGACGAATCGATGGAAGGGTGGTGGATGGATATACGACCGGACCCTCTCAACTGACCAAGCCTATTCATGTACACCACCAATGACGAACCTGACCACATCGACCTTGACCATGTCGACCTTAACCATATCGAGCTTGACCATATCGTCTGGCAGCGTTCAAGACCTTCGTTCTTTCCGAGGTGACTCTCAACGACGGGCTGAGTGTGGAGAGTCTGAGGGAGTACAACCGGGCGTTCACGGAACCCTTCAGCGAGCTCTTGCGGGAGAACGGGGCCATTCCCTACGCCGCCTTCTGTGACCGCGACAACCGGCGTGTGCTGAAGAGGCGTTGCTTTGACCGTAAGGACATGGTGGTGCTGCACCTCTTCCACGACCAGAAGCACTACCACGACATCTGGAACCTCAGTAAGATGGTTTTAGTTGTTTTAAAGGTTCGTGGGAGAAAGTGGCGAGGGGTGGGGGTGGGTGGGGTGGGGGATGGGGGTGGAGGGTTGGAAAGGGGGGGGGGGATAGTTTGGTGAGGTGAGGTTGGGAGTGTGGATGTGGGTGTCTTTATTTTGTATGTTGTTGTTTTTGTTCGTTACTGCTGTTGGGTTTAAAGTGTGTGTGTGTGTGTGTGTGTGTGTGTGTGTGTGTGTGTGTGTGTGTGTGTGTGTGTGTGTGTGTGTGCGCGCGTGCGTGCGTGCGTGCGTGCGTGCGTGCGTGCGTGTGTGTGTGCGTGTGCGTGTGCGTGTGTGCGTGTATGTGTGTGTGCATAAGTGCGTGTGTGTGTATGCGTGTGTGTGTGTGTGTGTGTGTGCGCGCGCGCACACACACACACACACACACACACACACAACACACACACACACACACACCACACACACACACACACACACACACACAAATCAGGTCGTGACCTGGAATTTCTGACAATAACAATACCAATTGGCCATTAGTACGGCGAATATACCTGAAAGACTTCCACACCTGTTGCAGAGAGATACGAAGAGCTCCGAGAAAAGCACAATTGCCTGGCCAGAGAGAAATCCTCCGTCTTCACCGTACGGAACGAGCTCTACCCCTAGAATGAAGACATCAGAATCTGCCCGTCTGTCTGTCTGTCCCTATGTACCACGTTTGCCTATCACACAAGCGGGGACTTCAGCGGTGGGAAAAAAAACAAAAGAGAAGAAAGAGAAGAGGGAAGCACAAGGAAGAAATCGTCTATTCATCTTCGTATTATAGCTCAAGAACCTGCTAGATAACGCCTTTTCCACGATTTGTCTTGCTTCTTACATGCAGGACGAAGTCTACCTGATCTAAGTATGTTTGGGATTTTTCCTGCTCTATGAGTTTTGGGCTACGAATGCTTTATAGATATCTTGTCCGACGCCTTTTTTCTTCTCTGTTTGAATAACTTTGAGTAACATCGTCAGTATGCAACTTGTAGGAGTGAATCTCTTCAAGTTTAACTCAGATTAGACAGAAGAGCTTGTCACCTAGCCTGACATTCGTATGTCTAGAGTGCTCTCAGTTGATACTAAAAAAAAAAAAAAACCAACAAAAGAAACAAACAAACTAAAACAAAGCTTTAATTAGCCGTTTGAGTGTGTGCTACTGAGTCGATATGGCTATCTAAACGAAAAAAAAAAAGAAAAGGAAAAAAAAAAAAAAAAAAGAAGTGTGCCTATAATCTGACCATCCCACTCCAACTGAATCGAAAGTCACATTTCGTAAGCGTTATTCAAGAACAGCAAATGGATTCAGATCATGGCAATGGTGAATTTGTTGATTTGGGATGGATTTGGATTCTCCATCTGGTCGTCTTAGTGATGGTATGGTGGAAAGCAGGGGCGGACCATTTCATTCCGGTGCCAGGGGAATGGAGAGCGGAGCACAGGGGTCCACTTTCGTTTGAAATATCTGATGGCCAAAAATTGGGATGAGAGTGAAGGGGTGGGAGTGGAGGGTGGAGAAGGTGGGATAGCAGCTGAATTTCTTCTTCCTCAGCTAATTAAGCACACACCTCAATGTTGCTGAGCGTGGCTGGGTTGGAAGGGACGGGAGGGGGGGGGGGGGGAGTAGGGAGGGGGCAGTGGCACAGCTGATCCTCCGTCAGCATATTGTTGAACGGGAAACGCGGGTGGGGAGGGAGGAGGGGGTATAATCCACGCATTGTAGACAATATTGGCTTGTGACATGTGTCTGTGACGATTTTCTTTACATTGGGGAGTGAGGGTGGACCTTTTTGTTTTTCCACTGGAAATCGCTGTTTATGGGACGTTCAGTGTTGTTATTTGTTATTGTTGTTGTTGTTGTTGTTTTGTCAATTTGAACGGAGAGAGGATCCGGAATTCCGGATCCAACCCCACGCTCTTCATTGCCCGGTTTGTTTTGAGAAAGATATGAGTTCAACATGCTGAATGGGCAAATATCTTTTAAACGCTTTCCAGGGAAACCCTAACAGGACATGTGAACATTCGGTACACACATTTCTCCAGGGGCAGACTGTAAAAAGAAGGCACCAACTGCTTTCAGGCCTGCACGAAAGTTCTGGTACTGGCTGTTTGCCTTATCTGTAAAAAGGCATGGAATAATTTTAACTTACTTTCAAAAACAAAACTGTTGTTTGTTTTTTTTAAAGTAAAAGAAATAACAAACTGGTGATCTCACATACGCATTTCAGCGGTTGCAGGAGGGTTTAGATGGACATATCGTAGTTACTCGGCCATTTTTTTTTAATTCATTGTGACAGGTTTTAAAGGTAGCTTTAAGTAATTCCGCCAATTAACATGGACAAACAAATTAAAGGCAAAACACGATTCGACTTCTTGGGTCTTCTCCAGGCAAGATAAACAACCCTTCTTGCGCCGAATTGGAGAAGTGACTGCTCGTTCCTCGTGTTCATGTCCTGAATGGTGTGTATCTGGCCTGAAGAAGACCTAAGAGGTCGAAACGTGTGGTGTTTTGTCTTGTAATTTGTTTGTCCTTGATAATCGGAGAATTTGCTTTTAAAATTTGTTCCAATTTCCACCTGCACTCACACCACTTTGAAACTAACTGATTGCTACAGGCTTACCTTCAATGCACCGTGCAGCCACTGACAGTAAGCGTACCGGAGACGAAAGTAGCGCAAGGGCTTTATTTCATGAGCTCGTAAGACAGTTTGTGTATGAAGAAAGACGTCGTGTTGACTGAAGTACAGTGGGATTTTTTCTTTTAATCTTGAAACCGAATCCGGGAGATGCAGAGGACAGAGGCAGGGGATCAGGGGGTGGGGTGGGAACTCAGGAGAGAAGATCGTGTCCCTGGTCATTATGGTCTGGTTGTGCGTTTTGTTTTGTTTTGTTTCGTTTTTTCTTTCGCATAGTACTGACAGAATTCACAAACCCCACCTCTCCATTTCTGTTCATGTTTTGTAAAACAACAACAACACACAAAGCTGTAAGGCGTTCTGAAATGCAGTTTGTGAATTCCTTTTGCGAAGCATCTTCGATTATACTGTATCGTGTAATTCGTGCATATGTCACATCTGTCACCACTGTGCGTGCGCTTCAAACCCTGTGCTTTTAACAGGTAGGATTTTCTTGCTGTCATTTCACTCTTGTGTAGAACAGAGAGAGACAAAGAGAGAGAGAGAGAGAGAGAGAGAGGGGGGGGGGGGGGGTTACCTTTACAATCAAAGTTTGCGGGTTTTGTGCCACTTTAAGTAGTGTCGTTTTAGCATCCATATACAAAAGTTAGTAAACAAGCAGATCTATACAAATGTTACCTGCAGCTGTAAACAGCGTGCCGCTTTGTTACATCCGTCAAGGTTTCGTTTTCACCTGTGCCACTTGGTTTGTCTGTCTGTCTGTCTGTCTGTCTGCCTGTCTGTCCGTCAGCAAGTGTACGCAGAAACGACAGAACCGACTAAAACCACAAACTTTGGTGGAAAGATGGAATGTAGACCAATTACGAATTCCTTACATCATGCTGTGGGTCCAAATCGAAATACCGATCCAGGATTTGTTGTTTCAAAGGATTTCCGCCTTTGTAGAGGTGTGCGCTTTCCCCGAATGCCATTCTAGGTAGAATAATGTCACACAAGATGATCATAAATGGAATCCTGATTCGTGTTTGTTTTATTGGTTTTTCCTTTTTTTGCGTATCTGTATATGTTGTAATACAATGTGATATAGAATCCGAGCACTGCTCTATTTACTTTTATGTTGTTGTTTTTTTGTACGTTTTTTTTCCCTTTAGATATTGATGCTGAATATAATTTTTTCCCCTGTCGAGTCGACCCATTCAACGCAAGTGCCAAACCTTGAATGAATGAAGTAAGAATCGAAACCAAACTGTTATTTTTTGTTTGTTTGTTTGAATCGAAAGTGTCCATGTAGCAAAAAGCACAGTGAATTCCATCATTACTACCTACCTAAGACAATCCCCGTACCCCACCCCCATTTTAATATCAATGTCATCTCCACCTTTTGTGTACAGACAAAAAAAACTGCGTTAGTTAGTGAAGCGTTAGGTCAGAGTCATATTTCTGTTGACTTGGTGAAGATAGAGTTTTCTCAAAATACAGAAACCTGACAAGATTACTTCAGATTTTGTGTGTTTTTTTTTTTTTGTTATACATAAACTAAATTACTTGCAAGATTACTTCAAATTTGGTTTTCTGTTTGTTATCAATTTTTGCCCCGCCCCCCCCCCCCCCCCCCCCCCCCCCCCCTCCCCAGCCTTTGATAAAAGACAGAGTGCAGCTACGGCGCACACATGCACATGTGTGTGTGTGTGTGTGTGTGTGTGTGTGTGTGTGTTGTGTGTGTGTGTGTGTGTGTGTGTGTGTGTGTGTGTGTGTGTGTGTGTGTGTGTGTGAGAGGAGAGAGAGAAGAGAGAGAGAGCATGTGGACGGACAAGATCTTTTGTCCATCGGCAATCATTCCCATATAATTAGCCTATTTATTCCTGGCTTACTTAATGACTTACGACAATTCCAGATATTTATCATGTACCATCTCATGGCATACCACTGTAAGGATAGTGACGAGCGCAATGTGAACACAGGTGTGTGATTAATCATTCGATCATTTATCAGCCCTGTGGGATGGTGTTGATAATTTGCATATGGGAACATTAAATATGTTATCATAGCTAAATATTTGCACCTCATGTATACGTATGTAAACTCGTGATATTTCCGCACATTCATTGAATACGTTTGCTTACACCTTAAATCTTAGACTCGGCGATTATTCGCATCGCAAATCCGATTTCGTGTGAGTGTGTGTGTGTCTTTCATTTAACGTCTATCCACTATTCGTGATATTAGACCAAAATATCACGAATAGTGGATAGACGTTAAATGATTCGTGTGTGTGTGTGTGTGTGTGTGTGTGTGTGTGTGTGTGTGTGTGTGTGTGTGTGTGTGTGTGTGGTGGTGCAGTGTGTGCGTGCGTGCGTGCATGCGTGCGTACGTGTGTGTGTGTGTGTGTGTGTGTGTGTGTGTGTGAGAGAGAGAGAGAGGGAGAGAGAGAGAGGAAAGGAAATGTTAGACGACAAAAACAAACAAAAAAAATGACGAGTTATGCGTTGTACATAATCTTACACAATAATGCATCTAGGTAAGACGTGTAGACTGTTTTGTTATATGAAGTAAGATCATATCCAGCGGTGTTTTGCGGTTCGTTATTCCGTCCATTGTCGGTGATACATTCTTCACTTGTGTGAATACAGATTATAGCGAGCAGTGTGTGTTTTCGTGCATTGTTGGTGATATATATTCAATTTTTGTAAATATTATACATGCAAATGTATTGCAGTTCAATATTCCGTCCGTTATTGATTTTACATTTCCAACTTGCCATAGCCTGTAAAGGATGTCACACACACACACACACACACACACAAACACACACACACACACACAACCACGGTATAAAATGATCTTTACATAAAAAGGGAGGAAACTCAGTATATTGGAAGGAAAGTGACCTTCACCCTTGCAGCTAAGCGAGTCTAGGAAGACAGGGGGATGGATGGCCCATGGAAGAATTTGCCAAAAATGTGCAGTCTAGAACAGTCGATGCAGCAGTTTTAGAAAGTCCTTTTTTTTTTTTTTGCTTGATTTTTTTTTCTTTTCTTTTTTTTTTTTTTTTTTTTTTTGGGGGGGGGGGGGGGGCTGAATTTTAGGGAAGGGGTGGAAAAGGACGTCTGTGGGTGGGAACAGGGAAAGCAGGAGGGGGTGGGGTGCTTGGGGGGGGGGGGGGGGGGGAGTGGCGGGGTGAGTGTGTTTCCTGTCATGGAACTAGACTGCGTATTGGAAATCTGCCGAACGGCAGAGAGTTTTAAGCCCTTGAACAACACAAGCACACACACACACACACACACAATCCTCCGAAAAGCTGCTCGCACGAGCATAATACTGATTCGCATACAAATCCGATGCTTGGTATTCACATACACACAAATGTAGCAAATAGTGATATATATATATATATATATATATATACAATAATAAATCAAGATATAGTACGACGTTCGAATTAAAGTTGTGTTGCAATACTGAAATATATATATATATATATGAAACGACTTGGGAGTAGATATACGAATGCAAACAGATGAACATCAACCAAGCCTACACATACATGTAAGGAGACACACAGTCTTTTAATTTTGTACATATGTGAAGTAGCTGTTATTACCTTTCAACTTATTTGTAGAAAGAAATAAGAAATGTGCGTGTGTGCGTTTGTACTACAAAGGATCCGGCATATCTGTGATAAAATTTATGACACATGTGTATCTGCTCTTTATATCTACTAGCATTGTCCGACTCTTTTTAAAATGAATAAAGTGTGTATGGTTTCCTTGACGGAAAACATGATCTCCTTTGTCTTTATTTCCACTTTTTTTTGTTGTTGTTTGAAGAGCTGGTGTGTTCGTTCTTGTGTGTATTTTCATAAATGAGCAAAGACATGTCAACACACACACTCACAATTTTCCGGTACCATCATTCATACGCTTTTTTTCTTTCTTTCTGCGTACGCAGGCTGATACTCCTGCGGACACTCCCTGTATAGCCAGGCAGTGGAGTTTTGTGTGTATGACCCTTTTTTATCCCGCCATTAAGGCAGCCATACTCCATCTTCGGGGAAGATTCATACGCTGTTACGCACACATGCGCGATGTAAATGCTTCTCTCCTCACATACTGTCACTCGCACACAAACGCACTTCACATGCACACACACGTATGTGAAGTGAGTAAACAAGCAGTTGTGATGAACTCTCTTTCTCTCTCTCTCTCTCTCAAAAAAAAAAATCACTTTTAACGAGATCTCATGCTTTTCTTTGGCATTGCTTTTAAGGAGACCAACGTAAACCTAAGCTACTTTCGTCGCTGCATAAAACAACAATGTGAAAGTCCCAAAATATGCTTGTATCCATTCAAAAAGATATACAGGTTCTCAAAATGCTGTCTCCTGGATAAAAAAAGTGTATAATGGCACTTTGTATTCGTTTTGATGCCATATGAGGACGCACTCTGTGTTCATTTTAATACGTTACGAGGAGGCACTTGGTATTCACTTTTATACCTTGTGATGACCCGATTTGTTAGATGGACAGATACATTAAGATAAGTATTCAAGAACACACACACACACACACACACACACACACACACTCACACACACACACACACACACACACACACACACAAACGCGACATGAATTCTCATATACCAGCATACAGTATGCAAAAATGAGCCAAACACTCAATACAAGTGTATTTAATACATTTTTTTAATCTATTTCATGAACACCATCAAATTACATTTAGTACACACACAAAAACAAATATCTCTAGAACAGAAACCATGGCACACATACACACTGCCTTCAGAGAATATATCACAGACGAAAGAAGAAATTATAAAGAGTAAACAATGAAGATTTACAGTTTAATTCCGTACACAGCCACCATTTTCATTCACTGATCAGACCTGGCTAAAACGCAAAAAAAAAAAAAAAAAAAAAAAAAAAAAGATTCCAGACTCAATGAGAGAATAATATATACATAATCATCCACAACATAATAATACATAATTATCCACAACAGTTTCTAACATCATAGCTAAACCACAGACAATCCATAAGGCAGAGAAAAAACATGGCGTCGTTGAGCATGCTAGCCATCACTCTTTTTTTTTTCACTCTCATGAGTCATACAAAAAAGAGTGAAGAAAACGGTACCACGAAAGATGCATTTTAAAAGGAAAAAGGCCATATTGGTAAGGAGATACTGCAGAATGAGCATTTATGAGTCCATCGAGCTTACAGTCTCACCACACACTTGCAAGAGGCAATTCAAGAAGAAGAAAAAAAAAAAGCAGGCACTTCATGAACGGCAACAAGAGAAAAAAAAAAATGCGGAGGGTTTTAAAAACAAAAACACGCGAACGGGACAGAAAGAAAATTTAAAAAAAAAAAAAAAAGTGGCCGAAAGACAAACAACCAAAGAAGATAGAGCGACATATAAGGAGGGAAAATGAGGGGTCCAGAATTTCCGGGCGAAGATACCACTTAACAATGAATGTCCCACTTGGCGTCCCCTCTTGGACCAGAAGAAGAAGAAGGACGGACCAGAGGAAGAAAGGAACGAGATGGTGGAGGGGGAGGGGGGGGGGGGGGGCGAGGGCAGGGGAGAGAGATGGGAGGGAGGAGGGCAAGGGGTGAGAGATGGGGGGGGAGGGCAGGGGGGAGAGATGGGGGAGGGGGGGTTGCACAATAAAGAACAGGGGAGATAAAGTATGTCATGGATTAATGAGAACAAAGACCAAACGAGAACAGGATTAGTATCTACTAATGTCTGCCTGAGGTCGACACCGACTGGCTGGCAATCCCCACGGTTCGCAGCAGATAGTGTCAAACTGTCAGGCTTGAAATGCACTCACGGTGGTTCAGGCAAAGGCCACGCGCAAGCAGTAAACCGCCCTCAGTGTACAGCGAATAAGGAAAAACTGGCACACGTGGCGACCTAAGAGGGCGCACCAGTCAACTGAACAGTTTTCTCTCGCTAAGAAGTGTGGGTTACATGCACAAGCGAACGGGACTCCAACCAAAAAAACAAACAGAGGGAAAACGAGGCGAGACCTGAATCCTGTCCTCTCTCTATCTCTGATGAGAGTTACCACACGCTGTTCTAATCACGCCCCTAATGAGATGTTGCCACACAACTATTCTAATCATGCACCTGCCGGGCTGAATGGCACCAAGGTTCATTCGGAGTCGACAGGGGACTTGACGTCTTCAGGTCAGCAGACAGTGACACCATGGACACATTCACTATATGCTCCTACGAAATTGTCAGGCTCCTAGTCTGCCATCAGTTTAATGTGAATGCCAACTCAGATCTTTTAATGCCTCGCTGATAGTATCCTATGACAGTCAGTCCCTGGTATTTTGTCTTTTCAAAACTGAAGGCGGTTTTGATTGAAGTCATGTTGTCTATTGCCTTGTCAACATGACAGGTCGTATCACGGCTGAAAGCAAGTTAAATCCAGAAAAAAAAACACGAAACTAAGTTTAAACAAACAAACAAATATCTAAGATTAATATCTCAAACCATGTTAAACCATCAAACCAAAAAACAAGACCAATCTGAAATTATAAACACACGATCCGAGTATCAAGCAGGACAAAGAAAAACCAACAAACAACATAAATACATAAAATGAAATAAATGGGGGGAAAACACAATTTCTCAGGTGGAACAACCTAGAGCAAGATCTTCCTGCAGTCTGCAACAACTTTTGTGTAAATGATGCTGTGGAAATCATAGCATGTAATGAGAAGTTGACTATTGGTTCATCACAGATTATACATCCAGAAGCTTCTTCGTTCTAAGAAAGTGACAAAAGGGGAGACCAGTACGTAGTTTTTACAACTTTGTCTATTCTTTTCGGCTTGTCAGAGACAAGACACTTGGCAGAAGAAGAGAAATACGTGACCAAACACAGTGATACAAATACTGACCAGATTATCAACTATCAACACGACGACAGCTATTCCTGTTACAGAACTGCTCAGCAAACACGAACGCACACTCTGCTTTCTTATACAGCCAAGTATCAATGTCTTTCACCGATTCCTTTTGGTGTTGCTACTTCGCTTTTTTTTTTCTTTCACACATTCACTTCATATCAGTGATACATTACACACAATCCTTTAATAGCATTAGGAAATATTGGTGTTTCCAGATTGTGACTTGGGTACCTTGCCTCGTTGGTATAACACTGATTTCGCAGTCAGATATTCTGAGTTCGAATCCTCCTGTGGGCCTACAAGAAGTCATCTTGCTCGCTACCAATCTTAACGTGTTGCTATTCTGGTCTGGTTGGTGCAGTGTTAAGACATGTGCATTACCCCAGCCTCCTCGGAGGTACTATTACCTGAATGTAAAAGAAGGCTGTTAGTTTGACTGAATGTCGGAGAAGACTGGGAACGCCCAGTGATGTGTATAAACGGCTGCATGAACAAGGGACATAACCCTTTATCGGGATCAAGGGAGAGAAGTCCCCTGGAGCTTACGCATTCTATGACCAAGTGTCTATAGTGGTAAAAGAGAGCAACGACGAATGTTTAATGAATTAGGCAGTCCGCTGATTCACAAAAGAGGAAAAAAAATGGGGTATAAGATGATAACAAACGTACAGATGAATATGAACAGCACTGACGAAAGCAATTAAGAATTCTTTTCAGGAAACCACTTTACGGAATATCCAACACAGCCAGTACTAGAGAATCCGTGCCTCATCGCTGCAGCAAAAGGCATTTTCATTGTTTCGTTTGCGTGATTCTCGCCATGTTTTCACTGTTTGTCATGATCACTGCAGTTTTCCTGTGAAGTGACGTAGAGAGAGAGAGGAGAGAGAGAGAGAGAGAGAGAGAGAGAGAGAGAGAGAGAGAGAGAGAGAGAGAGAGAGAGAGGGAGGGAGGGAGCACCTCAAAACGCTCCTAGGAATGTAGGCTCAAGATTGAAAAGATTAAGTAAATGCTTTAATGAATTTCAGAGGAGCACAATTCACAGCACAGAGACAGACAGACATATACACTCTCTCTCACAGGAGAGAGAGAGAGAGAGAGAGAGAGAGACAGAGACAGAGAGAGACAGACAGAAAGGGAGAGGGAGACACTTTTCACCTCTACAATCGTCTGAGCTACCTTTTTTGTGCATAATTCATGAAAAAATTTCCAATCTTCCTGAACACTAAAAGATCCCCTACTTCAAGTAAATCAGACCCTTATGCCATGCTATTTATTTCAATTCGACACCACACCTTGATCTGATCCGCATTCTCTGCCTTCCTTTGTTCTGGCCATTCTTTCAAACCACTCCTTCATCGGAACTTCACATTGGCACTCCGTCCACTGTCGTTCTTTACCCTAAAAACTCCCCATTACTTTACGATCTCTTTGTGCCGATGGGTCAAGGTGTCGCCATATCTTGAACACTGGTGTCATGCATCTACTGAGGACACACGCGTGCGCATGCATGCGCGCACACACACACACACAACAAACTGCTCCCCCCCCCCCCCACACACACACACAACTGCCCCTTCCCCACCTCACCACACACACACACACACACGCACACACACAGCTGCCTCCCCTCCGCCACACACACACGCACACCTGACGCTTGAATACTCGAACAAGAGGAAAGGGGAAAATGTAGGTCTAGGCTATCGTTTCATGCTCCCGGCCTCTGTAGACATTTCCTTTCAAATCTTGTCCTTCAACAGGTCAATTGCAGTCCTCTCAGATACCAACTGCCAGGAAGTTAAAAAGAAATTCAACAAATGACGTAGTCACACACACACACACACACACACACACACGCACACAAAACAAAGAATATGAAAAGAACACACAGAAAAATGAACAAAGATAAAGTTGAAATAACCAGGTCTCTGATTCCGTTTTTTTTTTCCCCGTTGAAAATCCACGTCATCTTTGATAAACACACAAAATTAATATTAACATTATCTTTCAGACTTACAAATCACAAAGCCTTTTTTTTCCCCTGATTGTGTACCAACATTTTTCTTCGTGCACCATAAGCAGTAACGTCTTTTCATGTTGCATGAAACGATCCACATTTGGCTGCCCTTTGCCGGGTGCAGTGGTTCCCAGCCATGGCTGGTTGCAGCCAACCGTTCTACTGATCAGATTTCAAAACGGTTTGGCCAAATCCGACTGGCACTGTCCTATGGCTGAACAAAATAAGGAGTGTGACTTTTCTGCTATGACATATACCACATACACACTTCACGTACCTTTAATCTTAAATTCTTGTTTTGAAAGACACAAACAAAGGGACACTTGGGGAGGGGGTTGACAGGAGAGAGAGAGAGAGAGAGGAGAGAGAGAGAGAGAGAGAGAGAGAGAGAGAGAGAGATGGGGGAGATGGGGGAGATGGGAGAGGTGGTTGTAGGGGGTGGCGCCCTTGCTTAATATTTACATAACCTTTTTTTTGTTTTCTCTTTTTTTTCCCAAAATCTTCTCACTGCAAAAATATGAAGAACTTTTCTGAGCATCTGATTTTCATGCATTGTATTTTACGTTCATACTCTTAAAAAAAAACCAACCGTCTTTGACAGAAAGTAATGTTCGCACTGGGAAAAAGAATAGGTATCTCGTGAACAAAAAGGCAAGACCTTCAAAAATAATCTGGAATGGTTGATGTCCCGTCTTCGCTTAAAAAAAAGTGGTTGCCAGAATAGTCTGTACTGTTTACATTTCCATTCAAAACCGATCACAAAGTCACCCAAACCAGAGATAAGCAAGAACATTCAAGGAACATTTATGAAGACAAAAACAACGAATTTCACTTCAAAAACCTGGTAGAAGGCATTTGCTAGTAGCACAAAATACAAAGAGGCCAGCACACAATCAATGGACGAAAAGGCTCTTTATATTGCTGCTCTACGCTGTAACAATAGAACTAAGTGCGGCCACCAGTGGTTCATTATAATTAGCACAGTTTCACAACAAACAGTACCCCTAAAATGCTGCATTATTGTCAGGAATGGACTTAATTCACACAGTAGACAGACATGCAATGCCAACATCACCATCAATCAACACGATTCGATCTTTTTTGCCGTGTTCCTAGTGCATAGGAAAGAGACTTTTTTTTTTAACAACAGCTGCACATGCTCTTCTACTCGTCATATTCCCGATCCGTACTTTTGTGAAACCAGACTGTCTAAGGTTGGATATGAACAACGGGAAAGGTTGAAGAGGGGAAAGAAAGCGGGAAAAGAAAGATGGTGTTGTGTAGTGGGGTCGGTGTGGAGGAGAGAGCGGAGGGGGTGCGGTGGGGCAAGGGTTTTAGGGACACAGACTATGAAAATCAAGAGAAAAATTATCTCCCTTTGAGCGCATTATCCTCACCAGTTATTGATCCCATCTCAAGAGTCTGGCACGGTCAAATGAAAAAAATGAAAGCAAACAGCCTATGACACCATGCCACCTCCCCACGTTCCTCTTCCTTTCTCTCGGAATCTTTATCTTAAGGAAAATCATTTTAATCGTGCACGAATATGAGAAAATAAGTGGTTTCTCGTTCTTCGTTTTCACTGTCCTAAATGTCGTTTGGTTTTGCCTGAAGAAGACCCAAGAGGTCGAAAAGCATTGTGTCTTGTCCTGTACTTTGTTTGTCTATGTCATTGGCGGTAACTAACCCCCTCTCTTTCTAAATTTTTATTTTCGTTTATGTTATTTTCTTTTTAAGTGTATAGATCATTGCTCAGACATGCTCAGGACCATACCAGAGCTTGACTTTTGAGGTCTCTTTTGGTAAACTAAAATGGATTTGATGAGGGAAAAAAAATATAACCTTGGGAACAACCATTTGAAAACGAAGATGGCGGCTGCCACATCAGCATTTATTCGTTTCAGTGAGCGGACTTTAATCGACAGTTGTCCATGGTAAAAGTAGAGCCAGTGGCCCCCTATTTTAAAGACTCAATCATCTTCAGATGTGTCTTCTGTCCGTAGTGGCTTTTTTCTATCAAAGATCAGAGTGAATTTGAAGCGAGAATACCTCGAACATTCAAAAAAAAAAAAAAAAAAAAAAAAAAGCCAAATAAATGCACGTGTTGATATATTCAAATGGATTTGGCCTTAATATTTGATGCAAAGCAATTCTCTTTTCAAGGAACATTATCATACAGAATTGAATAAAAAAAAAAACTCCTTAACAACGGATTGTTGTTGTAGCCCACTCTCTACTAATAACAATAATACTAAAGCAACCCGCATTCCATTTCTTGCGGTGAGCCCACACTGAAACCGTTGGTGTTACCATCAACATCAGCCAACTTCTGTACCAGAACAACGTCCTCATCAGTTGGGGTGGATGGGAGGGGCCGGGTGAAGGGAAAAGCGAGGTTGTAAAAGAGCGGGAGGAATATCTGCGAGGGATGGAAAAGGTCTGAAAACTACCCCCAGTGCTTTTCATCATCAAATGCCTTGCTAGTCAGTCATCAAAGCCACCTCCGTGCTCACTCAGACACAGGAGAAAGAAAAGACATACGCCATCTTCTGATTACTTCTGCACACTTGTAACTCCTTTTCCTTTCAAAACACACACGGAGAGAAGAAAGAACTTTTGAGAACAGCTGGTTAAAAACACCAGAGAAAAGACAGACTCAGGCAATGACCGAGAGACAAGTCAAAGCAAATCACCAAGAGACAAACACAACCATCAGAAATGTCGACTGGACAGAGGCTGCACACCAAAAATCAATGCGCCAAGGCCTTGCTTAAGAAGTCGAGTATTCATAGACAGGCGCAATTTGGATTGTTTTGCGAATTTTCATAGTGTTTGAAAGTTGATTTATCTTCTTTTCTTTAATATGACCACATCAAGGTACATGTCAGGTGGTTCCAAGCAGACAGTTGAAAATGAAAGGAATGGGAATTTGTTGGGGAAACCCCAAGGCGTAAAGACAGGGTCACAGGTGAGTGCGAAGGCCTGACATATGACGTCAGGTAAGGGGCAGCTCATGCATTTCTACATTGTGAGTAATATCATCGGGAGAAATCCCTGTAAACAAGTGAAATGATTGGTGGGGGTGTTATTCATTTGATCTCTTATAAGTTTAATGTAAAAAAAAAAATTAATGTCGATTTTGACTCAAATTTATGCTATACCTCAAAACGCCTGCATGGATTATAGAGTGATTTAGAGCGAAGTCCTAACTGTGGCGTGTGGCCTGACAGTCATCCAGACATGCAGGCAGAATATCACCGAGCTCTGACCGTCCCCTGTCTACAGTACTCCCGGCCACACGCAAGAATGTTGTCTGCTTTACTGTTCTCACAGTGCTGGTTGCGTGCGACTATCATCTGTTCAACACATGATCTACTTCATTTCTGCTTCCATCGTTCATACACATAACTTTAAACTGGATGGTGGTGCTGCGGTGGTTCTCTTCCAGACATAGCCTATGAATTATTTTAAAGAATAAACACTCCTTGCTTTGGATTACGAAGAACAGGTCAGAAACTTCTTCCAAAATTCAATATTGATCAGTACAATTAATACAACCCTACAACCCTTCCATCCCTTCTCCACACCCCTCCCATCCCCAACGGCCCCAGACCAGCTCTTCACTGTGAACAACCCCAAAGCTGACAATGTTTTACTCAGAGGTCAAAAGGTTGGTCCTGTTACTGCCACTAGATCCGTTACTTACAGCAGCCAAGGAACAGCGTCAGAAAAAGAAATTTGTGACCTGTGCTGCGGCAACAACAACCCCATCAAAACCCATAACCCAATCCTCGGAGACACTCAAAATGGTTTGAAAGGGATGAAAAGACATGATAGTCCTACATTTTGGAAGAGTCGAAATTTATTAAAGGTAAGCACATCATGTAGAAGGAGAAACACTATAAGGCTTTCACCAAACAACGGGATAAGATAAGATAATGTTGCTTATAGCCCAGCCGACCGCAAAGGGCCATATCAGGGCTGTCACACGTTAAAATCAACTCACCAGTCATAGAGAAAAAAAAAAAAAAAACACTTTCATACATCTCATTAAATGACATCGTCTACAAACGCACAGAAACTTTGTTAAAATCTGTCTTCCGTAAAATCTTAAATCAGATGAAAAATGTCAATCTCTCTCAAAACTCAAGGATACGTCAGGCGGGACATCCTGAACAGGATCTTCATGGACTCCGCTGTAAAATGTTTGTCTCACATCGTGCAAGTCCCAACACTCTAAAAGAACATGTTTCATTGTGAGTGGCGCATGACATGGAATACACCACGGAGCTTCTTCACTCTTTAAAAGGTAAGCATGGCTAAAATACGAATGGCCGGTGTGCAGCCGGCACAGAACCGTTTCCTCTTTACGACCTCCCGACGTGGATGGGAGGAAGTCCTAAGGTTTGGACGGATCTGAAAGAGTTTGTTACTCGTCTGTGTGTTCCAACCCTCCTGCCAGAGGTCTCTCACATAATCGTTAATTTTGGGTTTCACATCTGAACAGGGGATATAAATGTTGGACAGTTTCTCTCTTGTGGCATTCTTGGCTAAACGATCAACCATTTCGTTCCCGCCGATGCCAACATGACCAGGAACCCAAGCAAGAGTAATTTTTGTAACCGTCCGCTTTCACTTGCTAAAAAGTTCAAAGAAATGCAAAAGTTCTGGATGCTGAAGGTTGCGGCCAGCTATGGCTTCCAAAGCTGACAGCGAATCCGACAGAACCAGAAGTCCCTCTTTGAAGAATGTGAGATTATCTTCAAAGCCAGTACCAGAGCAGTAAGTTCAGCAGAATAGACAGAAGCATCGGAATGGATATGTTCCAACAGTATCTGAGAAGGAGCCCCAGGGCAGTAGGCTGCACAGGCCACTCCATCCTCAGACTTGGAACCGTCAGTGAAACTTTTTGATAGGATGGGAATTTCGAACAGAGGTCAGCATACAATGCCTTGTACGCCAAAGAGCTGGTAGACTCTTTGCGAAAGCTGCAAGATCGAAACGAATCTCTGGTGTGAAAAAGGTCCACGGAGGTTGATCAGAAACTTGGAAAAATCGGAAACTACTCCCAGGTTTAGACCTGCACTCCGCACGTGAGGCTGCATACGAAGACCAAACGGCGGAATACATTTAGGGTTGTTTCAAACTTACTGTGGAATGGAGGGTCAAAGACACAGTCATAGGCAGGATTCTGCGGTTCTGAGAACAGTCGGATATAATAATCTAAAGACAGTTTCAGCCTGCGGTTGGACAATGAAGGTTCGCCCGCCTCTGCGTAAGGCTGTACACAGGGGTGGTGCGGAACGCTCCCAGACAGAGACGAAGCCCTTGATGGTGGATAGGGTCCAAGAGTTTGAGGTAAGAGGGTCTTGCGGAGCCGTAGACAGCACAACCGTTAGTCCAGTTGGGAACGGACCAAGGCTATGTAGAGGTGCAGCAAAGTTTTCTTATCAGCGCCCCAGTCAGTGTGCGCTCGCCCCGCAGAATATTCAGAGCTTTCTGGCAAGAAGTTTTGAGGTTTTTGATGTGGCTGAGAAAGTTGAGTTTCTGGTCAAAAATGACACCAGAAATTTGGCCTCTTTAACAGCTGGAATGGAAGATTTCCTACTTGAAGTTCAGGATCTGGGAAAAACTGACGGAAATTATGGAAGTGAATACACTGCGTCTTTGTTGGAGAAAAGGTGAAAACCCTTTTCATCCGCCCATCGATGGATTTTATCTACGCAAAGCTGGGGGCCTGCGCTGGACACTCGGGTCCAAACAACGGGAAATGCTAATCTTGTGTGTTTGGTGCAACATCACAAGAGGTCCATGTCCCTGGCTCATCCCTCCCTCAGCCCCCTCTCCCCCCCCTTTTCCCTACCGTCTCTCCCCTTTTCCACACGCATACACGTGTACAGTCGCTTCCCGCCGGTATGTTTTTGTGTCATAAAGACAAAAAAAAAAATATATGCCCCAGTGATTATGATGTAAAGAGACCACGTTTACGACAGCTTGATAATCAAAACAGCTTGTGCGTTTCCTTCATGCAGATATACACAGGCAGACAATACAACTTCATTCATACTGGTGTATATTGTAGCGCCATTTGGAAACTGAAATATGAAAAAACGTAACGATACCACGAGATAGCAGTGACAAAAAATGACACTCAGATCAACCACTCTCATATTTTGTGACAAAAAGAAAGGAACTGAAATTGCTAAATAAAAAAAAACCCACCGATTAGCATTCACATCGACTGCGTTTATCACCAATGTGACAGGATCAAAAGAACTTGAGCAGCGCAGACTCGTACGACAAACCTACATCATTCAACATCGACTGCGTTTATCACCAAATGTGACAGGATCAAATAGAACGTGAGCAGCGCAGACTCGTACGACAAACCTACATCATTCAACATCGACTGCGTTTATCACCAAATGTGACAGGATCAAATAGAACGTGAGCAGCGCAGACTCGTACGACAAACCTACATCATTCAACATCGACTGTGTTTATCACCAAATGTGACAGGATCAAATAGAACGTGAGCAGCGCAGACTCGTACGACAACCTACATCATTCAACATCGACTGTGTTTATCACCAAATGTGACAGGATCAATAGAACGTGAGCAGCGCAGACTCGTACGACAAACCTACATCATTCAACATCGACTGTGTTTATCACCAAATGTGACAGGATCAATAGACGTGAGCAGCGCAGACTCCTACGACAAACCTACATCATTCAACATCGACTGCGTTTATCACCAAATGTGACAGGATCAAATAGAACATGAGCAGACTCGTACGACAAACCTACATCATTCAACATCGACTGCGTTTATCACCAAATGTGACAGGATCAAATAGAACATGAGCAGACTCGTACGACAAACCTACATCATTCAACATCGACTGCGTTTATCACCAAATGTGACAGGATCAATAGAACATGAGCCAGACTCGTACGACAAACCTACATCATTCAACATCGACTGCGTTTATCACCAAATGTGACAGGATCAAATAGAACGTGAGCAGCGCAGACTCTACGACAAACCTACATCATTCAACATCGACTGCGTTTATCACAAATGTGACAGGATCAAATAGAACGTGAGCAGACTCCTACGACAAACCTACATCATTCAACATCGACTGTGTTTATCACCAAATGTGACAGGATCAAATAGAACGTGAGCAGACTCGTACGACAAACCTACATCATTCAACATCGACTGTGTTTATCACCAAATGTGACAGGATCAAATAGAACGTGAGCAGACTCGTACGACAAACCTACATCATTCAACATCGACTGCGTTTATCACCATAATGTGACAGGATCAAATAGAACGTGAGCAGACTCCTACGACAAACCTACATCATTCAACATCGACTGTGTTTATCACCAATGTGACAGGATCAAATAGAACGTGAGCAGACTCCTACGACAAACCTACATCATTCAACATCGACTGTGTTTATCACCAAATGTGACAGGATCAAATAGAACGTGAGCAGACTCTACGACAAACCTACATCATTCAACATCGACTGTGTTTTCCCAAATGTGACAGGATCAAATAGAACGTGAGCAGGACTCCTACGACAAACCTACATCATTCAACATCGACTGTGTTTATCACCAAATGTGACAGGATCAAATAGAACGTGGAGCAGACTCCTACGACAAACCTACATCATTCAACATCGACTGTGTTTATCACCAATGTGACAGGATCAATAGAACGTGAGCAGGACTCGTACGACAAACCTACATCATTCAACATCGACTGTGTTTATCACCAAATGTGACAGGATCAAATAGAACGTGAGCAGACTCCTACGACAAACCTACATCATTCAACATCGACTGCGTTTATCACCAAATGTGACAGGATCAAATAGAACGTGAGCAGACTCCTACGACAAACCTACATCATTCAACATCGACTGTGTTTATCACCAAATGTGACAGGATCAAATAGAACGTGAGCAGACTCGTACGACAAACTACATCATTCAACATCGACTGTGTTTATCACCAAATGTGACAGGATCAAATAGAACGTGAGCAGACTCCTACGACAAACTACATCATTCAACATCAACTGCGTTTATCACCAAATGTGACAGATCAAATAGAACGTGAGCAGACTCGTACGACAAACCTACATCATTCAACATCGACTGTGTTTATCACCAAATGTGACAGGATCAAATAGAACGTGAGCAGACTCCTACGACAAACCTACATCATTCAACATCGACTGTGTTTATCACCAAATGTGACAGGATCAAATAGAACGTGAGCAGCGCAGACTCCTACGACAACCTACATCATTCACATCGACTGTGTTTATCACCAAATGTGACAGGATCAAATAGAACGTGAGCAGACTCGTACGACAAACCTACATCATTCAACATCGACTGTGTTTATCACCAAATTGTGACAGGATCAAATAGAACGTGAGCAGACTCGTACGACAAACCTACATCATTCAACATCGACTGTGTTTATCACCAAATGTGACAGGATCAAATAGACGTGAGCGCGCAGACTCCTACGACAAAACCTACATCATTCAACATCGACTGTGTTTATCACCAAATGTGACAGGATTCAAATAGAACGTGAGCAGACTCGTACGACAAACTACATCATTCAACATCGACTGTGTTTATCACCAAATGTGGACAGGATCAAATAGAACGTGAGCAGACTCGTACGACAAACCTACATCATTCAACATCGACTGTGTTTATCACCAAATGTGACAGGATCAAATAGAACGTGAGCAGACTCGTACGACAACCTACATCATTCAACATCAACTGCGTTTTCACCAAATGTGACCAGGATCAATAGAACGTGAGCAGACTCGTACGACAAACCTACATCATTCAACATCGACTGGTTTATCACCAAATGTGACAGGATCAAATAGAACGTGAGCAGACTCCTACGACAAACCTACATCATTCAACATCAACTGTGTTTATCACCAAATGTGACAGGATCAAAAGAACGTGAGCAGACTCCTACGACAAACCTACATCATTCAACATCAACTGTGTTTATCACCAAATGTGACAGGATCAAATAGAACGTGAGCAGACTCCTACGACAAACCTACATCATTCAACATCAACTGTGTTTATCACCAAATGTGACAGGATCAATAGAACGTGAGCAGACTCCTACGACAAACCTACATCATTCAACATCGACTGCGTGTGTAACACACTGAAAAGAATTGACAGGAACTAAAGCAGACGAATGTGGCACACCAAGAATGCTTTAATCTCAGCTTTGTGTTCTCCAGTGTTTTTCATCACATGCCAGCTTTTGTGTAATCAGTGTGTTTCATCACATGCCAGCCTTTTGTGTAATCGTGTGTTTCATCACATGCCAGCCTTTTGTGTAATCAGAGTGTTTTTGCACACACGAAATCTACTGACTGCCTCACACATATATACATGTTGTATACATAAATTGAGCACACGTAAGCACTAAACAAGCATGTTTGAGCTGTGCACGCGCGCACACACACACACACCACACACACACACACACGCACGCGCATGCGCACACACACGCACGCGCGCACACACACACACACACACACCACACACACACACACACACACACACCACACACACATCACACACACACCACCCAAATTACCCAAATTACGCTAACAATAAGAAACAATTTACGAGTGAATATACAGCAAAGGAAAAGTTTGGATGCTGACCTGATAGCTAAAGAAAAACAGCACAAATACACTTCAATTTCCCATGTCCAGATACTGTTTATAAAGATCGTGAAATCTTCCTTTCTTGATTTCACTGATACTTACTCTTGCTAAAAATGTGGATTCAAATAAAGAAACAAAAAAGTAGACCATGGTAAATGGAGACAAAACTTTAAAAAAACAAAACAGACAAACAAACAAAATAAGTAGACGATGGCAAATGAGACAAATTAAAGAAAGAAAGGACAGTCAGAGAGAGTGAGAGACAAGAGGAAATTACAGGCCCAGCACAGATGGCTGGGGAACTGGCCCTCTGCATTCCCAAGGGGAGTTTATGCTGTCATCAGTAGAAAAGAAAGAAACATGCTACCTTTATTGAAAAACAAAAGGAGCCAAGACAGAAGATCTGTCTGCAAAATTCAGTGAATAGCAAGATAGATAAATCATAGATAACACCAGGAAAAAAAAAAAGGAACAAAGACAAAAGATGTGTCTGCAAAATGTGTACTTCAATGAACAACACGATATCTAAATTATAGATAACGCCAGGTTACGATGAGGCCTTGCTTTTTCGCCTCCAGACTGTGAACAAAATTTTTTTTTAATCAATGACGAACATGGGTGGTAAGTGTGCAGTCTGAACAACATTTACACTTTCACTAGTGCAGCGATTCAACCACAAAGTCTGTACATTGTAAGTTATCATCTGAGAGAAAAACGCTCAAAGACTTTAAAGACCAAAGACAGAGCAAAGAGACACACAAAAAAAGGTGTAACTTTTTTGAAATAAAGAAAGATGAAATTAAAGCCGGTATGGCCCAGCTTGTGCACAGTTGGAATCATGACCTCTCTGATCCTGGGGTCCTAAGATCCAGTCTACACCAGGCCCCTTCAATATAGGTGGATTTTGACTGCACAGTTAACGATTAGTCGTAACTTCATTTCTTGAAAAGTTGTTCCACAAGACTAAACTAAGGATCCGTGTTTGGATGCACATATAACTTCCTGCGCACACGTAAAAATCCCTTTGCCTACTTTTGGAAGAGAAGGCTGGCTTGGCCGTCGGTATGGATGACACGAGTTACATATACCATGCATCCTCCATAAAAAGGCGAGTGTATATTGTGAAAAACTGACTGCCTGATATCTGACTGATGCATGCATGATGGCGCCAGCAGGCAGCTCTTCAGTCGACCCTACCTAGCTAGGTAGCCGACTGTGCAAACAATGGGGCAGTTTGTAAAAACGCTCAGAACTTGTTCTCTAAGCAAGGACAGGCACTATGGAAGAACTCTCAATAACAATAGTCATAAAAATAAAACTTGAAAAGGCCGAGTCAAACACAGGGACAGAAAAGAAGAATGTTTTATACAAAATTTTCGAAAAAGTGGGCATGCAATTGGCGTCCTGCATCCCATAGGAGACTAACTGTTTCCAAATTATGAAAAATTCTTGTTTACCTTGTTGTTTGTGATTTTTTTTTAAAGGGCAAATATTTTTGTGTACCTTGTGTGTGATATTTAAACGGCAAATATTTCTGGAGTTAAAAAAACGATTTTCACATACTGGATATGTGCACATGGGCACATTTGTTGTACACGCGTAATGTACGAATGAAAGTGGCACGAGGCTGCCTCTGGCGTCCAAGTCTGCCGTCGTTCCTCCTCATGTGACTCACAATACCCATTCAAATGATGGACAAAGGGACACCACTCACGATTACAGAAACGGGATACACAGTGCAAGGGGAGTGCAGTTTACGTATCTCCTGTTTGTCTGCATGTTTGCCATTGGTCCATGTCAATGTATAACAAAGAGAACAAAGCTGCCATCACATCAATAACATACATAAAATGCATGGCACGAACGGTCTGGAAGGTAAATATGAGAAGGAGGTGGGGGGGGGGGGGAGTTCATTTACTTGAACAGTCTGGACGCAAACTCCCCTTTAAGGACGAGTAGTCGACACTTCGACTCCAAAAACAAATACAACTGCTTACTGACCAAGAAACACATCTCTCAGTACTGGTGCAAATACTTATCACATACACTGTACTATGCCTCAGTTTCAGTTTGTTTCATCAATGAGGTGTCACTGCATGCGGACTAGTCCGTATACGCGACACCACATCCGCTAAGTTTTGAGACAACACTGCGCATGATATAAAACTGATGGGTAGTGAATTAATTATTAAGAGAGAATTTAAGAAGAGGGTCTCGTGGCTACGACTTAGCGGATGGCTGACCGAAGCATTAGCCCAACGGGCTGGTCAGACCTTGAGTACCTGTGCACCCCACACACACACACACACGTTCAACACCTTTGTAAATAAGTGTGCTCAATGTGCTCTTCGAACTGTCGAACGCCACAAGTCCACCTGGTGCAAACAGATATCTTGCTGTGAGTCTGTACTCAAGATCGCGCACACCAAACACAGGAGGCGGCAACAACAACCAAAAAAATTGGCAAAGGCAGGTAGGAAAAACTCCTGGGTGGACAACACACAAACCACGGAAGACTACATCATACACCCCATGCGTGCTGACGAGAGCTGAACACCACGGCTTCACTGGATAACACCACTAACACTGGAATGGACACAAAACCCTCTGCCCTGTGGGCATGACCGAGGGCAGAGAGCTGTTGAGACCTTGATGACCAGATGTCTTTTGCTGAACTTCAGATGACGAACATCATGTAACAAGTAAAGATCTAAAGCTAGAAAGCAGACCCAACAAAAATCCACAGGAGACTTTACATGATGCTGTTTTGCAGAGATCCGAAGGCAAAGTATTTTCAACTCACACTGAACTATACAACTGCTGCATCAGATAGGAACACACACACACACACACACACACATACACACACACACACACACACACACATTTTCATAGCTAAAGCCACTGCCTCCACCAAACATGTTCTCTCCCCAAATTGTTCAAGTCACATCCAACAAGCACTAAATGCCCCACCAGTTTTACCAATCATGAATGTCGACACGTTCAGTGAATCGTAAATCCCAACACATGAGGCATATCTACACGACAGGGATGAAAGAAAACAAATTTAAACGACCACTGTCTGAGCTAGCTTCTTCTGTTATAATTCACTTTATCTAAAACACACCAAATACTGCGCTCTCTTAAGGGCTTAGAAATTCAGAACGGCAGTAAAATCTATACTTCTTTCTTTTATGTACACTTGGCAATAGTTCCTTGGCTGAATTTCTGCAATTCACCACACCCAAACGAATTTTGAGAGAAAGTAACATTTTTCATCTGATTTGAATTTTACGAGAAGGATTTTTAACAAAGTTTCTGGTTCGTTTTTAGACGATGTCATTTAAAACGAAGATTGTGAAAGGTTTTTTTTTTTTTTATTTTTTTTTTTTTTTTAATGACTGGTGGGTTGATTTTTAAGTGGTACAGGCCATGATTGGCCTCGCGGTCGGTGGCTATAAGCAACATTATCTTATCTTATCTTACCCCCAAAACAGAAAAAGAAAAAAAGATTCATGGCGGGGCCCAGAGAAGTACCGGTACTGTCCTCAACTACCGAAAAAACCCCAGCTGGGTGCAATCCTGCACACATCTTAACTTATCTCACTTTACCATAGCTTCTTGTCAGAGATCAGAGGACAGAATCCAATTCTGAACAGTGATGCATTTCATTTTAGACAAGCGTCTTCAGTGTTATGCCTCTCCACAACAAATGACACCATCCGATTTTTTTAACCTAAAAAAGAGAGAGAATAAAAAAAAAAGGTCAAGTAACCAAACTGCCAAACAAATGGAATCCACTGATCGATTTTCATTCTCTTTCTTCCACTTCTATCTGCAGTATCTCCACCTAAAACTGGCGAAATGAGAATAACAGAGAGAGAGAGAGAGAGGGGGAGAGAGAGAAACGAACGAACGAACGAACAAACGAAATTTTATTTTACCAGGTAATGAGATAAGCAAATTGCGCATGCTTTTTTCCACCCAGCCCTGGGAAAAAAGAAGAAGAAAAAAAAAAAGCACATGGACAACACACAAGTCAATATTGGCAACAAAGAGGAAAAAAATGAATACACTAGTCAACTTGCAAACTGTAAAAAGTAACAGACTAATACCCAAAAACAAACGACAAAATCGTGCAAGCATCCATGCGCGCGCGCGCGCTCACACACCACGCACACATGAAAGAATTGATCTAATGACAACAACATCAACAAACTGTACAGTACTGTTTAAACATAACAATGGTCACAATGTCTGTTATATTCTTTCTTTCGCATTATATGACATGAAGAGGCAGATCATGTCTAAAATATGTAGTGTACTTTTTAAGAAGTTTTTAGTGCCTGAAAGAGTAAGGTTTGTAAGCTGAAATTAAACGAGCTAATGCCTTTTTTATCTTTCACGTAATTTGGTAAGGAGTTCCAAAGGACCCCTCCTGAATAGGCGAGGCTTGTTTTAAAAAGATCAATTCTGGGTTTTCTCATTACAATATTATTTGTGTATCTTGATTGATTTCGCGGAAATCGCATGGTTAGTGTACAAGGAGCAAGTCGTTCATTATTCGATACATTACAACGGCTTAGTTAAACTGTAGTTTATACGATAATGGAAGGATCTCCAGCGCTAAGTAGTCTTTAGTCGTCAAGAGAGAGAGAGAGAGAGAGAGAGAGAGAGAGAGAGAGAGAGAGAGAGAGAGAGAGAGAGAGAGAGAGAACCAGGACATCTTTAGTGAAAATGATATGAATGAATATTGTCAATGTCCATCATGACTGCAATTCAAGCAAACCCTGCTTTCATGAAAGTTCCATGAGGCACACCGTGATGGCATGGTCACAGTTCATTTTGGTTTTCTCCTAAATACTAGAATTAAAACTCGCTGATGAACAAATACTATAGATTTATTTTTCTTTCTGCGTTGGGTCCATAGTTTAGACCCTCATCATCAACAGAAGAAAGGAGAAGACAAATTCTCTCTAAACATACCCCCTTAACAACTGTTGTACAGAACGTCGACAATAGAATGTCTGTAGCTGCAAGCTGAAGCAAGAGAACAAACACAGTGTTAATAGTTTGTCGCATGGATGATGACACTACAAAAAATGTGTGATTGGACCAGTCAGTTTTCCATTGGCAAGGCAATCAAATGTGACAAAGACAAAACAAAGAAATGGTTTTTAACTTTGGCTGGATTGAGGGTGGCATTGTTCAACAGGTGCCTACAAAGTGTGATGGGAGTTACTTTCTTCATTGGGCAAAGAAAGGTTATGATTGGAACACTGGATGGAGGAAAGGATATCAGTGAGGGAGGGTGGGGTGGAGGAGGCGTTTAAAGAAAGGGGAGAGGTAAGGACAAAACTAGTGTGGATCACTATTTTTTCCACAGTGACAAAAAGGAAGGGCATACAGAAAGATGTACCTGTTTATTTGACCAGGTAGCCCTTGTTCAGTCACTACCAAGGGCAGCTTGATAACATACCTCTCCTGAACAGTGAGGTTAACCTCTCTTACAAAATTCCCACAGGGAAATAAAGTACATGTTAATTGAATCAACGTCTGAGATGAGCACAACGAGAAAGAAAAAAATGATAATCACAACACTCTGTAAGAACATCACTGCCATGTAAGTACACTCAAAGCCTCAGGAAAAAAAATAGAAATAAAATTTTGCTCAGGCAACTGAGAAAAGAAAATATTCCGTAAGTACATCACCAGCACATGCACCGTGCCCTTGGCATACTCTACACTCCGTAAGGATTTCATTCTTACACCAGCACCAAGATCAGTCTCAGAACACTACAAACAAACGCCCACGACACACTGTCATCTATTCCCTCTTCTGCTCTCTGCACTGAATTGGAAAGGTTGTCTCCCTCGAATAAAACAAAAAACAAAAACAAAAACCCCAACATATTTACGAACATAGAATGAGCACGAGCAGAGAGGCACACCAACATGCACAGTTGACAAAGGACCGAAAAGAACTCAAGTGTGGTCTGACCTTGTGAGGTTCATCAATGTCCCCACCACTGACTTCCTTCAAACTCTTCCCCAAAACATCTTCTCTCTTTCTCTTTTGTTTGCATCTGCTGCATAAAAGGCACTATGGATATGAAAAACAAAAATGTCTTGATTACTTTTTTTGCAATGCTATCAGCTGGCTCGGACTGAAATGCAGGCAGGAGCAAACAGTACTCTCCATCTTGGCATCTGTGATGGAAGAATTCCTGTTTTGTTACAGTAGGTAAGCAAACATGTTCCAGAACTGAAAAAAAAAAAGGAATATTCCTTCCAACAATACAAAAAAGGAACTAAGGCTTTTGATAACGCATGAAAATACCTCCCTGACACACTGAAATTGAAAAGAACGTATGGTATGTACAGAAGGCAGGTCCACGGGACATTCTAGAATTACGAAGCTGAGCAATTGCCGAACTGAATCCTACAGTACGTCATAAATCCGACATTTGTTTAGGATCATCTGATACCCACAAGGGTTATTTCCCTTCCCTTACCAGAAGACATCTTCTATGCAAGGGTGGTGTTTTAGTATCTATTTCTTTACAAGCAACATGTTGCTGAACTTATTGCTTATCAGTGAATGCAAACAAAAGGCAGACAATGTATTTCAACGAAACTGTTCGCAAAACGTGATGAAGCCAAAAGCAGTAGTCTACAAACTTCTCGGGAATGTTGTATTTCTGGATATTTTCCTCCCACGTTTTGCTGACAAAAAATTAACACTTCGGCTGAAGTTGAGGCATTTTCATTACTAATTTAATCTGTGGTTAGACTGACACGAAAAGCTGATGGAAACAACGCTGATGAGCGAAGCTATGTTGAAATGATCCATTGAGATGGGCAGTATTGCAATAAATAAATGAGTGTGTGAATATCTGTGTGCGTGACCAGGTTAGTTCATTATGACCAAGATTAGTTTGGGACTTGGTTGAGAACTATAAGCAAAACAAAGTACCTCAATGAACTATAGATCTTCCTTCGCTCTGTTGACTGACGGCACTTGCTATTCTGCTTCTCTTGATTTAAGGATTGCATACTGTTTCCACATGTGAACTGCTGCTCATGCAACACTATTTTCTTAACGTCATGAGAAAAAGGGAGCAGAAAAAGGCACGGGAAGCAAACTCTTTTTTGTCAAAATCTGGAATGTTTCCATCTCGTGCACAACATTTTATATGAACAAGAGTACAACATCAAAAATAATAAATGTTTGATCGACAGATCAACATCAGAGATCAGTAAAAACCAAAACTTTCATTCAAAAATCAGAATACCATGCATCCACCACTGAAGACGTCTGATCCATATCTGAACACCATGATGAACAGGGACACACTCCATGCTTGACTTATTTTCAAAAGCTCTGACAAACGCTCCAAACACAACAGGCAAACACCTAACCACCACAAAGTCATGACTTCAACACTGACAAAACCAACATCCAAGATCGAAGCACAGGTCCCAAACACACACAAAACCAACATCCACGTTCGGTGGAGATTCACCACACTCAGAAAAAAAAAAAATGACCCGAGAACAGATGACAGATGTCCTCCATCACGAGGCTACAGGTTTCTTCCCTTTCCACCTCCTTGTGTTGGAGGAAGCCATCTTTTCTTCCTCCTTCAGTCATTCTTCTTCTCCTCCCGCCCCTTGGCCTTCAAGCAGCATCCCTTCTCTCCTTCTTCGCATTTCTTCTTGCTTTCCCCGTCTTCCTTTTCTCCGCCAGGGGTCTCTGCCGTGTTGCCGTCGGAGGACGTTTCCGCAGGCTTCTGTCCGTTTTCTTTTCCGTCAGGTGAAGTTTTCTTCTCGTCCGTTGCAGGGCTGCAGCAGACGCATCAAAATGAGCGTAATCCTGGCATAAGAACAAGCAGGCATGCGTTACACATAAAACAAACAGAGCTCAAGGTGACCTCACTTCCGATTACTGCTTTCATGTCCACATCTGTGGTGAGTTTGGGTCAAAGCTGCCAGTCCTGTCAGTAGTTAATAGGGACTGTTGTTGGGACAAATCTTAAAAAAAGTTTCAGTTCTACAACCGCAAAACATGAACAAACGAGTCACAAGACAAAACACGACGCGTTTCGACCTCTTACATCCTCTTCAAACAAACTCAAGACAAAAAAAAAAACGATGAACGAGCAGTCACTTAACTCATCCAATTCGGTTGGACAGACCACACGCCACTCTCCAAAAAGGCAGGCTCACTCATTCTCATCCCATGACCATGCCATGACCGTCGTCAGTACTGGGGTATAGAAGGCCGTGTCCTGCTCATGGCGTTCTCAAGTCTCTTGAATGGGAAATGAACACTTCCAACCTAACGAGTCTTGGACAGGTGGGGCTCATCAGCAGTGGTCTGCATCCCATCCAGCAGAAAGAAAACTGAATCCCCCCCCCCCCCCCCCCCCCCCCCCCCCCCCACCCACCCACAGTGTATTCGAGCGGTAGGAGAACCTTCCACAGCAGGATCAACTTTTGTCCAGCTCCTGCTGCTAGATTCCACTCACCACTGAGCAAGGCAGGAAGCGCCCTTCATCCTTGGCTGGGAATCTTCCCTGGAGACAGGTATCTCACACAAAACAACTGCATTTGTTGGAACCATGCCACGTGTAGCAACATCTGCTCCTGCAGGATTCCGAGCGCCTGCAGGTGAGAGAGTGGGGGAGGAGACTGCACGCTCCCTCTCTTCACTTTAAAAAATATCCACCTTTTACTTTTCAGGCAAACAGGTTCGCTACACTCTTTCCCCCCTGCAATGTCTGAGGTCAACAGTACGCCTTTCTTTATTCCTGCATAGGACGCGTTCCTGCCGCTGACCTGTCTGCTGCCCACCTGTCCGTCAAACCGATAGGTGAGTCCATCCTGCATACGCTGGATCAAAGCAGGATTCAATTCACACCACTGATGTGACTCAGCACCAGCCCTGGCTGTGTCTCCTCCGACAGGTGTCCGCATGAGGGCCTAGTACTGACTTCTAACTGCTGGTGCTGAGGCTTCAAAGGCTGTGAACTGGGCAGCAGGAAGGAACGATGTGGGAATAATGCCAAGAGACAGAAGAAAAAAGAAAAAAAAGGGAAAAAAAAGAAAAGAAAAAAAAAAAGGGGGGGGGGGGAGACCACACAAGCACACATAGACAAAGAAGAAAAGTGCATGCAATCATAACTGAGACAAGAAAAAGGAGAATATGCCAGAAAAAGGGGAGAAATCAACCGAAGCAAATGAACAAAAAGAAAGAAAGAAAGAAAGAAAGAAAGAAAGAAAGAAAGAAACAGGGAAAAAAAAAGAAAGGAACAGAAAGGAAAAAGAAAGTGAAGAAATTAAAAGTTAATTAAAAAAAAAAAAAAAAAAGGAACAAAAAGAAAAAATGCAAAAGTAATCAAAGATCGCAAAAATAAATGGACAACAAAACGACTGAAGAGACATTTATTCAACACTATTGAAAGGTTTTATTCTCTTTATAGGCTGAGCTATAGCCCTACAATTCAGAAAATGCAAGCCACAAACAAGACAGACGGTGAAGAGAGTGAAGCCAGTAAGAAAGACAACTACTTAACAAAAAGGTTTCAGCCACAATTATCCCCCTTTATTCAGCATTTCCACGATTCCTCTTCAGATGAATACGAAGGCGATTTCTTTCATATTTTTGTTTCTAAAAATCACTCTGATTTTACCTTACGTCTCTAATAGCACACATGAACTATGCATCCAAAGACTAAATCATTCCAACCATACCCCCCCTCCCCCCCCCCCCCCAACATAAAAACACAAATTTCAATGGACAAGAATGAAATGAAATTAAAAAAATACCCCAAGATATGGACTGCAACTACACATTCAGACATGTTGTAAAATGACCAGTATTTATGGCATAACCCAGGAATTTGCTCTTCATCCTACCTCTGCACTTAAGTCTTCCACTGACCCAACTTTAATAAGCCAAGCTAATATCTACTACGGGCTGCAATCGTTCTCCGCTAATGAAACAGAAGTAAATCAAACGTAGATTCGCATGCACTTGCTTCTAAGATACGTTCAGGAACCTTGACATCAAGAGAACTTAAACACAGGGAAAAAAGCAACAATAGCTTCAAACTCCCCCCCTATTTCTCCAACACACACACACACACACACACACACACACACAACACATCAACACACACACACACACACACACACACACACACACACACACACACACACACACACACAAGCAGAAGTGTGCAACCCAAAATTTGCTGTCACGATGCATAAAGTCTTTCTAGTACAGATACAATATCTCCAGGAAACCTGACAGATTCCACAGGTTCCTTTGCTCTCGCCAGTTTCTTGAATCTTATCATGGCTGACGTAAACTGCTAACACACGACAATGGTGATAACTAGTAGTTCATCTTTTTTCTTTTTTTGTAGACAATTGTTTCATTCGTCTTACAAGACAGATGCAGAAAGCTCATCTCTCCTGTCAAAATTATTAACTGAAACACACACACACACACACACACACACACACACACACACACACACACACACACACGACACAAGCATGCATGCATGCACATAGAAAGTTAGTAGAACTAACTTTCAAACCATTCGTGGGTTTTTTTCTTTCTTTTTTTCTTAGTGTGTATACTACACAACGCTGCTCAACTGTGTGTTTTTAAGTTATGTGGTACATTAGGGACACCGGGGAGTGAGAGTTGAGGGGCGTAGGGGTGGAGCAAAATGTGGTGAAGAACTAAAAGGGAATTGGAGTCTGCACAGGAATTCTATAATTCATCCTGAAGAGAAGAAAGTCTCTTCTCCAACCTGGCTACATCAAGCGAGAATTGAACTCCAGACCTCGGAACGAGATCCAGATGCCTTACCATTGGGCCCATCTGGGCTAATGGGGATTCTCATTCTCCAACCATCACCACCATCACCACCCCCACCATCATCAACCACCACCACCACCCCGCCACCACCAGCATCATCACCACCACCACGGCCAGCAGCAGCATCACCACCACTACCATCACCACCGCCACCACCCATCCACCCACCTCCAATCCATCCCACCCCACCCCACCCTCATTCCCCCTCGGTACACCCCCACCCCCCCACCACCCACCCACCACCACCCACCCTTACCTTCGCCGAACAAAGGCTGCTGCTGCTGCTCCTGCTGCTGCTTCATCTCCTCGGCGGCCTTGCGTTCCATGTCCTCCAGGGCGCGCATGTAGGCGGCCTCCACGCTGTCCCTGCCCGTCATGCCCCAGATGATGGCCCCCAGGATGCCGCAGGGCACCGTCACGATCAGGATCACCGTCCAGGCGAGGTCTGCCAGGTGCTCTGTTGGTTGAAAGGGGGAGAACACAGTGGAAAAGGGAGTTAATGAGGGAGGGGAGGGGAGGGAAGGGAGGGGAAGGGAGGGGGGGAGGGCGGTTGGGTTGAGTGCTTGGGGGGAGGGGTGGGGGGGGGGCGGTTGTTCTGTCTTCTCCTGGCTGGTTTTGAGTTTCAACTTCTTCAGTAGGAGACACAGAGGCAGAGAGGGAAGCAGGCATTGAGAGAGAGAGAGAGAGAGAGGGGGGGAGGAGGGAGGGAGGGAGGGAGGAGGAGAGAGAGAGAGAGAGGGAGGGAGAGAGAGAGATGAGAGCAAGAGGGGGGTACAGAAAGAGAGGAGAAAAGATAAGATAATGTTGCTTATAGCCCAGCCGACCGCAAAGGGCCACATCAGGGCTGTCACGTGTGTGTGCGCATGGGAGGGAGGGAGGGAGAGAGAGAGAGAGAGAGAGAGAGAGAGAGAGAGAGAGAGAGAGAGAGAGAGAAGAGAGAGAGAGAGAGTTCGTGCTTGAGGGAGGGAGAGGAAGAGAGAGAGAGAGGCATAAAAGTTGACAGAAGAGAGAGAGAGAGAGAGAGAGAGAGAGAGAGAGAGAGAGAGAGAGAGAGAGAGAAGAGAATGTTGCAATGAAAGATGTGAAAATGAGAGCAGATTGACGTACGGACAGTGAAAGAGGGAGGGAGAATGAGTTTAAGCGTGTGTATGCACATGCTCTGCATCACAAGCACGTGACACTGTGTGTGGTGTGTGTGTGTGTGTGTGCTGTGTGCGTGTGCTGTGTGCGTGTGTTTGTGCGTGTGTGTGTGCGTGTGTGTGTGTGTGTGTGTGTGTGTGTGTGTGTTGTGTGTGTGTGTGTGTGTGTGTGTGTGTGTGTGTGTGTGTGTGTGTGTGTTGTGTTGTGTGTGTGTGTGTGGTGTGTGTGTGTGTGTTGTGTGTGTGTGTGTGTGTGTGTTGTTGTGTGTGTGTGTGGTGTGTGTGTGTGTGTGTGTGTGTGTGTGTGTGTGTGTGTGTGTGTGTGTGTGTGTGTGTGTGTGGTTGGTGTGAGAGTGTGTGTGTGTGCGTGTGCGCGCGCCCGTGTGCGTGCGTGCATGCATGCGAGCATGTGTGCATGCGTTCACGTGTGCATGCCTACCTCTGTGCATGCGTTTGTGTATGTGTGTGTATGAGTGTCGTGTGCGCGCGCGCATACATGCGAGCGTGCGTGCATGCGTTCATGTGTGCGTGCGTACCTGTGTGTGTGTGTGTGTGTGTGTGTGTGTGTGTGTGTGTGTGTGTGTGTGTGTGTGTGTTTTGCGTGTGCGTGTGCGTGTGGGTGTGGGTGTGGGTGTGAGCGCGCACGCATATGTGCTTGTGTGTGCGAGTCTGTCTCTGTGCGTATGTGTGTGTCTTTGTATGAGTCTGTGCGTGTCTGTCTCTCTGTTCAGAAGCTGGTGACCTGAGCACGCTGCCACTGAGGACAGATACCCCCATCACACATCACAAAGCGACCCAGGGGCAGTGCCTGGTCTGCTCCGCTAGGTGGCCTTCAGCATCATGAAACTGATCGATCTACAGTTGTTTTTTTACTGGCACTTGGAATGTGACCCCCCCCCCCCCCCAACACACACACACACACACACACACACACACACACACACACACACACACACACACATGGTGAGGCAGTGCAATGGGGGAACCAGGATGAGACCCAAGAACGATGACAGCAATGACCCTAGGATAGAGCATGCACCAAAAAATGAAACAGCATGGAGAAAGAGACAAGAAGAGAGGTGAAAAGGAAACAAAAACAAAATACACACAAGATGGTGGAATCTTGAAACTGCCAAAGAGTTATCTGTTTGTAGAACTGTCATTGCAATGATTGGCAATGAGAAGTTTAGGGCGGAAATACATAATTTAGGGAGGAAATACATATAAGCGTGTACATATACATTCAATACAACAGCATACATATCTGCACAGATACTTGCTTACATAAACAAAAGGATAATACCAGTAAGTGATGAATGATAGAACATGTTACTACGTTTTTGCTTTGTTCGCTGTCTTCCTCCCTGACAGCCCCATTCATCATCCCCCCCCCCCCCCCCTCCCGACAGTAGTATTAGCTAGGGCTGAAAATTCCCACACACAAGAAATCCCCCACACTCACAACTTCCCAGCACCCGAATCTGCGACGCTGATCACTTGCACCAGATGGCTGTAATAGATAACAGAACTCACAGGGGACCGAAAAGGGGACATACCGTTAAGTAATAATAGATGTCGTTGCCTATTCGTTTGAGTCGCTGGAAAAACCCAGTCCCACCGTGTGCCTGAAACAAGAAAGACAACGAAAAAAAGATGATGCTTGAAAAGATTTGTAAAAAAAAAAAGAAAAAAAAAATGTCACGGCTACTGAAACCAAAATCAACTTTTTAAAATGAATATGTTGTTATACACACACACAGACACACACACACAACAACAACAACAACAACTCACAGGGACAGAACCGTTGCGCACGCCGTCCAGGTAGTCGACGAAGCTCTGCAGGGTGACGTTGTAGGGGTGGAAGGGCGGGATGTAGAACTGCTTGGTGGACGTCTGCAGCACGAAGAGGCTGGGCGCAGACAGGGCCGACGATGTGATGGCCTCCGCCATCTCCGGCTCACGCATCCAGGCAAACTGGAACTCCCTGACAGTGCACAAAGTGAAGGGGGTGAGTGTACAGGGGGGGGGGGGGGGGGGGGGGGGGGGGGGGAGCAGAATGAAAGAGAGGGGGAAAAAAAGGGGGGAAACCCTTGTGGAAATGTAAACTCCTGAAATTAATTGAAATGATGTATCAAAGCAACGTATGGTGACTATTGTTTTTCTGTTCATATTATTGACATCATCAGCTATGTTAAACTCCATATTCGTGGAAATCACTAAAATATGCATGCATTTAATTTATCTAAGTTGTATTTGAGCAAAGAGAATGTTATGCAAGGGACGAGAAAAATGAAAAAGAAAAAAAAAGTACAGTGTGTCATTGT
>CM031609.1:36947804-36950304 GCA_018398815.1 Conus ventricosus | reverse complement strand
ACAGACAGAATGAAACAACCACGCAAAGAAAGACAGACAGAATGAAACAACCACGCAAAGAGAGACAGACAGAATGAAACAACCACACAAAAGAAAGACAGACAGAATGAAACAACCACGCAAAGAAAGATAGACAGAATGAAACAACCATGCAAAGAGAGACAGACAGAATGAAACAACCACACAAAGAATAATAGACAGTATGAAACAACCACACAAAGACAGACAGACAGAATGAAACAACCACGCAAAGAAAGACAGACAGAATGAAACAACCACACAAAGAGAGACAGACAGAATGAAACAACCACACAAAGAAAGACAGACAGAATGAAACAACCACGCAAAGAGAGAAAGACAGAATGAAACAACCACACAAAGAGAGAAAGACAGAATGAAACAACCACACAAAGAAAGATAGACAGAATGAAACAACCACACAAAGAGAGACAGACAGAATGAAACAACCCACAAAGAGTGACAGAATGAAACAACCACGCAAAGAGAGACAGAGAGAATGAAACAACCACACAAAGAGAGACAGACAGAATGAAACAACCACGCAAAGAGAGACAGACAGTTTGAAACAACCACACAAAGAGAGACAGACAGTTTGAAACAACCACAGAAAGAAAGACAGTATAAAACAACCACGCAAAGAAAGATAGACAGAATGAAACAACCACGCAAAGAAAGACAGACAGAATGAAACAACCACGCAAAGACAGACAGACAGAATGAAACAACCACACAAAGAAAGACAGACAGAATGAAACAACCACGCAAAGACAGACAGACAGAATGAAACAACCACACAAAGAAAGACAGACAGTATGAAACAACCACGCAACTAAAAAGACAGACAGAATGAAACAACCACACAAAGACAGACAGAATGAAACAACCACGCAAAGAAAGACAGACAGAATGAAACAACCATGCAAAGAAAGACAGACAGAATGAAACAACCACACAAAGAGAGACAGACAGAATGAAACAACCACACAAAGAGAGACAGACAGAATGAAACAACACGCAAAAGAGAGACAGACAGAATGAAACAACCACACAAAGAAAGACAGACAGAATGAAACAACCACGCAAAGAGAGACAGACAGAATGAAACAACCACGCAAAGAAAGACAGACAGAATGAAACAACCACACAAAGAAAGACAGACAGAATGAAACAACCACGCAAAGACAGACAGACAGAATGAAACAACCACACAAAGAAAGACAGACAGAATGAAACAACCACGCAACTAAAAAGACAGACAGAATGAAACAACCACACAAATACAGACAGAATGAAACAACCACGCAAAGAAAGACAGACAGAATGAAACAACCATGCAAAGAAAGACAGACAGAATGAAACAACCACGCAAAGACAGACAGAATGAAACAACCATGCAAAGAAAGACAGACAGAATGAAACAACCACGCAAAGAAAGACAGACAGAATGAAACAACCACGCAAAGAAAGACAGACAGAATGAAACAACCACGCAAAGAGAGACAGACAGAATGAAACAACCACACAAAGAAAGACAGACAGAATGAAACAACCACGCAAGAAAGAAAGATAGACAGAATGAAACAACCATGCAAAGAGAGACAGACAGAATGAAACAACCCACAAAGAAAGACAGACAGAATGAAACAACCATGCAAAGACAGACAGACAGAATGAAACATCCCAACAAAGAGAGACAGACAGAATGAAACAACCACGCAAAGAAAGACAGACAGAATGAATCAACCACACAAAGAGAGACAGACAGAATGAAACAACCACGCAAAGAAAGACAGACAGAATGAAACATCCACACAAAGAGAGACAGACAGAATGAAACAACCACGCAAAGACAGACAGAATGAAACAACCACACAAAGATGGACAGACAGAATGAAACAACCACACAAAGAGAGACAGACAGAATGAAACAACCACGCAAAGACAGACAGAATGAAACAACCACGCAAAGAAAGACAGACAGAATGAAAAAACCACACAAAGAAAGATAGACAGAATGAAACAACCACACAAAGAGAGACAGACAGAATGAAACAACCACGCAAAGACAGACAAATGAAACAACCACGCAAAGAAAGACAGACAGAATGAAACAACCACACAAAGAAAGATAGACAGTATGAAACAACCACGCAAAGAGAGACAGACAGAATGAAACAACCACGCAAAGAAAGATAGACAGTATGAAACAACCACGCAAAGAAGACAGACAGTATGAAACAACCACGCAAAGAAAGATAGACAGTATGAAACAACCACACAAAGACAGACAGACAGAATGAAACAACCATGCAAAGAAAGACAGACAGTATGAATATCCACACAAAGAGAGACAGACAGAATGAAACAACACGCAAAGAAAGATAGACAGAGAAAACCACGCAAAGAAAGCAGACAGTATGAAACAAACACAGCCTTCCAACAGTTCAGCGCTACAAGAGCTGATAGAGTATGAGACGCA
>CM031609.1:36935438-36942938 GCA_018398815.1 Conus ventricosus | reverse complement strand
AAAAAAGGGCCCCCTTTTTAAAAAAATTTTTTTGGTTTCCCCCAAAAAAATTTTGGGGGGGCAAAATTTTGTTAAAACCCCGGGGGGGACGGGGGTTTTTGGTGGGGGGGTTTTAAAAAAAAAACCCCCCGGGGGGCCCCCCCTTTGGAAAAACCCCCTTTTTTAAAAAAAAAAACAACCCCAAAAAATTTTTTCCCCCCCCCCCCCCCCAAAAAGCCCCCCCAAAAAACCCCCCCCCCCAAAAAAAAAAAAAACCCCCCCCCCAAACCCGGGCCCCCCCAAAAAACCCCCCAAAAAAAACCCCCCCAAAAAAAAACCCCCCCCCAACCAGGTTTTTTCCAAAAGGGGCCCCTTTAACCCCCCCGGGGTTTTAAAACCCCCCCCCCAAAAAAAAAAAAAGGAAAAAGGGGGGACCCGGAAAAAAAGGGGGGGGTTTTTCCCGGGGGGGCCCCCCCCCCCCCCCCCGGGGGAAAAGGGTTTTGGGGGGGGGGGGGGTTGGCCCGGGGGGGGGGCCCCCCCCCCCCAAACAAAAAAATTTTGGGGCCCCCCTTTTCCCCCGGGGCCCCCCCCGGGGGGGGGGGGGAAAACCCCCCCGGGGGGGGCCAAAAACGGTTTTTGGGAAAACCCCGGGGGGGGGGGGTTTTTAAAAAAAAAAATTGGGGAAAAAAGGGGGGAAGGGGGAAAAAAAGGGAAAAAACCCCCTTTTGGGAAAAAAATTTTTTTTCCCCCAAAAACCCGGGGGGGGGAAAAAAAAAAAAAAAATTTTTTAAAAGGGGTTTTTTTTCCCAAAAAAAAAAAAAAAAAATTTTCCCCCCCCAAAAAAAGGGGGGGGGGGGGAAAAAAAAAAAAACCCCCCCCCCCAAAAGCCCCCCAAAAAAAAAAAAAACAAACCGCCCAAAAAAAAAAAAAAAAAAACCCCAAACCCCCTTTTCCCTACCACCCCAAAAAAACCCCCCCCCCAAAAACCCCGGGCCCAAAAAAAAAAGGGGGGGGGGGTTACGGGGCCCCCGGGGGTTTTTAAAAGGTTTCCCCCCAAACCCCCCCCCAAAAACCCCCCCCAAAAAAAAGGGGGGGAAAAAAGGGGGGGAAAAAAAAAAAAAGGGGGGCCGGGGAAAAAAAAATTCCCCCCAAAAAAAAAAAAAAAAAATTTAAAAAAAAGGGGGGAACCCCCAAAAAAAAAAAAAAAAAACCCCCCCTTTCCCTTTTTTTAAAAAACCAAAAAATTTTCCCCCTTTTTTGGGGGGGGGAAAAAAAAACCCCCAAAAAATTTTTTTTTTTCCCCCCCCCCCTTTTTTTTTTTTTTTTTTAAAAAAAAAAGGGGGCCCCCCCAAACCCCCCGGGGGGCCCCCGGGGGCAAAATTTCCCCCCAAAAAAATTAAAGGGGAAAAAATTTAAAAAAAAACGGGTTTTGGGGGAAAAAAAAATTTTGGGGGGGAAAAAGGGTTAAAATTTTTTCCCCCCCAAACCCCCAAAAAAAAAAACCCCCGGGGGGAAAAAAAAAACCGGGTTTAAAAAACCCCGGGAAAAAGGGGGGGGGAAAAAAAAAAAAGGCAAAAAAAAATTTTTTCCCCCGGGGGGATTTTTCCCCCCCCCTTTTTCCCCCCCCAAAAAAAAAATTTTTTAAAAAATTTGGGGGCCCCAAAATTTTTTTTTTTTAAAAAACCCAAAAAAATTTTTTTTTGGGGGGTTTTTTTCAAACCCGGGGGAAACCCCGGGTTTTTTTTTTTAAAAAAACCCCCCCCTTTTTTTTTTTTTTAAAAAATTTTTCCCCCCCGGTTTAAAAAAAAAAAAAAAAAAAGGGGGGTTTTTCCCCTGGTTGGGGAAAAAAACCCCCCCCCCTTTTTAAGGGTTTGGAAAATGGGCCCAAAAAAGGGAAATTGGGAAAAAAAAAACCTAAAGGGAAATTTCCCCCCCCCAAAATTTCCCAAAAGGGGGCCTTTTTAAAAAAAAACCTTTAAAAATAAAACCCCGGGGGGGGGGGCCCCAAAAGGGGTTAAAATTTTAAAAAATTTTTAAAATTCCCTTTTTTTTTTAAAAAACCCCCGGGGGGGAAAAAAAAAAAAAAAAAAAAACCCCCCAAAAAAATTTTTAAAGGGGAAAAAAAAAAAAAAGGGGGGGGAAAAAAAAAAGGGGGGGGAAAAAAAAAAAAAAAAAATTAAAACCCCCGGGTTTTTTTTTGGAAAAGGGGGGGAAAAAACCGGGGAAGGGGAAAAAAATTTAAAAAAAACCCCCCCCCCCGGGGGGGCCAAGGGCCCCCCCCCCCCCCCGGGGGCCCCCCCCCAAAGGAAAATTTAAGGGGCCCCCCGGGTTTAAAAAAAAAAAACCCCCAAAAAAAAAAAAAGGGGGTTTTAAAGGGGGGGGAAAAGGGGGGGGGGGGAAGGGGAAACGGGGGAACAAAAAAAACCCCCTTTTGGGGCCAAAAAACCCCCCCAAAAAAAACTTGGGGATTCCCGGGAAAAAAAGGGCCCCCAAAAAAAAAAAACCCCCGGTTCCTTTAAAGGGCCCCCCGGGGGGGCCCCGGGGGGGTTTTTTGGGAAAAAAATTTTTTTTTTGGGAAAATTTTAAAAAAAATTTTTTTCCGGGGGGTTTTTTTTTTTTAAAAAACCCCCAAAAATGGAAAAAAAAAAATTTTTCCCCCGGGGTTTTTTTTTTTCCCAAAAAATTTTTTGGGGGGGGAAAAAAAACCCCTTTTAAAAAATTTCCGGGCCCCCGGGGTAAAAACCCCCCCTTTTTTTTAAGGGAAAAGGAAAAAAACCCCCCCCCCCCTTTAAAGGGGGCCCGGGGGATTTAAAAATTTTTTCCCCCCCGGGGTTTTTTTTTTTTTTTTTAAAATTTAACCCCCCAAAAAAAAAAAAGGGGAAAAAAAATTTGGGGCCGGGCCCCCCTTTTTTTTTTTTTCCCCCCCCAAAACCCCCAAAAACCCTTGGCCCCAAAAAATTAAAAAAAAGGGGGGTTTTTTTAAAAAAAATCCCGTTCCCCCCCCCCAAAAAAAAGGGGAAAAAAAAATTTTGGGGGGGGGTTTTTAAAAAAAAACCCCAAAAGGTTTAAAACCCCCCTTTTTTTTTTTTTTTTGGGGGGGTGCAAAAGGGGGGGCCCCTTTTAAAACCCCCGGTTTGGGGGGAGGGAAAAAAAAGGGGGGTTTTTTTAAAAACCCCGTTAAAACCCCTTTTTTTTTCAAGGGGGGGGTTTTTTTTTTTTAAGGGAAAAAAAGGGGGGGGCCCCCCCTTTTAAAATTTAAAAAAGGGGAAAAAGGGGAGGAAAAAATCCCTTTTTTTAGGGCCCAAAAAGGGGAAAAAGGGGTTTAAACCTTCCCCCTTTCCCCCCCCCTTCCCCTTTTTTTTTTCCCTTTTTTTTTTTTTAACCCCGGGGTTTTTCCCCAAAAAAAAAATTTTAAAAAAAAGGGGGGGGGGCCCCCCCCAAAAAAAACCCCCCAAAAAAACTTTTTTTTTTGGGGCCCCCCCCGGGGGCCCAAAAAAAAAAAATTTTTAAAAAAAAATTTTTGGTTAATTTCCCCCTTTTTCCCCCCCAAAAACCCCCCCGGGAAAAAAAAAAAAATTGGGTTTTTTAAAAAAAAAACTTTTTTTTGGGGTTTTCCCCCCCCCGGGCCCAAAAATCCCAGGTTTTTTTAAAAAAACCCCGGGGGGGGGGGGAAAAACCCAAAAAGGGGGGGGGCCCTTTCCCAAAAATTTTTTAAAAAAATTTTTTTTTCCCTTTCCCCCAAAACCCCGGGTTTTTTTAAAAAGGGCCCCTTTCCCTTTCCCCTTTTTAAAACCCCCCCTTAAAAAAAAATTTAAAAACCCCCCCAAACCCCAAAAAAAAAAAATTTTTTCCAAAATTTGGGGGTTTGTTTTTTCCCCAAAAAATTTTTTTTTTTAAAAGGGGTTTTTTAAAAAAAAAAAAATTTTTTTGGGGGAAAAAAAATTTTTTTTTTCCCCCCCCCCCCAAAAAAAAAAGGTTTTGGGGGGGGGTTTTTTAAAAAAAAGGGGGGGGGGTAAAAACCCCCCCCCCCCCCCCCAAAATTCCCCCCCCCCCGGGGCCCCCCTTTTTTGGGGGGGGGGCCCCCGGGGGGGGGCCCAAAAACCCCCCCCCCCCCCTTTTTTTTTTTCCCCCCCCTTTTAAACCCCTTCCCCCCCCCCCCCACCCCCCTTTTTCCCCCCCCAGGAAAAAAATTTCCCCCCAAAAAAAGGAAAAAAAATTAAACCCCGGCCCCCCCCTTTTTTCCCCCCCTTTTTTCCCCCCCTTTTTCCCCCAAAAATTTGGGGCCCCCAAATTAAACCCCCTGGGTTTGGGGGGTTTTTTTTTTTGGGGGGGGTTTTTGGGGGGGTTTTTTGGGGTTTTTCCCCCCGGGGGCCCCCCGGGGGGGGTTTTTTGGGGGGGGTTTTTTTTTAAATTTCCCCCCAAAACCCCCCGGGGGGGCCCCAAAAAAAAAGGGGGGATTTAAAACCCCCCAAAAAAAAAAAATTTTTTTTTGGGGGGGAAAAAAATGGGGGGAAAAAAAGGGGGGGAAATTCCCAAAAATTTCCCCCAAAACCCCAAAAAAGAAAAAAAAAAGGGGGGGGAAAAAAAAAAAAAAAGGGGGAAAAAAAAAAGGGGAAAAAAGAAAAAAAACCCCCAAAAAAAAGAAAATTGGGGGAAAAAACCCCAAAAATTTTAAAAAAAAGGGGTTTTTTTGGGGGGGGGGGGAAAAAAAAACCCCCCCCCAAAACCCCAAAACCCCCCCGGGGGCCCCCCCCCGGGGGTTTCCCCCCCCCCCCAAAAAAAAAAACCCCCCCCCCCCCGGGCACCCCCCCCTTTTTTTTTTAAAGGGGGGGGGGGGGGGCAGGGGGGGGGGGAAAAGGGGGTTTGGGGGGGAAAAAAACCCCCCGGGGGGGGGCCCCCAAAAAAACCCCCCCCGAAAAAACCCCCCCCCCGGGGGGGTTTTTTGGGGGGGAAAATTTTTTAAAAACCCCCCCCCCTTTTTTAAAAAAAAAAAAAAAAAACCCCCGGGGGCCCCCCCCCGGGGGGTTTTATTTTTTTGGGGTTTTTAAAAAAATTTTGGGGGCCCCCCGGGGGGGGGGGGAAAAAAAAATTTTTTTTTAAAAAAAAAAAAAAAAAACCCCGAGGGAAGGGGGGGGTTAAAAAGGGGGGGAAAAATTTTTTAAAAAAGGGGGGGAAAAAAAAAAAAGGGGGGGGAAAAAAACCTGGCAAAACCCTTTTTAAAAAAAAAAATTTAAAATTTTTTTAAAAAAAACCCCCCCCCGGGGCCCCCAAAAAAAAAACCCGGGTTTTTTTTTTGGGGAAAAAATTTTCCCCCCAAAAAAAAAAAATTTTTTGGGGGGTTTTTTGGGGGGGGGTTTTTTTTTTTTCTTTTTTTTCCCTCCCAAAAAAGGCCCCCGCCCCGGGGGGGCCCCAAAAAAAAAAAAAAAAACCCCCCCAAAGGGCCCAAAGGGGTTTTAAAACCTTTTGGGGGCCCAAAAAAAAAAAAAAAACCCTTTTTTTTTTTGGGGGAAAAAAAAAAAATTTTTTTCCCAAAACCCCCCGGGGTTTTTTTTTTTTAAAAAAAAAAAAAGGTTTTTTCCCCCCGGGGGAAAAAAAAAAAGGGGGAAAAGGGGCCCGGTTTGGGGACCCCGGGGGAAATTTTTGGGGGGGGCCCCCCCCTTTCCCCCCCCCCCCGGGGTTTCCCCCCCCAAAAAAAAGGTTTTTAAAAAAAGAAAAAACCTTTCCCCCCCGGCCCCCCAAAACCCCCCAAAAATTTAAAAAAAAAAAAAAAAAAATTTGGGGAAAAAAGGAAAACCAACCCAAAAAAGGGGCCCCCCTTTAAAAATGGGGTTTTCCCCCCCCGGCTTTGGGAGGGGGAAAAAAAATCCCCCCCCAAAAAAAAAAAAAAAGGTCCCCCAAAATTTTTTAAAAAAAATTTAAAACCCCCCCCGGGAAAAAAAAAAACCCCCCCCAAAAAAACAAATTTTTTAAAAAAAAAAAACCCCCCCCCCCCAAAAAAAACCCCCCCAAGGAAAAATAAAAAAACACCAAGCATCATTGTTTTCATTCATCACGTGAGTCACCATGCTGGACAACGTGACACAGTCTGTAGCCCGAGCACCTAAACAGTCCGTAAAGCGAGAGAGTCCACAGACGCTTCTGCAGGTCTTTTTTCATTCCCTCAATGTGGACAGTGAACGGCACAGACCTGTCTTTGTGGGAAAAGAGCATCCACGTGGAGGTTTCCAAAAAGGCAAAACTCGTTTTTGAACACGTCCCATACGAGTGCTTGGCAGAACATCAGTTGCTAGATTCAAAACGACACGAAGCTCGAGTTAGTACTTTTTTTTTCAGGTGTTACTGGGGTCAGATTATCGTGTATTTTGTGCCTAAGGACAGCTTTGGTGGAGTTTCATTGTGTTTTAAGCTAGCAGTATGTTTTCGTTCGCTTGCTCCTGTGAACTGATGACGACGATGATGACCGGCTTCAAAACGTGGAGACTGGAATGGGCGGATCTCCTTGGCCTGAAGTCATGTGCAGCCTTCCATTGGAGAGACTCGTATGGATGTACTGCCCAACACGTGCAGCTTTCAAACGAAATGAGAGAGAAGAGACACTTGCTGGCATGGCTACGATAAGCACTGGATTACAGCTTGGCCGATCTGATGTGATGAGAAGCCTAAAGAGCCATCCCAACAAGTAAAATCGAAGTCACTATACCATGGACAAAGTTGCAGAGTTCAACATCAAGAGCGGAAGTGGCCGCACATACAGACTTAAAGGGAGAGTAAGAAACATTACCAACCAACAACATAATTGGAATAACCTCAAAGCTGACGCTGCCAAGACTTCTGGAAAATGGGGCAGACTCATACTGGGTCTTTCCAACGGCAGACGCAAATGATTACAAACACGTCAACTGAAGTAACAGAGTTTGAATCTTTCAGGACCCTGAGTTTTTACTGCAAACCTGCGTGCACTGGTAAGTATACACCAGTGAAGCGATGCAAGTGTGTAATGTGGACAGTCCGTAGATGTGAGAGTGTACGCGTCAGAGAGAGAGAGAGAGAGAGAGAGAGAGAGAGAGAGAGAGAGAGAGTGGTGTGTGTGTGTGTGTGTGTGTGTGTGTGTGTGTGTGTGTGTGTGTGTGTGTGTGTGTTGTGTGTGTGCGTGCGTGCGTGCGTGCGTGCGTGCGTGCGTGCGTGCGTGTGTGTTGGAAATATCTAAATGCTGCTGCTGTTTATTGTTTGACAGATCTGTTGATTCATCTGTTTATTTATTTATATATCTGTCGTGTAACGCATTGGTGATATGCCATGAAAGCAACACAACTTAGGGCAATCACATCTCTATGGGGACCTCCGCTTGCTAATCGCTGGCTGACGATGCCTGTGGCTGTGCAGGTGTCGATGGATGGAGAGCATGAGGGGGGTTGTCTTGTGCGCGATTCAAAGGTGCACGTGCTCATAGGAGAGGGGGGGTGGGGGTGAGGGCGTTGGATGTAGTAGAAAGTATTCATGATACACATGTGTTCCGAGTGC
>CM031609.1:36912938-36930438 GCA_018398815.1 Conus ventricosus | reverse complement strand
TGTTGTGTGTGTGTGTGTGTGTGTTGTGTGTGTGTGTGTGTGCGTGCGTGCGTGCGTGGCGTTGCGTAGCGTGCGTGCGTGCATGCGTGCGTGTGTGTGCTGTGTGTGTGTGTTGTGTTCCGCGTGTGCGCGGGCATATATGCGTGCTGTGCGCGCCTGCATGCGTGCGTGTGTTCATATGTGGTGGTGAAAGTGTTGCGTGGTGTGTGTGTGTTGGTGTGTTGTGTGTGTGTGTGTGTGTGTGTGTGTGTGTGTGTGTGTGTGTGCGCGCGCGGCGCGCATTCCAACCCTCCGCCTCCCCTCCCCTCCCGCCAAGCCATGAAATTAATATTAAGGACTTTAATGTCTGGAAATAATGTTATTTTTCCCGATGGCACAGGCACCCAGTTCTCACACGGCTGAAGTAGGAAAGACCTGTCAACGGTGCACAGGGTGGCGACCTTTCTGCGCTCTTTGCCTGCTGGCAGTGATATAGCTTGTTCTGGGCTTTCGGCAGCAATCCGGGGAGGGGGGTGGGGGTGGCTCTGCAAAACAAGTTGTCCCCCACCCCCACCCCCCTACTCCATTACCCCACCCCTCTCTTCTATCTCTCTCTCTATCTCTCTCTCTCTCACTGGTGTATCTAATAATAAAAACGTGGAGAAATATTGGGACTATAACAGCTGTTCTTCAATCTGGCAACAGCCCTCGATCATCGTTGAAACGACGCCCGTGTCCTGTCGGTCAAAGCGAAAATAAAACATGGAGATACCCTCGCTTTCTGTTCACAGACTGATCGGTGGCCAACTTACCTTATCCAAAGAACGATCGCTGCGAGATGTCAAAGAAGAGAACAAGTTCTGATTTCCCTTTTTTTCTGATGGGGGGAAAACGAAAAATGGCGAACTCTGCCAATTTCACTGGCACTATTTCTATAAAGTGGGCAAATATTATGTCAGTCGAGGTTAATCCTATGAGTGTCATGAACCACACGCACTCTGGTGTATGGATGCTTGTGATTTATTAGGCAGTTTACGGGGAAAATCTAGACAGTGGCTGGGGCTTTGTGTCGGGCGATAAGCCGAAGATGAAATTGCATACAAGCTAAACCGTGAAGCCTTGTTCTGGGAAAGTCGCTCTACACGAGGTTTCAATACAGCAATAACAAAATCAACATACTCTTTGTTTTCTTTATGGAGCTTTTCTTTCAGCGTAAGCGTTGTAAGGTTCGGTTAGGGTTTCTCGTTTGGCGGATGCTCAGAACTTCAACTTCGCTGTTCGTCCCCAAGACGCTGTACTTTCTCACTTCTCCCAGGACCCAATCAAGACCTTATAAATTATTTAAAAATTTTTTTAAAAAAAAAAGGGGGCGGGGGGGGGTTATTCCGGAATGCCAACCTTCAAAATCAGCATAAACACTGCACCACCACGGATCGCTATTCTCTCGTGCAGGAAGTTGGGGGGGGTGGGGGGGGGGGAGCAAGAAAGAAGAGGTCACAGGGAGGTGGGATGGGTAAAGTGGTGGGGAGGCTGTTAAAAATCGTTTTCTTTCCACCCCATCCAAATATGAAAACTGCCAGGCCAAGGTGGGGGCAGCAGGTGTGTTGATAGCTAGTCACAAGTCCCGACAGCATGCACGTGCCCGGGACTGAGCTCTCTTCTTGACCTCAGGGTGCACGCGCACTCACGCGGGGTCACTCCATAAACAAACCGTCCGCCTCATCGTCACAAACTGACAGGGGCCTTTTTTTTGTTTGTCTTTGTTTTATTTTTTTATTTATTTTAAGCATCTTTGTCTGAAGTCTCCAGTAAGTATGAGCTCTCATTCCGGCATGAGATTTACCTGGATTTTTTTTCTTCTATGCGAACGGTTTATGCTCTCGTCGCAATGCTCAGATTGTTCCCTTCCAGATGAAAAGTGGTCTGGTGTCTGTTAGAAGACCCACTCATACCCATAGACGAAAAAAAATTCTGGTGGATGAGGGGGGGGGGGGGGTGTAATGTCTGTGTGTGTGGCAGTGACAGAAGTGCAGTGCTTTCCAGACAAACGGTCTACACAGCCGAAATTTCCTTGACATTTCTATGTCTTCAAAACAAATTTTTCCATGACCACAAACACGCTATTTTGAAGACACAAAATGTTTTCCTGATGTTAAGAAAATGACCAGTTCAGACATGCACGCAACGGGGATAAATGTTTCACTTGAATTCATTCACCGCTCACATACGCGCCCACACCAAGCATGTGAGTGTGTGTGTGTTGTGTGTGTGTGTGTGTGTGTGCTGTGGGTGTGTGTGTGTGTGTTGTGGGTGTTGTGTGTGTGTGTGTGTGTGTGTGTGTGCGTGGTGTGTGGTGTGAGCGCGCGCGCGTGCATGACGTGCGTGCGTTGAGTACGTGCGAGCGTGCGTGCGTGAGTGTGTGCGCGCGAAGTTTGAGTGCTTGTGTGCGAGAGTGAGAGAGAGAGTGAGAGAGAGAGACGAGAGAGAGAGGAGACGGAGCGACGAGAGGAGAGAGAGAGAGAGATGAGAGAGATGAGAGAGTGAGAGGAGAGTGTGCGAAGGTGAGTGAGGGTGAGTGTTCCGTGAGTGAGTGAATGTGTGTTGGTGTGTGTGTGTGTGTGTGCTGTGTGTGTGTGTGTGTGTGTGATGTGTGTGTGTATGTGTGTGTGTTGTGTGTGATGTGTGTGGTGTGTGTGTGTGTGTTGTGTGAGTGCGTGCGCGCGTGTACAGCGTGTTTAATTTCATGCTTCCCAATCCTGAAACTACTTTTGTTGTGGTGTAAATATCTTTGATTTTCATCATTTTACGACCGACATGAGCCCTGAAATTCCCACCATTCAATTTCAATCATTATTTCAGTTTCTCTATAAAAGAAAAAGACAAACCACCTTTTATTTCCCTGCAATGCAAATATCTCACCATACCATCTTCTCTCCTCTCTCTCTCTCTCTCTCTCTCTTCTCTCTCTCTCTCTCTCTCTCTCTCGCTCTATCTCTCTCTCTCTCTCTGGTCTCTCTCTCTCTCTCCTCCACCCAAAGAGAACATAACGGGTTCAGTATCTACCTATCATCAATCCTGAACCTCACTCCTTCTCCCCAGCCCACTTAGAGAGAGAGAGAGGGGCGTGGGGAGGGGTGGAAGTGGGAAGAGAGAGAGGGGGACAAGGAGGAAAAGTTTAAGAGAGAGAGGAAAACAAGGGGGGGTGGGGGGTTTTAAGACCCACACACACACAACAACACACACACACACTCACACCCACACACACACACACACACACACACACAGCACGCCACGCACGCACACAGTCACCACACACACCACACTCAACAGTCACACGCACACGCCACACGCAACGCTCACGCACACCACACACACACGCGCGCGGCGCACGCTTTGATTTTTCACTCTTTCCTGCTGCGTTTGAACCGCCCACCATGAAATATAACCGGGAATTATGTCAATCGCTTGTTGATGTTAGTCCAATCACGGAATGGCTCGACTGCATGCTGTGCGCGCGCCGCGCGCGCTATTCGGATGCACTGCGTTAATAATTAGTCGCTGCTTGCACACACTAACCCCATTCCCCTCCCCGCCACCCAACCACCCCCCGCCCACCCCTTTCTCTCCGATCTATCCTCTTCTCCCCCCCCCCCCCCCCACCCCCCCCCCCCCCCCCCACAGTCGCACGTTTCATCTGTGGCTGACCGTGGAGGCGGTTGTTTTTGTTTGTTTCCCCTATTAGAAGTGGCAAACTGGCGACTTCCCTCTCTTATTCTCTCTCTTCTCTCTCTTCAACACACAAACCACACACAACACACACACACACACATCACACACATACACAACCTGCTGTGCTTTGCCTTCAACCGTGCAGACAACTGACTGCTTTTTTTTTTTTTTTGCTTTTTTTTTTTTTTTTTCCCTGTCGGTTGTCGGCTGTCTGCTGCTGCTGCAGTTTGCTGCCGGTTTGGTTTTTTGTTTTCGTTTCGGTTCCATCGTCATCCTCATTTTCGTTTTTTGCCACCTCCACCCCCTCCGCCCTCCGTTCTTCCCTGCACCTGAACGTTCGCCCCGACCTTTTTTTCTTCCTTCCTTCCTTCCTCCCCCCGCCCACCGCCCTTTTCGGTAATGTAAACATTGGCAACTGTCAACTTTATGCTTATTTACTAAACAACACACCGCAGGCGCACGCTCTGTTACACACACACACACACAAAAACAGATCCTCTCGTGTGTACGTGTTTGGTGTGTTTGTGTGCGTGCTTTTGTGTGTGTGTTGTGTGTGTGTGCTGTGCGTGCGTCGTGCATGTGTGTGTGTGTGTGTGTGTGTGTGTGTGTGTGGTGTGTTGTGTGTGTGTGGTGCTTGTCTGTCTGTGAAGTCTGTGTGTACACAGAGAGGGGTGGGGGGGGGGTGGGGGTGAATGGGAGAGAGAAGGAACTGCTCACACGTACGCAAACACACACACACACATACAGAGTAGAGTGAAAGGAGGGCACACACACATACACGCCGCGCTTAGAGAGTGAGAGAGAGAGAGGGGGAGAGAGAGGAGAGAGAGAGGAGTGAGAGGAGAGGGAGAGAAGAGGAGAAAACGAGAAGAGGAGAGAGAGAGAGGAGGTGAGAGAGAGAGAGGAGAGAGAGAAGAGAGAGAGAGAGAGGTGGGAGGAGAAGGAAGAGGAGGAGGAAAAAGCAGAACGAAACCAGTCTTTTCTGATTCCGGTTCTTTCAAAGATATATTCTTTTCTTCTTGTCTTGCCTACATACCCTCAATACTAACACAAAAGAATACGACGTTGATGATCTTAATATCCTTTGGGACTGAGAAGCAGAAGAGGTTCTTTCATCCCTTCTTTCCTTTCTTCCTTTCAATGTGGTCTCGGACTGTGCTTTTGTTTCGCTCAACCACGGTCCACCCCCCTCCCACACCCCCCCTAAAAATAGGAAAGAAAGTAAGAACGAAAAAATAATAAAATTCAAAAGGAAAAAAAAAAAAAAAATAGCACTTCTGATTGGTAGTACATATACGGGCCTCAGGCACTTATCGCTCTCAGGGGAATCCTGCCCTTGTTTTGACAAACCCAGGGGTGTCTTGTGGCGATCGGCCCGGTGTCGTTTCATAATACCTTGTCGCCGTGGATTGTATCGCAGCGATAGCCATTTCACGCGGGAATATTGTTTTGCAGCGACAAATAAATTGCTGGGGAAAAATGTCGCGCGACAACTTTTCACGAAAAAATGTTCCATAGAATATTGTAGCTGTCCATAAAATGCAGTTTTTCCCGGGAACTAATACTGTCGCTTGGACACGATTTTTATGTCGCGACGTATTATATACGGACACCGGCCGAGAATAAAACAGCAATCGACGGGACTTTGATAGTTGTCCTTCTCAGCTCCCGGGGGGAAAGTGGAGGAGCGAGTGGAGCGCCATAGGGGAGAGAACGTAAGGAAAGATAACCCACTCACTCTGCTGCCCCCTTTCGCCGAGTTCCAAGCTCTGCGACTTTTGGGTTTCAAAGGGCAGCAACTCGGAGACTGAGGCCCGTGCGTCAGCAAAAACAAGGTCCAGCTTCTTTTCCCCGTTGCCTTTCCTACACTTTTTTTTCTGTTCTTTTTCAACCTTATACCCATCCCTTCCTAAAAAGGAAGAAGATGAAGATGAAAGAGAAGGAAAAACAAACCAAAAAAAACAAGAACTAACAAAACAAAAAAGGTCCGACCTTCTCTGCCTTTCTGAAACTTTCCTACCTTTTCCTAGGTTTTCCCTTCTCTTTCTCTCCAATCCCCCCCCCCCACCCCCCCCCACCCTCCCCCCCCCCCCCCCCCCACCCCCCCCCCCCCACCCCCCCCCCCCCCCCCTTACTTTCCTCCGTTTGTCCTTATAAATACTTAACTTTTCTTTCCTCCTTCTCCTCGCTTCCTCAAACCTTTTTTTTCTCACATTCAGCTTTCTTTCGTTTTTCCCTTGGTAAGCTTCTAGAACGTTTCCTACTTTTTCGCAAATCTATCGTTTCAATTTCTTTCACTGCTTTTCGACAAACTTCTTCCTGACTCCTTTTTTTTTCATTTCCTGCTTTTTTTTTCTCTACCTTTTTACAATTTTCTTCAAGTTTTCATTCCTTTTTATTTAAGTTCTCTTTATTTCTGTCATTCCGCCCACCTTTTTGTGTTTGATTTTTCCTTTCATTTTCCCCCTTATAACTTTCTTTCCACATTCATTACTTTCAACTTTCATCGTAATTCTGCTTGTTTCACACCATTATTCCACCTAAATCTCACGTTCTTCGTCATTTCTCATTATTGAAATTTCTATACTCTTCTTCTTTTTCCCCTCAACTATTGATACTCCCTTTCATCTACATCTCTATTTTTCACTTTCTTTCCATCGTTTAACACTTTTTCACCATCTTTTCATGCGTTTCCGTTCTTTCCATTGTTTAACACCTGCAATCTTTCCAGCTTTTCTTATTTACCTTCTGTCCCCCTTTCATTAAACCCCCCCCACCCCCCCCGCACAAAACAAACAAAACAAAAAACATTGTTTTTACAACTTTCTTTCCACACTAAATCTTAAATAAATGTTAGCGAACCGCCAGAGAACGTGGAAAAACGAGTCTCAGAGACAAATCACAAAGCGTTTCGACCTCTTAGGTCTTCCTCGGGTGTATACTAAACGAATAATACAACGAAAATTCACTTGGCTGTGACGCTTCAGATCGCTTAGGCGTTGAATGAGGAAACGTTCTCATTTTCAACGCATTTTTCCTTGCGCTGAACCCATAAGCGATCTGAAGCGATCAAAGCTAAGTGAATTTTCGTTGTTTTATTCGTTTTATGTTATCACCGAGGAAGACTAAGAGGTCGAAACGCGTTGTGTTTTGTATCGTGACTCGTTTGTCCCACGTTTCTCTTGGCGGTTCGCAAATATTTTTTTAAGATTATGTTTAGATTTTCAGAACTGCAGTCGTCCGCTTTGCAACTAGATTTCTTTCCACCGTTTCATTCTAACTATCTCCTTATACATTCTCTCCAGACTTTTCACACTTGACTTCATTGTCACCTTCCTCTTCTAAACCGTCCTGTCTCCCTTTTACACTCTATTTTCTGCCCATTTTCACCCTACTTTTCTCTACCAATTACGAATCTATGTTAGCTGCTTTAACGGGAAAATGTAAGCCAGCTATTCCGGTTAACGGCTGCGAAAGTATATAACAAATTGTTGACACACAACTCCCAATCGGCTCATAAGACAGGTGGCTACCATCTGCTGTGGGATATGAAGCAACAAATCGTCAAGTTCTAGTAGTCAACGAACACACACACACAACACAACACAGCGCGCGCGCGCGCGATCCAGATATGCCATGAAGATCAATCCAACAGCACAAACAACCGACTCCGGATTCCTGTTCCCAGACGTCAGGCTACTGAACGAAGGAAAAGCAACCACCCCCACCCCCCTAGCTTACGATCGCTAATTCTTCCAAGCTGCACCTTGCGCAACATTTTTTTTTGTTGCAGTGTTAGCTTCCCAAGCTTAGTACCATTTCAAAATGATGGGGTATGGATTATTAGGAAGGGGGGGGGGGGATTGTAAAACCTTTTTATTTATTTATTTTTTTACCTCGCTCGATGTTGGTAGAAGATGGCTGACAATCGTGTTGTAAAAAAAGCAGTACACAGCAGTGCTGGGCTGAACGATCACACAGCAGTAGTCGCTTCAGGAGGATGAACAGACCCCACGTTCTAGCCAGTTCCATTACGGACCTTTTCCGGCACGCTCCGGCCGACATTCCACGATCGGACCTGCCACGCTGACGCGCGCTGGCGTTTCATAAACAAACCACCCGTCCGCCGAACGATCCCCCCACATCCCAGTGCCCCCACCTTCATTCCTAACAACACTCTTCCACCCCTACCCCTCACCCCTCACTCTGTACCGAGTTTTCCAAAAGTCAAGATTCGGCCGACCCCCTTCTCCCATATCACCTATCCAGGCTTTCTTACTATGCACATGTTCAGGGTAAAACTTTTGTCTGCGTGGTATACATTTCTTACATTTGGCGTCAGTTGACCTATTTGGACATCCAATGTGGTCGTTGTTTGCAGATTCACATGGTTGTTTTCGAACCTTCGTTAGGTTCCGTCTTGAAGAAATGGACCGCTTTTCAGTCTACGACTGAGACAGATCCTGGATAAGTTCCCAGACTTTTGCAGACTCGAATCGAAAAAACTGTTGTTTTTCCCATGATTTTCTCAGCCCTGTATATGAGCTTTCCATTTTCATGACTCTTTCAGCCCTGGAATTAAGCCTTCCATTTTGTTCATGACTTTCCAGTCCTGAAATGAGGCTTTCCATGGTCCATGATATTTCCCGCCCTGGAAATGAGCTTTCCATTTTTTCATGACTTTTCAGAACTGGGGTTATGAGCTTTCATTTTTTCATGGACTTTTCAGACCTTGGAAATGAGTCTTCATTGACTTTTCCACGCCCTGAAATGAGCTTTCCATTTTTCCATGACTTTTCCCGCCTTGGAAATGTGATGTCCGCTTTTTCCATGACTTTTTCCGCCCTGGAAATTGAGCTTTCCATTTTTTCCATGTCTTTTCCCGCCCTGGAAATGAGCTGTCCATTTTTCCAGGTCTTTTCCCGCCCTGGAAATGGGCTTTCCATTTTTCCATGACTTTTCACGCCCTGGATATGAGTTTTCCATTTTCCTGACTTGTCCCGCCCTGAAAATGTTGGTTTTACATGGACCTTTTCCAGCCCTTGGGAAATGAGCTGTCCATTTTTCCATGCTTTTCCAACCTGATAAAGGTGCTTTCGTTTTTCCATGACTTTTCCCGCCCTGAAATGGAGGCTTTCCATTTTTCCACGACTTTTTTCCCGCCCTGGAAATGTGCTTTTCCATATTTTCTGTGACTTGTTCAGAATTCCAAAGGACTCTGCAGAACTCTGCTGTACTGTCCGTGGGAACGAGTCCGGGTGGTGGGTGGAGGTGGGGGGGGTTTATTTTTTGTGGTGGGGTGGGAGAGGGGTGGAGGTATACAACTGACCGATTCGGTCATGGGGGTAGGGGGAGGGAGGAAGGTGTGAGAACAGTGTTGATGGGTGAGGTAGGGTGGGGGGCGTGACAATTGGGGGGTGGTTGGCACAGGACCCGGTGAGTGTCAAAAGACTGTTCTACCTTGGCAAAGGTTGCGATCCCCAGTTTCCTCTGATTTATCATTGGTAATAGTTTTCAAATTTGGAGATTGTACGTAGCAGCTTCAGTTCGGTGTGTAAGTAACTTATAGCGTGCAACCTTATTTGTTTCTAACCAAATTATCCTCCTCTATCCCCCCTCCGCCCCCCCCCCCCCTCCTCCAGCCGCCGGTCCCCCCCCCCCCCCCCCCACCCCCCCCCCCCCCCCCCCTTCCTCTGTGAATCTGCCAGCCAGGTCCTTCAGCAGGCCAAACCTATAGACTGACACGCACCCAGCAACCCGCCCACATTCCTGACTGTAGAGACTCACGTGCATTTTATGTCACCTCCTCAGCTGTGAGGGAAACAACGCCAGCATTGTTTTTGTACTGTTATTGCTGCTGCTGCATCTTCTGCTGCTGCTGCTGTTGTTGTTGTTGTTTATTGTCATCGCTGCACGGCCAACATTCCTTGTCGGTTGTGCAGACTATTGTTCCTTGTATTTACTTTATCAGATGCTCTTGCTGCATTTGTGGTTGGGTTTGTTCATTCATCTTCGGAGTTCATTTCTCTCGGTCTGTCTCTGTCTTTATCTCTGTCTGTCTGTCTGTCTCTCTCTCTCCTCACGCACGCACGCACGCCGCACGCGACGCACGCACCACTACGCACGCACGTACGCACGCACGCACGCACACACACACACACACACACACACACACCCCACACACACACACACATATGGAGACGTGAATCTATATATATATATATATATATATATATATATATATATTTATAAGCGCTTGCTGGCGAAGACACAGAAGCTGAAGCAGAAGCAGAAAACACACACACACACACACACACACACACACACACACACACACACACACACACACACACACACACACACACAAACACAGCCTCTCTCCTCGCGTATTTCTCCATTCTACTTCCTAGTTTCTTTGCTCCCTGCTCAACTCTCTCTGGGTCTTTTGGCTTCCTCGAACTCTTCTGAAGTCTCACTCTTTGTGACAGAGAATGAAGGAATTTCTCAACACTCTCTCTCAATATTCTGTCTGTCTGTCTGTCTGTCCCGTCTGTCTCTGTCTCTGTCTCTGCTCTCTCTCTTCTCTCTCTCTCTCCCTCTCTCTCTCTCCTCCTCTCTCTCTCTCTCTCTCTCTGCGGACTGTTTCCATCCAAGTGAAGCAGATGCATTTGTTGAGGCTGTCGATGACAGTTTGCCAGTTCGTTGATTACGCTTGATATCACATATAAACTTGTTACGTCAGTGTGCACCCCGGACAGTGTTTGAACACCACGATGCCAGCGGCAGCAGCATTGGATTTCTTAGGTCGATACGGTGGCTGGTTACTGGTTTTGTTTGAATGTTTGTTTGTCTGTTTGTCTGTTTTTCGATTTCGTGGAAAGAAGAACGAGACTGAAGCTAGCCACCATGACAGTTGGTGTCCTTCCTGTTCGCATCCGTGCAACTTGTGGGTTGGATCCTCCTCACCTTATTCTTCTTCAGCGACTTTGTTGCTTCGGGTGTGGTGGTGACTGTGGCGACGATTCCTGGGGGGCCAAATCCAGTCACTACCGACAAGACCCGACTGACTAATAATGATGAGGCTACCCGCGCTGTTCGTACTGACCGACCTGTGAGACATGACCTTGACCCTTCTGCATCTCGTGAGCGACCTCGACCTTCTTCAACATCTCGTGAACGACCTTGACCCTTCTACTTCATCTTGTGCGCTACTTTGACCCTTCTTCTGCATCTTGTGAGCCAACAGTTGACACTTCAACAGCGAAGGACATCATGACATTGTTACCAATAATGAACAATAAAAATTACAATATGAGTGACGGCCTACAGAAAGACTAAGGAATAAACAAAGAACGTGAAAAACACTGTCCATGTTTCGAAGAAGAAACGCAGGAGATCACGAAGATGATTTGTGCCCTTGAACAGACAATGATGCTCTAAAATCAGAGAAAGGTGGGAAGAAGGAGAGGGTCACACACACGTGGAAATTACAGTTGATCACCTTGAGGGACGTTCAGTCAGACACAGCGTGATCTTTTAAGGAATGCCGAGAAGAAACAAACGATCGTGAAAACGTAGTCTAGTCAATGATGAAGTGCCCTTTTGTTACATTCTGTCTAGTTAAGAATTTTTCCAACGTCACGCTGTAACTCAGAACACATTACGGAGAGTGGTGTCGTCGGCCAAAAAAAAAAAAAAAAAAAAAAAACAACCACCAACAACAAATAAACAAACAAACAAAAATAAAACAATCGGGCACGGACGATACAGGAGGATGATCGTGAAAGAAAAGTGTAAATAACACTGGTCCTAAGACTGAACCCTGGGAGGCACCAACACTGACAGGCAAGAAAGCAGATAAAACCAAATCTTGAAGAAAAAAAAGAAAGAAAGAAAAAAAGAAAAAACAAACAAACAAGATGCAAAGCATATAAACGTACTCCCAGTTTATCCTGAATACGCGTGAGATATTCCATAAAGAGGAAAAACCGTCTTTGGCTGGTGTAGCCGTTAGTAATGGCTATTCTAATAAACATCAGCCATCATCTGTAACCTATTATGAACATACTTACAACGTTTCAGAAAGATCAGCAAAGTACTTTCTGAGATTTTCCATAAAGAAGAAAACCATTATGGGCCGTTAGTAACAGTTATAACGCTAAACTAAAACACACCGGGCATCATCCATGACCCATAATGAACATACCTACAAATTTTCAAAAAGATCGGCCACGCACTTTCTGAGAAATTCCATTTAAAAAACCGTTATGAGCCGTTATGGCCGTTAGTAATGGCTATAACGGTACAATAAAACATCGGGCATCATCCGTCGCCCATAATGAACATACCCACAAATTTTCAGAAAGATCAGCCAAGTATTTTCTGAGACATTCCATAAAGAAGAAAAACCGTTATGGGCCGTTATAGCCGTTAGTAACGGTTATAATGGTAAAAATAACACATCGGGCATCATCCGTGACCAATAATGAACAAACCTACAAATTTTCAAAAAGATCGGCTAAGTACTTTCTGAGATATTCCGTAAAGAAGAAAAACTGTTATGGGCAGTTATAGCCGTTAATAACGGCTGTAACGGTAAACTAAAACAACGGGCATCATCCGTGACACATAATGAACATACCTACAAATTTTTCAGAAAGATCGACAATGCGCTTTCTGAAAGATTCCATAAAGAAGGAAAACCATTATGGGCCGTTATAGCCCTTAGCAACGGATATAACGGTAAACTAAAACACGTGTGCCTGTGTGCGTGCGTTTGCGCGGTGCGTGCGTGCGTGCGTGCGTGCGTGCGTGCGTGGTGTGTGTGTGTGTGCGTGTTGTGTGTGTGTGTGTGTGTGTGTGTGTGTGTGTGTTGTGTGTGTGTGTGTGTGTGCGTGTGCGTGTTTGCGCGCGCGCGTACGGGCATGTGTATAGATGGAGGAATGGGGGGGGGGGGGGGATGAAAAAGGAAATACCTTAATAAAACATCAGTGATGCCACGCCTTTCTCTCCAGCCAAACACGTGACACGTCACTACATGTTTTTTGTTTGCTTGTTGTTGCTTTTTTGTTTTTGGTTTTTGGTTTGTCTGTTTGTGTGGCTGGTTGTTTCCTGTTCTTTTTGTCCGGTTTATCTTTAAGCAATGAAACCTAGGCCTCCCACCCACCCCCTCCTCTAAAAGAAAAAGGGACTCTCTCTCTCTCTCTCTCTCCTCTCTCTCTCTCTCTCTCTCTCTCTCTCTCCCTGTCCACCCTCTCTCTCCTCTCTCCACCCTCTCTCTCTCTCTCTCTCTCTCTCTCACACCACACACACACACACACACACACACACACACACACACACACACACACGACCACACACTTAACCTACGCACGTGTTCAGCACTACAAGCAGTGTGTTTTCCATCACAAGCAGCGTGTTGCCTAACATTTCAGGGCAAATGAGCAAAGCACGCGATGGTTTCAGTGTTTCCCTTCATGCCATGATGAAAGTTCATCACAAAAGAAAAAACCACTCGTATTTATTCATGCCACGCTTGGTAGGGTGAAACGACACCCTGAAACGTTTTGCCCCGGTCGTGTCAGTTCAGGGCGAAATGGAAAAAAGGGCGAATCGACCCCTCGGCCCCAAGTTCAAGGCTTCCAACATCGCCGATGCTTTCGGATTTGTTTTCGGTTTCGTTTCAGATTCGTTTCGGTTTCGTTGTTGTTGTTGTTGTTGTTTTGTTTTGTTTTTTTATAGTATATTGTGTACAATGAAATTGTTCTTTCAAAACAGGCTGAAACGAAGATGGGAATTTTTTCTATTCTTTTGTTTCACTGCTTTTACCCCCCCCCCCCCCCCCCCCCCTCTCTCTCTCTCCCTCTCTCTCTCTCTCTCTGCCCCATCCTCCCCGCACCGTACTGCATTGCCGTTTTCCATCGCCGCCCCTCGCCCATCCCCCCCCCCCCCCTTTTTTTTTTCTTATTTCAAATTTTCATAAAGCGGTTCCATGCTCCGGAAAAAAAACAACAACAGCAACAGCACCAACAACAACGAAAAAGAAAAAAAATTAATCTAACTTGGGGATAATTTCATTACTTTGCTGTGTGATCCAGTTACTTGCGCGTCGTATATTTTCACGCTTAAAAGAACTTGCACTACAGGCTGCATTAAAGTCGGAAACAGGAAAATACGACATGGCGCACGTGCACCCATATTGTTCGCTCTCACTGTGCAAACTGTCGGTCTCTTAAAGAAAAGACTGGTTTCCGAAGCTGCAGATTGGAACAGGCAACAAAGACAGATGCACAGGGGCATCATCGATGTAGATCTTCTACTAAAGACTGTTCTGCCAAGGCAGCAGAATGCTGGACAGCCGGAAAGAACTGCCAGTATCAACGGATTCCACCGCTCCTGGCTCTTACTAGGATGATGACGTTGTTTTCTGACTTGGTTTCTACTCATAACCTGATCTTTTAACAGCGTCAAAACAAATGAAAATGAGAAATTTTCACGTGAAAGGCATTGTTTTCACGTCAAAATGACCTTTTCTGTATTAATACAGTCATATAGGTTGTTTTCACGTCATGATGACCTTTTCTGTGTTACAGTCATATCGGTTGTTTTCACGTCAAAATGACCTTTTCTGTGTTACAGACACATCGGTTGTTTTCACGTCATGATGACCTTTTCTGTGTTACAGTCATATCGGTTGTTTTCACGTCAAAATGACCTTTTCTGTGTTACAGACACATCGGTTGTTTTCACGTCATGATGACCTTTTCTGTATTACAGTCACATCGGTTGTTTTCACGTCAAAATGACCTTTTCTGTGTTACAGCCACATCGGTTGTTTTCACGTCATGATGACCTTTTCTGTATTACAGCCATATCGGTTGTTTTCGGTGGAAATAGTAATTACCTCCATCAAGGTTTCCATTTATATTTTCACCGCGTCTGTCTCTCTGTTTGTTTGTTTGTTTGTTTGTCTGTCTGTCTGTCAACTGGTTTACGCCCAAAATATTAATCCTGTTTCAACCAAACTTCGTCACAAAATGTGGGTATGACCCAGGAACGAACCCGTGACGCTTGGGGGTGGTGTGTGTGTGGGTGTGTGTGTGTGTGTGTGTGTGTGTGTGTGTGTGTGTGTGTGTGTGTGTGTGTGTGTGTGTGGTGGGGGGGGGGGGGGGAGTGATCAGTGGTAGGAATTGCACCATACACACTGCGATGCATCCTACCAACTACTACACAAGACAGGCACTCGACTGGAACCAACAAGGAAACGGATGGGACGAGGTGGGTGGGTGGGTGTTTAGGGACGCGGAACGACCTCAAACAAGACGTATGTGGCAAGGGCGTACCGGTTCTTTAAGTGAAGGCAGCCGGAATGACATTGCAATGGGGTCGGCTCAAGAGGTTAGCTCCAGTGCTGGTTGGGGGCGTATCACCCGCAGCTCCATAGCACCTCACGGAATTTCAAGGCACAAGTCAAGCAACTCAACTCTCTGCATGCTGGGTGATGATTACGATCCTAACAGCTACCTCCCACTCCCTCCCCCCCCCCTCTTTCTCTCCACCCCCCCCCCCCCCCCCTCCCCCCCCCCCCCACCCCCACACACACACACACACACACACTCCATCCCGCTCACATTGCACCCGTCACGAGCAAGTCGTTCTGCACCACTGATTTCGCACTGTTGCAGAAGTGGGGGGAGCGATGCCCAACCTTTTCCTTTCATCCCCCCACCCACCCACCCCCCTTCCTCTCTATACCTTCTTTCTCCCCCTTCCCCTCTTTCTCCTTTCCTGCACACTCCACCCCCGTCCCACCTACCCCACACACTCATTCACATTGCCTTCCCACCCCCTCCGTTAACACTCTCTGCTTTCCTTGACACCTTCGCGAGAGAGAAAGAGAGAGAGAGGGGTGGTGGTGGTGGTGGTGGTAGGGTTGACAGACAGACCTGTGGACAGACCTGTAGACAGACAGACAGACAGACAGACAGCGACAGACAGGGAAAGCAGGTAGGCAGACCGACAAACAGATAAGCAGGCATGCAAGCAAGCAAGCAGGCAAGGCAGGCGAGCAGACAGATCCAAGACTCACAAAACCAGAACTCAACGATAGGCAGTGCCTGGTTTTCCCGACTGTCACTGCTGTTTAACATACGCTCAGAGAGAGAGAGAGAGAGAGAGAGAGAGAGAAGAGAGGAGAGAGAGAGAGAGGAGAGAGACAGAGACAGAGAGAGGAGAGAGAGAGAGAGAGAGAGAGAGGAGAGACAGACAGACAGACAGACAGACAGAGACAAGACAAGACAAGAACGTTTATTCGTAAAGCCTTGGCTCCTCAGAAGGGGATACACGTAAAATAACGTTGTATAATCCATTACCAAAATAGTCTTGCACAATACATTACCAATCGGGAAGGTTAACTAAGTAAGATATCACAGAACTTCTTCGTTTAAATCCTCTGTACAAATACGCAGCCAGCTGTTTCTCTGTTTTATCATTTGTCGACGTCATTAACAAAATCACTTTGAAGAATGAAGGATGTCTAAAGCATTTAGCTGTAATGCACTGTTGTCTAAGATCACTTAATTCAAGACAGTAAAGGACCAAATGAACTCCATTTTGTGATTCCTTACAAAATGGACAAGTACTTACACGATCGTTTAACCTGCTATAACGTTGAGAATGTGCATAGACATCCGAAATACCAAATCTGAACCTGGTCATGATATATTTCAAATGTCTGTCAACATCCATGGACAAATACCTGGGTACACAATACATAGGATTTAACATTCTGTAAATATCAAATCTGCTGCTATCTTCAACATGTGAGTTCCATCTCTTTGCCAACTGCAATCGATCAGTGTTTGCCGAAAAGCACGAATGAAACCATTTGTATCACCGACACCCTGATTCTCCCATACAAAACCAAAGTCGTATTCATACAATTTCAGCCTTACATTCGTAATCCAGTTTTTCTTACCTTTGGCATCCAAGTCTATGAGCATAGTATATGCTTTATGAGGCAATCTGTGTGGTTCCATTTGTGTAATCCTTAACCCGTAATGAACACATATAACCATTGGAATTAAATAAATAGGATATCTATTAGTCTCTCCATATACCAAATCATTCGATGTTTTCAATGAAACGCCAAGAAATTTCTTTAAAAGCATACAAATGAATTTTCCCAACAGATTCAAAACCCCATAGCTCAGCACCATACTGTAACATTGGTTTGATTTGGACATCAAATAATTGTGAAAACAAACACAGAGATCCATTATCTAGCAGTCTTAATTTCCTCAATAACACAATAACGCATATTTAGCTGTACTTGCAGATCTTTACAAGCAAATATAAAGCTTAAGCGTGTAGAAAAAGTAAATACCAAGATACTTATAAGCATTCACCACAGGCATACTGACTCCATTATATGTCCACCTTTCTCTGGCAGCAAGATAACCGCCATTTCTAAACAAATAATATTACTTTTATTCGTGTTCATCTTTAACTGCAATGCAGAAGAAGCTCTTTCCAAACTGTTCAGCTGGGTTTGTAAACCAGTGACAGTTTCAGACATAAATGCAACATCGTCAGTTAAAAGAAGAATGAAAATCTCAAGGAAATCATTTATGAACATTGCGCCACCTCGTCCAGAATTAATAACCTCTGGTGTCAATTCATTGATAAATAAGGAAACAAGATAGGACTACATACATCACCTTGCTTAATTCCAGTCGTGCAATTTATGTAATCAGTCAAAGACCCACCACTTCTCACTCTAGCTTTTACAGAG
>CM031609.1:36895438-36905438 GCA_018398815.1 Conus ventricosus | reverse complement strand
CCATTTATTCACATCAACACACGCAATCACAAATAAATATTTCAACGCACGCACCATGCACAATCACAATCAAGCATTCCAACACGCACAACATGCACAATCACAATCAAGCATCTCAATACACGACATACACAATCATAATCATAAATAAATAATTCCAGCACCCATCCCTTTCCCTGTCATGTAGTGCCCTCACACTCCTGCCTCTCCAAAGTCTACTGGGAGCACCCTGTCGCACTAGGTGCCCCAAACCGGGTCGGTTCTTGAAGAGAGTTGTGCAAGGCCGACACCCTTGACACGCACAAACAGACGGTGGAGAACGCGTCTCGGGGAACGGGGCGTTGTTGCCGGAGGTCCTAGACGGGGATCAGGACCGTCCAGCCAAGTCCACGGGCTTTTCCACCAGTACGTGGCCTCAACCAGTGCGTGGTCCCCACCAGTGCGTGGCCCCAACCAGTGCGCGTTACCAACCAGTGCGCGGTCCCAACCAGTGCGCGTTACCAACCAGTGCGCGGTCCCAACCAGCGTGCGTTACCAACCAGTGGGCAGTCCCAACCAGTGCGTGGCCCCAACCAGTGCGTGCTCCGGGTGAAGTCTCCGGGAGGAGGGAAAAGGTAACTGGGAGGAAAGTAGAAAGACGGGCACTGGAACCCCGCAGTCAGTACTGTCGGACACATGCTGTTAAACCTTAACAGCCACTCGCATGATGGGCGAGGGGAGGTCTACTAAATACACCACAACATCAGCTCAACACAGACCTGACCATAACGCGGCAAACCAACCAAATCAGGAATGTTCGTTAAAGTCTTTCATACGAAGCAGGTAAGAGATGCATTAAATTTAAACAGGCTATAAAAAAATATAAATTATCTTCATCCTTCTCTCACTCACATTTAACATTTTTCTTCCTTAGGATGAACTAATAGAGTAACCATGGCTTTACATCCCCCACCACTTTTGCAAATAATAATAATTCAATGGCACAATTATCCCCACATTTTATAGCAACACTTCAAAATAACACAAATCTCCAACCAGCACCCAAAACGACTAATCATGCGTACGCACGCTCGCGAACATAAAACTCGTTCTCCTTGCACACACAAACAGACGGTGGCCGAAGAATGTGAGCCCGGCAATTGTGACAGGGGCGGACGAGCGAGACCAAGCAAGTACCAACCTGAATCACCAGGTTCTCCCCCATCCCCGCCGACTACCGCATCACAATGTATAAAAAGGAGAAAGACTTTTAAGATATAATTTTGACTGGCCAGGTTAAAGATTGATTAACCAGAAAAAGTGGTCTCAAAACAATATTTCTTTTATAATTTTGAAACCAAAAACAATTGCGCAAAAGAGAAGAATTGCGGCTAACATAAAAAAAAAACAACAACACAAATAAACCACGAAACTGACGCTTACCAGCTACCGTGGGTTGACCCAAAAAGAGGGGGGTCAAACGACTCTCTTGCCCTCGTCCAGTTGAGAGGACAGCAGCGCGATGCGGAAAAAGATGAAGTGATGTCTCTCTCCTACAGGCCGTGTCCAGGACGGGAAATCGTGATGGTATTGCTTAAGTGCACTAAGTTTATGTATTATTAGTCAGGGCTTAAAACACCAAGGTTTTCTTTGCATCATACACGCATAGCACCTCTGCACCCACCAAACATTCACCTCTCTCTGGGAATGGATGTCACGCATTCGTTTCTTTTCCTAACACGACTGAGAACAAGAAATACAATTTCTATGCTACTTATAATTAATCATGAACAATCAATCACACACAATGAATAAATCAACACTTTAAAAATCAAAACTTCCTAACCCAATTAATCTGAACAACAATCACCACAATGAAAAATAACAAAAAAGAAAATACTTCCTAATCCCGGGTTATAAAAAAATGACTTCTTACCGGCCAGGTTTTCACAACACAACACCTTTCAACCACCCCACAGTTCTTGAAAAAAGTTTTTCACGTCTTCTTCAGCACTGCTTGAGGGTTCCCCTTTGGGTTGACGGGCTCCAGGTTTTAGGGGGTCTTGTGGTGTCTCTGGGATCTCGGAGAACTCTTCTTCTTCGTCTTCTTCCCCCACCTTGGGTTCAAATTCAGTTTGTCTGTCTTCCCCCCACCTCTGGGTTAAAACTTATTCCTTCTTTTCCCCGTTTGTCTTCAACCCAAAGACTTTGCTGCTTCTCCCAGACCACTTTTCTCCGACCCTTTCTCGCCCCTGCTCACTCCTCTCCTCTCTCTCTCCCTCTGCCTCTCTCTCTCTCTCTCCGGGTTGTTGTCTGCAGACAGTTTTCCCCTCAGTTTATATAGGGAGGGAACAAAGGTTTCCCCCTTGGGGGCCATCCCTTTGTCCACCTGCTTCTCAACCCCCAGTTCACAATACCTAAATTCTCCCCGCTACATTCCCACACACAGCTTTTACACACCCCCTACCAAATTTGATTAGCAAACAACATTACCCCCCGATGGACTCGAAAATTCCCCCCGACCGGGTGGTCAGTTAACACGTAATTATCTTGGGAGGGTTACTAAAACCCTCCACCGCATTCCCAGCCCAAAAACCAACACAGTGACCCACGGCAACACCATCCGAACGAATCCAAGACCCCCCTCTTCACTGATGTTTACACAAGAACCTCAGCTGACCGGAGATTTAGCGCTCCTTTGGGGGTCGGGGCGTAGTGGTTACAACCCTTTCCCCCCTTCGCCCAGGCAGGTCCGAACTCTCTCCTAGGTGTTTTTTGTCATCTGACCCTTCGGCATAGCTCCCCACCCCCCTCCATAACTTCCAGGGACAACCTTGCCCAAAACCAGTATTCTGAAAAAAATTCCAGGGACACTTATTTTACACCGGGAGTTTACACACACACATCACAATAACGACTGTACAACACAAACTTTGGTACATGCATGTACTCACCATAAGCGTTTCATGATGCGGACATATATATTTCTGCTACGTTTCCCTTTCTTTGCATGAGGCTGTGATCCTGAACAGCACTAAAGTAATCCACCTACAAGTGCATCGCACACAGTCACTTTCTGGTTGAAAATAGCAATCTTTACTGAACATTTTCAGTCTCTGTCTGTTTAAAAAGTATTTATAATATTAAAGTCTTTGCTGTTAAAAAAAAAAATTTGCTGTTGTTGTTATCAAGCTACTGCTGGGGGTGATGGTGCTGTAGTTGGCACTCTTCAGATCTCGCAGTTGGCGATGTCATCTTCAAATTAGCCTTTAAATTGTCGTATCTTACTGTTCTTCTTGTGTTTGTCCGTAGCCACATGTCGTTTTATATCATCTCCGCCTCCTGAACCTATCGCTACATCACAAGAGCAGATACCACAGAAAGCGAACGTGTCGAGTTTACCTTGACTCATGAACGGCCATGTCTCCTTATATTTGGGGATAAAAAGTTGCTGTCTCTTCCCTTTTTTGGGTTTAGAAGGCCAGGTAGCGATTCCGCGGCACGTTTCGACGCCATTTTGCAACCAGGAAGGAACAGGTACGACTTCGCGCATTGCGTAGTGCAGGGTTTGTCGAAACCAAGATGTTGTCTGCTCTGTTATGTTCGTTCGTCTTTCGTGTTTTACTCGGTGTATTGTTGGCTATAAGTCTGTTTTAGAGAAATGGATGGAAAAAATAGTGGTTTTGGTCTTCACAGCAAAGATGCTTTGAATGTTTTCAGCGCAAAAAAGGCATGATCGATGCCAAAATTTGATTTCCCGGGACACACTATCAAAAACAGTATTCCCGGGACAGGTGCCGACTTTTTACCAAAACCGGACGAAATACGGGTACTCCGGGGACAGTGGGCAGCTATGCTTCGGCCATGTGCGGTGGGTAAGGTACCCTGGTTAATTGGTCAATTACCTATTTGTATACCATGTACAATGTCCCTTTGTCTCCAAGCGTCTAATGCCTTTTGTGAGAGGTTTCACGCTCCTTGACAAATTCCCCCACTCGAAGACAATGCCCTGCATTGACTAAAACACATTCAAGGAGATGAAACTCGCATAATTTTCCCATTTAAACCAGTGCTAATATCGGCCTCTCATAAGCCTACTTACACCAAGAACGCACACAAGATTTGTTTGCAACAAAAATTATAGAGAAAAATCAATACATACACACTATCAAAGCAAATATCCAACATAAATCGAAATCTCCACCAGCTCAAAGCGTGTGGCCATATAAACCATTATGTTTCACGGAAATTCTCTCCCCTTCTCTTCATACACGTGGCCCGCAACCAGCCACGCCACGCATACACGACACTGCAAAAGACACACGCACACATACTCGACTTTTCCCCGCCATTTTATTTTGGCCTTGGTCCCGTCACTCTTTCTTCACTCTCTAACCCACGTTGTCGTACCGCGCACATGTGTTGCAATGCGCACAGAAATGCCTGATTCACCAAGGATACCGGGCCAGTAGTACTCTGCGTCACTGCCTTTGTGAGGCCTTCTTACCGAGATGGCCCGAGGCGGGACGTCACATGTTTTTCTGACATCACCGCCTTTCTGCGCTTCGTAGGCACCACGATCTGTCTTTTTGTCTTCCCGAACTCAAGTGGGTGAAAGTTCGGTACAATACAGTGCTTCTCTGGGTCCTCCCCAGCACCTTCGGTGTTTCTTTTTTTCCTCAAAACCCTATTGTCCCTTCCTTAACACTTTTTTCTGCCCTCTGTGACAAAACCAAACAGTTTACTGAGCGAGTAGTCGCCCTTTTGTTCTGCTCGCAAGTGAAGGGGTTGGTCTCACTGGCCCACGCTCCATTGCTTTTCTGGAGTGTTTGACTGCCTGGGCCTTTTTCTCACGTGATTTCTGTTCCCTGATTGAACAGAGAAGTCGGGGTTTGGGGTTTTTTCGTACCCACGTGCCCCTGAAAATGTTTCCAATTACCAAAATCATACGGCGGTTTTCGGAACAGCCAAAGCCTGAAACGACTCCACTATAGAATGGTGTATCAATGAACACCAGTGCCGTTTTGAATTCTGCTACTTTTTCAATCATTTGTCTACACCTCTGTGTTCTACCTGTGAATTTTCCTTCTAAACCCGGGGACTCCTTCACCATTACGCCAGTGCACCCAGAGTCTCTAATGACATTAACCACATTTTCCCTACTCTCCCTTTGCACATCCATGTTATCGCCTGAATCTGTGAACACACAGCCAAAATTTCCAGACAAAAAAACACTGTCATCTTGTTCATCTTTTTTTTATCTGCCTCTCTCTTGGCCTGATCCTCATTGCTGCTACTTTCTGAGGTCTAAATCGGCATTTCTCTACCAAGTGCCCCTGTCTTATCACACAGAAAACAGGTACGCTATTCCTAGCCACGTGGCTATTGGTTTTCACCCTTTGTTTGGCTCACGTGACGCCGTGGGCCTACGGGTGTGTACTACTGACTCATTATGTGAGTCATGTGCTGGCCTGCATCCTCTGAATATGCTTTCCGGGCTTTCCTCTTGTTCAGGCAAATCACGCCTCGCTTCCCGGTAAGTCTCTGCCGTCTGAAGTACCTCACCTATTGTGGTTGCACCTCTTTCCTTGATGTGGATGGTAAGGCCCGTCCCACAACCATCAAGTATCTGTTCCTTCATCACCAGTGTCTTGAGGCCTTCAAAATCACTGTCTACCCCACTAAGTTTAAACCCATTTGTTGAAATAGTGGTCCAGTCTAACGCCGAACTGGTGTATGTCTCACCCTGTTCGATTCTCGCCTCGCGAAACTTACCCCTAAAACCTTCTTCAGTCAAATCATATCCTTTAGTACTGCTTGTTTCACCTTGTCAAAATCTTTTCTTCCCTTTGGGTAAGTTGGAAACTGTGTGTAACGCACGACCTGTCAACAAGGCAGACAGGTTTATTGCCCATTCATCTTCGGGCCAGCCCTCGTGCTCGGCAAACGATTCAAACCGACCGATATAGGCATCAAATCGGAATCAGTTTTCTTCTCTGAACAGTGGGAGTTTTAGTCTGGGGTGCGCAATTTAGTCTGCGGCCTACTGACTCAGAACGGGTGTCGATTTCACTACGATTTCAGATTTTATTCTTTCCAACTCAATTTGTTTGGCTAAAATCTCTGATTCCGCTTCTGCTCTAGCCCTCGCTGCACTCTCTGCATCTGCTCTTGCTCTGGCAGCTGTACTCTCGCATCTGCTCTTGCTCTGGCAGCTGCACTCTCTGCATCTGCTCTCGTTTTAGCGGCTGCACTCTCTGCATCTGCTGCCCTTTGCTTTAGCCTTCGACGCAGCAGTTTCTGCCTCTAGATTACTTTTGACAGCTGCGAGCTGTTCCTTTTCAAACTTCCCTTTTTTTCGGCCCTTTCATCTCTCTCAGTCTTCTGCTGAGTTTCAATGAATTCAACGCAGTTCATCTCCTGTATATCCCCTTTCTCCCTAAACTCATCAGTTTTTTCAATGGGGAGTAAACTTTCTTCAGCCATTTTCTTTTCTTATTGTTTTTAAGCGCCACTAAAACCGTACGCTTATTTAAAACCCCGGGAAAAAGTAGTGAAACGTTTATCTGCTAAACGTTATGAGTAAAAACCAACCAGTGTAGTGTTCCTAGCACAAAGGAGCCTTAAAACTTTAAAACCACAGCTCTGTGAGAGTTAAGACTAGAACCTCATTCTTCGTTTTCTGAACACCTTTGATTAATACAACCACCCACACACAAGTCAACACTTTAACACTCAAAAACTAAAGGAAATAATTAGAAGAGCTAATTTTAAAATTGCCTTTAGTGGACGCTTCGCCCCAGTATACCCCAGTACTCCCTTTGGTTTCCCTCCTGAAACTAATTTTGGGCCATGCAATCCTGGAGGCTCGCCCCCTTTGTCCAGGACGGGGGAAATTTGTGATGGTATTGCTTAAGTCACTAAGTTGATGTATTATTAGTCAGGCTTAACACACCAAGGTTTTCTTTGCACTCATACACGCATATGCACACTCATGCACCCACCAAACATTCACCTCTCTCTGGGAATGGGATGTCACGCATTCATTTCTTTCCTAACAACGACTGAGAACAAGAAATACAATTTCTATGCTACTTTAATTAATCATGAACAATCAATCACACACAATGAATAAATCAACACATTAAAAGATCAATACTTCCTAATCCAATTAATCATGAACAATCAATCACACCCCAAGAATAAATCAACACAAAAAGATCAATACTTCCTAATCCCGGGTTATAATAAAAATACTTCTTACTGGCCAGGTTTTCAAAACACACAACCACGCTTTCACACCACCCAGTTCTGAAAAAAGTCTCTTCACGTCTTCCTTCAGCACTGCTTGATGGTGAAAGCCCTTGGTTGACCCGGCTCCAGGTTTCAGGACTGGGTCTTCGTGGGCGTCTTTTGGGATCTCGAAGAGAACTCTTTTTCTTCGTCTTTTTTCAAACCCCCCTCTGGGTTCAAATTCAGGGTTTTTCTGTCTTCACCCACCTCTGGGCTTCAAACTTAGTTTCCTTCTCTTCCAGCTTGTCTTCAACCCTAAGACTTTGCTGTCTATCTCCCCGACCACGTTCTCTTGACCCTTTCTCTGTCCTGCTCAAATCCTCTTTCCTCTCTCTCTCTCCTCTGCCTTCCTCTTCTCTCTCTCTACCTGGTGTTGTTCTGCAGACACGTTGTTCTCCCCCATTTATAAAAGGGAGGGAAAACAAAGGATTCCCCCTTTGGGCCATGCCTTTGTCCACGTGCTTCTCAAGCCCCTAGTTCACAAGTACCCTGAATTCTCCACTCGCTAATTCCACACACATCAGCATTTACACACACCCTACCTAATTGATTAGCAAACACACACTTAGCCCAGATGGACACGAAAAATTCCCGCCGACTTCGGTGTCAGTTAACACAGTAATTTATTAAAGGGGGGGTTACTACAACCCCCACACCATTCAGCCAGCCTGAACAATAGAACCAACACAGTGAACCCCGGCAACACCATCCGAACGAATCCAAGACCCCTGCTCTTTACTGACTGTTTACACAAGAACCTCAGCTGACCGAGCATTAGCGCTCACTTGGGGCCTCGAGGTCGTAGTGGTTACAACCCTTCCCCCTTTCGCCACCAGGCGGTCCGAACTCCTTTCCCAGGGGGTTGTTTGTCATCTGACCACTTCGGCGTGTTGCGGTGGGTAAGGTACCCTGGTTAATTGGTCATTACCCTTTTGTATACCACGTACAATGTCCCTTTGTCTCCAAGCGTCTAATGCCTTTTGTGAGAGGTTTCACGCTCCTTGACAGGCCGACTGTAGGAAGTGAAGGTACCGACTGTACCTTCGACGATAAGGTGAAGAACCAGACCAGAGCAGGCGCTCCCAGAGACATCTTCCGCTCGAGTGAAGAGAAAACTTGCCTAAACGATGGCGGCCAACATGCCACGCTACGTCACGGTGAGAATACCTCAAGCCTAAGAGGAACCTCGCACGTGCGGCAGGTAAAAAGACAGGTGAGAGGCCGATAGAGACAGCCAGTACAAGAAAACATACCAGCCACCCGTGAACCTGCAGGATGAATTGCACGGGCAGTGGAATTAGAGAGAGAGAGAGAGAAAGTAAACCTAACCTGAGCTGAACTACACCAAAGGTGCAACCACACCACAAGCCACATTAAGGACGGATATACGACAATAACGACGACAACAACCAAATGAACAATTCCACCATCCTAGATGGGTCAATCGTCGTAGGCCTCGTGACAAACTCGTGACAGCGGGTTACCGAACACCGTGTCTTAGGCGTGATCATTGATGAGAACTTTAAATGGCAATCACATGTAAATCATGTTTGCAAACAGTTGGCTCGCAATTTGTTTTTACTCAATAAACTCAGTTATTATGTTGAACCACATATCCGGAAATTATTTTTTGAAGCCCATTGCCTTTCTCACATCAACTATGCGTCCACTGTCTGGAGTGGTGCCGGTGAAAATCACATAAAAAAGATCAACTCTATGCATAGACGGGAATTAAGCTGATTCTTCCCGACAAGTCTCTATCAACCACGGGCAAATTCGCAAAACTAATGATGTTACCACTGCAGAGCCAACTGACCTATAATAAGGCAGTACTAATGTTTAAAGTCCATGCAAACATGGCGCCAACATATCTTGCTGAGTTTATCCAAATGGCAACAACGCGATATGATTCAAATAATTACATTTTACCACGTGTCCGCATTGATTTGTTCAAATCTAGTTTTGCATATTTTGGTCCATCTGTGTGGAACTCTCTTCCTCCGTCTGCCAAAACATGTCAATCACTGCCGTCCTTCAAATCAGCAGTACTTAAACATTTACTTGAACAATAAATCTAACCTTTTGATCATGGTCTCAACGCCCTACTTTTATGCTTGCCTCTATATTAGCTAATGAAAATGTGTGTGTGTGTGTGTGTGTTGTGTGTGTGTGTGTGTGTGTGTGTGTGTATGTGGTATGGGTGTGGATGTGGGTATGCGCATGCGTGCGTTTATGTGTGGCGTATGCATGCATGTGAGCACGCGCGCGTACGTGTCTGATTGTGTTTGTGTAATTTTGTGACGGATTTTTATTTTTTTTATTTTTATTTTTTTATTTTTTTTTTAATAAGTATACTGAACATTAAAAACGCACCGTTTTGATTTGCCGATTTCCCATTTGGAAAAAAATGTGTATTTGGATTTGGTATGTTAACACAATTTTTAAGGGACACAGATTCACACTGCCTCGGTTTCTCCGCGCTTGCCGACATTCGTGTGACGCCCACGTGCAACTCGCCCAAAACACTTTTTTTGCCACTGGGGCCGAGACTGAACGTAGCTCATCTGTTCTTTGTCTCAAATGGTGAGTTTGAAGTCATGCCGACTGGAAAACGGTATCAGTTGTCATTCGACCAGGCGAAGTGGTCCGAAAACAATGCCGCGACTGTCTATGCAAGAACGCGAGCAAGCCATTGGAATGTTGATGGTCGGTATGTCATCGAGAGAGA
>CM031609.1:36831085-36890338 GCA_018398815.1 Conus ventricosus | reverse complement strand
GATCTGTATTGCTTGCATCTATCAATATGTAGTTTTCGCAAACGCTAATGATGGGGACTCACACGAGTGCCAAAGAAGAATTCTGGCAACTGAAATGAGATGCCAGAAAATCTTGGGCATCATTGACAAGGGGGGAGGGGGGGCTTGGTCCCGTCGTGGTTTTGTATTTGGGGGGTCCCAGGGGGGGAAAAAACCCCCCCCTTCCCCCCCCCCTTTTATAAAGCTAATTTTTTCCAATTTTCCCCATTCTTTGCCCAAAAAAAAAAAAAAAAAAATTTTTTTTTTTTTTTAAAAAAAACCGAACAACCCCCCAAAAAATTCATCCAACGGTCTTCCCTTTTGGAACCAATTTTTTTCAAAAAAACAAAAATTTTTTAAAGGAATTTTTTTCAGGGGTTTGCAAAAATTCATCTTTTAGGGATGCTGTTGCTCTTGGAAAATGCACTGCTTTCTTTTCCTTGGATGGGTTTTGGGATTTCCCGCCCTTTCTTTTTCCCTTTTTTTAAAAAAAACACCCCCACAAAAAACCCAAACAACCCCAAAACAAAACAAAACCCCTTTCCCCGCTTCTCTTTCCCACAAATCAAAAACTAAAAAAACCACAACATCAAAAGCCACAAAAGGACCCCAAGAAAAAAAAAAAAAGCAGGCAGGGGGCACCTCTTTTTAAAATGCCCCCCCCCCCGTGGCTAGAAGGCTGTGGGGCGCTAGGTTGATACACCCTTTTTTTTCCCAAAAAAAAAAAAAGGGGGGCCGCGTTGAGGGGGGAAAGGGGGGCCGAATAAAGCAATGAACCAGTCCCCGCTTCTTCTTAAGGGGGTGGGGGGAAAAAAGCGTTGGGGGCTACAAACCAAAAGAGCGAAAAGCCGGGGGGGAAAAAAACCGCCGCCGCCGGGGTTTTTTACACCCCCCAACAAAAACTTTGTGGGTTAAATTTTGGCGGGGGCCGGAAGGGGGGGTTTTTTTTTGGTGTATGGGGTCCGGAGCCCCGCGGGGGCGCTTTTCACCTTTTCCCGGTCTCTCCACTCCTCGCTTTCCTTCCCTTTAAACGGGCGTTTTCCCCCCGGGGGGGGGGTCAAAAAAAAAACAGGGTGCGATGGGGGGTGATGTTTTTATTTTTTGGGTTTTGGTAAACCCCCCGTGATTGTCCCTTTCTTTTTTCTTTTTTTTTTTGGGTTTGAAAGTGTGGTTTTTTTTTGATTTGGGTTTGGGGAGACGAGGAAATGATGTGATTTTTGGGTGAGTGGAAGGGCAAATAAAATGATAGATGAATTATTTTTACGTAAAATTATGTTAAATTTTTATATTAAGGGGGGTTTTGGGGGTAAAACGAGAAACAATTGTGGGGGGGGGGGATTTACGCATGCGTGTAATGAAAAACTCATTGCAAAACTTAAATTGTAAAACCATTTAAAAATTTCTTCTGTTTTCCACGATAAAAAAGAGAAAAAAAAATGTTAAAAAGGTTTTATCGGGATAGAAAAAAAAAGCCAATGGGTGTGAAACCTTTTTTTGTTTTCCTCTTAAAAAAAAAAAATTTTTTTTGGGGGGGGGCCCCTTTTTTTCTCTCCCTCCCTCCCCCCTTTTTCTTTCCCCTTTTCTTTCTCTCTCTCTCTCTTTTTTCTTTTTTCTTTTTTCCCTCTCTCCCTTCTTTTTTTTTTTTCCTTTTTCCCACCTTTCCCCTCTGTTTTTTTTTTTTTCTTTTTCCCCTTGAAAGTTTTCCCTTAAAATCTTGTCCATAAAATTTTAACTAAAGGTTTTTTTTTTTTTTCATTTAAACCAAACCGTTCCATTGGGTGTTTTTTGGGGGCACCCAAAGGAAAAATTTTCCCAAACTTAAAACAAGCAGAGCGTGGATGAGCCCTTTGGGGGGAAGGGGCCTTCTGGACGGGGAAGATTAAGATAAATTTGGTTTCAAGTGCATTGCAGTCAGCGACTGCTTGGCTTTTTTTATGAATCTTTGTTTTATTTTTATTTTTTATTGTGTCGGTTGAAAAGAAAAAAGAGGGAAGACAGAACAGGGGGAAAGAGGGAAAAGAGAGGAGAGATAGCAGAGGAAAAGAGAGAAGAAGAAGAAGAAAAGAGAGAGAGAGAAGAGAGAGAGAGGGGGAGAAGAGAGAAGAGAAGAGAGAGGGGGGGGGGGGGGAGAAAAAATGGGGTTTGTAGAATGAATGAATTGCCCCAAAGGAAATTGTTTTTGTAAGGTGAAGAAAGAAAATTTTTTTTTCTTTTTTTTTTTTAAAGAAGATGAAATTGATTTAAAATAGAGATTGCCGAAAAATTCCTGCAAATTTTGATTTCTTTTTTAAGTGTTGCCCCCTTATTAGGGGAACCAAACGAAAAAAGAAATTCTTCTTTTTCTCCCTTTCTCCTTCCTCTCTTCTTCTCTCCCTTCCTCTTTGCCTTTCCCCTTCCTTTATCCTTGCGGTTATTTTTAAATAAGGTTTGAAAATCCCCTTCCCTTTCTTTTCCCCCCTTTTTTTTTCCCCCTTCTTCCCTTTACCCCCTTTTTTTTTTTCGTTTCTTCTGTCTCTCTCCCTCTCTCTCTCTCCTCCTCCTCTTTCCTCCTCTCTCTCTCTCTCTTTCCAACAGCCCCACTTATTTATTTTTTGTCATTGACGATTTCATTTTTTCTCAAAAATTTGATGTTTTGGGGACCCTTTCTTTTCACACTTTCTCTTTTTTTTATCAAAAAAACCCCCCTTTTCTTGTTCCCCCCCCCCCCCCCCCCCCCCTTTCTCTTTCCCTTTAAAAAAAAAAAAAAAAAACCCCCACTCAAATTCCTTTTCAAACAAAAAAAAAAAAATTTTTTTTAAACCTAAAATCGATGCTTTTCCCAAGGGGAATAAGGGGAAAAAGGGGGAAAAAAAAGGGGGGGAAAAACCGGTTGGGGTGTTATACTGTAAAACGGTATTTTTAAAAAAAAAACGGGTCCCGGACCCAAAAAACTACCACAAACTCAATGATCCCAGAAGTTTGTTAATAAAAACATTTTACCACAACAACCCAGAAAAAAAAAAAAGATTTTTTTTTTCCCCATTTAAAGATCCCTTTCTATAAAAAAATGGGTACAAAAAGGGCAATAAGGGGTAATTTTTGACTGTTTTGCTTGATCTTCAAAGGTTTTCGGAAATAAATGGCATCACCGGTGCCAAAGGAATTCTCAAAAATAGATTCCACAAAAAGTTTGGGTTTCTTTTACAACCCGGACGGAAAAATCCTAAACAACAACAGCAATCACCCCCGAAAATACTACGTCCTAAGACGGGAAAAGAAGTGGTCGGACTGTGTCCCCTTTTAGGGTTGAAAAACAATCCCAGCAGTCAAGGAATCGCAATAAAAAAAAAGGAAAAGGGGGAAAAAATTTCCAGAGTGGACGGGAAATAGCCTGCAAATTCAGGAGGGGGGAAACAAACGATGGAGGAAAGAAGGGACCGGTTATCAGGGGTTCCCCAACGTCAACGAGTTTCAAAAGGGGAAAGGGGAAAGGGAAAAGAGCAAATAAAGATTTTGGTTGATTTTTGTCGCCTCGGGGGGGGAGGAGGGAAAGGGTTTTTAGAGAGGAATGGTAAGTCTTTCTTTTCCTTCGTCTCGGTGTTTGGTGGGGGTTGGTGTGGGGGGGGGGGGGGGGGGGGGGGGGGGGGGGGGGGGGGGGGGGGGGGGGGGGGGGGGGGGGGGGGGGGGGGGGGGGGGGGGGGGGGGGGGGGGGGGGGGGGGGGGGGGGGGGGAGGGAGGGGGGGGGGGGGGGGGGGTTTTTTTTTAACAAAAAAACACAATCTTCACACTCAGTTTTAAAGTTTTGGAACTCACTCAACCCATTCACGATTTTTATTCACAAAACCCCCACACAAAACCCCCAAAACCAACACACCCCCAAAGGTGATAGGGGAAAAATTTTTATTTAAAAGAAAACCCCCCCCCCCCCCCCCCCCTTTGCCTCCCAACCCCCTTTTAGCGAAGATTCTGAAATAAAAACTACAAAATCACATGACAATAACACAAAACAAAACAGTTTAGTTTTTCAGTTTTTCCCAACAGAAGGGGAGAAGGGGGGGGGGGGGGGGGGGGGGGGGGGTTAGCGGAAAAACGAAGAGAAGAGAGTGTGTGTGAGGGGGGGGAGGAGTGGGGAGTTTGGCCCCGTGACCGTGAAAAAACAAACCCCCGATGTGTCCTCGTGGGACTTTCCCAAAGTCTAACACTTACCTAGTTCTCCAAACTTGACCGCGAACAACGCCCCCTTTGAAAAGCAAAAAGGGAAGTTTTAAAAAATAAAAAAAAAAAGAAAAAAATGGGAAAAAAAAACAAAAACAAAGTTAGAAACAACTGCGCAAATGTCCAAAGACCAAAAAAATTGGGTTTTTTTTCATTTGGGAAAAGGGGAAAGGGAAGGGGGTTTAGGTGGGGGGGGGGGGGGAGGGCGGCCCCCATTTACAAAAAAAAAACAAACCCAAATCGTTAGCCTTAAAAAAAAAACTTCTTTCTTTTTGGATTGGGGAAAAAATTTTTTAAACCCAAAAAAACAACAGGGGAATTGAACTAATGCAATTTAGTTTGGTACAGCTGTACTTGGGGGTAAACCAAAGGGATTTCAATTGCCATTTAAAAAAATTTTTAGTGATAAAAATGCAACCACATTTATCCTTTTAAATTTCATAAATTTTTTTTTTTTTTTATTTTTAAAACTGTTGCCCCCTCCCTTTTTCTCTCTTTTCTTTTTCTCTCTTTTTTTTCCCCCCTCTCTTCTCCCTCCTCTTTCCCCTCTTTCCCCTCTTTTTTCCCCTTTCCCCTTTTTACTTTTCCTCCCCTTTCCTCCTTTTCCCTTCCCTTTCTTTCCTTTCCTCCTTTCCCTTTTGGGGTTTCCCCCTTTTTTTTCCTTTCTTCCCCCCCCCCCCCCAAAAACCCCCCCCCCCCCCCCCCCCCCCAAAAAAGGGGAAAAAAAAAAAAAAACCCCCTCCCCTTTTTTCCTCACTTCATTTTTTTTTCCTTTCTCCTCCCCCTCCCCTTTTTTGTTTTTTTTGGGTTTTTTAAGGGGCGGGGGGGGGGGGGGGGGGGGGGGGGGGGCCCCCCCAAATTTGGGGGGGGGGGGAAGGGTTAACTTTATTCCCCCTTTTCTTTCTTTTTTTCCTTCTCCTTTTTCCCTTTTCTTTTTCCTTTTTTCCCCCCCCAAACCCCCCCCCACCCCCCCCCCCCAAATTTGGAAACCCCCAAAATTTTTCCTTTTCCTCCCTTTTCCCCCCCTCCTCACTCCTTTCCCCCCCTCTCCCCTTTTTTTTTAAAAAAATTCCCGCCCCAAAAGGGGGAAAAAAGGGGGGGGGGGGAAAAAAAGACCCCCTTTTTTTTGGTTTTTTTTTTTGTTTCCCCCCTTTTTTTTTTTTCTGAAAATTTGGGGCCCTTTTGGGCTTTTTCCCTTTTTTTTTGGTTGCTTTCCCCCCCGGGAAAAAAAAAAAAAAAAAAAAAAAATTTATAAAAATTTTTAAAAAAAATTTTTTTTTTTTTCCCCCCACCCCCTTTTCCCCCTCTTTTTCATCCCACCTTCCCCTTTTTTTTTCCCTTCTCCCCCCCCACCCCTCCCCTCTAGGGGTTTGTTAAAAATATTTTTAAATTTTTTTTTTTTTTTTAAATTTTTAAAAAATTTTTTTGGGGGGTTTTTTTGGGGGTTTTTTTTTTTTCTCGTCTTTCTCTTCCCCCCCGTTTTGTCGGCGGGTTTAAACCAACAATAGTGTAAACCCCCGGGGGGTTTTTTTTTTTTAAGGGGAAAAAACGGGGCCCCGCCTTTTCCCCTTTTGGGGGCAAGGCCCCCCCTCCCCTTTTTTGATCACGAACCGCCGCCCCCCCGCAGGGGGGGTTTTTTTTTTTTTTTTTTTTAAAAAAAACCAAGCCCGGGCCCCCCCCCTTTTTGGCGGCGGCCGGGGGGGTCCCCCCCTTTCCCCCGGCCCCCCCAAACCCCCGACCAAAACCCACACCCCCCCCCCAAAAAAAGCGGGCGGTTGGATGAACGTCCCCTGCTTTTCTTTCCCAAAAAATTTTTTTACCCACTTTTCAAGTCAAAAAAAAACGCGGCGGAGTTTTTCCTTTTCTCTTTCGGCTTTTTTAAAACCCCACCCACGACCCCACGAACCCCAAAGGCCGGGGAACAAAAACCCCCCCGGGGGGCAAAAGCCCCGGGCGCGGGAAAACCCAAAAAACCATTTTTTTACCCAAAACCCAAAAACTCACCCAAAAAACCAAAAACACCCAACCCGGGGCCTTGGTTTAGTCACCAAGGGACAAAAAAAAATGGGGGGGGGGCAATTTTTGGGCTTGGATTAAAAGTAACCAAAATAAAACTAAAAACGAAAAAAAGAAAATGGAAAGGGGGGATGGATGGATACAAAAAAAACCGAAAAATAAAAAACGAAAACACAAGTTGAAAAGGAAAGGGGGGGAAAGAAAAAAAAACCACCATTTTTTCCCCCAAAAAATTTTTTCAAATAACAAACTTTTTTTTCATTTAAACCCAAAAAAACCCCCCCCCCCCCAAAAAAAGGAAACCCAAAAAATTTTTTTTTTTTTAACTTTTCACCCCTTTTTTTTTTACCAACCCCCAAATTGGGGACCAAAAAAACCAGTTTTTCCGCCGAATTGGGGGCAAAAAAATAAAATTCCCCAGAAACCCGGGAAACCGGGGGAAACAAACATGGGAAAAAAATTGGGAAGTTTTTTTTGAAAAAGTGGTGTGGTTTGGGTTGGGTGGGTGGGGTGGTGGGGGTTGGGGATGCAGGGGTGGTTTTTTGGGGGGGGGGTTTTTTGGGTGAAACGCCTGTTTAATTTTTTTTTGGGGGGGGAAATTTTTTTTTTAAAAGGGGGGAAAAGGGGAAAAAATTTTTTAAAAGCCACCACACAAAAAAAAAACGATTTTCAAAAAAAAAAACAAATTTTCCCCCGAGTTTAAAAAAATTTAACCTTTACCTTTTTTAGATAAATCGAAAAAAAAATAAAACTTTTTTAAAATTCCCATGGGGCAAAAAACACAAAGGGTTTAAAAAAAACATTTGGCTTTGAAGAAAAAAATTACAAAAAACAAAAAAAAAACTCAAACCCTTTACACCCAAAAAAAAGAACTTGTCTTTGCAAAACAGCCCAGGCGGAAAACTAAAAAAAATCTACACAATTTTCGGGTTTTTTGCTTTTTTTATAAAACCCCCCCGGGGGTTTGGGGGCGGGGTTTTTACCGAGTCCCTCGCCAAAACCGTACCCCGGGTTTATAAATCAAAGAAGGGAAAAAAAAGGGGAAAAAGGAAAAATGGGGGGGCCCCAAAAGCGGGGGGCAAGGAAGGCCCCGAAAAAGGAACAAAGAGGGGGAGGGGAAAAAAAAGGAAAAGGAGAAAAACCCGAAACCCCCCCAAAAAAAAAAAAGGGGGAAAAGGGATGTTTTTTAAAAAAACCCCCCCCCAAAAAAACCCCCGGGGCACCCCAAAGCCCCCCCCCCCCCCCCCCCCCCAAAAAAAAAAAAAAAAAAAAAAAAAACTCCTGGGAAAAAAAAAAAAATCAACCCAAAAACTCATTTTTTTGTCAAAAAAAAGCCTCCCGGGGGATCCCCCCCTGGTACGCCTTAACCCCCCTAAGCCGGGGGTCAATGGGCAATTTAAAGTCAGATGCCCCGCCCCGAAGGTAAAGGGGGTGGGGGGGGAAAGGGGTCCCCCCCCCTTTAAGGGGGGAGGGGGGGAGGGCCGTTTTTGGGAAAAAACCCAAGGGGTTGAAACACCCCAAGGGAAAACTGGCAAAGGGGGGGGCTTTTTTTTTTTTGGATTTTTTTTAAAAGGGGGGCCCCCCCACGCTTTATTTAGGGGTTCAGAAGGGGAAAAAAGACCCGGAAAGGATAAAAAGGGTTCCCCCCCAAAAAAACAAAACACAAATTTCAAGAGTTTTAAAAAAAGGGCCCCCCCCGAGAATTTTTAAAAGAAAACAAAACCCCCCCCAAGTTAAAAAAAAAATTTGTAAAAATCAAACCCCCCCAACCTTTAAAACGAGAATCAGTTTAGAGCCTTTTTATGAAGTCCGACCAGAAAAACCGGAGAAAAAGAAAATTTGACTGGGAGGGGAAAAAAAACCCACCCCCTTGAAATGCAAGCTAATTCCCGGTTCATTGTCCCAAAGCCCCGGTTTTAATATACAAAAACGCAAAGGGGTTTAAAAAAAGGGGGCCCCCAAATCTAAGGGGAAGGTTGGGTTCCCGGACCATTGCCCCACTCCCCAAGGAAATTTATTGGAAATTTTGGGAAAAGGGTAGAAAACCGCGGAAAGGGGTTCACTGCCTTGGGGTTTTTTCCCGGAGTTTTTTCAAGGAGGAATTTTGAAACTCCAAACTTTTCCTTTTTCCCCGGTTGGGTTTAAAGCCCACCCAAACCCAAGGAGGGGACCGAAAAAGGTTCCCCAAACCCGGAAAAAAAAAAAATTCCGCTGGTCTTACAGTGCAAACAAAAAGACCGAAAACCCCCCCCGAGAAAAAAACCCCCAAACGGGGATTTTGGGGGAAAAACCCCCAAAGAAAAAAAAACCTCTGGCCTTTTTTTTTTGGACCCAAAACAGGAAAAAGGAAAAAAGGGAAAACAAATGGGAGGGAAAAAAATAGAGGGGAGAAAGAAGGGGTTTCCTTCCTCTGTTTAAATCTTGGTTCCCCTCAATTTAGCATTCACAGGTCAGGGGAAAAAAAAATTACAAAAAAAAAAAAATTTTAAAAAATTTTACCGGTGCGACAAGGAAAAAATTTTCTAAAACCCCCCAAAAAAGAAACCAAGTTTAAAAAATCCCTTCATTCTCCCAAAATTTTTAACCCCAAAAAATAAAAAAGGGGGGAAAATTTGATTCAAGGCAATAGGGCCCTCAAAGGAAATCAACACAAAAAACCAACCCACACACCACCCACCCCCCAAAACAAAAAAAACGCGAGAAAAGAAGACCATCAGAGATCATAGTAAGAGTAACACAGACTGCTCGTCATGATGAAGGAAGACGATCGAGATGTACGCCACTCTAGCCAGCAGTTTGAGGGAAACTGGCTCCCTGGCCAAAGTCCTCGCCACAGAGGAGCAAGAGGATTTGTAGACTTCTAAATCTATTATCTCATAAGACAGCTCGGCATGTCTGGTGTCAAGAGGACATGAACCCTGAAGACAACGGGAGAGGACAGCTGAAAAGGAGTTTCAGCTAGATCTCATCGAGGAGGAAAAAGAGTGAAGTTCTTGTGGCTTAAATTTCCCAACTTAGAACAGGTGTCCAATAGCCATGCAGGAAAGAGATCCGTCTAAAAAGACACGCCTTGAGACATCCACCCATCCAAAAATGCCGGGTTTGAATAGGAGAATAAAAACACTGGAAGCAGCAGGACAAACTCTGGGGGTCATGATCCGGATGCGGCCCGACACTCTCAAGAAAATTGGGGGTTCAGGGCTAAAACACCTGGTTGGGAGGGGGGGGGGGGGGGGGGGGTTTGAGAGGGGGGGGGGGGGTAGGAGAGAGGAGAGGGGAGGGGTTCCTCTCCGAAGACCTTCTGTTGTTAAGCTCTCCTAGAGTTTCTCCCTACTTATTATGCTAATCCCACCACACGGGGCCTGTCCAGGGCTGTCAAGCTCACACGGGAAAAACGTGTACATCCTGGGAAGAAAAAATAAAGAAAAAGAAATAAACGATAAAAAAACAAAAAACAATGGATGACATGGCAGCTAGACAACTAGTGTTTTCTTAAAAGCGGCAAAGACAAGACCACGCTGAGAGTGCACGCCACTCCGCTTCATTTCTCGTTCCCAGGTTAAAAAAAAATACTGAAACAAACAAAAAAAATAAAGAAAAAGAAAATACATTGAAGAAATGCCATACGGACAGCTAGTATCCATCCAGGACAGTGTGTAGAATTTTCGACCACCTAATTCACACACACACACACACACACCACACACACACACACACACACACACACACGCACGCACACACACACACATGCACGCACCGCGCGCGCACGCACGCACGCACACACACACACACACACACACACACACCACACACACACACACACACAACCACACACACACACACACACACACACACACACACACACACACCACACACACACCACACCACAACACACACACACACACACACACACACACACACACACACACACACAGGCATGTCATAAACTGTGACCGAAAAAGACAAAAAAAAAAAAAAAGAAAGAAAAACAAAGACACGAGGATGGTTTAAAAAAAAAAAAAAAAAAAAAAAAAAAAGGAGGCACTCAAATCAAAGACCAGAGGACGCAATGAAGACAGACATGAGGTGGGGTGGGGGTGGGGGTGGTAGAGGAAGAAGGAAGAAAGAGGAAGCGGGAGTCAAAGAGAGTGCCCAGAAAGATGAAGTTCTTGTTACATAACTTTCTGAGTATGGGCAGGGGGGGGGGGGGGGGGTAGCTCCCATCATCCCCATGTAGAGAGAGAGAGAGAGGGAGGGGAGAGAAAGCGGGGGAAAAGAGAGAGACATGGATTCGGATAATATTTCACTGACAGGCCATTTGCCCCCCTCATGAAGGGGTGCAGCTGAACAATCTTCCAAATTACAATATTTCCAATTACTCAAAACTGACACATCAAGGATAACAAAACAGATCGTAACTTAAACGCTTTAGACAAGAAAATAGGAAGAGAGAGAGAGAGAACGGAAAAGACAGAGAAGAGACAGAGGAGAAAGAGAGAGAGAGGGGCAAAGAGAGGACAGAAAGAGGGGAAGAAGGGGGGGAGAGAGAGAGAGAGGAGAGAGGAGAGGGGAGAAAGAGAGAGAGAGAGAGGAAGAAGAGAGAAGGAGGGGGAGAGAGGGGAGAGAGAGAGAAGAGAGAGGGGGAGAAGGGGGGGGAGAGGAGAGGGAGAGAGGGAAGGAGGGGGAGAGGAGAGAAGAGAGATGGGAAAGGCAGAGGGAGAGAGAGAGAGGAGAGAGAGGAGAGAGGAGAGAGAGAGAGAGAGGAGGGGAGAGAGAGAAGAGGAGAGGAGAGAGAGAGAGAGGGGGGGCTTAAAGAGGGGAATGGCAACAAAAGTTGTAATAAAACGGACCGCACACATGCACCCCCCATGCCTCCCCCCCCCCCTTCCAGCCCCTACCCCATCTCCCCTCCTCTACCAACCAACCCCCCCCCCCCCCCCCCCCCCCCCATTCCCTGACGAAGACAAACTGGCAGCGTTTGTTCTGCCTAATAAGAGGTTGCACAGACAAGGGGATTTGTAAATCTATCAAATGGAAAGCGACAGGCAGTTTTCACATTCCAGAGAATTCGTGCCGCGTGGTCTGGCCGCACCGACGTTCCCTCTTCCCCCTCTCCACCCCGCCCCCTACCCCCGCCCCCTCTCTCCTTTCCGTCTGAGACATCTGGAGAAAGTTTTTTTGTTGTTGTTTGTTTGTAGGTTTCTTTCGTTTTCACCCCCCCCCCCTCCTCCCATCCCCCAATTTAGACAATTAACGTAAATATCAAGCAATATTTACACGATTTTCATCGTTCTTCCCGTTCTTCCCCCCCCCCCCCCCCCCCCCCCCCCCCCCCCCCCCCCCCCCCCCGAAAATACACAAGCAAACAATCGTCGAACACTGCACGCAATGCGTACGTTTAGAGCTGGCCCGCGCTCACGTGTTGCACGCATGTAAGAAGAGGAAGAGAGAGGAGAGAGAGAGAGACCGAAGACTCGCATCGCTCCCCATTTGACGGGAGAGAGAGAGAAGACAGACAGACAGACAGACAGAAGGACAATCAGACAGACAGAGTCAGTCAGTTCAGCCATGCCCTGCATGCCCTAAGTTAAGTTAACGTTTCCGCCGACACTGCATGTCTCGTCGCTCTCTTTCATTATGATAACAGCTCTTATCAAGAACAGAAATAGGTAATCACTCTGAAGGGAAGAGAAAAGTGCGTGTGGGTGTGTTCGAAGGCGATGCAGGCAAGAGGAGGTGGGATAGGGGGTGGAGGAGAGACAGGAGGGTTGGGAGAATCGGGGAGCGGGGGTGGTTAGGGGTGAGTGACATTCACGCACTCCTTTCCAGAGAGCGTCGGCAAAAGAGAACAGAATCGTCTGTTACCGCAAAAAAAAATGTCACCACTGCACAAAATGTCACAATTGTGACATTTTGTGCCAGTTTGTAACCTTTTGTGCGGTGAAAGACTGTACAAAATGTCACAACTCGCAGTTGTGACAATTTGTGCACCTACGCCCCCATTTTCGAATTCACTCTTGCACAAAATGTCACAGCCTCTGTCAGTCTTGTTAGTCCGCCGCTTTCAAGAAAGCGAGCAGACTATCAAGTTCGTTCGTGTCTGGTTTTTTCGTTTGTGTGTGTGTGTTGTGTGTGTGTGTGTGTGTGTGTGTATGTGTGTTGTCTGTCTGTCTGTCTGTCTGTCCCACGTCGGCCAAAACAGACATTTTTGGCAATGTGTCTTCAACCACTTAAGACAGCCTTCTCAAATTTGTTGGTAGACTAGGTAAGGTATGCTGATACTGCTCGCAAAAAAGTCAAGGTCAGAGGTCAGAGGTCAAGGTCACGCTGATCGTTGAACACCCATTTCATTGCAAGCCAAACTGAAAAAGACACACACAAAAATACGTGGACATCACAGAGTACATCCACCCATCCATCCGCCCCCCACACACCCACACCCGCACAGATAAGAGAGAGAGTTGTGACAATCTGTGCAGCAGTGATTTCAAAAAAAAGACATACATGTGCACAAATTGTCACAACCGTGACATTTTGTGCAAATATGTGCAAATTGTGACCATTTGCGCAGTGAATAAACGCACAAAAATGTCATTGTGACATTTTCTGCAGTGGTGACATTTTGTGCGGTAACAGTCGCCCGTATTGATAATTCAGGGGGTCAGCATAACCTATTTCTGACGGTCTATCCATACGGATTCGCCTGCACAAGTTCTTCCAGGAACAGCTCCCTTGTTGCCGTGGGGCGTCAACACTCACGTGCGCGCGTTTCGGACCACAACTTATGGCTCAATGGGAATGGGGAGAAAGAGGACAGGGGACGGAAAAAGGGGTGGGGCGGGGTGAGCGGGGGGAGGCAAACCCAGTCAAGACTTGAACCGTGGGCCCGAGAATGTCTCGCTTCCTAAGCGAGTGTTTTGATCCTCTAGAACACCCCTCTAACCATATTCAACAATTTCTATAGAACACCCCTCTATCCATATTCAATCATTTCTACCGATATCACCCCCCACCCCCCATCCGCACCACCTATTCTATACCCAAACCCTATATGCTATACCCGTATCCTCTGTGTGTGTGTGTGTGTGTGTGTGTGTGTGTGTGTGTGTGTGTGTGTGTGTGGTGTGAGTGAGAGAGAGAGAGAGAGAGAGAGAGGAGAGAGAGCAGAGCAGACAGACAGACAGGGGACAGGACGGGGGGGGGGGGGGGGGGCTAATGAAAGCATTGTGAGCAGTCAACAGTGGTATAAAAGTGCTTTCAATCGTTATTAAAACTAAAAGTGGTCAGAAGTAGAACATGGAGTGGAAAGCCGCCTACGTAGTCGGTCAAAAGAAGCGATGGATGAACACACACTGCGCATTAAGACACCTCGAAGGTCACCGCAGCTCGGAATCTGGAGGACGATCCCAATCCAAGCTGGCTAGCAATTTTCTTCTCTGCCCCCCCCCCCCCCCCCCTCTCTCTCCTCTATCTCTCTCTCGCCTCTCCTTCCCCTTTCTCCCTCCCTCCTCCTTCCAACACAAACACTCTCCCTCCCTCCACACCCACCCACCCTCTCTTTTTTTCCTTTCCTTTTCTTCTTTTTTTTTTCTTTTTCCCCCCCCCCCCCCCCCCCCCCGCCTTTTTTTTTTAAAGTTTGTTCTTCGTCCCTGCCTGACGACACGCCTCGTTGTCGGGATCAGGCCCAGACACAACAAACACTATGGGCGTTCCTGCTAGCGGCAAAAGGTTCCGAATCGTGAACCGGTAAAATGTCATCATGAACACCCGGTGGTCATTACTGACAAGCTGTCTTCAGGTGGCATGCTGAACAGTAATACGTGCGTGTGGTAAAAAGAACAAAAAAAAAACCCGGAACTAAGAAGCGTGTGCTGCTTTTTTTTCGTGTTGTATTGCACTGCATCGCATCGTATCGTATGGTATCGAATCGTACTGTTTGTAGTGGTTAGTGTAGTGTAGTGTAGTGTAGTGTAGTGTAGTGTGTGTAGTGTATGGTATGGTATGGTGATACTGTATGGCATGGTATGATATGGTATCATATCGTGTCGAATCGTATCGTATCGTATCATTTCGTTTCGTTTTCGTATCGTATCATATCGTATCGTATTTTATGTTACTGTATCGTATCGTGTCTTATTCGTATCGCATCGTATCGTATCGTAGTAGTATTGTATTGTATCGTATGTATCGTGTAGTATTGAATTGTATGTTCCGCAGCACAGGACACAAAATAAAAATGCAATTCGTCTTCTGATCCTGACAAACAACTGCAAAGATTAAGTACGCATGGACACGGAAAGGTCTCAAGAGAGAGAGAGACAGAGAGGGTTGGGGCGTTGGGAGGGAGGACGAAGGGACGACGGAGAGAGAGAGAGGAGAGAGAGAGAGATGATGATGATGATGATGATGATAATCTTTATTTCCAAGGGTAACAGATAAGCAAACACATGCTTTTTTTCATCCGGCCCTTGCCCCGTTAAGGGACTAAGTATGACTAGCGACGAAAATTACAAAACTTTTAACAAACACATATATTCACAACATTAAAAGTTTATGCATTAACAGTTCAGGCGTAGATGACTTTAAAGGAAAAGGAACCGATTTAAACAACAAACAGAATAAGAAATTGATTACAAAGAGAAAGAGTTAGCACACACAGATATGGAATAAGCGATCCTCCTATCGAAGGAGAGAGAGAGAGAGAGAGAGAGAGAGAGTAGAAGAGAGGGAGGAAGAGAGAGGAGGAGAGAGAAGATTACATTCCTTTTGTAAAGATTAACTACAACAACCTACTAAGAATAATAAACTAAGACAATTACAATGCATCAATAATATCAACATTTGTTCTTTTTTACATTTATATGATGTGGTTATAAGGCAAAACGAGAACGAACAATCATTATCAGTAAGCAGCAATAAATTCCTAGCATCAATAATTATAACATTTATTTTTATGATGCGTGCGTGTATGTGTGTGTGTTGTGTGTGTGTGTGTGTGTGTGTGGTGTTGTGTGTGTGTGTGTGTGTGTGTGTGTAGTGTGTGTGTGTGTGTGTGTGTGATGTTTGTTGTGTGTGGTGTGTGTGAGAGAGGAGAGAGAGAGAAGACCGAGAGAGAAGAAGAGAGGAGAGAGAGGAAGAGAGGCAGAGAGAGATGCCATTATTATTTACTTCCCCCATCTTTGTTGTTTTCTTCTTTACCATTCATACAACCCAAATTTATAATTATTAATTAAGCGACAATCATCGAAACGCAGCCGTAGTTAACGAAGAGAGACGAGAGAGAGAGAGAGAGAGAGAGAGGAGAGTGAGAGAGAGAGAGAGAGAGGAGAGAGAGAGATATAATTCCATTTTTCTATCCAAAATATCACATGCTAAACATTATATAAATTTGAATAAAAACAATACATCAATATGATCAACAGTATCCGGACACACATTTATCACCTTGCAGTTACAGTGCTCAAAGAAATAAAAGTATTAAGATATCAATCTATTCGTGACAATGCACCGAAAACCAGCGCCACAATACTCATTCATCATAATATGATTTCAATCATTAATATAACCAATAGTAACATATCTCCATTTATCATTATCTGTTTTTTAAAACTCAGTGGAAAGGAACGGGCGTATCATTTTAATTATGCAGCAAAACCCAGAGGGTGTGCCCTGGTATATGTATTTTTGTTCTAATGCAATGGTCTGCTGTGAAATGTGTGATTAGTTTTCCTGAAGGATTCTGTAAATGAGTACATCGGAAATGTAGTGGAAGTGAATTCCAAAACCACGCTACCTGAGTAAGATAAGCTTGATTTAAATAGATCTATTCTAGGTGTGGGAACCTGGAATTTGGTTGAATCCTAGGGTTTATGCTAAATTTGGACTGAAGAGTTTCTGGTGCTAAACCGATGCAATTTTTTGCATTAGCTGACATTGTTGACAGCAAACATTTCTTGTAACGGAAGAGCCCCGCTTTAGTATAATCCCCTTCACTAAGACTAGATGATTTTAATAGAACTGCTTTAAGTGCTCTTTGTAGACACTCTTAAGAGGTTTCATGGCATTAGCACTAGCGGATCAATAGTGTTGAACAATAATTGATTGAAAGAGAATATGTGCGTGTAGGAACAATTTCTGGCTGAAGGTTTAAGAAATGCTTAATCTTGCACAGTTATTAGTTTGTCTGGATATTGATTTACATAAACTGCGAAGGTGATGAGACCAAGAAAGATTATTATCACATATACACCTAGAACTCGATGGCTATCCACCACTTCAATTCCTGATTATTAATAAAAACAGATGGGGGCTGTGTGGTTATGTTTTGTCTTCTCTGCCTGTTGTTATCAGCATTAGTTTTGTTTTGTTTGGGAAATCAGTGACATGTGATTTACATTGCACCAATTACTTAAGATATAGCATTCTTCTGTAATGAAGTGAAACAGCTTCAAGCTGGGGCTACTGTATGGCAGTGGTATCATCACAAAGAGTTCACATGATATCCTCAATTAAAGAGGGAGATCATTTATAAATGAGAACAGCAAAGGACCTAACACGAACCCTGGGTACGCCATGTTGGATAGGTAACTTCTCTGATTAAATTGTTGTTGACACAAACGATTTGTTGACGGTCTTCTAGGAATGATGTTATCGTTGGAAGGTTTTCCTGTTATACCATATTTAAAAGCTTCCTGCATAACAAATTTGTGGTCAATGACATCAAAAGCTTTGCAAAATCAACAAACAGTGCGCCACAATATTATTCTCATTAAACACTGGCTAGCCATTGATCTACTAGGTTGTAAGCGCTGTATGACAAGAATGATTTTTCCTGAATCCCGATTGATTTTATTTATAGGTGGAGGAGATTAAATGGTGGCAAGATGCTTATTTATGTTTTTTCCAAGGGCTTGGACAGAACTGGCAAAATGGATATAGGTCTGTAGTTCGAAGGTTCAGTTTGTCTCCAGATTTGAAAATGGGTATAACTTTTGCAACTTCGAACTGAGCGGGAAGTGACTTTATCAATGCATAAATTGTAAATGTGGTAAGAGTTTCACATATAACAGGTGCTGATAGTTTCAGTATTTTTCCATCAATCGTCAAGTCGCGGCTTCCTGTTGCTTTAATTGCAAAAAGCTTGGCAACTTCACTAACTGTCATAGGTGGAACTGGTGTTGCTGGACGATATGTTCATAGCATTGCAAAAAGTTTTAATTTTTGTAATATTTGAGTGTCAGTATTCTTTTCTTTGACAACGTGTTCTGCAACTGTTGTAAGTGTTGGTTGAGTTCATTTGGTGTTATGCTGGTAATGGGACTTGTCTTTGACTGTGAAGTTTTATTTGTAAGTTCATTTATTGCTTGCATATGGACTTCGATTTTTTTTTGTTGGCTACAAGTTCACGAAAAAAATTCATTTTTGCTGTCCGTTTGAGTGAATTGACTTTTTTACGTTGCCTTTTAATCCATCCGACTTCCCTTTGCTTCAAGCAGATTCGTCGCGTAAGAAACAAGCAGCTTGTATTTCATCAGTCATCCACTTTGGTTGTGCACTATGTTTAACTCGACGCGTTTTGAATGGCGCATGCTTGTCATAAACAGAATTAAACGTGTGTAGCCAGTACTCAAGCGCTTTCTCTGGATCAGTGTAAATTATAAACATTTATAAGGGGGAATTCATGAGGTCAGTGAGAAAGGTATCTTCTTGGAAGTGTCCAAAGATCTGTAAGTGATATGTTTGTGGCCAGTTTTAGGAATTTTGATTCCACTTCTTTTCCACGTAATGCATTACTGGAAAGTGGTCGCTGCATCCATTCAAAGGCACACATTTCTCAATGACGTTTTGTGGTTCAGAAAGATAGATGTGGTCAATTAATGTTTTGCTAGTGAATGTTACTCTGGTTGGCATGTCTATAATTTGGGATAGGTTGTATGAGGTAGTCCTATCTGACCATGATGTTTGGCACTTCAATAGATCAATGTTGAAATCACCTAAGAGTATTAATTCTGTGGCATCAAGCGATGCTGCATCCATCATAGCCGTAAACTTGTCCATCCAACCAGCATTTTCCGCTGGGTTTCGATATACAAATCCTATTTTGATCGGTTTTGTTCTCTTCAACTTGATTACTAACCAAACTGCTTCAATTCCAAAACCTTCAAGATCATACAAACGTTGGGCATTTAATTGTTTCATGAACGTAAAGTAAATATGCCTGTAGATTTGGATTCGGTGGGATCTCTGCGTACAATATTGTAGCCAGAGATTAAGACAGTGGCATCAGGGACAATATCTGAAAGTCTTGATTCAGTGAAGCCAAATATATGAAAGGGTTTGTCTTGATTGTACAACATAGTGGGTACCTCCTGTAATTGTTTGTATATGGTTTATATTAAGATGTCCAATACGTAGTCGTCTTCCTGTGGCCATTTTGAAGATTGATTGCACCATTTGTGCAACTAAAAACAAAATAGCAACTAAAACAAATATAGCAAGGATACACTTGAATACAAACTCAATGTGTCCGTATGGTACACACACACAACAACTATTTCAATTCAAAAGGATAAGGAATATGAGAAACACGCAAGTGAAAACTACAAATAAGTGTGATACAACACACTTGACACCAAATCCAACAATGCACAATGAAAAAGGATAATGAATATGAAAAGGGACAAAAGTTAAATTCACAAAGTTATGTAACACGCTTGTGGCAAGTGTCACCGAAGAAGTGTCACCGAAGCTTTATCTACACCACGGTTTTCTGAGCATGCTACACACCATTCAGGTACAAATAAAACTAGGATATAAAGTCTCTCTTTCTTCAGAAATGCTAATAATGTAGTTCGCAACAACTTTTTCTTCTCAGTTTATCAGATAGTCGGCAGATTCGGAATTACACAGTTCGCCAGATGCATATAGTTCAAACTCTGCACTTTCCACACGAGTGTATATTTACATATAGCACACACGCACGCAACACACACACGCACGCACGCACGCACGCACGCACGCACGCACGCACGCACGCACACACACACACACGCACAACACACACACACACACACACACACACACACCACACAACACACTGATTCAAGTCTAAACTGGCCATAGTTTGGTGGCAGTGGCATGAAGTGTGGCCACTGCCAAAAAGCAGGTGGGAAGCACGAGGAAAAGAAGGGAATAACATAGGGGATACACAGGCGGTGGCATCATGGGTGGTGGCTGTGGAGGCGAGGTGTAGGTCTCTCTACTACCATACGAATTAGTTCCCGCGTGGTAGTGGGCCCACTGTCCGGTCGTCGGAGTGGGTGGGTGGTGGGGTTAAGAGTGGTGGTAGGGAGGGGAGGGAAAACTTCCGAGTAGTGTGGGTCGGCCGGAGAATGGGGAAGAGTAGGAGGGTTGTCGGGTTGAGAGGACTGTGATGTGTGATTGTTTGTTGGTAACATGCGTGGAGTAGGTGAATGGACGGGAGGAGGAAACGGAGCGGTGATGCAACACGGGGGAAGAGGAGAGACGTCCAGTGGGGCGAGGCCTGTGGTCACTGCCCCTCTTTGTGCCGATGCTGTCTGCCTGTTTCGTAGCAAACAGATTTTCAGCGAGGCGTGCTGTCCCTTTCCTCGTAGGCAGAATGGCTATTTTGGTACAATGCCATTCTGGGTGCTCCACTGCTGGTGTTGAGACGCTGTGTGGTCCCTGTAGTGCACACCCATGCCGTCACACACCTGCTGCAGGTTCCTGTTGCTGTGACGGATGACAGGATTGAAGGGGTGTCGTCCTCTGGCAGGCATGATTGCAGAAGCTAGCAGTGACGCTTTGGGAAAGACCCTCCGGCACTGGGAAAGAAGGTCTTTCCACTTGTCACTGCTGATGGCACTGTCTGCTGAGGCCTGGACTTGTGCACAGTCGTGGATCCCAACATGAACTGCAGCCAGTCTCACGGTAGTTGAGGGACTCTGGCCACTGAGCCACTCAGTCAGCTGGGTCACTGTCAGGTCACTGACACACACTTTTTGGGGCTTGCTGTTGGGAGGTGAGGAGCGGGAGGGATCCACCCCTTTCACTACATCATCCCCCAGCAGAATGGTAGTGGTGTCCTTAGTGACACTGACATGGTGGAGAGGGTGGGGGGTGGTGTCTTTAGTGACACTGACATGGTGGAGAGGGTTGGGTGTGGTGTCTTAGTGACACTGACATGGTGGAGAGGGGTGGGGGTGGAGGTCTGCTGACTGAGGGACTCAGACACTGCTGTGGAGTCTGCTTTGCCTGCGCTGTGTCCACCGTCAGCATTGCTCTCTGTGGCAGCGGCACTCCGCGGGGTGGGCAAAATGGGAGATGATGATTTGGGGGTGGATGATTTGGGGGGAGGGGGTGGTTTGGAGGATGCAGTCTTGGAAGGAAGTTTGTGATTTGAGGAGCGGGGAAGAGGTTTTTGTGTGTTTTGGGCTTGTAAGTGCAGTAACTGAGTGGTGATGGCATCTATATCAATCTTAAATGTGTGTCTTGCTTCTTGTAGTGCTGCACGAAGGGCTGAAACTTCAGCTTGTAGGGATTGTGTTGTTTGTAAAAACTCTGCTTTGGACACACAGTCATCATGGCAGCAGCACACATCTAGCATGTTCCCTGGCTTTGAAGCTTGGTCACCGTCTTTGTCACTGGAAACGCTTTCAGTGTCTGTGGTGGTGTCGCTGCTAACGTTTTCAGTAATGCTGTGAAAGTGGCGTCTTGTTGGGAGAGGGGAGGGGCATGACTGAGTCAGGTGGGACAGGGGTTACAGTGGAGGATGGTGAGGAGGGAGGTGAATTATCAGTAGAAGTGGGGGACTGTGAAGCCTGTGCACTAACGCTGACTGGACCGGTGACGGAAGATGGGCACAATGAAGGGGCAGTGGAGGGAGGAGGTTCTGTCACTGGGTGAGAAGAGCAGGCCTTAGCTGGTGAAGGGGGCGGGGAGTGGAGGGGGGGTGCTGAGTGTTGGCAGGATGGAGCGGTCAAAGGGCGGTCTGCATCTCCTCCCCTTCACCGCCCTCCGCCCGTGTAATTGCGGGACAAGCACACAGCGCGTGTCCTCCTTCACGGTCGCACCAGTGCCGGCTCATCCGTGGCTGCTTCCATGTCCGGCACGCACATGTGTGTGATGGAGAGTGGGTCAGAGCACGCAGTCACACCCAGTGTGTGTACAATAGCACGCAGCCTGTCGAACTCCTCATCGACCCAGTGTAGACATGCTTTCCCTTGTATAAGAATGGTACCCGTTGTATAGTATATATGCATCTTAAGAATCTTGACTTCCTCTGATCTCATCTCTATTGTAGATGGCAGAGGTCAGAGGGAATTGGAGAGATGGTGGTAAAGTCTTCAGAGCAGTCATATTCTTTGTGTTGTGCACGGTAATTTTTCCATGTGCATTTTACTCCTGTAGGTATGTACTTCCCATGTACTGTGATGTAGTGCAAACCTCCAGTGGGGCATACGCTGTTTAACACATGTAACTGTTTTCTGTATTGGATCAAGCGTATCCGTATCTGCTCGAGGTTACCCCGCACACAAATATCCGGTGTCTTTGGCCATGGATCGAGTGTTGGCCCCATGGCTGGCATCATGGGTGGTGTAACCTACAGCCGACACATCTGACTACGCCCTACAGCTCCTGCATGCCGCCGGCCTGCACGCACCACGCCATGGCGGCCTACGGCTGTCGGCTGGAATTTTTTTTTCCCTCTCTAATTACACCACAAAACGATCAGACGCGTCAGCACTACATTGTGGCTTACATCACATTTACACAGTATTTTTCGAAGTTCGATTTTACGTTCTGAACACTTACTTGAGTAAAGAAATCAGTGTTTTTCCTGGACTGACGAAGACAACACGTCATGCCGCGCGCGGCGGGGAGAGCACAGGTAATGAGAGAGAGAGAGGAGAGGAGAGGAGAGAGAGAGAGAGCTGTATTTTCGACAAACGTGTTTTCTTCACATATTGATGCGACTGATAATCTCGTTAAATGGAGGGGGAGGAGGGGGGAGGAGGAGAGAGACAGACAGACAGAGACAGACAGACAGACAAACAGAGAAAGAAAGCGAGACCCCTCAGGCATGCTGAAATTAAGCACGGGCAGTTTCGATTTCATTATTTACAAAAAAGTTGATGTCTTGGAGAGCCGGAAGTAACTTTCCCCTAAGAAAAGGAGACCGAGGTTGTCCGGAACCCATTCAATGCGCAAGGGAACTAACTGCCTGTTCCTCCAGTCTGTGTTGAAACCAGCGTGCAGCACGATGTTTCCTATGATTCCCGTCTGTGTTACCTTTCGAACTATTCACGGCCTGAAACTCGTATGGCTTCTCCGAAATGGGGAGTTTTTCATCGGGAAAGAATGATATTCGTTCCCACGAATAAAACACACTTTGGGGAGCATGAAGATCCCCGTCTCCCCCAAGACGTCCCCGTCCTCCACTCAAGACGTTACCGTTCTCAACAGAACGTTCCCGTTCTCAACAAGAAGTTCCCGTCTTCAACAAAAGACGTTCCCGTCCTAAACAAGAACTTTCCGTCCTCAGCAAGACGTTCCGGTTCTCAACAAGGAGACTATCCCCGTCCTCCACATGACGTTCCCGTTCTCAACAAGACGTTCCCATCCTCAGCAAGACAATTCCGTCCTCAGCAACACAATTCCGCCCTCAACATGACGTTCCCGTCCTAAGCAAGACAATTCCGTTTTCAGCAAGACAATCCCGTTCTCAGCAAGACAATCTCGTCCTCAGCAAGACAATCTCGTCCTCAGCAAGACAATCCCGTCCTCAGCAAGACAATCCGTCCTCAGCAAGACAATCTCGTCCTCAGCAAGACAATCCCGTCCTCAGCAAGACAATTCCATCCTCAACAAAGGACGGTCCGGTCTTCAACAAGGCGTTCCCGTTCTTAACAAAAGCGTTCCCGTCCTCCACAAGACGTTCCCGTCTTCAACAAGACGTTTCTGTCCTTATCCATGAGCCCTTCCGCCAAGGAGCTCACGTTTTTTGGTTGTTGTTGTTTTTCACCCTGCGTCCGTGGGTTTGTTTGTCCGTCCGTCTGTCAGCTAGATTAAGCAGAGACTGCTGAACGATTTTCAACTAACTTGGTGGCGGCGGGAGAGAGAGAGAGAGAGAGAGAGAGAGAGAGAGAGAGAGAGGGGGGGGGGCTGGATGTGGCTCCAGGACGACTCCCCGCGACATTTTGGATGCTCATCGGTGGTGCAGATCCACGATCGGCTGGACTGTTGTGGGGGGCTGTGCTCCCCATAGTTCTCTTCTATTTTTTCCCCCCAACGGTGGCCCAGTAGATAATACAGTCGACGAGAAAAGCAAGATAATTCCAGAGGTCCGTTTCCAAGTCTGGAGAGATAGGAGGCGGTGGAGGGGGGGGGGGGGGGGGGGGGGCAAGCAGGGGGGCAGGGTTGCGTAGAGGGGAGTCGGTCCGTGCCAGACTCGATTTCTTCGCTTCCTTTAACGAGCGCGCCTGACACAATTGGATGGTGGATGCAAGTGCGTGATGCGTACAACTAAATACATCAACCATCCGTCGACGGGCGTTTTGTCGGGTCAGTGACTCCGTCGCTCCGCTGCGTTTAGCTCTTTTCTACGTTGTCTGGAATGCCTCCTAGGTGAGAGGAAAAAAAAAAAAAAGAGAGGAGAGAGAGAGAGAGAGAGAGAGAGAGAGAGAGAGAGAGAGAGAGAGAGAGAGAGAGAGAGAAGACAGACAGACAGACAGAGTTAAAACAAAACCCACCATCCAGCCGCCGTGGTGAAGTGGTTAGAGTCGCGGACTCCCAACCGGCAGGTCGTCGGTTCGATTCCATCAGAGCCATTTATTTGTGGATTTTTTCCGCCCCGACCCGTTTCCACCCAAAGCTGAGTTTGCTACGGGGTCAGTAGGAAAGAGACTAGGACCACACCCATCCATTCATAAGTTTCATCCACTTAATGATGCGTCTCTGAAGGTGTCGCTCAACTTTCCGGACCAACACTGCACGTGTCTGTATCTTTCGGGCCTGGTTGAGCCGGGATACGTAATAAAAGTCAGCGTAGAGTACAGTCCTGTAATGCAGTCTCAGACCTGAACGGAAATCCGAAACTTCATCTTTTTCATCCTGATCCTCATCGATCGGTACAAATAAACAGTCTCAAATTCTGTGGCCCTTCATGCCCTGACATCATGGTGCCCTCACTGTCGACCACCTCTTCACATCTCTCTATCCATTGGTTTGGTTCTGTTGGGGTAACCGATATCGGTTACATTCATGGGACTGTCGTCGGTACGGACATGGCGGCGCCCTAAGGAAGGAGAGCTCGCTCAAGCTGGCTCCGCGACTTAAGGAATTACTGTCGTCAGCAGGGAGCTTAGTAGGTGGTGCCCTGCGTATGTTGGATCACAGCAGGCATCACTGAGCACCACCGAAGTGAATCAGCAGCAGGGGAGTGTCTCCTCTGGTCGGTTTTCTCATGACCGGACACCGACTGCTCTTTGTGGATTGCCGGGGCTGTGGCGGAAAGGGTCGGACCGTGGCGGTGGACGGGGAACCGGAATGAGCGGCGTGGGTGCACTGCTACTTAAGTGGCACGGAAAATGAGACACTTTAAAAACAAAAAGAAAGGAAGACAGAAAGTAAGCAAGTAAGAAAAGAAATGAAAAGAAAAGCCAAAAATGGCAAGTGTGTGTGTGGCGGAGGGGAGGGGGGGGGGGGGGGGGGGCGTGTGCGTGCGTGTGTGTGTATAAGGGAAAGCGGGAGGAAGAAAGGACGCCTTGCTGCGTGCCGACGTTGAGGGTTCGAATCCGCGTAGGCGCCCGACAAAGAAACTCACACTTTTGTGTCTTGAACATCTGACAGCGTCTGGCAGAGGTGTGAGTATGGTGAAAGACAGATCGTATTCCCTCATCCCTGGCCGTCACATACCCTGTGCGTGGTGTTAAAGCCGAACCTCAACAGAACGCATGTTCACGCACCTGCTCCGTGCACCGAATTCGCTCTCGAACGTTCCACGTTCCATTCCCAAGGGCAGCCGGCATCACGCTCGGCATTTTCCCAGCCCGTGTTAACACCGTGCCTTTCTGGCCTAGAGTCAGACAGGTTCTCCCCCCCCCCCCCCCCCCTCCCCATTCCTCCTCTGGGATGACTGGGATGGTTCTACCCGCTTAATTAAGGTGGGTGAGAGTGCACACAGAACCTGGAGGCAGCCGAATCTGTTTTGCCTCGCCTCGTGTGAAACATGTGTTGCGACTGGTATCAGTTTACATGGGATCAGGAACACTTCAAACTAGCCAGTTCTAGAAAGCTTTCGTAATTTGCAATATACCCATAGAAACAAGAGAAACACAGAAAACCACTTCCATCCAAACATAACCTTGAACGACAAAATCTGATACACATGTCAGCACCCGCAAATAACAATCCTTTTATATCAGTGTAATTTAAAACAAAACAAAAAGCAAACAATAAGTAAAGTACCCCCTCCCTCCATTCGCACACATTAAAATAATTGAAAATAAACAAATAAACAAACAGCAAACAGATCCAGGCACATGTTTTGTGCGTGTTTGTGATCATCGGTGATGATCTGAATGTACTAGATAAGTTTAGAACAACATCTGGATTAGATGAAGCGTTCGTTGTCGCTCACTCGTGTCTCCACGTCAAGGGCGATAATACTAATTGATTGTGCACCGGAAGATATTGTTTATAGTCCACTGGTACGAATGTTCGGTAATCATAACATCTCCCTTTTTTTTAATGTTTTTATTCTGTTAATCGGTTCTCATTTATTCAGTTTCTGTAAAACACTGTCATGATGAAGTTTAGAATTTAACAGTCCATTCTATTTGGAACTCGCACAGTGCGGCCACTCCTGGTTCTGTATGGTGCAGGTCCAGTGTTGTCAGAAGGGACAGGTGTTGGTTCAAGTACTTGGTCTGGAGTGTCGGAGTTTGGAATCCTGGCACTATCTGTGGTTCCACTTTGGTCTCGTGCTGCATGTCTCAGGAAACGACGATTGCGCCGGTAGACTGCACCATCATCAGTCTGCACTGTGTATGAACGGGGTTCAGCACACTGGTTGGTGATGACAGCAGGTTTCCAACTGTCTCCTCTGGACAGTTGCACATGGATGCGATCACCAGACTGCATTGGTGGCAGGGGGGTGTGCAGTCCTGTCATAGTACCGCTTTTGATTGGACTGGAGTTGAGTACGTCTGTCCTGAAAACGGCGGTGCTCTATTGTCTTTGGAATCAAATGCCTGTTGGTGGTAGGAAGGATGGAACGAAGTTGACGTCCCATTAGAAGTTGGGCTGGTGATCCCAAATTGTCCACAGGCGTGCTGCGGTATTCCAGTATGTTGAGCAGGGGACTTTGGTTCTCTCGCTTGGCCTTGTCGAGTATGCTTTTGACAGTTTGGACTGTTTTTTCTGCGAGACCGTTTGATTGAGGATATCCTGGGCTCGAGGTGATGTGATGAAAGTCCCATGTTGAGGCGAAGTTTCTGAAGTCTTCGGATATAAATTGAGGACCGTTGTCACTCATGACTGTTTCAGGAATCCCATGCCGAGCGAAGTGAAGAGAGAGTTTTCTGATGACCATAGCAGATGAGGTGTTGGGTAATTCATCAATCTCAAAGAATCGGCTGTAGTAGTCAACAGAAACCATGTATGATTTGTTGTTCCATGTGAATAGGTCCACTCCTATCTTTTCCCACCGGCGTGAAGGAATAGGATGAGGAAGAAGGGGTTCCTTGGGATTTGACCGTGCACTTGGGGTACAGATGTGGCACTTGGCAATGTGTTTTTCAATGTCGAGTGGCATACCTAGCCAAAACAAGATGTTTCTTGCTCGTTGTTTGTTTTTTTTTCAACTCCAGATGACCTGTATGAATTTTTTGGATCATTTCTTCCCGGAGAACTGTTGGGATCAGGATCTTCTCCCCTTTAGGAGAATGTCATCAATGCTTGTCAGTTCATCCCTGAAATTCCAAAATTCGAGGATGTTTTTGTTGCAGTCTTGCCGTCGGTCTGGCCAGCCATCATGGATGGTTGATTGCAATATCTGTAGTTGTTTGTCCTCTCTGCTGGCCTTCCGGATTTCTTGCATTTTGTTGTCACTGATGGGCATATTGTTGAGAACACTGTGGACTTGAAATTCAGGATCATCTGGATGTCTCTTGGTTCAGCTGGTAGAAACTTTCGAGACAGTGCATCAGCCACTGGATGAGTTTTCCAGGAACATGGACTATGTTCCAGTCATATTTCTGTAGTTGTAAGAACATCCGTTGGAGGCGTTTTTGGAGTGTTTTCAAGAGATTTTTTGCAATGGACTCCAAAGGTTTGTGGTTCTGATTCCACTGTGATCTTCTGACCATAGATATATTGATGAAACCGTTTGCATCCAAAGACGATTGCCAGAAGCTCTTTTTCAATCTGTGCATAGTTCTGTTCAGTTTGAGTAAGAGACTTGGATGCGAAAGCGACTGGTTTTCCTTCTTGGAATACGGCTGCACCAAGTCCGAACTTGCTGGCGTCAACTTGCAGTGTTACTGGTTTGGAAGGGTCAAAATATGCAAGAACTGGCTGGCTTAGGATGGCAGACTTTGCTTTTTCCCGTGCTTCTTGCTGGGGCTTGTCCCAAAGGAATTCTGCATCATCCCTGAGTAGGTCACGCATTGGCTTAGTGACGTCTGACAGCTGTGGGGCAAATTTGGCGAGGTAGTTGATCATGCCGAGTGTGGTTTGAAGTTCCTTTTTGTTGTTTGGATGAGGCATGTCCTGTACTGCCTTCACTTTGGAGGGATCTGGTTTCAGGCCTTCGTCTGAAATTACATGTCCGAAGTACTCAACTTCAGTCACTCCAACTTCCAGTTTCTCTGGGTTTAGTTTGAGGTTTTGCTCTTCGGCTCGAATCAGTGCTGCTTTCAGGTTCATGTTGTGTTCTTCTGCAGTTGTTCCACTGATGATGACATCATCGATAAGAGGTGTGACTCCTGGTAGGCCTTCGAAAACTTCATCCATTTTTCTTTGGAATTCGACTTGGGCAGATACAATGCCGAAGGGTAAGCGTTTGAATCGATATCTGCCAAAGGGTGTGTTGAAGGTAGTAAGGTATGAAGAATTTTCATCAGTTTGAGTTGCCAGTACCCTGACTGGGCATCCAGTTTTGAGAAGTATTTTGCGCCCGTTAGTTTTGCAAGGGCATCATCCAGTGTTGGCAGAGGGTAGTGTGGTCTTTTGATGGCTTTGTTTAGGTCTCTTGGGTCTAAACATACACGCAGTTTTCCTTCTTTTTTTTCAGTGATCACAAGTGAGTTTACCCAATCAGTAGGTTCTGTCACTTTGGTTTTCAAAATCTTTTTTTTCCATGTTTACAAGTTCTGTTTTGAGACTTTCTTTTATCGCATGCGGAACCCGGCGGGGTGCATGGACGACTGGTATGGCGTCTTCTTTCATGTGAATATGGGGTTCACCATCAAGGGATCCTAGTCCAGTGAAGGCTTCACTGTGTTCTTTGAGTACTTCTTCTTTTGTCATTGGACTGGATTCGACAGACATGATGATTTGGATGAGCTGTAGTTGTAATGATGCCTGAAGTCCAAGGATTGGTTGGGAAGAGGTATCAGCAACGTAGAATGATCCTTGGAGTGTGTTGCCTTTGTAACTTGCTTGAAGGGTTACTTTGCCAGAGATGTTCAAAGGGCGACCTGTGTAGCTGATGAGTTTTTCTTTACACGGAGTGATTTTTGGTCTGCATGACAGATTCTTGAGAGTTTCGGTTGGGATCACATTGACTTGTGCTCCAGTGTCGATTTTGAAACGAATCGTATCACTTGTTCCAATTTGTATGTCAGCACTCACAGTGTTAGGAGTTTCATTTTTGTTGGATATGGTGTTTACATAGAAATTGCTGTCATCATCCTGTTCCTCTTCAATTGAGTGTACATTTCTTCCTTTCTTCTGTGTTTCATGCCGACTTTTTGCGAGGCATACTTTAGCCCAATGATTTTGTTTATGGCAGTAGTTGCAGGTGCAACCAAAAGCTGGGCAGTCTTGTCTCCTGTGTTTACCTCCACAGTCTTTGCATGAGGTGATGTATGGAGATCTTTGAGGTTGGTGTTGTCCGAAACCATCTCTAGTAGACGGCTTTCTGATTGTGTCTACTGGTTGTGGGTTTGATGCTGCTAACATTGATTTCAACCGCTCTTGTGTAGTTTCATGTGCAATGCCAATGTCTATAGCACTGCTTATAATGAGCTTGTCACCTTCTGTTAAGAGTTTTTCACGAATTTCTTGTGAGCGGATGCCTGCAACAATGCGGTCACGCACCATTTCGTCCTTTAGTTCTGGGGAATAACCACAGTTTTGTACGAGGTTGCGCAAATCAGTGACAAATTCAGCAAAAGTTTCATTTTCTTTCTGTATTCTTTCGTGAAAGATGTACCTTGCAAATACTTTGTTTGTTTTTGGCTCTGTGTGTTCTTTGAATTTTTGGATGATTGTGTTGACATCCTTTGCTTCGTCTTGAGAAAGTCCCAATGAATTAAAATGTCTCTGCCTTTTGGCCGATCCAGATGAGGAGATAGGCTGCTCGTGCTTCTGCCGTCGTTTGCTTGAGTGGGCCTTGAAACATCAAACTTGTATGTTGTTGAAAGTTCTGCCATTCTTCTTTTAAATTTTTGGCGCATCCCAGTTCATTACTGGGTTATTTTGTGATGTGGCCATACTGTCAAACCTTAAATGGCTCGTGGGTCGTTGCTGTTTAGAACCTCTTTGGTTTTCGTCTGGACAGCGATTGTTTGATATATATACACATATATTTTTTCCTTTCTTTTTTTAAAAAACAAAACAAAAAAAACGAGAGTGTCTATAAATCCAGCACGAGAGGAATAAACACTTTATATTGGCGGTGTTGTCGTTAACCGTTCGCTGCAGACATCGATGATCTACGTCACGCAGTGACTAGATGATCCTAACGAAGTCTGCTGTTCCACTTCGAGTCAATAGAAGGTTAATTCAGTAGTGTTACCGACCCATGGGCTTGGCTTCTTCGTCGTTCTGACACCATGTTAAGTTTGTGCGTGTTTGTGATCATCGGTGATGATCTGAATGTACTAGATAAGTTTAGAACAACATCTGGATTAGATGAAGCGTTCGTTGTCGCTCACTCGTGTCTCCAAGTTTTTTGCCTCATAGTTACGTCAAGGAGATAATACCAGGCCTAATTGATTGTGCACCGGAAGATATTGTTTATAGTCCACTGGTACGAATGTTCGGTAATCATAACAATGTTCTTATTCCTTGAGCTTAAAAATCACACAATATGTCCATTCCTTGATATTAGACAGATTCCTGCTGTTTAATAAATACAAAAACGAACAAATACAGAAACAGAAATTGTTCGTGAAAGGAAATCAGAGAGAGAAGCGAATGTGAAGGCTGTAAAAATTATGCAAATACTGAAACAGAAAACAACACTTCTGATTATTCGGCCGAAAGCTTTGAACATTACGTCAAAATGTACTTTGATGTTTGGATCTACCTTGCACGGGGTGGGGGGAGAGAGGGGGAGGGGCGAAGGGGAGAAGAAAAAATGAATCCGTTTTCGAAAAAGCCAATTGAAGCGGAGAGGAAAGTGCAGTTCTTCAAAAAGAAAGAATGAAATGTGTTCTACTGACTTGTTTGCTAACGAACCCCACAAAACAAGTGACGTTTTATTTTCAAACACGTCATTAGACAGAAACTGTCTTTCCTGTCTTCTCTGGTCCGTCGATAGACGGTATCTTGCTGAACTTCGTCGATTCGTCGCCCAATGGGGCGCTGCCCGATGTTCCGATGTTCAACAGTCCGAAAAGTCAATAGTCCGACGATTTCTGTTCCGACGTAGCGACTGGCGACACCCATTCTGACTATCGATACTTCGGAATTTCGAAACAATAATCTGTTTCAACAGTCCGAAGAAGCGTTTATCCGACACTCCCGATGGAAATTTTTTTCCGGCGTGTCGATGATGCGAAAGTTAATGAACACGTTTAAAAAGTGTTTTTTTTTTCTTGTTGTAGCTGTGGTCACTGTTGTATATATGTACTGGGGCGACAATCCATGCCGTAAAATGCGAGCTTACGTGTGCCAGTGCCTTTCGGACTATCGACACGTCGAACTTATGCTACGTCGGATTTATATTTTTTGTAAATCAACTTTTCGGACTATCGAATCGTCGTACTTATAACGCCTCGGACAAAAAATTTCTCGGACTATTGCTTCGTCGCACTAATGCACCACTTTTTCGGACTATCGCTACGTCGGCCTTCGGACTATTGATACATCGGACACTGAACGTCGGAACACCGGACCCTAACCGCCCAATGCACCGCCTCGCCGACTGTGGTAGGCTATGCCCCACGACAACAATGCCCCTCACTAACTCAAGGTCACCGACCGACATTTCAACAGTCCGTCGTCCCATCCACCCCCTTCTCCCGTCCTCTGACCCTCCCCCCTCCCCTCCCCCTCCATCCTAACCCGCACCCCTGCGCAAAGAAAATATGGGGCAGGGCCAGTACAACGACTTTGGCGTGGTTCCCCCCCCCCCCCCCCCCCCCCCTCCGGTCCCCTTCCGACCCTGTTACTGTCGCCCCGTGTGAGCGCGAGTCTGTGCCAGAGGGGGGCACGTGGTCCTGCTCGACAACAACAACACACCGCCCCTTCCACTGAACTGCCTCCCAGTTCACCAGCCTGGAAACAAAACAATACTGGGGTGTGTGTGTGTGTGTGTGTGTGTGTGTGTGTGTGTGTGTGTGTGTGTGTGTGTGCGTGCGTGCGTGCGTGCGTGCGTCGTCGTGCGTGTGTACGTGTGTGGTGCGGTGTGTGTGTGTGTGTGTGTGTAAGGTGCCTTAGAGAATCCGGGGAGCGCCCACCCAAACAGCCCCACCCACCCCAAAAAAGTCACGACTGATCAGTTTTGATTCGGTTGCCTTGGATGTATTTGTTAATTTTATTTGTTTGTTTGATGATGGATGGTTTGACAGCGAGGCAACTGTAGCGTGGGTGACGTAGAATGCAAAAAACGGGGAAGGGGGGGGGGGGGGGTGAGATGTTGGCTGAAATGTCTATTCATTCATTTAAAACGGCAGTGAACTTGACATGGGTGGGCAGCGTAAGAGAAAAGAACAGATGTTTCTGAACAACCAGCCTCCTTTCTCTACTAATATATAGAATCTCACACTGACTTTTTTTTTATAAGGTTACTGTGTTGGTCGTGGCTAGCTCAAGCTCGTCCACTTTGCTTTGCTTTGCTTTGGTGTGGGGGGGGGGGGTGATGTGTGTGTGTGTGTGTGTGTGTGTGTGTGTGTGTGTGTGTGTGTGTTGTGCTGGTCTGTCTTCTGGTTGTCTGTCAGTCGTTCTCGCGCGATCTCTGTCTTTCTTTCTTGAACTTCACTGAAAATGACCTATTTCATATTTCAACCAACATTTTTCCCCATCGTCTTCAGGGTCAGAGAACAGGAAGACCCCGAGAGGTCATGGAATCCATGTCCACGTCCCACACGTATCCTCCTCCTCCTCCCTGCTCCACAGCCAGTGACTTGGACAGTCTACATCACACGATCCCAGGCGAACACCTCACGTCATCCACATCTTCACTCCCCCAACTTCAAGTGGAAACCTGCCGGACTAAACCACCCCACAAACCGAACAGGCAGCACCCAGAAACCCCATCTCCGCACGGGGTGAACCCAAACTCTCCGAGAAAAATGTGCCCAAGACACTTCGCGATCTCGCCGACGGCGTCCTGGTCGAGCTTCCTGCTGCTGCTGCTGTTGTTGTTCCAGGCAAACCTCGGGTCAGTATGGGCCCAGCATCAGGCCAAAGTGGACACCTCCCAGTGCTCCTACACTCTGGTGGTCAACGAGTTCGACGTCTCCAAGTGCCCGGTGATGCTAGCGGACGCTCAGTCCTCCGCCAGGATGGACCCAAGGACGCCCGCCGGGACCCTGTCCTCAAGGACCCTAACCCGTTCAAGGAGCCCTGGAGGAGTTCTAAGTCAGGGCGCGTGGGCGGACGAGTCCAGTAAGGACAGGGACGTCGGGGTGTTGAAGTCTCAGGTGGGTGTGGCGTGGCGTGCTCGTGGTGTAGTGTGTTTTGGAACTGCATTGTGGCGTGTTGGACTGTTTCGCGTTGCTTTGCATTATTGTTGTTATGCACTGTATCTGTATCATGTTGTGATGCATTGTATTGCATTTGAACTCTGATATATACTGTGTATATATTGTGTTGTGATACTTATGATGTATTACACGGTTTCATGCATTGTGTTGCATTAGACTGCATTATATCGCAGTATTCTGTATCCGTATTGCATTGATTTGTGTTGCCAAACATGTGATAAATCCGATCTGTTGAAATTCTCATAATTATACAGGATCTGTTGTTATTGTGTATCATGCTGTTTTGTGTTATGTTGTTAAGATACTGTCTTTCCATTGCACTGTACTGCAATACACTGTAATATACTGTCGTTGCGTTGTGTTGTGTTGTGTTGTGTTGCGGTGCGGTGCGGTGCGGTGCGGTGGTGTGGTGCGGTTGTGGTGAGGTTTGTGGTGTGGTGTGGTGTGGTGTGGTGTGGTGTGGTGTGGTGTGGTTTACTATATTAGTATCATGATACACTAAATTATGTTGCATGACATCACTCGTTGACTTTGTATTGCACTACATTGTAATCTTATGTATTAAAGCGTATCCAGTTCTACATTGTAATCCTATGTATTAAAGTGTATTAAATCTACCGAACGGTTTTGTGTTGCAACACATTTGTGTTATCTTATCGTCATTTGTGGGATTCTACGTTCTATTCCAACGAACTTCTGTGTACTGCATTGTTTGTGTTACAATGTACAGTATCGATTTGTAGTATGCTTCAGTGTATTGTTTTAATGCACAGAACTACATAACATTGCAATACGCCATAGTGATTCGCATTGTATTGCCATCGTTTCATAACATGCTGCAACTGTGTCGCATATATTGTGGATAAACTGTAATGTTTTGTCATGCACCGTTCGCATTACATTGCAATAGACTATATTGTACTGTGTTGTACCTTAATGTCCTGTCATTTGTATTCAGTATTGTATGAGTGTGTTAAATTAGACAGTTTTCATCCCAGTGAATATTGGTTGCTCCACTCTGGTGGAAGCCCGCCATCCCAGTTCTGAGCCAGTGGGAGAGTGTCCATGCTTGAAAAGTTCAAGTCTGACCTAAGTTAGAGTACGAAGATCAGGTGCACGTTATTGCCTGCGATGTGCGCAGCCGTTTGACGCGATGCTTTCTAAAGTATTCCCCGAAGATAAACACTACTTAAAAAAAAAAAAAAAAAATGACGGCAGTTACGTATAGGATAAAATTAAAAAGGACGCTCGGGAGAGCGCAGATCTCCGTCATGGTCAAACACATCCTGGATCCGTTCCTTGATCCAGACTCTCAGCACGAACTCAGCGAATATGTACTAGATTCTCCATGGGACACAGACTATCTTTCAACTAAGTTCCGCTAAAAAATATATTGGAACAGAGTTTGTGTAAACTTGCCGACAAACCAACCAACGGACAGATCCAGGCGAAGCACACACCCCTAGCGTAAGTACCAGACGACGTTGCTCTATTCCATACATCTAATTCAGAAGTTTGACATGCGGCTCCTACAAAAGACAGTAAGTAGCTGGCAGATATACATATATATATATTATATATTATATATATATTTATATATATATATTTATAATATTTATATATATTATGATATATTATTATATATATTTTTACTGCTTATAGCCCAGCCGACCGCAAAGGGCCATAGCATGGCTGTCACGGCGTTGAAGTCAACTCACCTAGTAAGTAGCTGGCAACAGAAACACCTTGGTGTGAAGACATAACTCGCTACCCCTCCCCCTGCTCTTCTTTAACTCCCCTTCCCCCAAAACAAAACAAACCAACGAAGCACCAGCACCATTCAAAACGAACGACAAAGGAAAAAAACTGTTGCTCCCTCTACTGTGCCCCCCACCCCAGGTGAGGGAGCTGGAAGGCGGCTGCTGCGGGAGATGGTGAGGAGCCGGCAGCTGAACAGCACGCTGGGCAGACCCCGACACGCTTTGCTACAGGCCGAGAGGCAGCTGACCGCCTACCACACCAACTTCACCGCCCCCCTACAGGGCCATGGTCTTCGTGCAGCGACAGCTCAAGAGACGCGAAAGTTAATAACTATTTGCCTGTGTGCGTTGGTGCGTGTGTGTGTGTTGTGTGTGTGTGTGTGTGTGTGTGTGTGTGTGTGTGTGTGGCGTCCCGTGCGTGCGTGCGTGTGACGTGTGTGTGTGTGTGTGTTTTGTGTGTGTGTTCTCTCCCCTTCTCTCTCTCTCTCTCTCTCTCTCTGTGTGTAGGTGGAGGGGGCACGGGGAGGGGAAGGGGGCAGGGGGAAAGAAAAAAGGGTCAAATCAGTGACAAGAAATCGGTTGTGGTGTATACATGTATGCATGAACGTATGTATGCGTGTGGGGGTTTACAATATGTGCGTGGGCGGGCCCCATTCATGCACACGTGCCCGACTTCATGGAAATAATCCGAATCAGAAGTTTGATCAAACCCCCGATAGTTGAAGTGCAGAATTTTATTACAATTTGAAGAAAACTAAAAAGAAGAAGAAAAGAAAAAAAGAAAGTAAAAAAGTACTACAATTTTCATGTAAGAATCAATGTAGAGGACTAAACCCGTGCCCTGCAGTTCCCAGCAACAGGAAGGATCGGAACGGAGATGTAGCCCCTTCAAAGCGGCTATACTGCAGATCTACTGGCATTTGATTTTTTTTTCAAATACCTGAAAGGCTGACGTGAAATACCCCGAGAGTTTGAACACTGCACGGTGTCAGATGCCCGTAGGAAATCAAAGAAAGCGAACAATTTTTTTCTTCTTCAAAGAATGCGTTCCTAAAACGACCTGTGACATTATTCTGCTTCTTTTGAAGGTAAACTGTAAAGCTCAGAACCTAGAGCAGTGGTCCAGTCATGATGTTATAGACCGGGCAACCACAGAGGCCACATCACGGCTTTTGAAAGCAGCAAGAGTCAAAAAAGTCGATTTTTTTGAGAAAACAGACTTTAAATGCCCCCTGCCTTGGATAAACTTTATTACATGGGCCGTCGCTAATAACATCATGCCTAAAACCATTCAATGAATTTGGGTTTCTGGGTCTTGGGTAAGATATACAATTGGGATCTCCTCCCAAACATTAAGTCCGAAAAGAGCAGCCTTCAAAAACATGGACAATACCTGAACCCTTTTAAGAATTTTACACTTCTACAAACATTGTACAGATCAAATACTTCCTTTAAGGTTCTCCCCTCCCCCCTAAACACACACATACACACATCCCCCAACCCTCCCCTTTTTTCCATTGTTCTTTTTTCTTTCTTTCCCTTCTTTTCTGTTTTGTTTCTCATGCCCCCAGTGGCCTTACCCCAAGCCGCTGATTTCCCCCCTCCCCCGTCCTCTTCCCCCATACCCATAGTAGTCCTGTCTCAACCCCCGACACTACAGCCCACAGGTAAAACTGATACGTTGTCATAAGGCTAACCCACCAGAGAAGTTTACTGCACTGCTGCCGAGTCACTTCAGTGGCGTTTAAGCGATTCTGGCTCTGTTCTAATGTAGGCAAAATACTACCTACAGAGCCCTCCCCCTCCCCTCCCCCTCCCAGCCCTCCACCCCACCTAAACCCCACGTGCCAGCGTTACTGTAAACAGTCGTTCCTTTCAGGAGGACGCCTTCACATCCATCCGACAACAGTTCCCATGAACTTGCAACATCGGTACTGCATCACCTAAATTCATTTTAGAGCTGCATTTCGAAAGTATCTTTTCTTTATGTAATCAGTGAGTAATTCCTACCCACCGAAGACGGAGCGTGGCTGCAAATCTCTGGCGCAATTAAACACAGTCCTACGGCAGTCCTCTAACCGTATCTAAAGCACTCAGTGAGCTACTCTTGAGAGAGAGAATACCAATCCCCCGCAAACCCCTCCCTGGACAGTTCAACCGGGAATGATGAAAACATTAATTGTTGTTAATGCCAAACAGCAGCTTTCCAGATTCGCTCAAATGATTTTCTTCAAATGTCAATAGTCATCAAAGAGTGTATTGTTTCAAAAACAAAAGAGAAGAGAAAAAAAAAACACTCTCTTCTATTCTCATAAATGCGTTTACTCCATGTTTGTCCTTTCCTTAAGATCTCTCACCCCAACCAAAGCATCATGTGGCACGCTCCAGCACACAAGACTCTCACCCAACCAAAGCATCATGTGTGCACGCTCCAGCACACAAGATCTCTCACCCAAAACCCAAAACATCATGTGTGCAAAGCTCCAGCACACAAGATCTCCCCACCCCAACCAAGCATCATGTGTGCACGCTCCAGCACACAAGATCTCTCACCCCAACCAAAGCATCATGTGTGCACGCTCCAGCACACAAGATCTCTCACCCCAACCAAAGCATCATGTGTGCACGCTCCAGCACACAAATCTCTCACCCCAACCAAAGCATCATGTGTGCCGCTCCAGCCACAAGATCTCTCACCCCAACCAAAACATCATGTGTGCACGCTCCCACACACAAGATCTCTCACCCCAACCAAAACATCATGTGTGCACGCTCCAGCACACAATTCTCTCACCCCAACCAAAGCATCATGTGTGCACGCTCCAGCACACAAGATCTCTCACCCCAACCAAAGCATCATGTGTTTCACGCTCCAGCACAACAAGTCTCTCACCCAACCAAAGCATATGTGTGCACGCTCCAGCACACAAGATCTCCCCCCAACCAAAGCATCATGTGTGCACGCTCCAGCACACAAAATCTCTCACCCCAACCAAAGCATCATGTGTGCACGCTCCACACACAAGATCTCTCCACCCCCAACCAAAGCATCATGTGTGCACGCTCCCACACAAGATTTTTCTCACCCCAAAACCAAAGCATCATGTGTGCACGCTCCAGCAACACAAGATCTCTCACCCCAACCAAAGCATCATGTGTGCACGCTCCAGCACACAAGATCTCTCACCCCAACCAAAGCATCATGTGTGCACGCTCCAGCACACAAGATCTCTCACCCCAACCAAAGCTCATGTGTGCACGCTCCCGCACACAAGATCTCTCACCCAACCAAAAACATCATGTTGCACGCTCAGCACCAAGATCTCTCACCCCAACCCAAGCTATGTTGCGCTCCGCAACAAATCTCTCACCCAACCAAAGCATCATGTGTGCACGCTCCAGCACACAAGATCTCTCACCCCAACCAAAGCATCATGTGTGCACGCTCCAGCACACAGATTTTCCCCACCCCAACCAAAGCATCATGTGTGCCCCGCTCCCCGCACAAAAAGATCTCTCACCCCAACCAAAGCATCATGTGTGCACGCTCCCGCACACAAATCTCCAACCCCAACCAAAGCATCATGTGGCACGCTCCAGCACACAAGATCTCTCACCCCAACCAAAGCATCATGTGTGCACGCTCCAGCACACAAGATCTCCCACCCCAACCAAAAACATCATGTGTGCACGCTCCAGCACACAAGATCTCTCACCCCAACCAAAGCATCATGTGTGCACGCTCCAGCACACAAGATCTCTCACCCCAACCAAAGCTCATGTGTGCACGCTCCAGCACCAAGATCTCCACCCAACCCAAAAAATCATGTGTGCACGCTCCAGCAACAGATCTCTCACCCCAACAAAGCATCATGTGTGCACGCTCCAGCACCAAGATCTCTCACCCCAACCAAGCATCATGTGTGCACGCTCCACACACAAGATCTCTCACCCCAACCAAAGCATTTATGTGTGCACGCTCCAGCACACAAGATCTCTCACCCCAAACCAAAGCATCATGTGTGCACGCTCCAGCACACAAATCTCTCACCCCAACCAAAAACATCATGTGTGCACGCTCCAGCACACAAGATCTCTCAACCCCCAACCAAAGCTCATTTTGTGCACGCTCCAGCACACAAGATCTCTCACCCCAACCAAAGCATCATGTGTGCACGCTCCCCGCACACAAGATCTTCACCCCAACCAAAGCATCATGTGTGCAGCTCCAGCCCACAAATCTCTCACCCCAACCAAAGCATCATGTGTGCACCTCCAGCACACAAGATCTCTCACCCCAACCAAAGCATCATGTGTGCACGCTCCAGCACACAAGATTCCTCACCCCAACCAAAGCATCATGTGTGCACGCTCCAGCACACAAAGATCTCTCACCCCAACCAAAGCATCATGTGGGGCACGCTCCAGCACACAAGATCTCTCACCCCAACCAAAAGCATCAGTGTGCACGCTCCCCGCACACAAGATCTCTCACCCAACCAAAGCATCATGTGTGCACGCTCCAGCACACAAGATCTCTCACCCCCAAACCCAAAACACATGTGTGCACGCTCCAGCACACAAGATCTCTCACCCCAACCAAAGCATCATGTGTGCACGCTCCAGCACACAAGATCTCTCACCCCAACCAAAGCATCTTGTGTGCACGCTCCAGCACACAAGATCTCTCACCCCAACCAAAGCATCATGTGTGCACGCTCCAGCACACAAGATCTTCACCCAAACCCAAAACATCATGTGTGCACGCTCCAGCACACAAGATCTCTCACCCCAACCAAAGCATCATGTGTGCACGCTCCAGCACACAAGATCTCTCACCCCAACCAAAAGGGATCATGTGTGCACGCTCCAGCACACAAAAATTTTCTCACCCAACCCAAAACATTCATGTGTGCACGCTCCAGCACCAAGATCTCTCACCCAACCAAAACATCATGTGTGCAAAGCTCCAGCACACAAGATCTCTCACCCCAACCAAAGCATCATGTGTGCACGCTCCCCGCACACAAGATCTCTCACCCCAACCAAAGCATCATGTGTGCACGCTCCAGCACACAAGATCTCCACCCCAACCAAAGCATCATGTGGGGCACGCTCCAGCACACAAGATCTTTCACCCCAACCAAAGCATCATGTGTGCACGCTCCAGCACACAAGATCTCTCACCCAACCAAAACATCATGTTGCACGCTCCAGCACACAAAATCTCTCACCCCAACCAAAGCATCATGTGTGCACGCTCCAGCACACAAGATCTTCCACCCCAACCAAAGCATCATGTGTGCACGCTCCAGCACACAATCTCACCCCAACCAAAGCATCATGTGTGCACGCTCCAGCACACAAGATCTCTCACCCCAACCAAAGCATCATGTGTGCACGCTCCAGCACACAAGATCTCTCACCCCCAAACCCAAAAAATCAGTGTGCACGCTCCAGCACACAAGATCTTTCACCCCAACCAAGCATCATGTGTGCACGCTCCAGCACACAAGATCTCTCACCCCAACCAAAGCATCATGTGTGCACGCTCCAGCACCCAAGATCTCACACCCCAACCAAAGCATCATGTGTGCACGCTCCAGCACACAAGATCTTTCACCCCAACCAAAGCATCATGTGTGCACGCTCCCGACACAAGATCTCTCACCCCAACCAAAGCATCATGTGTGCACGCTCCAGCACACAAGATCTCTCACCCCAACCAAAGCATCATGTGTGCACGCTCCAGCACACAAGTTTTTTCACCCCAACCAAAGCATCATGTGTGCACCTCCCGCACACAAGATCTCTCACCCCAACCAAAGCATCATGTGTGCACGCTCCAGCACACAAGATCTTCACCCCAACCAAAGCATCATGTGTGGGACGCTCCAGCACACAAGATCTCTCACCCCACAAAGCATCATTGTGCACGCTCCAGCACACAAGATCCTCTCACCCCAACCAAAGCATAAGTGTGCACGCTCCAGCACACAAGATCTCTCACCCCAACCAAAGCATCATGTGTACACGCTCCAGCACACAAGATCTCTCACCCCAACCAAAGCATCATGTGTGCACGCTCCAGCACACAAGATCTCTCACCCCAACCAAAAGCATCATGTGTGCACGCCCAGCACACAAGATCTCTCACCCCCAAACCAAAGCATCATGTGTGCACGCTCCCGCCACAAGATCTCTCACCCCAACCAAAGCTCATGTGTGCACGCTCCAGCACACAAGATCTCTCCCCCAACCAAAGCATCATGTGTGCAACGCTCCAGCACAAAAAGATCTCTCACACCAACCAAAACATCATGTGTGCACGCTCCAGCCACAAATCTCTCCCCAACCAAAGCCTTTATGTGTGCACGCTCCAGCACACAAGATCTCTCACCCAACCAAAGCATCATGTGTGCACGCTCCAGCACACAAGATCTCTCACCCCAACCAAAGCATCATTGTGCACGCTCCAGCACACAAGATCTCTCACCCCAACCAAAGCTCTGTGTGCAGCTCCCGACACAAGATCTTCCCCCAACAGATCATGTGTGCACGCTCCAGCAACACAAGATCTCTCACCCCAAAACCCAAAACATCATGTGTGCACGCTCCAGCACACAAGATCTCTCACACCCAACCAAGCATCAGTGTGCACGCTCCAGCACACAAGATCTCTCACCCCAACCAAAGCATCATGTGTGCACGCTCCAGCACACAAGATCTCTCACCCCAACCAAAGCATCATGTGTGCACGCTCCAGCACACAAGATCTCCACCCCAACCAAAGAATCATGTGTGCCGCTCAGCACACAAGATCTCTCACCCCAACCAAAGCATCATGTGTGCACGCTCCAGCACACAAGATCTTCACCCCCAACCAAAACATATGTGTGCACGCTCCAGCACACAAGATCTCTCACCCCAACCAAAGCATCATGTGTGCACGCTCCAGCACACAAGATCTCTCACCCCAACCAAAGCATCATGTGTGCACGCTCCAGCACACAAGATTTTCTCACCCCAACCAAAGCATCATGTTGCCCCGCTCCAGCACACAAGATCTCTCCCACCCCAACCAAAGCATCATGTGTGCACGCTCCAGCACACAAGATCCTTCACCCCAACCAAAGCATCATTGTGCACGCTCCAGCACACAAGATCTCTCCCCCAACCAAAGCATCATGTGTGCAGCTCCAGCACACAAGATCTCTCACCCCAACCAAAGCATCATGTGTGCACGCTCAGCACACAAGATCTCTCACCCCCAACCAAAGCATCATGTGTGCACGCTCCAGCACACAAATCTCTCACCCCAACCAAAGCATATGTGTGCACGCTCCAGCACACGTACTGTTTTTCCAGCCTCAGTCGTTGTTGTATCGTGGGAACATCTCGTAAAACCCATTCTTTTTTTTTTTATTATGAGAATGTTTGTCCTTTCCCACTTATCTCTTAATTGAATTGCAGTCTCATTCCCACTTTATTTCCACATAAATGCCTTTTTTTAAGGATCCAGTTTCTTTTGGTTTTTTATCTTTTTGTTAAACGTAATTTAATTTTGCGAACGCACTTTTCGCTTGCTTACATCACCGAGAAATCCATTAAGTGCAAATCTGCTCAATTCAACATCCTTGGGGTCTTCGGTACTGCCAGGGAGGTCTGCAGTGTGTGCGTCAGAAGAAGAGAGAGAGAGAGGTGAGAAGAGAGAGAGTGAGAGAAGAGAGAGAGACGACAGACAGACACAGGACAGACAGACAGACAGACAGACAGGAGACAGAGAGAGAACAAGAGAGAGAGAGAGACAGAGAGAGACAGAGAGAGGCGCGAGACAATGCGGTCCAAGAAAACAAGTGCGGACAATGCATTGTAATGCAATGCAGTAAAATGCATTGAAAGCAAATATTTTGGGGCTCTCTCTCTCTCTCTCCCTCTCTCCCCTCTCTCTCTCTCTCTCTCTCTCTCTCTCTCCTTCTCTCTCTCTCTCCTTCTCTCTCTCTCTCTGTAGGCCTTTTTTTTCTTTTCTTCCTGGAGTGGATTTTTTTCTTTTCTCCCTGAAGGGAAAAGAGGGGGGTGAGGAGGGTGCGACGGGGATTTTTGTCTGTTTGTTTGTTTGGTTTGGGGTTTTTTTTGTTTGTTTGGTTTTGGTTTGGGGTTTTTTTTTTGTTTTTTGTTTGTTTGGGTTTGGGGTTTTTGTCCGTTTGTTTGTTTGGTTTGGGGTTTTTGTCTGTTTCGTTTCTGCGTACGGCTGGGCAAGGACGAGTGACTGTGTTCGTGTTCCTTCACACGCAGCAATACTTCGCTCACGCGGGGTGTAAAAATGGCTTCTCTTCTCTTGTCCATCCGATCCCCCAAAGCCTGGCACCAAGACTTTCACGCCCATTTTCTGGTGGGGAGGGAAAAGCAATTTCCCCGGTGACGCGAGAAAAAAAGGGGGATAAATCTCTGTGGGTTTCTGCTGATTTTTTCTATTGTTTTCCCTTTCTGTCTGGGATCTCAATGATATACCACTCGCTGCCTGTTCTCCGGTGTAAAAATTTGCTGTACCATTCTAGAAACAACGTGAACATAATGCTAAGCTTCTACCCCTTCTCTCCTCAAACCCCGAAAGCGAAGTACGCTCTATGGTCTTAACGGCAGGATAAATCAGTCACATATGTACAAAACCCCTTCATAGACACGAACACTCGTAGCAGGTCATACATACAGTCTCTGGGGTGGAGAAGGTGAAAAAGTCTACCCCACGAAAAAAAAAAAAAAAAAAGAGTCGTGGTGTCACTTAATGTCTCTCATCTAGTAATCTTGTCTCTTGTCCCCCAAAACCTACCCAAATTCTATTAATTTATTTATTTTTTAACTACTTTTCATGTCTATTTCCACTTCTGGTCATCTATTTCATCCCTTTATTCAGAAATTTCTTTTTCTGCATCAGCTTTTCCTTCGTTTTCTTTCCTTTCTTTTTTTTTTTTTTTTTTTGTTTGTTTGTTTTGCTTCGTTTTTTGTCAATTATTTTTTGTTACAAAACCCATCAATAAGAAGAAAGATTACAACCCTAACAGGGCCCCCCTTGCACAACACGTGCAACAAACCCCTCATACTCAATAAAGAAAGACTTACAACCCTAACAGGCCCCCCTCGCACAACACGTGCAACCCAACCAACTGGACTACAGTTCACAATCCAAACACATATATACGATCGAGGTCAGTAGCAGGGGATTGGCACGGGATCTGAAGAGAGGAAAGACCTCGAAACAAATTTGTAGTCCCGGTTTAAGATTTGCTTTTAATCATTGTATATATATATATATTATATATATATATATATATATATATATATAATATATACTATTATTATTATTATTACTGCTTATAGCCCAGCCGACCGCAAAGGGCCATATCATGGCTGTCACGGCGTTGAAGTCAAACTCACCGTAAGTAGCTGGCAACAGAAACACCTTGGTGTGAAGACATAACTCGCTACCCCCCTCCCCCTGCTCTTCTTTAATTCCCCTTCCCCCCAAAACAAAACAAACCAACGAAAGCAACCAGCACCATTCAAAACGAACGAACAAAGAAAAAAAAAACTGTTGCTCCCTCTACGTGCCCTCCACCCCCAGGTGAGGGAGCTGGAAGAGCGGCTGCTGCAGGAGATGGTGAGGAGCCGGCAGCTGAACAGCACGCTGGGCAGACACGACACGGCTTTGCTACAGGCCGAGAGGCAGCTGACCGCCTACCACACCAACTTCACCGCCCTCTACAGGGCCATGTCTTCGTGCAGCGACAGCTCAAGAGACAGCGAAAGGTAATAACTATTTGCCTGTGTGCGTGTGTGCGTGCGTGTGTGTGTGTGTGTGTGTGTGTGTGTGTGTGTGTGTGTGTGTGTGTGTGTGTGTGTGCGTGCGTGCGTGCGTGCGTGCGTGCGTGTGACGTGTGTGTGTGTGTGTGTGTGTGTGTGTGTGTCTCTTCTCTCTCTCTCTCTCCTCTCTCTCTCTCTCTCTCTCTCTCTCTCTCTCTCTCTCTCTCTCTCTCTCTCTGTGTATGTGTAGGTGGAGGGGGGCACGGGGGAGGGGAAGAGGGCAGGGGCAGAAACAAGGTCAAATCAGTGACAAGAAGATCGGTTGTGCGTGTATACATGTATGCATGAACGTATGTATGCGTGTGTGGTTGTACAATATGTGCGTGGGCGGGCGCGCATTCATGCACACGTGCCCGACTTCATGGAAATAATCCGAATCGGAAGTGATCAAACCCCGATGTTGAAGTGCAGAATTTATTACAATTTGAAGAAAACTAAAAAGAAGAAGAAAAGAAAAAAGAAAGTAAAAAAAGTACTACAATTTCATGTAAGAATCAATAGTATGAGGACTAAAACCGTGCCCTGCAGTATCCAGCAACAGGAGGATCGGAACGGAGATGTAGCTCCTTCAAAGCGGCTATACTGCAGATCTACTGGCATTTGATTTATTTTCAAATACCTGTAAGGCTGACGTGAATACCCCGAGAGTTTTGAACACTGCACGGTGTCAGATGCCCGTAGGAAATCAAGAAAGCGAACATTTTTTTTTCTCAAGAATGCGTTCCTAAAACGACTGTGACATCTATTCTGTACTTCTTTTTGAAGGTAAACTGTAAAGCTCAGAACCTAGAGCAGTGGTCCAGTCATGATGTTTATAGACCAGGCAACCACAGAGGCCAATCACGGCTATTGAAACAGCAAGAGTCAAGAAGTCGATTTCTTTGAGAAAACAGACGTTGATGCGCCCTGCCTTCGGATCACTTTATTACAATGGGCGTCGCTAGATACATCATGCCTAAAACCATTCAATGAATTTGGGTTTCTGGTCTTGGGTAAGATATACAATTTGTGGATCTCCTCCCAAACATTAAGTCCGAAAAGAGCAGCCTTCAGAACATGGACAATACCTGAACTTTTAAGAATTTTACACTTCTACAACATTGTACAGATCAAATACTTCCTTTAAGGTTTTCCCCTCCCCCCTAAACACACACATACACACATCGCCCAACCCTCCCCTTTTATTCCATTGTTCTTTTTTCTTTCTTTCCCTTCTTTCTGTTTTGTTTCTCATGCCCCAGTGGGCCCTTACCCCCAAGCCGCTGATTCCCCCTCCCCCGTCCTCTTCCCCCATACCCATAGTAGTCCTGTCTCAACCCCGACACTACAGCCCACAGGTGAAAACTGATACGTTGTCATAAGGCTACCCACCAGAGAAGATACTGCACTGCTGCCGAGTCACTTCAGTGGCGTTAAGCGATTCTGGCTCTGTTCTAATGTAGGCAAAATACTACCTACAGAGCCTCCCCCTCCCCTCCCCTCCCAGCCCTCCACCCCACTCACCCCACGTGCCAGCGTTACTGTAAACAGTCGTTCCTTTCAGGAGGACGCCATCACATCCATCCGACAACAGTTCCCATGAACTTGCAACATCGGTACTGGGATCACCTAAATTCATTGTAGAGCTGCATTACGAAAGTATCTTTTCTTTATGTAATCAGTGATGTAATTCCTACCCACCGAAGACGGAGCGTGGCTGCAAATCTCTGGGCGCAATTAAACACAGTCCTACAGGCAGTCCTCTAACCGCATCTAAAGCACTCAGTGAGCTACTGTTGAGAGAAGAGAATACCAATCCCCCCAAACCCTCCCTGGACAGTTCAACCGGAGAATGATGAAAAACATTTAAATTTTTGTTAATGCCAAACAGCATGCTTTCCAGATTCTGTTCAAATGATTTACTTCAAAATGTCAATAGTCATCAATGAGTGTATTGTTTCAAAAACAAAAAAGAAGAGAAAAAAAAAAAACACTCTCTTCATATTCTCATAAACTGCGTTTACTCCATGGTCTGTTCCTTTCGTTAAGATCTCTCACCCCAACCAAGCATCATGTGTGCACGCTCCAGCACACAAGATCTCTCACACCCAACCAAAGCATCATGTGTGCACCTCCAGCACACAAGATCTCTCACCCCAACCAAAGCATCATGTGTGCACGCTCCAGCACACAAGATCTCTCCACCCCAACCAAAGCAATCATGTGTGCACGCTCCAGCACACAAGATCTCTCACCCCAACCAAAGCATCATGTGTGCACGCTCCAGCAACACAAGATCTCTCACCCCAACCAAAGCATCATGTGTGCACGCTCCAGCACACAAGATCTCTCAACCCCCAACCAAAGCATCATGTGTGCACGCTCCAGCACACAAGATCTCTCACCCCAACCAAAGCATCATGTGTGCACGCTCCAGCACACAAGATCTCTCACCCCAACCAAAGCATCATGTGTGGCACGCTCCAGCACACAAGATCTCTCACCCCAACCAAAGCATCATGTGTGCACGCTCCAGCACACAAGATCTCTCACCCCAACCAAAGCATCATGTGTGCACGCTCCAGCACATCGTACTGTTTTTCCAGCCTCAGTCGTTTGTTGTATCGTGGCAACATCTCGTACTTTCTTTTTTTTGTATTTGAGAATGTTTGTCCTTCCCACTCTATCTCTTAATTGAAATGCAGTATCATTCCCACATCATTCTCCACATAAGTGCCTTTTTTTAAGGATCCAAGTTTCTTTTGGTATTTATCATTTTGTTAAACGTAATTTAATTTCAGACGGCACTGCCGCTTGCTCTACATCACCGAGAAATCCATTAGAAGGTGCAAATCTGCTCAATTACAACATCCTTGGGGTCTTCGGCACTGCCAGGAGGTCTGCAGTGTGTGCGTCAGAGAGAGAGAGAGAGAGAGAGAGAGAGAGAGAAGAGAAGAGAGAGAGAGAAGAAGAAGAGAGAGACAGACAGACAAGACAGAGACAGAGAGCGAGACAGAGAGAGAGAGACAGAGAGAGAGACAGAGAGAGGCGCGAGACAAGCGGTCCAAGATAACAAGTGCGGTACAATGCATTGTAATACAATGCAGTAACATGCAAACCAGGTAAATGGTATAACTTTCTTTCTCTGAAAACCGAAAGATTGAAGCAAATATTGGGACTCTCTCTCTCTCTCTCTCTCTCTCTCTCTCTCTCACTCTCTCTCTCTCTCTGTAGGCCTTTTTTTCTTTTCTTCCTGGAGTGGATTTTTTTCTTTTCTCCCTGAGGAACAAGGGAGTGAGGAGGTGCGACGGGGATTTTTTTGTCTGTTTGTTTGTTTGGTTTGGTGTTTTTTGTTTGGGTTTTGTTTCGTTTTTCTGCGTACGGCTTGGGCAGGACGAGGGGGACTGTGTTTCTGTGTTCCTTCACACGCAGCAATACTTCGCTCACGCGGCGTGTAAAAACTGGCTTCTCTTCTCTGTCTCATCCGATCCCCCAAAGCCTGGCACCAAGACCTTCACGCCATTGTCTGGTGGGCAGGAAGAGCATTGCCCCGGTGACGCGAGAAAAAAAAGGGAGATAAATCTCTGTGGGTTTCTGCTGATTTTGCTATTGTTGCCCTTTCTGTCTGGGATCTCAATGATATACCACTCGCTGCCTGTTCTCCGGTGTAAAGATTTGCTGTACCATTCTAGAAACAACGTGAACATAATGCTAAGCTTCTACCCCTTCTCTCCTCAACCTCGAAAGCGAAGTACGCTCTATGGTCTTAACGGCAGGATAAATCAGTCACATATGTACAACCCATTCATAGACACGAACACTCGTAGCAGGTCATACATACAGTCTCTGGGATGGAGAAGGTGAAAAAGTCTACCACACGAAAAAAAAAAAAAAAAAAAGAGTCGTGGTGTCACTTAATGTCTCTCATCTAGTAATTCTTGTCTCTTGTCCCCCAAAACCTACCAACTTCTATTAATTTATTTATTTATAACTACTTTTCATGTCTATTTCCACTTCTGGTCATCTATTTCATCCTTGATTCAGAAATTTCTTTCTCTGCATCAGCTTTTCCTTCGTTTTCTTTCCTTTTCTTTCTTTTTTTTTTTTTTTTGTTTGTTTGTTTTGCTTCGTTTTTTGTCAATAATTATGTTTCACTCCGTTTCCATTTCTAGTAATCTGTTTCATCCTTCAATCATTCATCCATTTCTTTCTTTATGTGTCAAGCTGGCTCATCACTTCACACGTACATTATCATCCAATTCCATACACGCCGAGACTCGTCGTGGTTCAGTATACCAACAGGCCCCTGCACTGACTGGCGTCCTCCTGAAGAAACCGAGACAGACACCGTTCACCTGCTCCTTGCTGTGTCCATGCAGATGAACAAGTCGCTCAACAAGAAGCTGTCCAACGTCATGCTGGACGTGGTGGAGGTCAACAACGTGCTGACCCGCGTCCCCACCTCCTCCCGGACGGGGCCAAGGCCACGGCCAAGACTTTCCACGTGCAGAGCGTGGGCCAAGGTTCGATCCTGCCCCGGAGTCACTGACCAGTCGCCCACCTTTGTAGGTAGGTGTTCGTTTAAGTTTTACGGCGGTGTCACACTGAGCGATTCAGTCGTTCGTCGCGATCGAGCGATTCGGAAGTCAGGCCGCGCGCGCGCGCGCGCGCGCGTGTGTGTGTATGTGTGTGTGTGTGTGTGTGTGTGTGTATGCGCGCGCGCGTGTGCGTGCGTGCGTGCGTGCGTGCGTGTGTGTGTGTGTGTGTTGTGAGGAATATGGTACTTAGCCATGGATGAGAGCAATAATATGTGTTGGGTCTCTCATTTCTGTTGTGGTGGTGGTAGTGGTGGTTGAATCTTCTTTTCTTCGATGAATTCCAGAATTTCTTCAACCGAAACTCGTAAATTTCAAAATCTTCAACCATGACAGCATCAGCTATAGAAACACATGTAAGAAAAACACCTGGAAGTGCTGACTAAAGACTTCTAGGAACAAGACTGGTGATCATGAACAGACTCGAGGGGGCTGACGTAACGACTGTGCATAATTAGAAAGGATTTCCGTTTCGACCTCTAGCACTCAGAAACAACATGTATCTCGTTTGTATTGAAAACTGAATTTTGAAAGGAAGAGCGCTGCATAAATCTTATATACACCCCTCCAAATTCGCCAAGGATATTTTGGGAGGTCAATTTAAAGAAGTTCGGATGCATTTTGATAGCGCAGGTCCATTAGAGACAGAAACGGTCCATGCACATTTCTGTCACAGTAGGATACAATTTTGACTTGGAAGCATGCTGTGCAATACATGCTTGTCTGTTAACACGCCTCTATGTGATAATTCCTGAGTTCCTTTTTTTCTGTTGTATTCTCTACTAAACGTCGAGGGCACACACACACGACGCATGCACGCATGCGCGCGCGCGCACGCACGCACGCACGCACGCACGCACGCACACGCACCGCACGCACACACACACACACACACACACACACACACACACACACACACACACACAAAGACTGTAGTTCACTCTTACCATTCCCAAAGTATTTCCACACAACACACACACACACACACACACACACACACACACACACACAAGACTGTAGTTCACTCTTACCATTCCCAAAGTATTTCACACAGACACACACACACACACCACACACACACACACACACACACACACAAAGACTGTAGTTCACTCTTACCATTCCCAAAGTATTTCACACACACACACACACACACACACACACACACACACACACACACACAAAGACTGTAGTTTCACTCTTACCATCCCAAAGTATTTCCCGGAAAATCGTCTGATTCACCTTTCGTTGCTTGGCACACTCTTCTCTTGAGATTCACTTACGATTGAGGACGCTGTGGAATATACACATTTAATTTTTCTTCTTATCTATTTTAATTCAAATTAAAATTTGAAAGAAAAAAAAAAAGAGACGTGGGCGGACGGCGTTGTTGCTGTCTGTGTTTATAACAATGCTATCCAGCTGTCTGCCACGGTAACAGCTGCCTGGGCTGATAACAGCGCTACTCGCTGTCTCTGTTTGTAAGAATTGCTCTCCTCGGTCTCGGAAGTTTACAACAGTGCCACCGCCCTGCCTGTCTGTCTCAAGGCCTCGGTTAAAAAAAAAAAAAAAAAAAAAAAAAAAAACGGTGCAGTCAGCAGTCAGCCTTCGAGGCGACTGGCTCACATCATTCACTCAAGAACTCAAAGAGTGGAAGTCAACACATCGTTCCTGTCTGTACTCTGGATCAAAGAGTTCACATGTTCACACGGTAGTTCCTTTCACCTGTTGACACTAATCTATAGACATGATGTATGCATCCATGTAGACCTAAGTGCATTCACCTTTAATATGTTATAAGCGCGTGTGTGAGTGCAAGGATGTATGAAGGGTTTTGCGTGCGGGCGTGCGTGCGTGCGTGCGTGTGTGTGTGTGTGTGTGTGTGTGTGTGTGTGTGTGTGTGTGTTGTGTGTGTGTGGTGTGTGTGTGTGTGTGCTTCTGTCTCTGTGTATGTGCGTGCGTGCGTGCGTGTGAGTGTTTGTTGGGAATCATTTCTTCCAGCCTATGATACCAAATGATCTTCCGACTTGATCTGAGTTGTTTTCACTTCACTTACGTGATACCTTTCTGGATCCCCTAAAAGTTGCAACCTTCTACTTCTATGCTTTGCGTGCACTCCCCCCCCCCCCCCCATCCCGTCCCGTCTCTCCTTCCCTACCCACCTCTCTCTCTCTCTCTCTCTCTCTCTCTCTGACTCTCTCTCTCTCGCTGCTTAAGACTAATTTAAGTTTCTATACTTCAAGACCATGACAAGAGGTCGACAGCATGGCTTATGCCCTTTTCTTTAACTGAGAACTACATATTTGTGACTCACAAATGAGGTTCAAGTTCCACGTTTCGTTGATTTAATATCATATTGCAGTTTTTATCTATTTTTGTTGGAGGGAGAGAGGGTGTCAACCTCGGGGTATGTCAGTGGAGGAAGGACTAGCGCACAGCCCAAACACACTCACAGCTTGCTTACAATCTCATTCATATATCATGCATTCATCACATCAAACCACTAGTAAAGTCTATAACTTTACTACACATAATCATAGAAAACATCAATGCGCATGGAATCAAACAACATAAAACATTCTCTTTTTCCTTGAACTTCACAAAACCATTTATCTAAATCATCATAACTAACCTGGGTATAAAAGATTTTCTACTTTACCTGGCCAGGTGATCTTAAACTATTTACGAATCACTGTCTTTCCTTTTCTTCTTTTTTTTTCTTTCTTTTCACTGTCACTTTCACAAACACCAGTCACGACACAACTGCTGGCACTGGTCAGGTTGGACCGCCGGCACTGGTCAGGTTAGACTGCTGGCACTGGTCAGGTTAGACTGCTGGCACTGGTCAGGTTACTGGCGTTGGTCAGGTTGGACTGCTGATGAAAGTGGCGCTGCCAGGTATGAGGTCGAACCCCCGGTTCAAGTCGAACAGTGACTACCATACAGACATTGATCTGTTCTCCTTCTTTCTTCCTGCATTAACGCATTGCACTCTCTCTCTTTCTTCTAGTCTGCTCTATCAGATGGACATAGTTGCCTTTTATTCTTTTCTTTTTTTTTCTTCATCGATTAGCAACTCTCTCTCTCTCTCTCAACATCTCTCCTTAGTCCTTCCTCTGCAGACTCTATCTGGTGCTAATGCTTCAACTCGGTTCTCCTCACTCCTCCTCTCATCTCTCTGCTTTTCTCTCGAGTAGAGACTACTCTCAGAACCTCTCTCTCTCTCTCTCTGTTCTCTGTCTGTCTCCCCCTTGTTCTTCCTTCCCTCACTTTCTTATCCTCTTCCTATGTGTCAAAGGGTGAGTACCATTGGTCAGAAATTTTCCCGCCTTGTAACGAGGTTACCTCCCCTCTGATTCCATTGGACATGCAAACCGTCAAAGTCACATCTACCCGCCTTCTCTCTGTGGTGGTCAATGGGTCATTTAATTAATTAGCTTGATTTCACCCCCACTACACAATACCTCCTCCTTCCTACTTTAGCCGGCGGTGTCTGGCTTAACTGTGGACACTGGTCCTGTAAATTAGCTAGATCAGTCTGGCCCAGACGTAGCGATCCGTCTGGCCAGACCTATTGAGACGTTGGTCAGCCACTCAGCCTGTCTGGTGTCTCCGCGAGAACTAAAAATAGCCTTTAATTGCCTGAGGCGACGCATGAAGTCGTCTGCCTGCGCCAAGATGTCTGAGTCGGGCTTAAGTCGATTTGAACTGGCTGGCGACTGACCACGATTTCGGTTTTTTCTTTTTTTGTCCGTGACAGAGAGAGAGAGAGAGAGAGAGAGAGAGAGAGAGAGGAAGAGAGGAAGAGAGAGACAGAGACAGACAGACAGACAGACAATATAAGATCAAATACAGTTTACCCTTTTCCTCAACAGGCTAAGCTGTCTGTTTAGATTCTAGTTAAACCCACCTCAGGGCAAATAAGCCGAGTCGCCTCCTACTCTACCCCTCTCAGTCCATCGGAATCAACGCTTGGTCTCGCAAAGAACGGCTGACACCTAATTGTGATTTAGCATCTTTACATCTAAAACGAGAGAGGCTTCCCAAGTAACATGCTTTCCGCGTGAAGAGAGCATTCACCTAAATTCTGATCAGCATCTGCACACCTAAAACGAGAGAGGCTTCCCACGTAACATGCTTTCCGCGTAAAGAGAGCGTTCACCTAATTCTGATCAAAACCTGTACATCTAAAACGAGAAAGGTTTTCCCGGTAACATACTTACCCCCGTAAAGAGAGCGTTTACCTAAATCCGATTAAATAACATCTAGAACGAGAGAAGCTTTCCCTGTAACATGCTTTCCCTATAAAGACAGCGTTATGAGCTGTGGACAGAGTCGTTTTCATTGACAGTCGGTCCCAGCTTGGGATAAGATGGGGCGTTTACACCATCTGAACATTGTTTTCTACGAGACAGTTAACAGACGACTAAATGGAAACAGACCCCAAAGAAAGACCGTCGTCGTGTTCGGTAAATTCCAGCTGACCGCAGACGTATGAGATCTGTGTTCCACATAATGCCTCCTTCTGGTCGTTGGCTTTAGTTGTTTACATCCCAGTACTTGTGTGTGTGTGTGGTGTGTGTGTGTGTGGTGTGTGTGTGTGTGTGTGTGTGTGTGTGTGTGTGTGTGTGTGTGTGTGTGTGTGTGTGCGTGTGTTTGGCTGAAGACATGAAATAAACCATCTGTACGAGTCGTGGTGATGCGTGTCCAATATTTCGCCTAATGATAAGGCTTCCTCGGGTTAAAACAACAGCGCTGTAAACTGAATCTCACGAAGTATATAAAAGCGATCTCAAAAGTAGCGAAACTCAGCAATGAAAAACAAAATCGTTGGCAACAAAAAGACTTCACGCCTCTCTTTCTCTTTGCCATCCTTACCCGTCCCCCATCCCTGATCCCACCTGCTGTTCCCCCCGCCGCCCCCCCCCCCCCCCCTTTTTTTTTCCCCCAACCCTGAGAGTATGAAGTCCAACAAGTCCAACGAATCCTACAAGTCTGAGGTCCTTACTATTTTAAAAACAGGATGGAAGGTGGGGGGGGGGGGGGGGGGGGGGGTATAACGACCGAATTACGGAAATCTTTCCTGTTTGATGTAAGGCCCCTAAATACAACATGTATCTTGTTCGAAGCGGCCGTGACGTCGACTATAAACAGAAGAATGCTGAATTAAAAACCAGACTGCTGAAATGTCATCTTTTGTTTCTAGTCTCTGTCGCATTTACTTATAAATATTGATATACATGTCGGGGTACGTGATTCGCCCAGTTCTGTCTGCCACCTTTCGACTGGTAAAAAGAGCCGTCGGCATTCATCTCTCTCTCTCTCTCTCTCTCTCTCTCTCTCTCCCCGGTCTCTTCATCCCCTGCAAAAATGTACACCGGTACTTAAGTGTCCAGGGTGTTAAATCCATCTAACTACAAAGTCCACAAGTCAGTTCGTCTGTTAAGTTTGTCTGCGTATTCCCCAGACATTCGCATACGGAAACGAGATGACGGTGTTTTGATTCCGTTTGTCACGTTTGCGTGTGCGTTTTTACGTCATTTGAGGCTTTTGATCAGCTCTAGTAATACAATAATCTGCGTGATCATTTTAAGATTCCTTCTGATAACATTATCGTTATCAGGTCTTCCAATAAACGAAAAGAATAAGCCTCAATCAACAGCACGCGAGTTATCTCTCTTTGCAAAAGCACTTCGCTGTGAGAAACTACGTTGCGTAGAAGAAACGGAGGATTCTTGCCAAAACATCCGGGAAGCGTTTTTGTTCGCGCAAGCCGGGACAGGCTGCTAGTCTGATGGGTCACAAAAACCAAAAACGCCTCTCTCCTTGGTTTGTGCGCGGGTGAACGTCTATGTCTCCATCAGTTGGTTCTGCAATGGGGCACCTTAAGTACCACCTGAAGCAACTCAAGCTGGATCCAGGGGAGCCTAGGGCGGAGGGGGGAGGGGGGGGAGGGGGTGTCATCAAGCAACTCTTCAGCTCTTGAGTCACGGGCGGCTCCTTTCTCCATGGACCGGTGGGTCTGGCGACAACCTCTTTCATCTTCTAACCGAGACACAGGACTGTGTCATGTTGTTGTTCTGGGAGTCAGCGGGAGAATGGTGTGTGTGTGTGTGTGTGTGTGTGTGTGTGTGTGTGTGTGGTGTGTGTGCGTGCGTGCGTGCGTGCGTGCGTGCGTGCGTGCATGCGTGTTGTGTGTGTGTGTGTGTGTGTGTGTGTGTGTGTGTGTGTGTGTGTTGTGCGTGCGTGCAAGCGTGCGTGCGTGCGCGCGCGCGCGTGCGTCTGTGAGTGTGAGTGTGTGTGTGTGTGTGTGTGTGCTTGAATGATGGGGGTACCGCAAAAAAAAAAAAAAAAAAGAGAGAGAGAGAGTACTGGTCTGAAGCTGCCTGCGTTTCTAATCTCGGTGCCTACTAGGATTCTGTACCTTTCTGGAGTTTATATTTCTCGAGTATCTGCGACGCTAAGCAGCACGGTGTGGTGTGCAGACTCAACATGCCAACATGGTTTTCAGTCCCCTTCCTCCCCTTTTCTCCCCTTGTCCCTCAGCCCTCGCCTTCCCCTACTTCCCCTCCTATCTATCACAAACTATTTGATGTTATATTGTCTGTCTCTCTGGCTGGCTGGCCGGCTGGCTGTCTCCCCCCCCCCCCCCCCCCCCCCTTGTGTGTGTGTGTGTATGTCTGTCTGTCTGTCTTTCTGTCCATGTCTGTGCGTACGTGCGCATTTTTGTGTGTGTGTGTTGTGTGTGTGTGTGTGTGTGTGTGTGTGTGGTGTGTGTGTGTCTGCGCGTGTGTCTGTGTGTGTCTCCGTGTCTGTGCGTGCTTGCGCGCGCGCGCGCGTGTGCGTGTGTGTGTGTGTGTCCGTGTCTGTACGTGCGTGCGCGTGTTTGTGCGCCTGTTGTGTGTGTGTGTGTCGGTGTGTGTGTGTGTGTGTGTGTGTGTGTGTGTGTGTGTGTGTGTGTGTGTGGTGTGCGTGCGTGTGTGTGTGTGTGGGTGGTTGTGTGTGTGTGTGTGTGTGTGTGCGTGCGTGCGTGCGTGCGTGCGTGCGTGCGTGCGTGCGTGCGTGCGTGGTGTGTGTGTGTGTGTGTGCGTGCGAGCGCGCGCATGTGTGTGGAGGGATGGGTTAGAAGTGCAGATTAATGCCAGAGGAAAGGAACATGGCATGGAGGGAGAAGACTTTCATGCAGATTAGAATTATGAACAGATGGTTAAAACACTGCAAAAAATCAACGTACATGCTCTCTCTCTCTCTCTCTCTCTCTCTCTCTCTCTCTCTCTCTCTCTCCTCTCTCTCTCTCTCTCTCTTCCCCCCCTCTCTCTGTCTCACGCACGCACGCACGCACGCACGCACGCACGCACACACACACACACACACACACACACACACACACACACACACAGGGAAGAAGGCAGAGGGAATACCGGAAGGCAGACAAAGAAAGACAGACAGACAAACAGAAACAGACAGAAAAAGAGGTGAGAGAGAGAGAGAGAGAGAGAGAGAGAGAGAGAGAGAGAGAGAGAGAGAGAGAGAGAGACACACAGACGGGCAGACAGACAGACAGAGACAAGACAGGCGCAGACGCACATTTTCATCCAAAAAGGCCATTGCCCCTCAGAAGTGGGTAATTAAAAAACGCACCGTGTAATCATTATAAACTCATTCAACGAGCATAATATATCATTCCTTCTTTTGAGAGACAGAGAGAGAGAGAGGGGGGGGGAGACGGACAGACAAACAAGCAAACAGACAGACGGAGAACGGACACAGAGAGAGAGAGAAAAAGAGAAAGAGAGACAGACAGACAGATATGCAAATACAGACAAAAAGAATGGAGAGAGAGAAGAGAGAGAAGAGAGGAGAGAGAGAGAGAGAGAGAGAGAGAGAGAGAGAGAGAAGAGACGCACACGTACACGTGTATTCAAAAAGGCCATAGCCCCTTAGAAGGGAGTACATAAATTACAAACCGCGCAAATCATGAATACATACACATTTAACTAGTTCAGCACATTATTCATTATCTTCAGAGAGACGGACAGGCAGACAGGCAGATAGACAGAGACAGAGAGAGAGAGAGGGGGGGGGGGAGGAGTGAGAGAGAGAGAGAGAGAGAGAGAGAGAGAGAGAGAGAGTGAGAGTGAGAGAGAATCGGACAACAGACAGAGGCAAGAAGACAAGACATGCGGAGAGCAGACTGACAGACAGACAAACAGACAGACGACAGACTGGCAGACAGTGACAGACTGACTGACAGACAGACAAACAGACAGACTGACAGACAGTGACAGACTGACTGACAGACTGACAGAGCGATACAGGCACATTCCTTTCTCCCTCTGTGTGTCCCCCCCCCCCCCCCCCCCCCCCTCACGCGCCACAGTCATACACAGTGCCATAAATGAATCCATCACTCCGACTATAAACTGCCGTCTGCCCGCTCTGCCAAATACATGCTGTCTCCGTCTTCTTCTTCTTCCCCTTTTTCTTCTTCTTCCCCCCCCCCCCCCCCCCCCCCGCCCCCCCCCCCTCTTCTTTTCCTCACTCTCTCTCTCTCTCTCTCTCTCTCTCGTCTCTCTCCTCTCTCTCTCTCCTCTCTCTCTCTCTCTCTCTCCTTCATCGTGTCCAGGACACACTTCCTTTAGCTGGTATGACTGGGAGAGCAGGAGGAGGAGTGGCTCTGGGAGAGCAGGAGGAGGAGTGGCTAGAGGGGTGCGGTGGGGGTGGGGTGGGGTGGACGTGGAGACTGGACGTTTACTGCTAACAGTGCACTTTCAACTGAAACAGGTAGAAAAGGAAGCAGAGAGGAGGGAAGGGCGTGGGGGGGGGGGGGGGGGGGGAGTAAGGTGAGAGGAGTTGACACAAAAGAAGTGGGGTAGGAGGAGGGGGGGGGGGGGGTAGGAAGAAGGAGAAGTAGGGGGCACACCCCGACATTCCACCGCGTTTTCCCGGCATTGCAGCGGAAATACCAACAGTCATGGTGGTTAGGAAAGATGTGTGTGTGTCTGTTGTACGGTGAGACCACTCGACGCGGACCCTTCCCGATCAAAACCTTCTCCCAGGGGTCCCGTGGTCAAACGGCCAGAACGTTAGCCTGCGGAGCTGACTGGTTGCGAGTTCGCTCCTCCACTCGTGGGTCGGTTTTTTTTTGTTTTTTTTTTTTTTTTGTTTTTTTGTTTTTTTTTTTTGGGGGGGGTCCTCCCCGGCGTGAAACTCCTTTCTGTCCATTCCTGCAGTATATGGAGAGAGAGGAGAGAGAGAGAGAGAGAAGAGAGAGAGAGAGAAGAAGAGAGAGGAGAAGGAAAGAGGAGAGAGAGAGAGAGAGAGAAGAGAGACAGAGACAGACAGACAGACAGACAGACAGACATTGTTGCTTATAGCCCAGCCAAGCACAAAGAGCAGCAAATGGGTACCTGATTTAGTTCAGGGAAAGTTACAGGCGGCGGAAGGAGAAGGATGGGCTCCGCCCTCCATCATGCCGTGCCTTAGACACGATGAACCTCTGACAGTGCACTGCACCCCTATGGTCACGTGCTATGGAAACTTCAACCTTTTCAAACCGATTTTTCCCCCCCTTTCTGTGTACTTTTGTGTATTTGGTCTACATGTGCTTCTTTTTATCTTTTTTTTCTTTTTCTTTTCACCTCCCAACTG
>CM031609.1:36823585-36826085 GCA_018398815.1 Conus ventricosus | reverse complement strand
CACTCTTTTTTAGATCGTCATTGGAAAGGTCAAAATCTGCTCTGTTCAGTTCCCATGGAGGAATTGGAGACGTAATCGAACGCTTACCTATATCTTTAGTTTTCAGATCTAATCTACTGTGAATATCTGAAGTATAAGTGGCTATTGTTGTCAAAGATTTTATGGCCCTTGCTCTTTTTGGAAATTGAAGATCTGATCTAAGTACATTTTCATTCACGTTGACATTTTCAACAGCACTGCTTCTTATAATGTACTTAGCTGAAGACAGTTCTCGATAATTGTTCAAAGGTAGAACACCAACCTCCCCATACGTAGCAATAGTCGGAGTGTGGACAGGAACTCCCAAAGCTAATTTGTATGCCTTTAGAGTCAATACTTTGTAATTTCTTCATAAGATATTTAGGAGCAGAAAAATAAACTTCTTGACCGTAAGTCAGCTTTGATCTAACCAAAGATGTTGCAAGAAGAGTCAAACTTTTTGTTTCTTTACCCCAATTTTGTCTGCTTATAATTTTAAGCAAATTTAAGCTTTTTTGAGCTTTTGATAGACTGTTTTCAATGTGAAATTTCCATGATAATTTCGATGTAAATAGACACCCAAGAATCGTGTGTGTGTGTGTGTGTGTGTGTGTGTGTGTGTGTGTGTGTGTGTGTGTGTGTGTGTGTGTGTGTGTGTGTGGTGTGTGTGCTGGCTGGGATCTATCTCTACAGTCGGTCGATTTTTCATTAGTGGCTTCTTGTTGTTGTTGTTTTTGTTCCTTTCTTTCTTTTGTTCGGAATATGTGTAAAACAGTTTCCTTTTCTCTAACATATACTTATGTGTGTGTGTGTGTGTGTGTGTGTGTGTGTGTGTGTGTGTGTGTGTGTGTGTGTGTGGTGTGTGTGCGCGCGCGCGCGTGCGTGCGTGCGTGCGAGCGTGCGTGCGTGCGTGTGTGCATGCGTGCGTGTGTGTGTGTGTCACTGTGTATGTGTGTGTCTGTGTGAGTATGTGTGTATGTGAAGAGACACTAAGAGAGAGAGAGAGAGAGAGAGAGAGAGAGAGAGAGAGAGAGAGAGAGAGAGAATTTTCTTTCATTTTGCTCTGTTTTTAGTTCTCATCCTTCAATGCATTTATAGATATATTTTCGTTGCCTTTGATGTGTTGTAGTTGATGATGACAACAATTTCATTGTATGCATCTCCAGAGAGAAGACAATGTGGGTTTTGTTTTCTACCTCGCAAACTACTTTCTCTTTCCCGTCTTGCTTTTAGCATTATTTGCTGTTGATGATGATGATAATTATTGTTTATGCTTCTTCAAAGAGGAAAAAACTGAAGTTCCTCTTTTTTCTTTTTCTTTTTTTTTTTTTTATTGTTTTGCTTTTCCTGCCAAAATATATCCTACGCCATTGTTGGCTATTTTTTTCCCCTTTAAAATACCGGGTTGATTTTAGCGTTCGTGTTGTGCTCTTGACTGTTTGTCGCTTAGAATCATAACAACAGCAGCAGCAATAATGATGATGATGGTGATGATGATGATGATGGTGATGATGGTGATGACGATGACGATGACGATGACGATGACGATGATGATGATGATGGTGGTGATGATGATGATGATGATGATGATGATGATGATGATGATGATGATGATGATGATGATGATGATCGTGATGGTGATGATGATGATGATGATGATGATGATGATGATGGTGATGATGATGGTGATGATGATGATGATGACCAGGAAGTTTATTATCACGAGGCAGCTCATCTTCACATATCCTGACACTCACTTGAACTGATTCATCTGAAAGTAATTAATCAACAACCAATCTTTGATTGATTAACTAATAACAATAATAATAACAATCATGAAGATAACAGCAACAGCAATTACAACAATAACAAAGCCAACAGCAATAACAATAATAACCGTCATCGCCGTTGAAGAGCAAATCCTGCATACACAAGCACGCAGAAGGATCCTACTTATGACAGGGTCAGTTTCCTTCCAGTTTTGAATGTTAACATCCCCCGTCCTCCCCACCCCACCCCACCCCTACATAATAAGGCGACACATGACCAATACAAAACACTACAGTGGAGATAGGAAACGAAGTAAGAGTTCTTACTGCCAGTTCCTCTCCTGAGATTCCCCAGACCACAGGTGAATGGCGACAACTCTTCCTATCAATCAAGATTCCCACCCTCACAGGTGAATGGCTACAACTCTTCCTATCAATCAAGATTCCCCACCTTCACAGGTGAATGGCTACAACTCTTCCTATCAATCAAGATTTCCCACCCACAGGTGAATGGCGACAACTTTCCTATCAATCAAGATTTCCCCTACAGTATGGCGACACTCTTCCTATCAATCAAGATCCCCACCTCACAGGTGAATGGCACAACTCTTCTATCAATCAAGATTCCCCACCCTCACAGGTGAATGGCGACAACTCTTCCTATCAATCAAGACTCCCCACCTCACAGGTGAATGGCGACAACTTTCTATCAA
>CM031609.1:36810132-36816322 GCA_018398815.1 Conus ventricosus | reverse complement strand
TTTTAAGCTATCAAGACATCGGTATTTTCGGAACTGGGTGAGGCGGAATGGCCCAGAATGCCCCTTTCCCTGTTCTCTTAAACACACCAGACAAGGCGACGGACATGGGAGAAAAACATAACTCGCTGCGCGGAGTTCATACGCACTGAACTCTAAAAAGTTGCCATAAACTACGGCAACCAACACACCAACCCTGAGAAACGTGTGAGCACAGATCAATCTGTGCAGAATTTTAAGCATCGTTTCACTTTGCAGAGAACATTCGACAAGTGGATAACTCGTGAACAACAGCTATTCTTTCGCGTGTAGGCCTATAACTAGGCTTATCATTATTATTATCATCATTGTTACCATTATTATAGTTGTTGTTGTTGTTTTGTTACTACTACTACTACTACTATTATCATTGTTGTTGCTGTTTTTGTTGTTATTATTTTTAAATTATCAGTATTACTATTCTTGTTGTTGTTGTTACTATTATCATTAACTGTAATCAAAATCATCATTGATGTGTTGGCAAACAAGAACTGTATGTGGGCGTACAATCATGAGCCTGTTTTTTTTTTTCATGACGCGCAGCATGTAAACCGTACACTGCTGTGAATGTTTCCTGTTGTGCACACACGCATACGCGCACATGCTCACACATAGACGCACATATACATCCTGCACGCACCTTTACACATAATATATGCAAGAGAGATAAGACAGAGTGGGGGTGTTTTCCAAGACGACATAGAAGCAACGAAAGGTGAGAGTTAAGGAAGAGACAGGGGAGGGAGAGAGAGACGGTGAAAGAAGGAGGCGGGAAAGAACGTCAATGGAAAGCGTAAGCGGGCGGGGAGGGGGGGGGGGGGGGGGCAAGTGTTGGGGGGAGAGGACAAGAGAAAGGGGGATGGGAGGATAGACAGGCAGAGAGAGAGAGAGAGAGAGAGAGAGAAGAGAGAGAGAGAGAGAGAGAGGAGAAGAGAGAGAGAGACAGACAGACAGACAGACAGAGACAGACAGACAGAGACAGAGACAGACAGACAGACAGACAGAGAGAATCGAAGCACGCACACACCACAACAGGGGAGACAAACAAACGAACAGACAAGTGTAAACGTTCATAGAATATCGATCAACGTACACACACTGCCAGCTAAAATGGAAATAAACACCCGTAAACAACTAGTAAAGAGAACTGGGGAAAAAGAAAACAAAAACGAAAAGAAAGAAAAAAAAAAAAAGATACAGCCTGAGATTCAGAAAAGTAAAAGTAAAAAAGAGAGGGCGGGGCTGGGGGTGAGGGGGTAGAAGAAACATCCAGACAAATAGCACACAAACGAAAACATGTTAGTGGTGGAGGACAGAGAAGGAAAAAAAAAGCATTGAAAAGAAAATAATAAAAAGAACTGTTCCCCTTTTAGGATGGAAAATTTGGAAGCGGAGGATGGAGAACCGGGTGAGGAGAGGGGCGTCTGGGGAGGGAGGGGGGGGGGGAGGAGCTTAAGGTTATGAAGAAAGTGTATAAAACACTTAAACAAACAAATAGGAAGCCGTACGGATGGTTGCATGCAACTGAGCCACTCACCCCCACCACTCTCCACCCCTTTTCCCTGCCAAAAACCCAAACAAAGCCAGCTTTACGGTGATTAGGTTACCAGATGTGCACGGGCTATCACTCCCGTTTCGCGACACGTCATCAGTCGGCTCAGCAAACCATGCAGCTTTTATTTTCCTTCTTCCTCCACGTGTTGATGTTCCCGCCAGCCTCACTTGTTCCCACATGTGACTGTATCGATACTGTGTGTGTGTGTGTGTGTGTGTGGTGTGTGTGTGTGTGTGCGTGTGTGTGTGTGGTGTGTGTGTGTGTGTGTGTGTGTGTGAGTGTGTGAGAGTGTAGTGAGTGTGAGTGAGTTTGATGTTGAGTGTGTGTGTGAGTGTGTGGTGGGGTGCGAGTGGTAGCGAGGTGTGATGTGTGGTGGTGTGGTGCGGCGTGTGTGTGTGTGTGAGTGTGTAGTGTGTGTGTTGTGGTGTTTGTGTGTTTGTGTGTGGTGTGGTGTGTGGGTGTGTGGTGTGTGGTGGTTTGTGTGTGTGGGCGTGTGTGTGTGTGCTTGTGCGAGTGTGGTGTGTGTGTGGGGTGGGTTGTGTGTGGTGACATCGTGTTTGTGTTGTGTTGTGTGTGTGTGTGTGTGTGTGTGCGCGCCGTGGCTGCGTGCGTGCTGCGGCAGTGCGGAGAAAGACGACGGAGAGACAACAAAGTGACAGTAGTACATTCTATATGACATTTGTTTGGTTTGGGAGGGTAGGGGGCGGGGGGGGGGCGAACTACGCATGTCAGCGGATAAACGGCGCGCGCGCGCCGCACACCCCAACACACAAACACAAAACACAAACCGAAGTTTGAATCAACATCGCATAAAGCAATAACGGAAGAGGAGTACAAACATTGCTGAACGAGAGAAATGTTGCGTCATGTGCACATTTATACGTGCGCCCCGTTTTAACTTTTTGATTTATTCGACGTCTTTCTTCTTGTAATTGTATCGGCTATGCCAGACCCGAACCCTTATTGATGTGGTTTAGTTTGATTTCAATGATGGCCACGCCGACCACACAGAGTCAGGGATGTCAACTACAGGGAGGTTGGCGAGGGGGTGGGGTGGGGTGGGGGTGGGAGGAGTCCCCTCCTAAGAAACAAACGAGCGATAAAGACAAACCTAAAGATGTAAATCAACTACTTACTTATTATCAAAAGCATGATATCTTTCGGGGGTAAAAAAATATAATTAAAATAAAAAACATCAAGGCAAGTCTTCGGGCACTGGCTATTCTACTTGATTTCTTAAACACACTTTTCAAATATCATATACAGTTTTCTATTAAAAAATGTAAAAAAATTTTTAAAAAATTAAAAAAAGTAGGGGGTCGTGGTGAAACTAAATTTTTAAAAAGATAAATAAATAAAATAAATAAATAAACGCCAACACAGTCCTAAGGGTGAAGAGACACTGCAAAATGAACAATAATGTCCCACACTCTGGACTATGTACAATCTAATTCTGAAGTCGCCAGATTTGAAAACGAACTAACAAAAAAACCTTGCAATTGTGACCTGAGGAATTTGGAAAAAAAAAAAAGAAAAAGAAGAAGAAAGGCGCACAACTTTCTGCCACAAGACAGAAGAAAGGGACAGAGAATGGGGGGGGGGGGGGGGGGGGGGGGGGGGGGGGGGGTAGTAAACAACAGCAAAAAAAAAAAAAAAAAAAAAAAGAAAAAGGAAAATTTCAAAAAGCAGAGTACAGAGAGTGACAGGAAAGAATCTCCGGTGTTGGTTTTTTTTTTTTTTTTTTTTGGGTAGGGGAAGGAAAAGGTACCTGCTCCTCTCACGGACCAATTCTTGCCGTCAAAAAACAAAAGCGAAAAAAAGGTATGACAGAAGACATCTCTCTGACTTTAACATTCGACAGAGGTGAGAGGGGTCGGGTTGGGTTTTTTTGGGTATAAGGAAGGAGAGGGGGGGGTGAGGGATTTAGAGGGAGGCGCAGATTTTGTCTTCATACATTCACGTGACAGATGCCAACGTCACATTAATAACGAAGCGGATGGTACAGTAAGTCATCAGACCATGCTGACCGAGGAAAGCAGGCGGAGGTAAAGATCGACATCTACACCAAGAATTGAAAAGACGTCTGGCCCTGGGCTGCACTGCATGTGTTCAAAACATTCTGTTCAAATCGATTCTGTGAAAGTTTTTTCTGTGCCTGTATTTAACCAATCGTACCAGCCTGACAGACGAGCAAGCCAGCAAACGCGAGGTGAGAAAATAATTCCTCCTCCTCGGCAGAAGTTCCCCCCCCCCCCCCCCCCCCCCCCCCCCCTCTCACTTTCTTGCCCTTTCCTTTGTTTCTCTTTTTCCATGTTCTTTTTCTTTTCTTCTGTTTCCTTTTGCCACTCTCCTCTCTCTCTTCTCTCTCCTCTCTCTCTCTCTCTCTCTCTCTCTCTCTCTCTCCTCTCTCTCTCTCTCTCTCTCTCTCTCAACCTTCAAACACCATTATTTCAACCATCTTATGTGCCAGTACTTACATACTCCGCCATAAATCCACCACCATTCACCACCACCCTCTTTGCCTTATGTATGTACCTGACTATTTAGAAGTGTTTTTGTACTTGAAATGCACATGTATGTTATTTTGTTTAGTAAGTATGCCTTATATGAGTATGTGTGTGTGTGTGTGTGGTGTGTGTGTGTGTGTGTGTGTGTGTGTGTGTGTGTGTGTGTGGTGTGTTTTGTGTGTGTGTGTGTGTGTGTGTGTGCGTGTGTGTGTGTTTCCTACTACCTCCTGCCCTCTTGTCATTCTGTCGAAATGCTTGTGTTTTTATGTGACTTTTCTCTCCTCTCTCTCTCTCTCTCTCTCTCTCTCTCTCTCTCTCTCTCTCTCTCTCTCTCTCTCTCTCTCTGTGTCTCTCTCTCTCTCTCTTTCTCTCTCACGGTTCTGCTGGAATGACTTGATTTTTTATCCATATGATATCCCTTCCTACCCGTGGCGACTGGGCTATCATTATGCATTTCCCACCTCCATTTGTGCTTTATTTCTCCCCCCCCCCCCCCCCCCCCCGGTGTTTCAAATTGATTGTTTTGTATCTCTTTGGAATTTTTTTGATTGTCAGATTGTTCTAAACATGCTCTCTTATCGCACCCACTCTAGCCTCTTTCTCCCCACCCTCTCTCTCTCTCTCCTCTCCCTCCCTCCTCCCCCCTCTCTCTCTCTCTCTCGCCCCTCTCTCTCTCTCTCTCTCTTGCAGGCTTACCCCGCACTCCCTTCGCTCCTGCGTCTCTCTCTCTTCTCTCTCTTCTCTCTCTCTCCTCTCTCTCTTCTTTTTTATTTTTATTTTTTATTTTTTTTTATTTTTTTATTTTCCCCTTCTTCTTCCCCTTTTAAATTTTAATCCCCTATTGTATTGTAGTTCTAGTCACTTTTGCATGCTTCCTTTGTTACCTTTTATTTTATATTGTTGACCCTGCACAGGGCGAGGACTGGATGTAAAAAAGCACATCAGTGCTTATCTATTATCCTCGTAATAAAGAATTTTGTCTTGTCTTGTCTTGTCTTGTCTCTCTCTTGTTGTCTTCATCCTTCTAAAATATCCTTTCACTTCTGTTTCTTCGTTTATTTCCTCTTCAGCCCCCCCCCCCCCCCCCCGCTCCTTCATCTTTTCTGCTTCCTTTCATCAAAGCAAAAAGAGACTGCTGCCTCTCTCTTGTTATCGATACCGCTCTGCGGTTCCAAAGATAAGCACAGCTTCCGACACCATCCAGTGACCTGAGTGAAACGGTGTCTGCACTGATGCCCTCCCCAGTGGCTGGGAAAGTGAATTAACCTACATTCTTCGGGGTATCGCGTTTCACGTGCTGTTGGTTCTGACGCCTGTCATCTTGCCATACATCAAGCGGAGGAACCCACTGCGCCTGGTGCATTCAGCGGCACGTTGTTGAGTGTGAACATTACGCAAAGAGTGTGTACCAATCACTGGAGTCTAAGTTGATGGTGTATACAGAGAAAAGACAGAGAGAGAAGAGGAGAGAGAGAGGTGTCTCTACAGAAAAAGAATATATATCATCTTTCACAAAAGAGATAGTACACCAACAGGCAAAACATAGCCACAAAAGCAGCTAGCTGGAGAGAGAGAGAGAGAGAGAGAGAGAGAGAGAGAGAGAGAGAGAGAGAGAGAGAGGAGAGAGAGAGGGTGAGACAGACAGACAACAGACAGAGACAGACAGACAGACAGAGACGTCGTCTCTATGCAGGCGCAACAGTTTGGTCAATCCACAAGACAGCTTTCGATGGCTCTCATATGCTAGTAATGAAGAAGTTAACATTTATATTTTAAAGCCCTTTTCCCCACAACTATCCCGACCACCTTCTTTTTTCTCTCTCTCTCTTTAAATCTTTGCTCCGTCATTTTCGTAAAGATCGATGAAGACTGGTGTTTGCCTGCATCTGTTTTTCACCAACTATTTCTTTGCTTCGGAGAGACAAGACAGATCGAGAGAGAAAGATAGCGAGCGAGGGGGGAGGGGGGGGGGGCAGACAGACAGACAGGGGGATGAACAGACAGACAGACAAGAAACACACAGACAGACAGACAAGAGATAGACAGACAGACACGACAGAGAGAGACAAGGAGAGAGAAACAGAGAGAGGGG
>CM031609.1:36802361-36805032 GCA_018398815.1 Conus ventricosus | reverse complement strand
TCGGGACCACTCACATCCTCCAAAACACAAAGTCATAACACATTCTTATAGTAACGCATAACAACCGCTGAATATGGAAAAAGAATGCTTACTCAACGATGTTTTGGCTGCCAAACTCCAGTTACCACCGACACCGGAAGTTCTGTACGCACTAGGTGGTGGGCCCGCCCCTTTCAGTACTTCGTTAGTGACTCAGAAAAGGGGGAAGCCGGCCAGTTGCGCATCCCTTTGCTGTACGGTCTCTGGTTACATAGTTCTCTATATGACAGAAATTTAAGTTTATGACCATAAAGATTTACAATATACGTTTCAATGAGAGGGATGCAAAATGAATTATAAAACACCTACCTCACAAGTTGAATAGCGAGATCAGCCGTAGAAATGGCGGAAGGTCCACTCGATCAGAAACACGTGGAGGAGGCTGCTCCTCTTTCAGGATGTACGGCTCATGCGCAACACTCAAAAGTTTTGTAAGCGTGATGCCTGTATCACATGATGATATTAACAAGGATATGTTCACACACACACACACACACACACACACACACACACACACACACACACACACACAACGCCTCGATCTGAACCACATTAATGTAAATGAAGAATAACGGTCTCTGCTGCTGCCCATGGACAAACGTTGGACCTTAAAGCGTCCTGATAGTTCCAGGCTGTCATTCCCTGCCCATGGACAAACGCTGGACCTTAAAGAGTCCTGATAGTTAAGGCATGCAATCACTTTTCAACTGTCCCACAATCGGTGAGACAACATGTCCCCCTGTTCAACGGGTGGAAACACCTCCAACCTTCCATACCTCCCCCACCCCACCCCAGGTAAACGACACTGGTCAGCCAACAGGTCTTCCATAACACATGTAAACACTATCAACGTGTCCAAGGGTGAGAGGTCCGTATTTCTCCTCCTCCAGCTCCAAAAGTCAGAAGTATCAAAACATGTTATTCCATCAATTATGAGGGTTATTCAACAGAAATCCAGTCACAAGCTATATTATTCTTGTAAAGTGGGACAAGCGGCTCTCTCAAATCCCTGGCATCCTCTGATTTGGGAGGGTGTTGCTAGGCCTCTCAGCCTTTGGGCCTGGTCATAGTGATTCTAGAGGTACGTGACGTTTTTTGTTTTTTGTTTTTTTTTGTTTTGTTTTTGTATTTTTGTTTTTATTAGTGTAGATAGGGAAGGTCTTAGTTAAAAATCATAATTCTTTGGAACATCTTTTAGATTTGTAGTCAAAATAAAAACATTTGTGAATTCTAATGCCTGTTCACTGAAAGAATCTTGTTGCATATTCTGCCTAGCTCTATGCTCTGTCTAGTATATTTGTGAACGTGTATGAAAAACTTTCTCTAACGTCTCACACTATCATATTACCTTCACACTAGTTCATTTTCAGCCTCAGTTCTCTGTTCGAGTGAACGATGCTCTCTCTGCCTCTGCCTCTTCTTCTTCTTCTTCTTCTTCTTCTTCTGCTGCTGCTGTCGATTTGTTTTTTGGTTGACTTCATGTGGTAACAGCCCTGATATGGCCGTTTCCGGCTGGTTGGGCTGCAAGCAACATTACTAACTTTATTATGTCTTCTTGTTCTTGTTCTTGTTCTTCTTCTTCTTCTTCTTCTTCAGCAGTTACTTGCCTATTCTGGGCTATCACCTCAGAAGTATATGTCGCTTTGTGGGCTGAATTAGGTATGTGCATGGTACATAGAAATCTAAGCCAGTAGTTAGCTACCGAATTAATTTAGTAACATCCCACAATTAATCAAACAAATCCATATCATCCCCAAATACTTCTCAGTGTGGGTGTGTGTGTGTATGTGTGTGTGTGCTCAAAACAATTTAAGAGCCACCTACATTTTTCATATGGTTTAGATAACGCATCGTGGTGTATAGAATTCAAAGCTTTGTCCAATTTTTGCACTGAAAGGGTGACAACTGCTTCAATGCAAAACTGTTTTGACATGTGTTCAGTTGAATCTGAGTCTAGTGGGTTGAACGAGTTCACAATAGAAACACAGAAATCACGAAAACATGGTCGCGCTTTGCGAGCGCATAGCTGAGGCAGCAGAGTTGGGCTGACTGCAAACCGCATTGCACGTGCAAGTCGTGCCTTTACTGAACACATGGCAACCAGTTTTGCTGACCAGTGGTATAAAAAATCCGCTTTTGGGGGGTTTTTAACCATGCCACCAAGACGGAGATTAAATGACACTGACTGCTTGCTTCAAGAAGGTGTAGGCGTCAGAGAAGTTGGTCGTCGCCTTCAAGTGCATCATGCCGTCATCCAAAGACTTTGTGACTGCTTCAACGCCACCGGGAGTACTGCTGAAGGAAGACAGTCTGGCCGGCCTAGTTCACCACCAACAGCAGACAGACTGCTGGTTCTGACGGCGCTGAGACAAAGAACTGCCACTGCAAACAACCTCAGGCAACAACTGCGTGCAGCAGCGAACGCCAACATTTCCGACCAAACTGTTCGGAACCGCCTGAGAGAAGTTAACCTCCGAGCAAGATGGCCAGCTGTTTGACCTGTGCTGACGCCGGCTCACCGTTGGGCGCGACGACCTGGTGCCAAGCTCATGTGGCCTGGAAGAGGCAGCATTAGGCCCAGGTGATGTTTTCTGAGTCGCGTTTTGCTCGGCTCTTCCACGATGGTCGCATA
>CM031609.1:36787361-36797361 GCA_018398815.1 Conus ventricosus | reverse complement strand
CCCCCTTTCCATTCTCCACCTGCCTCTATACACTCACGCTACGTTACACACACGCCCCCACCCCTTCCTTCCCTCCCCACTCCTACAAGCATGTCAGACGTCGACTCCTCGTTTGTTGCTGTGCCCCAGAGGCAAAAAAAGAACACACACACACACACACACACACACACACACACGCGCGCGCGCGCGCGCGTACGCACGCACACAGACACACACACTCACACACACACTTCGTAGGGTTGTAGGGTCGATCTTTCTGAAAATTGTAGGTATGTTCATTATGGGCCAAGGATGATGCCCGACGTTTTAGTTTACCGTTACAGCCGTTACTAACGGATGTAACGGCCTTTATGGACTTTCTCAGAAAGTACTTGGCCGATCTTTGTGAAAATTAGCAGGTATGTTCATTATGGGTCCCGGATGATGCCCGATGTTTCAGTTTACCCCATTATAGCCGTTACTAACGGCTGTAACAGCCTGTAACGGTTTTTCTTCTTTTTAGAATATATTGAAAAGTACTTTGCCAATCTTTCTGAAAATTTGTAGAAATGTTCCTTATGGGTCACAGATGATGCCCGATGTTTCAGTTTACCGTTACAGCCGTTACTAACGTCTGTAACGGCCTGCAACGCTTTTTCTTCTTTATGGAATATCTCCGAAAGTACTTGGCTGATCTTTGTGAACATTAGCAGATATGTTCATTATGGGTCACGGATGATGCCCGATGTTTCAGTTTACCCCGTTATAGCCGTTACTAACGGCTGTAACAGCCTGTAACGGTTTTTCTTCTTTTTAGAATATATTAAAAAGTACTCTGCCGATCTTGCTGAAAATTTGTAGATATGTTCATTATGGGTCACAGATGATGCCCGATGTTTTAGTTTACCGTTACAGCCGTTACTAACGGCTGTAACGCCCTGTAACGCTTTTTCTTCTTTATGGAATATCTCATAAAGTACTTGGCCGATCTTTGTGGAAATTAGCAGGTATGTTCATTATGGGTCACGGATGATGCCCGATGTTTTAGTTTACCCCGTTATAGCCATTACTATAGGCTGTAACAGCCTGTAACGGTTTTTCTTCTTTATAGAATATCTCAAAAAGTACTAGGCCGATCTTTCAGAAAATTTGTAGGTTTGTTCATTATGGGTCACGAATAATGCCTGATGTTTTAGTTTACCGTTATAGCCGTTACTAACGACTGTAACGGTTTTTCTTCTTTATGGAATATCTCAGAAAGTACGTGGCCGACATTTTCTTTGTGAAAATTAGCAGGTATCTTCATTATGAGTTACGGATGATGCCCGATGTTTTAGTTTACCGTTATAGCCGTTACTAACAGCTGTAACGGTTTTTCTTCTTTATGGAATATCTCAGAAAATACGTGGCCGATATTTCTGAAAATTTGTAGATATGTTTATTATGGGTCACGGATGATGCCCGATGTTTAAGTTTACCGTTATAGCCGTTACTAACGGCCCATAATAGTGTTCTTCTTTATGGAAAATCTTAGAAAGTTCTTGGCCGATCTTTCTGAAAATTTGTAAGTATGTTCCTTTTAGGTCACAGACGATGGCCGAGTTTACCAGAATAGCCATTACGTACGGTTACACCAGCCCAAGACGGTTTTTTTCCTCTTTATGGAATATCTCACACGTATTCAGAATAAACTGGGAGTACGTTTATATGCTTTGCATCTTGTTGTTAGTTGTTGTTGTTGTTGTTGGAGAATGTTCCTGTGCGTGGAACTATGAACAAAGGCACGTCTGTCTGTCTGTCTGTCTGTCTGTCTACACCTGATGTGGGTCTGTAATGGGCTCTCTGGTCTGTCAAACATGTTACGAATCTGTGAGTTTTCATATTCTACACGTTACTTTGTTGTCTGACCGTGTACTCCTGTTGCCATTGCCTCACGGGTGTGCCTTGCCTGTCAAACCTTTCATGAGTCTGTCACTCAGTTTCCTATCCTACATGTCATATTTTTTGGACTGTTTATTCCTGTTGTTGTGTACTGAGAGTGTCTCTCATCTTTTTTTTTCTTTCTTTGAGTTTCTGTCAGTTTTCTAGTGTACTGTAGTTGTCTTGCCTACAGTCCACAACCTAGCCCACTTTCATTCTGACTTTTTTTCCCACACCTGACTGTCATGGTTACAAAAGTTTCAACCCCAACATACAGCCAAATATAGCACCGCATAGTTTAAGCGCTACACACAACAGATATAAAACAGACAGACAGACAAAACAGAACACACACACACATAAACGCGCGTGCGCACATGCACACACACACGCACGCACGCACGCACGCACGCATGCACGCACGCACGCACGCACGCACACACATACACACACACACACACACACACACACACACACACACACACACACACACACACACACACACACACACACATTTGAAGCGTCTGTTTATACATATTCACTGATTTCATTTTCTCAGTACATTTAACCTGCTTTTTTGCCCCGAAACTGCGGTGGAATGCTTATTCCAAGACATCTTGCTATCAATAATCACACTTAGATATTGAAAATGTCCACCTGTTCGACCATTTCATTTTTGTCTGACCAGTATTCAGTTCAAGAAAGGTTGATCCGTTAATTTCTTTTCTGTTGTAGTCTTGTCGTCACCAATGACTAGTTTTAATGATGTGGAATCATTTGCAAGCATAACCAGTGAACATTATTCTGTCCTGTTCTGTAATTTTCTGTGGACAATGTCACCAGAAATGGCGACGAATTATTTCCCAGCAACATAGGCATTGACGTTGTTTCCTTGAGGGATGAGGATGGTTTCGGGAAAGGGGTGAGAATGGAGGGGAAGGGGAGTTGTTAAGGGCTTAAAGTGTAATAGAAGGCAACCTGTAAGCATCCTTTGAAATAAAAAACAAACAAACTGTGATGATATGAAAAGTTGTTACCATCACCGTGTTCTCTTCGTGATCAGTGGGGTCTTCTTACTGAAAGAAAAACCTTGATGGTAGGAAAATCAGGTTTTCTCACAGTTTACTCAAGGAAATACTAGCAAGTATCCTTTAAAAAACAACAACAACAAACAAACAAACAACACAAAAAACGATGAAAGGAAAGTCAATAATAATCATTATTTGTCCATGACAGTCAGCATCATTCACGAAAAGTGAGAGAAAAGGGAAGTCAGTCGTAATAACTATTCTCCCGAATAAAAGTTATCACCCTTGAAGGAGAATGTGAAAATACACGAATTACTCGAAAATACGGCATAGTCATAGTTTGTTTGAAGGATATTAACAGAAAAATGGATCGAAAATACACACACACACACACACACACACACACACACACGTCGTGAGCTTATGAACTATAGTTAAGTTTTCACTAGAGATCCAGTTATCGTCCAGTCATACCGACCACTTCATCTCCCCTGGCATCCGTATCGGTTCTCTCTCAAACGATTCTTCTGCACATACAGCACGTAGTACTGACAGTACTTTTGTTCTTGTCTATGTCCTCTGGTTAGAGACCAACCTGTGAGCGTGTTGACAACCCACGCCCTCGTTGATACAAAGGGTTGCCTATCTGTGTGGAGCCGGCCGAAGAGCCTGTCGCTGGCGCTTATCAATCGTGCGTGTGTCTAGTACTATCAGCACTACTTTTCCTACTACACATCTCTCTCTCTCTCTCTCTCTCTGTGTAGGTAGGTTGAGATTAACGTAACGTCCTACTGGCCGGAGGCGCTTGAGGACAAGGTGCGTGGCGTGTGTGTGTGTGTGTTTAACGTCGACGCCCAAATTAAGGAATATGCAGACGGCTGGATCGTCTTAACCTGACACAAGCGGGCCAGGGTGGATATCGGGGGTAAACTATGGTCATTTTAACAGGAAAAATTCCACATGAAAATTTCCAAGACCAACCCGGGTCGAACCACCGACATTTCGGTCATGAGTCCAGCGCCTTATCCACTAAGCTGACCGTGGCCTCCATGTTTTCCGTTTTGAGAGGGTGTTTTCACCCTCAGGTAGACATTTTACAGGTTGACTATATCATGTACATGTACACACATACGCACGATACAGATACATGATCTATGATATACACAGGCACATACATGATATACACATGCACATACATACATCTGTTCACACACACACACACACACACACACACACACACACACACACACACACACACACATTACCGTAGTATGTAAATAACTTTAAAATAAGTATGTGATAAACCACATTTTCCTTCAGTTTGTTTTAGATCTATCAGATAATGCCTTTTCCGTTGAACACGAGTTTGTCAGCTACTGCATCATCACACTAATTCTCTTCCCTGCTGTAAAATCTTTTTAATAGCTGTTCACTTTCAGTCCCCCCCTCCCCCCCCCCACCCCCAACACACACACCCTTTTTTACATTACTCGTTTTCAATCTCACTCTCTCCACTTAAATTCTGAAGTCCCACGATGACAATTAGAATCTGTGGGGTCTTTTACAATATATGCAGTCAAAGATTCTGGCTTTTATTTTTAAAACTGATGCGTGACGTGCTGTACATCAGATCTAAGCTGCAGATCTAAGCTCATTATTCTCTTACTCACCAGGGGAGTTTATAGCATACAGACATACCACACCTGCATATATCTTAAAAGGCACACTAAGTCACCATCCTGTATCCAAATACTGATAAATAATTCACTTACTAAAGCAATGTTGTTGGGCAGAACTTGAACTTGCAGGGGTGCCTGATGTTCAGCAATGTCCTGAAAAATAAAAACCAAACTATTATTCACTGGAGTCCAACAAGTTGTTATTTGTGGACATGGAAACTTTCTTGTTAATAAGAATCATAACTCAGTTTTGTTGGAAACAGCAACAGCAAGGGAAAAAAATCATCACAAACATGCAACAGTTTCAGTGGCAGCAGGCAGTGTGACTGACTGCCACTAGGACTCTGGCATGTGTGACTGAAAGTAACAATGTATGTTTCAGTTTGATGCCAACACTCTACAAAAACCAACAACTATCTTTACAACCAACCATGCACTGAGAATGAAATGAAACACAAAAAGATCAACCACTCATTCAACAAACCTTAACTTCTTTACGTCTCTGAGTTTGGCTCTCTTGCTCCTGACAGAATCCGTGTCACTGTTGCGTTTGAGGCTTGCACTTGCAGCTGGCGAATGATCAGAGAGTGCTTTAATACATTTTTCTGTTATAATAGTTGGCACAGCATCCTCTTTCAGCTGTCTTCGGACCCGAATTCCAGCTTCCACCTTTACTTTCCAGGTGTGTTGGTCTTTGAAACTGTGCTCTTCGAAGTGACGACCCCATATGCCATGATAACTGTCCCGAAAAAAACTAAATCTTTCCTCGTTGTGGTGACAAAATTTATCCACAATTGCCTAAACTGGCTGGAAGCACCTGAAAAAGCATGAACGCTTACCCTTTGCTTATTTCCTGATGAAATTCCGCAACCAGACACAGCACACATTCGCCCCATCTCACTTCAGCCGAACACAAAGAGCGACTTGACTTTTCGACGTCATCGAGGCTCTCGTTCCTGTTTTAGCCTCTCGATTTCCCAATCAGCAGGAAATGCTGCTCTCACTGCAAGATGAGAGCCCAGGCGGCTGATTCGGGCTTGGTTTCGCGATACGACCACATACCAAAACCGTGTATTTGGTCAAAATAGATTTGTAACAAGATGAAAGCATATAAACGTACTCCCAGTTTTTCCTGAATACGCGTGAGATATTCCATAAAGAGGAAAAACCGTCTTGGGCTGGTGTAACTGTTAGTAATGGCTATTCTGGTAAACATAGGCCATCGTCTGTGACCTAAAACGAACATACTTACAAATTTCAGAAAGATCGGCCAAGAACTTTCTGAGATTTTCCATAAAGAAGAAAACCATTATGGGCCGTTAGTAACGGTTATAACGGTAAACCAAAACATCGGGCATCATCCGTGACCCATAATGAAGATACCTGCTAATTTTCACAAAGATCGGTCACGTACATTTGGAGATATTCCATAAAGAAAAAAGCGTTACAGGCCGTTACAGCCATTAGTAACGGCTATAACGGTAAACTAAAGCACCGGGCATTATTTGTGACCCATAATGAACATACCTGCTAATTTTCACAATGATCGGCCAAGTACTTTCTGAGATATTCCATGAAGAAAAACAACCGCTACAGGCCGTTACAGCCGTTAGTAACGGCTATAACGGTAAACTAAAACATCGGGCATTATTCGTGACCCACAATGAACATACCTGCTAAAGTTCACAAAGATCGGCCAAGTACTTTTGGAGATATTCCATTAAGAAGAAAAACCGTTACAAGCCGTTACAGCCGTTAGTAACGGTATAACGGTAAACTAAAACATCGGACATTATTTGTGACCCATAATGAACATACCTACAAATTTCAGAAAGATCGGCCAAGTACTTTCTAAGATATTCTATAAAGAAAAAAACCCGTTACAGGCCGTTACAGCCGTTACTAAGGGCCGTTAGTAACGGCTGTAACGGTAAACTAAAACGTCGGGCATCATCCTTGACCCATAATGAAGATCGACCCAGTAGTTTTGTCTGGAGCGAGTGAACACATTTGACCACGAACACACACTCAGACACACACACAGACAGCAATTAATTTTCCTCTTCCCATTCCTAAATACTCCTGTTCTTTAAAGAACTGAGAGTACAAAATGGGTGCAGAACCCCTTTACCTGTTTCTACCTGTTTTGTGTGTAGAGGTTGGTGTGCCCTGGAGGAAAGGGTGGGGTGGGAGAAGACGCACCAACATTTGTTGTGCCCATATGGCCGCGACGGCCCATAGGTCGCCGGCGACCATAATGTGCAGGGGTGTTTGTGCCCATATATGGCCGCCGCCCATATGTTCCGCCCCGGCGACCATATGGGAAGGGACTTTCGGGCCCGTACGGTCGCCAGCTGCCCATAAGGTCGCCGGCGACCGTAAAGCTGGCACTGAGTGTAGAGATTTTTCTTCAGTGAAATACAGACGTGAAACGACTAGTAAATATAATTATGACCTGTAATATGAAGTGCTTTTCTCTCTCTCTGCTCTCTCTCTCATCATCACTCTCACCTCTCCTTCCTTCTCTCTCTCTCTCTCTCCTCTCTCTCTCTCTCTCTCTCTCGAGTGTGGGGGGGAGGGAGGAGGAGAGGAGACTTAGTAAAAGTGTCTCTCCTGTCACTGTCTCTGTCTCTCTCTCTGTCTCTGTCTCTGTTCCTCTCCTCGCTGTCTCTGTCCTCTCTCTCTGCTCTCTCTGTCTCTGTCTCTGTCTGTCTCTTGTCTCTCTCTGTCCTCTGTCTCTCTCATGTCTCCTGTCTCTCTCTTCTCTCTCTCTGTCTCCTCATCTCTGTCTCTGTCTCTCTCTGTCTTCTCTCCTCTGTCTCTCTCTGTCTCTGTCGCTGTCTCCTCTCTGTCTCTCTCTCTGTCTCTCTGTCTCTCTATCTGTCTCTCTGCTCTGACCTCTCTCCTCTCTGTCTCTGTCCTCTCTCTCTCTGGTCCGGTCTCTGTCTCTTGTCTCTCTCTCTCTCTCTGTTCTCTGTCTCTCTCTGCTCTGTCCCTCTGTCTCTCTCTGTTATCTGTCTCTCTGTCTCTCTCTGTCTCTGTCCTCTCTCTCTCTGTAACTCTCTGTCACTCTCTGTCCTCTCTGTCTCAGTGCTCTCTCTGTCACTGTCTGTCTCTGTCTGTCTCTGTCCTCTGACTCTCTCTGCTCTGTCCATCCTCTGTCTCTGTAATCTCTGTCTCTCTCTCCTCTCTCTGTCTTCTGTCTCTCTCTCTGTCTCTGTCTCTCTCTCTGTCTCTCTTTGTCCTGGTCTCTGTCTGGGACGCTGTCTCACTCTCGTCTCCTGTCTCTCCTCTCTGTCTCTGTCTCTGCTACTGTGTCTGTCTCTCTGTCCTCTCTCATCTGTCTCTCTCTGTGTCGCTCTGTCCTCTCTCTCTGGTCTCTCTCTCTGTCTCTCTTCTCTGTCTCTCTCTGTGTCTCTCCTCTGTCTCTCTGTCCTCTCTCTCTCTGTCTCTCTCTCCTCTTTCCTCCCTCTCTCTGTCTCGCTCCTCTCTCTGTCTCTCTCTCTTCTGTCTCTCTCTGTCTCTGTCTCTCTGTCTCTCCTCTGTCTCTGCTCCTCTAGTCTCTCTCTGTCGCTGGCTCTGTCTCTCTCTGTCCTGTTCTCTCTCTTCTCTCTCTGTCTCTGGTCTCTCTCTCTGACCTCTTCCTCTCTGGTGTCCTCTGCCCTCTCTGTCTCTCGGGTAGTGGTTGTCTCGACTGTGTACCTGATAGTCTGAGTGTCCTGTCTCATGTGTCTGTCTCTCTGTCTCTCTGTGGCTGTCTCTCTGTCCCTCGCTGTGTCGTGGCTCTCTGTGTGGCACTCTGTAAAATCTTGCTGGCACTGTGCACTGACACAGGTTTGGACTGTGATAGTGTCATGGTGGCTGTGCATACTGTTTAGTGATTTATATAGTCGTCTCGGTATGATCTCGGATGTCTGTGCTGTCTTGCTGGGACTGCCTAGGCCTCTCTTCTCTGTCTCTCTCTCTGTGCACTGACGGTCTTCTGGCTGCTGTCTCTAGTCTCTCTCTGGCTCTCTCTGACTGTGCTCTCCGTTGTGTCTCTCTGTCTCGTCTCTCTACTCTGGAGTCAGGCTGTCCCTCTCTGTCCTCTGGTCTCTGTCTCTCTGGTCTCTCGGTGTCTCCCTGGATGGCCTCAGCTACCGAGACGACACCATAATTGGTCTCGCACGTGCGCCTCTCAGGCCCTCGTGTAGCGAGAGCTCACTGTGTCTCTCTCTGTCTCAGTCACTCTCTGTGGTTCTCTCTCGTCCTGTCTCTCTCTTGTCTCTCCTGTGTCTCTGTCCGGGCCTCAGTATTACTGTCACTCTGGTCCCTGTCTCTCGTATCTTCTCTCTGTGTCTGTCTCTCACTTCATCTGTCCTCTCTGCTCTCCTCTTCTCTCTGTCTCTCTCTCTGCTCTCCTCTCTTCTCTCTCTCTCTGGGCGGCGATCTCATGGGTCAGCAATTGCCCAGCGTACGAGCTGGATCCTTCTCTCGAGCGATGATCTCTCAAGGCGTCTGTCTCTGTCGCGCTGTCTCTCTCTCTGTTTCTCTCACTGTCTCTGTCTCTCTCTGTCCTCGTCTCTCTCTCGTCTGTCTCATCTCTCTCTCTCTCTGTCTGTCACTGTCTCTCTCTGTCGTCTGTCCTGTCTCTCTCTTCTCTCTTGCTGCTCTGTTTCTGTCGACTCTCTCTGTCTGTCTGTCTCTCCCTCTGTCTGTCTTCTCTTGTCTCTCTCTCTCTGTCTGTCTGTCTCTGCTTCTCCTCTCCTCATAGGGGCGAGTCTCTTCCCGTCTCTCTCACTGTCTGACGGGCTCTGTCTCTCTCTCTCTCTGTCTGTCTCTAGTCTATCTCCTCTCTGGTCTGTCTGTCTGTCTCGTCTCTCTCTCTCTCTCTGTCTGTCTGTCTCTGTCTCTCTCTCTCTCTGTCTGTTCTGTCTCTGTCTCTCTCTCTGTCTTTCGTCTGTCCTCGTCTCTCTGTCTGTCTGTCAGTCTGTCTGTCTTCTATCTGTCTGTCTGTCTCTGCCTGATCTCTCTGTCTGAAAATGTCTTCTCCTGTCTTCTCTCTCTGTCTCTCTCTGTCTGCTCTCTGTGTCTCTGTCCCTCTCTTGTCTCTGGTCTTTCTCTGTCTCTCTAGTGTGCTTCTCTGTCTCTCTCTGTCTCAGACAGACAGACAGAAAGACAAAGTACAGACAGACAGACAAGACAAGACAGACAGACAGACAGACAGACAGACAGGATAGATGGTGTGCCAGACTGAGAGACCAGACAGAGCGAGACAGACAGACAGACAGACAGACCGACAGACAGAGACAGACAGACAGACTGAACTGACAGACAGACAGAGGGGCGAGCGGGCAGACAGAGAGTAGACAGAGACAGACAGACAGAGAGAGACATCACAGACAGACAGACAGA
>CM031609.1:36777361-36782361 GCA_018398815.1 Conus ventricosus | reverse complement strand
CCTCCGGCCCCTCTCTCTCCCTCTTCCCCTCTTGCCCCCTCTCGCTCCCGCGCCGGCACCGCTCCCGCTCCCGTCCTCCCCGCGCCCGCTCCGCCTGTCCCTTATCGCTCCCCTCCCCCTCGCTCGGGGCTCCTCCCCCCGGCCCCCCGCTCGCTCTCTGTCGCGCGCGGCTCTCTCGGCTCGGGCCGCGCGTTCTCGGCTCTCTCCCCCGTGGCGCCCCCGGGGCGGCGGCGCTGCGTCTCTCTCTCTTTGCCCGGGCTCTTTGGGCGCGCCCTCGCTGCTTTGGCTCTCTCGCCCGCTTGCCCTCCCCTCGCGCTCCCCCTCCGCCCTCCCCGCCGTGTCCCCGCTCTCTTCGCCTCTCCTGCCCGCACTCGCGCCCCATACCAGCCCACCGACACCCACACCTCCACCCCCACACCCCTCTCACCTCACGCGGGCCGCGCCCCAGCATCACCGCTACTACCCCTCCCCCCCCCCACCCCACCCCCCCCAACACCTCCGCCCCCCTCCCCTCCCCGCCCCCCCCCCACCGACCCGCGCTCGCGCGCGCGCGCTTCGTGCGCTGCCTCTCGCTCGTTTTTCGTGTATGCTCGTCGTGCGTCGTCTCGCGCGCGCGCCCCCCAAACCACAACCCTGACAACCAAGCACAAAACACCTACTTACCCACAGTACAAACCCATCCTCCCTCACACCACTCCGAGCCCGTCCGGGACTCCGGCGACCTCGGGGGGAGGGCCGCTGGCGACCGAACCGGCAAACCGAAGACCTGCCATACAGCCCCTCAGGGCCACCAACAAAATGTCACTGTCTCTGTCTTCACTGATCTCTCATTCTCTCTCGAGTTCTCTGGACGCGCCGGCGACCAAATTGGCACCACCATGGATTTGCTTAGGGTTAGCGTGCATGTCCCGACCAAAATAGATCGCCCTACGACCGTAGGGGCGAACAGTCTTTGGTCGTCCGCCACAGAGGATTTATAGGACCTGGGGAACGGCCGTGGGATTGGTGTGGAAAGGGTGGACGGGAAATGTGAGGGTATTCAAAGTGCCATACGGAGCGAGATGTGTGTGTGTGAGAAAGGGAGGGGTTGGGTGGGTATGGGACTTTTTATCGCAACGACTCCAACCAGCTCTCTGGCGTACGAAACATCTTCCCGCTGAACCCTTGTTTCTAATTCTCCTCAAATAGATTCATGCTTGGTACGGTTGCGGGAGGGAATATGGAAGAAAGGTAGAAAATGAAACAAGGAAAATATTGAGCGGTGACCGAAGGGTGGGGATGGGGGTATTGATAGGAAAGGTGCCAAAGTTTTCCCCCGCAGCGGCAACGAAACGCCGTGAACAGGTGTCCTCCGGCAATTTGGTAAAAAGAAAAAAAATGACGCCTCTTTTTCCATTCCCCGCTCTCCCCCCCCCGCCACGCCAAAAAAAAGAAAAAAAATATAATGCAATGGAAAACATAGCGAAATTGAACATTAAATTTACAAGGAAAACAACCTTTCGACCCGTAGCTTATGAAACGTGCGACAAAAAAAAAAAAAAAATAAATAACAAATTTAAAAAAAAAAAAAGGAAAAAAAAAAGGCAGTCGTCATGCTATCGACCACGAAGTGCTCATTGCGGACGCATTGAACCGAAGATGACAACGGGCACGCCAGTGGCGGGGTTGGCCATGTGAAGCTACCGGCGGGAAGTACACGGCAGGATTAAAAGAGAAGAAACCTCTCCGATGTCGCTGACAGAACACGTTGATTTTTAAGAAAAAAACAAAACAAAACAAAACAAAACAAATAAAAAAAAAAAAAAAAAACAACACAAACCAACAAACAAACAAAAAAACAAAACCTCCCCGATGTCGCCGAGCTCTGCGCGGCGAAAATAATGAGGATTCTTCCGCAACCAATCGAGGGCGCGATGACCTAATGGGGGGGGGGGGGGGGGGGGGGGGGGGGGGGGGGGGGGGGGGGGGGTGGGGGGTGGGGGGGGGGGGGGGGGGGGGGGGGGGGGGGGGGGGGGGGGGGGGGGGGAAGGGGGGAAAGGAAAAGAAAGCTGGACGACCCTAGTTTGCTTTTTTACAGTAGAGAGACGGCGGATGGTTTGTCTGGTTTCACGCAGTCGGTCACAGGGAAATTGCATTTGGGGGGGGGGGGGGAGGGGGACACGGGAATGGCTTGCTTGCTTCCCCACTGGTGGGTGTTTATGCGAGTGTTGGATTTGTTACAGACTGAGTATGGGGATCGTAGGGGTCTGTCCTAGCCGTCTCGGCATGCCGTGAAGGACATATTCATGAGCATTGAGTGAGTTTTGTGTGTTGTGTGTGTGTGTGTTTATGTGCAACGGTGCAGCCTGTAAGTGCATTCTGTGATTGTAGAGGTTTTGTGATGACCGTGTCCCGGCACTGCTGTAGGCTGCATGGCAATCAGATACAACTTGCAGATGGAAGGTTGGGATACACACCACACACACACACACCCAACACCACTCTCTCTCTCCCTCCTCTCGTCTCTCACCTCTCTCTCTCTCTCTCACACACACGCTCCCGTGCGCTCGCACACACACACACACACACACATACACACACAGTCACACAACACACACACACGCTCACGTGCGCCTCGCACTCACCACGCCACACTCACAAAACGCACAACATAACGCGCGCGCACGCGCGCTCTACTACCTCAACGCACACACAACACACACACACACACACACACACACACACACACACACACACACGTACGTTCCCTCCTCCTTGACCCCCATCCTCTTCCACCCGCTGTTTTACATTTTTCTTCCAGCATATAAATTACAATTCAGACAAGTTAATTTTTTTCCCAACAGGTTCGATTCAAGTGACATTCAACGTTCGCAACAAAGACTTCATATGTGGCAACAGCTGTCTCTCATTTCTAGTTGCGCATATAAACTCTGTGAACCTTTCCAAGATTACGCATGAGGAAAGACATCTTTAGCATGGGTTTAGAGGCCTCATTCGAGCATGCCATGAAGTTTATGTCAAAGTAATGCCGAAAACCAACATAGTCCACCAAAGAAGAACGACTGTACGAACTGCAAGGTTCGCGCCCGTTCAAATAGAATTATAACGTAGCTAACAAAGGTGCAAGTTCGCCAAGAAATAGGGTTAGAACGTTTACGCCGAAGTGCAAGTTCGCCCTTCAGATAGGTAGAACGTTTACTCAGCTGTTCAAGCATACAATTTTGAATTTTTAGTTTTCCGATGTAGATCCGAATTGAAACAAACAACAAAATATATATTTAAAAAAAAATAAAAAAAGAAATATCAGTGTTTGCTTGATGCTGCAACATATTCAGCTTTTTGAATGTGACTCTCTCTCTGTCTCTCACTCTCTCTCTCTCTATCTCCTCGTCACTTCTTCATCTCTCTCTCTCTCTCTCACACACACACACAAACATCACGGCGCGCGCGCGCACGCACGCACGCACGCACAGCACCCGTCACGCACCACACACACACACACACACTCCTATCTCTCTCCTCTCTCTCTCTCTCTCTCTGAATTCTCACGTCTGGTCTACCAGCAAGAATGCGCCTTCTCAGCGCTCTCAGTCTGTGTATGTTGATTCAACAAAAACCGTCCAACCATGCCAGATGAAGTTCTCGTCCATGTGCTCAAGGAAAGCTTGTTTGAACTCGGTGGTTAAAGGACGTGACAACCATCGTCGTACAAAACCGAGGCGGAGGCAAACACCACTGTCGTATTTGTATTAGCTTTACAAAGCTCCCGACCCCCCCCACCCCCCTGCCACAGATATCCAAGGTAGGTCTGTGTTTATTGGGTGAAAATGTCCTATTCTCACAAGTGAACCGAACAAGCGCAGAGCGTCCCCCGGCCTAAACGAAAACAGCAGGAAATGAGAAAGGAAGGAATGAACATTTTCAACATGCGAAAGGTTCGTTACTGTGTGAATACCCCCATGTTACTGTTTTTTGTACCCCAGTTCTAAAAGAACAGGGAGTACTTTAGAACGGAACGAAGAAATGCTGTCTGTTGTGTGTGTGTCTGTGTGCCTGTCTGTGTGTCTGTCTGTCTGTGTGTCCCTGGTCAAAATGTGTTCCTCTCGCCCCAGACAAAACTACTGGGTCGATTTTGCTGAAAATTTGTAGGTATGTTCATTATGATCACAGATGATCCCCGATGTATAGTTTACCGTTACACCGTTACTAACGGCTGTAAGGGCCTGAACGTTTTTTCTTCTTTATGGAATATCTCAGAAAGTATTTTGCCGATCTTTGTAAAAATTAGCAGTATGTTCATTATGGTTCTCGAATGATGCCCGATGTTTTTTTTACCCCGTTATAGCCGTTACAAAACGGCTGTAACAGCCTGTAACATTTTCTTCTTTATAAAATATCTCAAAAAGTACTAGGCCGATCTTCAGAAAATTTGTAGTATGTTCTTTAATGGTCACGAATAAGCTGATGTTTTAGTTTACCGTTATAGCCGTTACTAACGGCTGTAACGCCTTAACGTTTTTCTTCTTTATAGAATATCTCAGAAAGCACTTGGCCGACCCTTTCTGAAAATTTGTAGGTATGTTCATTATAGGCCCACAAATAATGTCCGAGTTTTATTTTACCGGTTATACTGTTACTAACGGCTGTAACCGGCCGTAACGCTTTCTTCTTCAGGGAATATCTCAGAAAGTACTTGCCGATCTTTGTGAACATTACAGGTATGTTCTTTTAGGGGTCACGAATAATGCCCGATTGTTTTAGTTTCCCCGTTAAAGCCGTTACTAAGGGCTGTAACGGCCTGTAACGGTTGTTTTTCTTCATGGGATATCTCAGAAAGTACTTGGTCGATCTTTGTGAAAATTACAGGTATGTTCATTATGGATAAAGGATATGCCTGATTTTTAGTTTACCGTTAAAAGCATTACTTACGGCTGTAACGGCCTGTACGTTTTTTTTTTTTTTTCCTTTATGAATATCCCAAAAAAGTACTTGCCCATCTT
>CM031609.1:36764861-36772361 GCA_018398815.1 Conus ventricosus | reverse complement strand
ACAGCTGCAGCTTGCTTGCATTCAGACAACTTGCAGATGGAAGGTTGGTATACACACACACACACACACACAACACCCACTCTCTCTCTCCTCTCTCCTCCTCTCTCCTCTCTCTCTCTCTTCTCTCTCTCTCTCTCACACACACACACACACACGCTCACACACACACGCACACACACACACGCACACACACACACACGCACACACGCACACACGCACACACGCACACACGCACACACACACACACACACACACACACACACACACACACACACACACGCTCACGTGCGCTCGCACACACACACGCCACACACACACTCATACGCACACATACGCGCGCGCACGCGCGCTCGCACACACGCGCACACACACACACACACACACACACACACACACACACACACACACACACACACACACACACACACTCACACAAACGTACGTTTCCCCCTCCTTGTCCCCCATCCCTCTTCCACACGCTGTTTTACTGTTTTCTTCAGCATATAAATTAAAATTCAGACAAGTTAATTTTTTCCCCCCAAAAGGTTCGATTCAGTGACATTCAAGCTTTCGCAACAAAGACTTCTTATGTGGCAACAGCTTTCTCTCCTTTCTTAGTTGATTTAAACTCTGTGTCCTTCCATGATTACCATGAGAAAGACATTCTTAGCATGGGTTTAGAGCCTCATTCGAGCAGGCAATGAAGTTATGTCATATGTACGCCGAAAACCAACATAGTCACCAAAGAAGACGAGCTGTACGAACTGCAAGTTCGCCCGCTCAAATAGGTTAGAACGTTAGCTACAAAGTGCAAGTTCGCCCATTGAAATAGGTTAGAACGTTTACTACGAAGTGCAAGTTCGCCCGTTCAAGATAGGTTAGAACGTTTACTCAGCTGTTCAAGCTTACAATTATTTGAATTTAGTTTTCGATTAGACAGGGAATTGAAACAAACAAACAAAAAATATATTTAAAAAAAATAAAAAAGAAATTTCATGTGTTTGCTGAGCTGCAACATATTCAGCTTTTTGAATGGACTCTCTCTCTGTCTCTCTCTCTTCTCTCTCTCTCTCTCATCCCTCTCTACTCTCGTCCCACACACACAACACACGCGCGCGCGCGCACGCACGCACCCACGCACCACCACCACGCACACACACACACACACACCACTCTCCTACTCTCTCTCTCTCTCTCTCTCTCTCTCTCTCGATTTCTCTCTCTCTGTCTGGCTACCAGCAAGATGCGCCTTCATCAGCGCTCTTCAGTCTGTGTATGTTGATTCAACAAAACCGTCCAACCATGCCAGTTGATGTTCTCTCTCATGTGCTCTAGAAAGCTTGTTGAACTCGGTGTTAAAGGACGTGACACCATCGTCGTACAAAACCGAGGGCGGAGGAAAACACACTGTCGTTGTATTGAGATTTACAAAGACTCCCGACCCCCCCCCACCCCCTGCCACAGAAAATCCAAGGTAGGTCTGTGTTTTGGTGTAAATGTCCTTCACAAGTGAACAGGAACAAGCGCAGAGCGGAGGATACATGTAGACAAAAACAACAAGAAAAGGCCAGTCATTGTTTCTGTTCTCCGCCCGGTCTGTTTTAACCAAGCGCCACCCCGCCTACACTATATCGATGCTGACACTGATTGTGGACTGGACAACGGTCAAGTTGATTGTGATGTGAGCGTCCAGTGTGCAAGTCAGCCTCCTCGCTCCCCTAGCAAGCTTGCACAGGGGTCACACACGAAATACACGGGACATTGACGAACAGTCAGTGACACTCGTCCAGGAAAAGCAGCCCGAGTCTACACAGCGAACTAGACGAATTCAGCGCTGATGAAGATTGTGAGAAAGATTTTCATAATGTGATACGTGGACATGGCGGACACTGTGCCACAAAACAACTTAAAACCGAAGCAGCCGTTAAGGTAGGAAACACACGTGATTTTTAGAACGCAGTGAAGTTTCGAACGATTCTTCACATCCGATGATTCCCATACAGCAGACTAGGCAATATATGGATACAAATACTGGAGTGTTTGAGGGAATCAACGTGGAAAATGGAGAGCTTCACCCGTGTTTCTAAGGAGGACGTGAAGGAGGACACAGGTGACAGTTCAGCCGTCGACAACGGGAATCTTGGCGACCAGTCGTCACTGTATATACCGTGCTCATGTCATTCACGTTAAAACAGGGATTTATAACGGCAAAAGAGCAATTATTATCAATATTTTATGCGTTATAATTTACGAACATACTTCGGCGTTTCGGATTCCAAATCGCGATGTTCGGATGAATCGGCTGAATAATATTTGGACTTGTTTAAAACACATGCTCCACCCCATCACCCCCCTTTTGTGAATCGGCAATTTAAGCTTGACCACAATAAACCATTCATTCATTCATTCGTTCATTTATTCATTCATTGTTTGTTTGTGTGTGTGTGTGTGTGTGTGTGTGTGTGTGTGTGTGGTGTGTGCGCGCGCGCGCGCGCGCGTGTGCGTACGTGCGTGCGTGTGTGTGTGTATGTGAAAAACGGATTTCCTTAAAGCTTTCAGGTATTGACTTGCTAGCTTTGACAAATGCATTACGACTTCCTCAATGGGCACATGTTTCAATAGGTCTGACACACAAAGAAATTGGAGTGTTACTGTAAATGAATCTGCGTCGTAATTTTTACCGTGAGAGCAAGAACTATACCATATTCAAGAACTATTACCATATTCAGTCAGAATTAAATGGAAAAGAAGTGCCGTGTTTCTGGTTAATACGTAACAAATCTGTGTATTAGTCTTTGTCTGACAATATTTCACTACAAACCAGGAGGCCTACTCTATGAAGGCCAGGCATCGAAATTCGGATTGTATCACTGCCAGGTCGTCCCACTTTTGTTCTAACAAGACAAGGGGCTGGGGAGAGGGAGGGGTGGGGGGGGGGGGGGGGGGGGGGCGAGCCTTGCAGCTCTTATCTGCGTCTGGCTAGTGGGTTTTTTTCTCGGGGTTCTCCCGTTTTCCCTCTCACCCCTGGGTGCTTGGGTAGGGCAACCTACCCTTGGGTCAGACTTGGGTCGGGTGCTTTAGGCGGCTGACCCGCTTCTCTCTTTCTCTCTCTCTCTCTCTCTCTCTCTCTCTCTCTCTCTCTCTCCCCCCCCCCCCCCCTCCCCTTGTCATTTTAAATGCTTTTTTGTGCATATTGTACTTTATTTATTGTGTTTTTTCTTGTTCATTTCATTCATATGCAACACACCCACTACATACAATCACACCCTCCCTCTCCACTCACTCTCCTTCCCCTCCCCATCCTCTTCTCTCTCTCTCACTCTCCACTCTTCCTCTACTTCCATTCTCTCTCTCTCTCTCTCTCTCCTCTCTCTCTCTCTCTCTCTCTTTCTCCCCCCCCCCCCCCCTCTCCTCTCTCTCCTTTTCCTCCTCCTCACTTTACTCACCCTCTTTCCTCGTGCCCTTTCCTCGAACTCTACTCACCCTCTCTTCCACTGTCCCTCTGTCAACTTCATTCACCACTTTGGCTTCACAAGGGGAGTATTGTGCATGTTGATGTTTGTACTGGGTTTTTTTTTTTTTTTTGTCGCTGAGGAAGGCATATTGCCGAAAATTTCTTGTGCTGTTTTGTGTCGTGCATTAAAACCGCGTTACTTCACACTTTGTTTTGTGTGCTCTTCTGCTTTTTTGTCGTCTAACAAGACAGTTTCTGACTCGCAAATTGTCAAGGGAGTGAAATCTCTCACGAAGGGCTGTAAGCTTTAAACGACAAGAGTTTAGAGCGTGGTGGAGGGTGGGTGACTGGGCGACTGGCACCTCACCTAGATCTTCGAACTGTGTGAAGCGGGTCGGAGCTGTCGGGTACATGATTGCCAGGTAGCAGAAGTCATCAAAGTCAGGTGAGAATCCCCGAGTTCGAATCTTTCTCTGATAGTGAAAGGGAGACAAATTATCCACTCGCACCTCGGAGCATCAACGGTACGTGGTGCCTGGGACTCGGTTAGCTTAAGTTGTTCAGTAAACAGAGCCCATTCACTTGAAGAACAGGAGTCTTTTGCTTGTTCTGCTGGTATTGCTGTAAGGCACCGTGTTGATGCAATGGTCAGGCTGGTTGGAATGCGTGTAGACGACGATCTTGTAGATTTCTACTGGATAACAACTGCGTGAAAATGACTACAAAAGTTGCTGGGACTTTTCGATGTCCAGTTTGTCGAGAAGTGGCTGTTTGCCAGACTTTCATGTAGGAGGGTGTGTATATGCTAGTGTGTGAAGAATGCAGCTGGAAAGGAATTCCTTGCGGAACGTGGCAGTAGAGAGGCAGCATGGGCAAGGGAGATTCCTGTTTAAATTCCTATATAAACCGGGCATTAGGGAGAATAAGGGAGAACGAGGTAGAAGAGAGAGAACAACAACAGCACGACGCGAGAGAGAGAGAAGAGAGAGAGAGAGAGAGAGAGAGAGAGAGAGAGAGAGAGAGAGAGAAAAGAGTGAGCCAGACAGATTAGGATTCGCAAGAACGTGGTCTACGAGACAGACAAGACTTAAACGCAGGGCCTACTCGTCAAAGACAAACCGAGACACAAAGACCGAGTCCAAACCCCTAAGGTGGAGGAAGAAGAAAAAAAGAAGAGGACTTGTGTGTCGAAGAAGAGTCCACAGAGCGTCAAAGATAAGTGGGTGAAGAAGAAGAGAGAGAAGGTCTTCTACGTCAAAGAAGAGCCCCCCAGAGACGACCACGGAGACCCAGTCCTGGAACCTGGTGACAGACAATACTACGGCGTCACCATCACCCAGTGCCGAGACATTTTGCAGTGACTTGTTCGAGAACTTTAGTGTGTGTGTGTGTGTGTGTGTGTGTGTGTGAACCTGAGCAGGTGGTTGTTGTTTGTCCGTCGAGTCGACGAGGACCACTTCGGCCACTTTAAGCTTCGTCACAGTCCCGGCAACTTTTGCCACGAGGAGAGGCTTCGTTTGTGTCAGTTCCCCGCAGCGAAATTAAAAAAAAATCTGTTTCTATACCCCCTCCCCCCTCTTACTCTGTCTCTCTCTCTCACACACACACAGACACACACACACGCAGACCACAGACACACACACGCAGACACACAGATACCCCCCCCCCCCCCACACACACACACCCACGTGCACGCACGCACACACGCCCGCACGCGCGCGCGCGCGCGCACACACACACACACACACACACACACACACACACACACACACACACACACACTCACACTCACCTCTCTCTCTCTCTCTTCTCTCTCTCTCTCTCTCTCTCTCTCTCTCTCTCTCTCTCTCTCTCCCACCGCACATACTGATTGCAGAGATCGAACCTCGGAATGGAACTGATTTACCCCCAGACAGTTTGATTTACACACGTAGGCATAAGAACATTTGATGCAGTGAATTGCAGAAGGGGTAGTAAGAACAAAAACGAAAAACAACAACAACAACAACAACAACAACAACACCTAACGAACAAGTATACTTACAAACACCCCTCCCCACCCTCCGGACTAATGCAATCTACACGATGACGATTCTGTAGAAGGTGCAGGCCTGTGCAACTCACAAGATAGGAACAGAAATATCAACCTTTTTCTACTTTACAAAGTCTGAATCCATAAATCTACGAATATGAATAGGAAATGCTAAAACCAAACATAGTTCATTTGTCTACTAATCAGGAAAAAAAAAAAGAAAAATAAAGCGCATACATAATTTTCAAGTAGCAGGTGAGGCATGTCATAAATTTCGAGTCATTATGTTGAATAATTGGTGTGAACATTTAAAGTGAAATGAGTCTGATGGTCTCACGTGCTACGGTGAAATAGACGCCTGTCTTGTCACGTCCACTTGAACTTGTTTTTTACAGACTACTCGCAGGATGTACCGCTTCAAACGTGTTGCACGTGCACTGGTGACTGTCGTGCTGCTGGTGATGGTTATGCTGTTTGTACCTCCTGTGCGAAACGTCCTCACCCTGGGCTATCTCCCACGCAGGTGGAGAGATGTCCCCACCTACCAGGTGAGATTCCACTGCTTTCGATTTATTCCTGCCTTCCTCACTGTCGGTGAACACGTTCCCTCCAACCAGGTGAGATTCTACTGCCTTTCTTTTATTGCTACCTCCCTCACTGTCAGTGAACACGTTCCCTCCAACCAGGTGAGATTCATATATACCGTCCTTTTTATTCTGTCTATCCAAATTGACCATAACCAAGTTATGCTTATTACTTTCGTGTTACGTTCTTTTGAAAGCTCTTCACTTCAACATTTATTTTCATGTTCTGACATGTCAACTGTGCGATCAGAAGAACAGCTGGTCGTCTGCAAAAAAACAACAAAAACAAAACAAAACAACCCCCCACCCCCACACTCATTGTAGATTCTTCTTCTTCTTCTGCGTTCGATTGAAGCTGGATGCGTCAGACTTGTAACCCGGCCGCCATGATGAAGCCCACGGTCTTCTCCAGGTCAGAACGGGCTCCCCAAAGCTGCGCCTGTAACTCTGCTCCCCCCGGTCAGGTTTTGTGTCGTAGAGCTGCGTGACTAGGACAGCGCAGTAGGACACGTTCAGGGGTCTGGGGTCCAGTGCCGCATGGACACTGGTCAGTGTAGGTGATCTTCAGGCGGTTAAGGTGGCTCAGCAGTCTGCAGTGGCCGGTCCTCAGTCTGAAGAGGATTGTCTGCTGGTGCCTTTGGAGCTGGTGGATCGGGTCAGCACCATTCTCTGCACCCAGCCTTCTCTTCCACTGGGACTGAAACTGGTTGTGGATGATGGTCTTGGCCTCCCTGTAGGTCACGGGGTGGCTAAACTGCTCCATTTTGCTGCCTGCCTTGGAGAGAGCATCAGCGTTTTCGTTGCCCATGATCCCACAGTGAGACGGAATCCACTGAAGTGTAATGACAGACTGTTTTGAGAATTCATGGAGGGCAGCCTTGATGTCTTGCATATGTTGTTCATTTCTTGTGTTCTGAAGTCCCTGCAGCAGAGATCGGCAGTCTGTGAAGAAGACAACCTTCTGTGATGGGATGCCTGGTCCCAGAAAGACCCTCACTGCGTGGAGCAGTGCTATTGTCTCCGCTCTGTAGTTGGAGGAGATCTTTCCGGTGGGGAAGGCCTTGTGTGTCAATCATTGTAGATTCAATTTCACTGATCAATCAAATAGACTTTCAGTACTGACCAATCGAAACGCAGATTTGTCTAAATGCAGGAGGACTCTTTGAACGTCTGGTACCCCAATCATAACTCTTTCATCGAAGATATATAAGACAACCACATTTAACCAAATTTGAACAGATCAGTCGCATGTATGCTCGTTAAATCCGCAAAGGGCAACGACACATTCATGTTTCAGATACTGTTTTAGGATGATACGTTTGGTGTGATTGTTTGAAATTTGGCTCGGTTTTTAGCAACACTGAAATCAGTTTTAGTCTTCTTGTCAAAATTGTACTGACCATCGTTAACTACCGCACAGAAAATGACGC
>CM031609.1:36737361-36759861 GCA_018398815.1 Conus ventricosus | reverse complement strand
GCTCAGCTTCACTTCATAGATCATAATGAAAATTCCTTACACCCTAACAACCGCATTGATTCTGGTCATGGAAATGTCCTTTTTACGACTCCATGCCTTTATTTAAACTCTTATCATTTTATAAATACGCCAGATCTATTTTGAATTAAAAAATTTAAAATATTAATGCATTAAAATGAATCAAAATAGAGCTTTTGTTGTTGACGTTTTGGCGTTGCATTGTCTTTTTCTGAATTTAACGGTTCAGGAAATTTTTGATTGCTTTGTTTCTGTTGCCCATACTATTATATATTTATATAACAGTACTAACCGCCCCCATCAGCAGCAAGGGCGCCAAAAATGGCAAAAGGGGCAGATTTAAGTTCAATAATCCCGAAGACTTTGGTGCCCTGAATCATCTGGAGTTTTTTATAGCAGGCATTGAATTAACTGTTTCTGGCGTTGGCGGTGTTATGTTTTTTCAATGATGAGTTATATTCTGCAACATTAATTTTTTTTGTCTGTTCACTCTCTAATTTTTTTCCTGCTTTAACACGCTCCAGGATGAGATGCTTTTCACTGTCCACACCTGGTTTCAGTGTTTTCTGCTGAATTTTCTGCTTGGTTACTTTCCCCACCTGATTCATGTTCCTGATTCTGATGATTTTCCACTCGTTCATTTTTGAAGGGAAACAAAAACTATATGATTAAAAGTTATAATCCCATGCTTAATGGCGATAACAAATGTTCTCAAATTTATAGTAATAGTTCCATCTAGAGACTCTAATGACATTTGTTAAAGACTGTAACTTGCGTTAAATCAAACGTTAAGATCTTGTTCAGAATCAATGGTGTGCAAATCTAACGACTAGTTTAGTGTAAAACAAACCTAAGAACCGTTTGCCCCCTAACTTTTCACCATTCTAGAACCCCAGCTGCGCTTCATACCTGATATGGAACTTAAAAAATCTTGCGGCGACATCTGTTGGAATCTGTTCAATGCTGAATTAGTTTCCAGAGGAACTGGTATTGTTTTTCCACAGCTGCCAAGAATACAGCCTCTCCTTTTTGGGCATAATAGCTTGAGTCATCAACTTGGTCATTCATAAGTTCAGGAAGTTAAGGCCCGCCTTGTACGCTGTAGAGAGCATCACTGTTCATGTTTTTTTAATAATTATAATTATTTTATTTATAAAACTGAGCACCGAAAAAACTTTACCAACCTTGTATACCAATCTGCTGTTATTGGAGACTAAGTGTAGGGATACTCAATGCTTGGTAAAAGCCTGTTAAGAATTAAACCAGCAATCTTGGCAAACTAGACTTTGAGGATTCAAGGCAAAAGCTGATTTGCTAATGTTGCAGCTTCGTTGCTACGAAAGATTTTCTAGTTAAGGCAGGAATAATTCCGGACAATATAAATATGTAAGACCAAAAAATACATTTATAAAAAAAGGCTTCACTCCGCAATAATGATAGGCGGGCCGCTGGTGGTGAAATGCGCTTGCCTTTTAGCGGACGTAATTTCGCATGTTATCAACTGCGGGATGACGCGAGAGAAAAAAAACATAACAAAGCTATGGAGCACCTAGCATCTGCACAAGACGCTATGAAACAGCAGAGACATGAGCAGATTAGGATTTTATTAATTACACACTAAAAAAAGGGGCAAGCATGCTAACACCTTTAAAAATGTTGATCAAGCAAAAAACAATATTATCTTGTAACAGGCAAACAATCGAGACATTGCCCCCACCAAAATTCAGTGAACTTTTATCAACAACCAACAGAAAAACAAAAGATGCAAAAATCCGGGTTTATAATTGTCGTTGGTATGACCTTTGTGTATTTTGTTGCCACATAATATTTGGCTGAGTAAAAAAGAACCAAAAAATTTATTAGTCCGCCCAAAGATATTGGAAGGGAATCACGGCAATCAAAAGCAAAGCCAAGCAGCAGATCAGTGAACAAACAGCAAAAGACATGTTAACTAAAGCAAGCGATTTTGGCAAATTTATTTACGTTACCTGCACCTAGACGAATACAGAGACCGCACTTTGTTAATACCACTCCAAACGACACCCATCAAATGATCTTCTATATTTACGGACTTCATTGATAGGATTAGACGAAAAAGATTAAAGTATGGCTTCAAGATACAAAGATGCGGAGAGCCATTAACACATAAGAGAGCTTCGGCTGTTTGCAGTCCGCTATAACACTGATATACAACGAGGCCACTAACTTATCCTCGCATGATTTCTAGTTAAATGGAAAAGAATTTTAAAGGGCAAGTGAAGCAATTATTGTTTTAAAACATAGAGTTAGGCCATTAGATGAGGCATTCCAGGAGTTCACCAGATCAACAGGCTTAGTTAAAACTTTAACAAACATTTAGCCGAAAGACATTTCACCTACCAGTAATCACAGAGAGCTTATTGACAAATTCTCGCAACACAGAATGGGTTAAGAAGACTGCCCTCAGTTTTGCCGCGCAATGAATAATGAAAGAATTTAAAGGCTCAACCTGTACCAGCAATCAAAACGAAAAACAATAAATGTTGTTTGAAGGAGAGTCCTTCATCATCCGGGCCAACTATTTCCATTTGGATTGAAAGTTAAGGGTACCTTTAATTACCGGGGAAGCAGAAGGGGACACTCGCAACAGGGCAACCCGATCCAGTTTGGAGAGTTACCCGGATAAATAAAAAGTAATGTAAAGATAATCCGCCCGTGTATTATATTACGAGAAACTGACACAACAAAACAACCATCTCCTCAAAATCTTTTGTGAAAGAAGAACTGCAGATAATTCTCCAGACACAGTACCGCTTTAAATTAATTAACGGTTCTCACAGTGCCCGATTGGCATATGAAAACTCTTGGATTATCAAATACTCGTTTTGTGTTTTTGTTCTATCTAACGACTTCTTTGTTACAACTGTTTGTTGATCTCATGTAGATAAGATCCGTTTTACGTAGTCATGATGAAAAGTCTTATTGCCAAACAATGCTTCTTAGTAGTTTGTCAAGTGATATGTCGGTTGACTGCACCACGCTGCGAGATATTCCTTTGCTTTCTTAATGATTTACCTCCTGGGCACGAAATACTGTACATTTTTGACCTTAAACCAAACAAACTCCTTGATCACCTTTCCAGAATAATTCATCCTTCATCTTCCTAAAACGCATCTTGTTAGTAATTGAATGTAAAGGCGAGTCTTTAGGGTAATCGGACGTGTCATACATCCTGCATGCCCTTTAGCTACTTCGGTTTCATGTCTTATATAGATGGTCTTCAGTAGGATATGGCGTATAACAAAACATCTGACTCATGTGAAAAGTACTCTGGACCAGATACCAAGGGCTTAAAAGTATCAAAAGAAATTCTAAACATCAAAGCTTTGATAAATCTAAACAGTAAAACCCAATAAAAAACGGCTTGTCTAATTTGACTTTCTTTTTCATCATTAATTCCAAAAAGGCTGAACATGACATTTTCTGAAGTCCTGATAATTTGTTTTTAAGTCAGCTTAATTGCTTCGTTCTCTTTGGTGACAATCTGACATCTTGCGCTTGTGCTGATTCTCCATAGTCTTTCCAAAACCGCTGTTGTTCACAGCTTTAAAAAAGTCTTTTTCTGAAGCATCTGTGGATTTCGTTTCTGAGATCAGTGTTTTCTTCATGATTAGTATGGTTTCAAGAACTGTTCATGATCAAAAGCAATTATGCGATGAACTGCAGTCAACTTCAAAAACCATGTCTTAAATAAAAATAGTAGAAGACAGTAATGGCAGACATAATTTTTTTTTTTGCCTCGAAGATTAGGCACAAGTTTAGGCGGCTCTCTGGGATCCCTCTTTAGACTTTCTGCTGCATAATGGATAGTCATTATGCAGGTCATGGAGTTCATAAGGATATTCTTAATCAACGTCTAGAAATGAAGCCGCGCTGGCTGATCAGCGTAAACTGTCAAACCACTTAATGCATTTGAATGGTAATATTATTCGTACCTTGTAACAATTTAAATAGTTACGTAATGGAAGTGATTGCCCATTGCCCAAACCATACAGATTGTTTCGTCTAAATACATAGATTAGTTAAGAACCTTTTACTCGGATCAAAGTCGTCCAAGTATTTGATGTTTGCTTTACAGTAATGGGATGGCGACGCCATAACTAATTTCCTCCACGCAATCCGTTTTTCAACATCTGAAACATTGTAGGTCAGACAATAAATCAATACTGTACTCCAGTAAACATTAGAAAGCATCCCAACTCATCCCAGCGCAGACATAATGCGCGGGATCTAGCAAAATGTTCATGCCGTCTTTCAATAATTTTCAAGACGTCCCGCCAACAACAAGTATCTGCCATCAAGATAGAATCATGCTAGTCTCACCATCGTTTTACAATCTAACTTCTGCCACGCATCTTGACCATGCTAGTAATCGGAGTCGCTGATGTCCTTTCCTCTAAGACTAGAAAAGAACGCGCCTTTAGGTGGAATTGTATCTTCATCAACCTTTCCCAACTGTTCATGTACTCATAAGGTAAACCCCTTTCTAACAAGAGTGAGTCAAAATCTTCTTCTGTTATTGGCAGACTTTAAGGACATAGCCAGTGCCTCTAATGCCATCATGTGTTGCATAGAGTCCGAAGAAAGACATGTTCTGCTTTAAAGTGAAACACATGTACTTTTCTGATGACTGGTGCCATGCATGCAAACCTGTAAGGCGCTGTTACCTAGCTTTCATTAATAAGATGAGAGTCGTAACCTCGCAAGTTATGAAAGCATAACAGGCAGCTTCCATGTCTTTGTTCAAACTTTAGTTGAAGATTGCATTTGTTATGCGGCTGCTCCGCTGAACTTTCCGCTAATGTGATCATGGTCTCTTACTGTTGGATTCTCGACGTCTGATAGAGACCTAAAACCGAAAATCAACAATGTGTGGCAGGATGCACCACTGTTGATGGTCTTCAGGTGTCATTTATGATTTCAGATAAGTATAGAATATTAGAACAGTCATTACGCATCTTGCTGCATGCATTCTAAAATGTTACTGCAGCATTATGTTAGGTCCTCAATACAATTTTGGATCTGAATGAACCGCAATCCGACCTACAACGATTAAACAAATGTGAACAATTTGATGATTACTCATTAAGACTGTTTTTTTCGAAGTTTTGTGGCGCTGGCCCTTACATAAGACAATGAGTGATTCAAAGTCTGCGTAAACACCATATGGAGAATGTTGCAGGCCGTTTCCAGTTCTTAAAACTAACTCTTTAGATCCGGGTGGGGGCGTAATTAGTTCTGTATTAACAGTCAACCCGAACCTTTACAATGTTTCTTATGTTCGGCTCGCGGCTTTAACAGATGGCTTCCTGTTAATCTTTTCTAACAGAATTTCATTGTTTGCATGATCGATTTGAAGTATGCATCATTAGTCTCCTCACGTGCGTATCAATGAGAAATGCGGTAGCCCCGCTGGTGAAAACATCAAGTAGTAAGTCAACATGATTTTTTGTCTGGTTCGCCTATTGTTGTGGAACTGTTCTTTGGACACTTAATTGGCAACCAAATTGTTTCCCCTCATACCAGTGAAATACATTAACAGTTATTGGTTTGTTTGTTCTTCAAACTGATCAAATTTGGTCTACACTAACAGAAAGACACCCCCCACTAAAGTTAAGATCATTGATTGTAAGGGTGATAGATAGATACTCAATCTGGCGTTTTTGGGCGGGCGTAAATGCAGCCTTGCAAGAACACACCACATAAACATTTGTTGTCTGAATTCTTTATGTTATAGAACTGCTCTTTTCGCTACCAACTACCTCGAGTGCAGTGGAAATGTAAAGAACTTGCCAACAATCGGTGCATACATAGCCTGTTAATCTAATCTTCAAAAAAACTTTCGCGCCTCAGACCAACCAAGTCCCTCTCATTTTGGCTTCATCAAGCGGCAGCGCAAACTGCGCAAGCAGTTCGTCAGCCCAACCGGTGTTAAGTCATTACGAGAAAGAATATCTGTTGTTAGTTGAGACCCATACTTCTAGAATTTCTTCATTTATTGTTGATATATCGATTAAAACAGCTAACATTACTAACTGGCGGGTCTATTGTTAGTTTACGTGGAACTGTGAAATAGCATGGACAACGCTTGCCCGCAAACTTTTGCTGGATCAAATGACTTTCTAAATCAATATCATTCAGTGCTCTTGATAAACGCTCTCTCTTCAAGCATTTCCTTCACATACTTGTCTTGCCCTTCATATAATCTTAGCCATGTTAGCTTCTTTTCTAACTCAAAATATTTTATTTAAAAATTTAAAAAAAAATAATTAAATCAGAATCAATATCATCGGTCTTTTGCGCTTGGACTCAAAAACTAAAGTATAAACACCCTTTTGGTGTTGTTAATGTGAGCTGTTTTAGAACAGCGTTTAATGTTCTCGTTTTACTTTTTTAGAGCCTTCCTTTTTTATCTGCTCGGGGTCTGGCTGTTGAGAAAAACTTGTCCTCGCCTTTCTTTGAAGATCAAACTTTTGTCTTTTGTAATTCATCAAAATCGGCCTGTAAACGATTAAATTCTCATCCCGTGCTGAGTTGAGATCAGCTAGCGCTTTATTTAATTGGTCAGGTTTAGAACAATAATTAGCTGTTATTAGTTGAACCATAGCTGTGTGCTTTTGGAAGCTTAGTTTTAATTTTTTGCCAGCAGCACTTACGGCTAATTAACACACACCGAGAGCTAAAGACAAACCTCCTAGAGGGTAAATAAAGCTGCGGGTGGCCTATGCCGTTGCTAAGAGACCAATACTCGTTCCTTCTGATAGAGCACTTATAGTTGATGCCCAGTATTAACATATGTAACAGGCATTAAAGGCAGCAGAATACCTTCGTTTGGTTTGGCTGTATTTTTGAAAGGTCTTGCTCTATACTCTGCTGCATTTGCGTAATGAATGGTTATCAGAACGTTTTTATGTTCAGGGGTTTCTAACCTATCTCTTCTTTTGGCGGCGCTGTAGGCCCATTTGATAAACCTGAACAGACGATTCTTTTTATAAAATAGAGATAATTTAGTATTGTATATCTTTTAATCGTTATTTTCAATATCACTGCGCATCATAAAATAAAAACAAATTGTACATTAAGCGGTTTTCTCGCATCTACTTCTTATCAATTTGAATGTTTATTACCGTCTCTCACAAGTTCTCTCCGCTTCCCAAACTGATTATCCTCAGTTTAGACCTTAGGTCAATCCTTAAACCGTAATATTGTTGTTAAATAATCATCAAGCCTCACATGTGAAGATGTAAATCTTAGACACCACACTGTCGCAGTTAGACTTCTAACCCTCCCACCACCAAACATGTTTGCCTTATTTCATCAAAAAGCTGATAAGGTTTAAGCTGCTAGCATAGATTTGGTATCGGACATGCCCTCAATCGAACATTGTACTTTTCGTTATTTTTGGATTCAAAAACTTTTCACTTCCCTCTTATGAATGGTTCTTCATCTTCACACAGCATAAAATACCTTTAAAGCGATCTTGCTGAGACGCTAAAACTAAATCGCCCATATAGTGTTGCCCTGCTTCTAGGATAATGTTGAATGATGAATCACTCCTTACGTAATATATTGCTAAATTTGACTGATATTGATTGCTCAATCTAGCCTTAGCTAAATTAGGGTTGCTAACACGCAAACTCAAACGAGATGTCATAACTGCTGTACATGCTCGGTGTTCTGAATGATCTGATTAACGCGTTTGTATTCAATTAAAAGTTAGTTTTTTTCATATGACCAATCTGTCTTTAATGCACCATGAAAGTATGGCTCATGCGCTTTTAACAACTCAAATCTAAGGGAATGGAAAAGCATTTCCATACGCAAAATTAACAGCTGCATGCTTTTTGTTGTACTTTAAACTTCTGCGGCGTCTAATCTGTGTTTAAGTCCATCATCATTTTCACTTCCATTGAAACGCAAGATCAGACAGCCCTTTTCATTCTCGGTTAGCCATAGATCAGAATAGGTTAAAAATATGTCCTGTCAATTGTGTAAAGAAAATAACTTTCTTGCCCCTCAAGTATTACAGAAATTTTTACTTAATAAAACGATTGCCCGTCCCAAATTCTGCAACTGTCGCTGTTTGGGGTCTGTTTTCTGATGCGAGTTCTATTTGAAAGGTAAGTCGGCAGAGCCAGGCACAATCACTTCCATCCGCTCCAAGGTCTGGAAATCTAACAGTAAGAATATGATCTGCCAATCAATAGTATATGGAGTATTGGACAGTAATATCCGTTTATTTCCGCTTCACGCCAAAGGGACTTTCAGTCTTCTATGGTGCGGGTCAAGAATCGAGCCATAAGCATGTAACATTTTTTTTATAAAACAAAATAAAAAATTAATTTTTAAAGAAACACATGGCAGGCATTGAAGATGAAGATTAATGATTTTTTTTTGGGGAAGCGTGGGGACGACATGAGTATTTCCCCTTGGGAGCGGCATCGCTCGGGCTCTCAATGCATTGATGAATTAAGCAGAAATCGGGAACATTACCAACAAGTCGTATAATTAACAGAAAGTAAGGTCAGATCATTATAACCAAGTATAGGCCAAGAACCTCCCGGAATTTATAGACCTAATGATTTGAAGTAAAAGATTAACCATTTGTTTGTGAGGATCGACCAAAGGACAACTTTTTCACAGCTTACAAACTAAAAAAGACCCATCACAGTTTTTTAGCCGTGGTTTTCAAATTAGAACAACTCCCAGCGAGCGAACAAAATCGCCTTGGCCTTTGTTAGACAAAATTAAGGGCTGAGCATTCTAAACTTCAAAACACCACGCAAGAACTTCCCAACAGATAACAATGCCAAACATGGAACTTAAAGAATTAACTCAATCAAGGTAATTAATAAATGTAATAGAAGCAGAATCCAGCTTTTTCAGAAGAAACAGCGTTAAAGACTATAACGACTCCCGCTACCCTGCGAGACCTAAACCCCTTGATCGAACTTTAAGAACCATCAACAAGCGAATTTAACAAACAATTTAGCAAAACTAGAGTTGAACTCGATGAAGCATATAAAAAGAGAAAAAGAAAAAACTCGTTGATGCTGATGACCGCATGCGTAGGGCCTGATATTAAAGAAGAATAACCCAAAACTAAAAGTCTTGATAGAAGCAAGAGAGATCACAAGACTAGAGCGCTACTACTAGCCGAACCAATACGAACTCAAGTGAATAAAATAAGAGAAACTATCCGAAAAATATATATGAAGACACAACTCTAGCAAAACGAATAAAAAACGCTGTTTAGAGAGCAAGGCGTCACATTAGCAAGCGTTTAACTGCCTTAGGATTTTGCATAATACACTGGTAAATGGCTATGACAGCGGCGGTGTCAAAGTTCATTACCTCCGCCCGCCATAGCCAGAATAAATCATGGTAAAAAAAAAACAGCTTGATCATCTTGCAAGTTTATTAAAAAAATTAGCTATAAAGCTATAGACTCGTAACCCTGGTATAAAAGGGAGTATTGTCCAGCTTGCTTTTGTCCTACTGCCAGCAAAGTAGTTGGCTTAATGCCGAGCCCTATTAGGACATAAGTTCTTGTAAAGTTTGGTTTACTATTTAGTAAGATAGAAGACCAAGTACTCCGGGTATGCCAGTTAATCCAAGAACAAGCTCTGGCTTTTTCATATTCATGGACATACGCGAACAAGGTCCCGCGAGCTTTCTGCTCTTCAATGACTTTGGGGGTTTGTACTTCGGAATTAGATGACTTAATCTTGGGCGTTCTTTTATTGTTTTGTAATATTACTGCTCCGAATTTATGTCGTTTTTCCCAACCTTCAGTTCATTGCCTGCTATAAGAATTCATTATTATAGTTTATTATTGTACCTATCTGAGTCTGAGGTCAGAAGGCACATGTATAAACCAGTGCCAACAGCAAAGTCTACTTTCGATCTTGCGTATTGTAAAACAATTTGGTACCTTTAATACTTGAAGGTAAATCAACTGTAGAATTAATGGCGTCCTCTAAATTTGCTAAGTATGTTTTTGTGCGTCAAGCCAGTAGAAAGATCAGTTATGCTTGATCTTGCCTGTGCTTGCGACCCTAGCAAACACCAAACGTAAGTACGAATAGAGTCGTTTATTATTCGTTCTATTCCCGCTCTAGTTAGGCCCTTAGAAGGTCTAAGATAAATGTTGTCCATGCTGTTTTATGCTCTTGCTGTAGGGACACAGGCTTAACAGTTGTGCCTGGGAAAAGATTTTAAAGGAGAATGCCATCATAGTTATACTTTCTGTGCGTGCCCCAATAATAAAGGTCGCCTAGACCAGATTATGATCCAACTTTTGTCTAAAGTCTGTCTTGATGTTAATATTAAATTCGTTACAGATCCTTTCAAAAGCCTTCATGTCTATTCTGTTTGCTAAATGGATTAAATGGTTTGTCATTTGGTAATGGCGCTTGCAGTTCAGACAAAATACGTCTGAAGGTGTAATAAAAATGAAATCTGTACACTGACCTCACCAAAGGATCATGGTGATTTAAATGATCAGCATACGACACTCCACACCCAGTTGATGCGCAAAACACAGCAAAGTTTAACTGGTTCTGATAAAACTGCATCGGATGACTAAACCACGCTTTCTTGATGTGGTCGTTTTCAATAGGGGGGTTAAGATAGCTCTTCAATGGAGTACTCACCTTTTTATGAAAAGAGGCAGTCTGGGTCACAGCAATGTCAAGAGTATCAGTTGCTATATTTTTTAAGATTGTAGTGCGGCCCAACAGAATATTTTGCGCCAGTATATTTGAATGCACTCATTTTTAATTTGTTTTAAAAAAATGTTTGTAACAATAACAACTCAAGACCGTCCTTCGTTTTTAGAACATGCTATTGATAACGAATGCGGAGCCAAAATGGTTGCACTTCATGAAATATTTTACAAAGTCGTATGGTTTAATATAAGCGAAGCCAAGGAGAATAATACGATTCTAAAAGTTAATAAAGCAGGAGACAAAGTTAGCCAGTTAACCATACCTGATGGTTATTACGGGTTTTGCTCGCTAAAAGAAGCAATGAGTAACTTTGACATTACTCTCAAACTTAACAATGCAAATCTAAAAATAATGTTATCATTCAAACCTGAAAAAGAAGTAGTACATTACCTTTTTGATGTAGAGCTAGCTAAAATGTTAGGCTTTGCTGCTGACAATCATAGATTTAGAGTTACACCAGACAAAACTACTTATGAGGGAGAAAATCCGCTCGATCTTGCATTACATTCATTACTCTATGTTCATTTAGATGAGCTAAGCACTGATGAAAACTTATATGATGGAAGGCCCTCAACTGTTTTAAGAGCTCTTCCGTCAGGGAAAGCTGCATATTGCGATTATGAAATTATACAATTCCCTAATTTACAGTTTAAAAGATTAGTTTGTGGGAGGGTTGGATCATTTAATATAAAAATTGCAGACAAAACAGGTAAAATCGTGAAATGTGATAACCTGCACATTGTTTTGGAAATAAAATAATAAGCTGTACTAAAAATGTCGCGTGGGCCAGAAGAACCAGGAGTTACATTAGCGCCTGTGAGGTGTATAACTTTAGAATTAAAAGACCTTGCAGACGTTACAGACTTTGAACAGAATGGTGAGATAGGCGCTTTGTATGGTTTTGAGTACACTAAAGATGGTGATTATAAACGCAAAGAGGTTGGCGACAGCAAAAAGTTTCCTAAACTAGAACAACTGCGCAATCTAGAAGCAAATAATGTTGGTCAGTATGAATATAAAATAGTTCGAAAACCTGACCTCAAATGGCACTTAGAACCATATTTAGAATGGGAAATAAAATTTGAATTCATAAGCCCATTTACATATTTTAGCCGTCAAAAAAGTTTCAGAAAAGCATTCAACTCTGGCCCTTTACATGTAAGTCTTATGCCGGACGACAATAGTCGGAAAGAAATTGAAATAACGCCGTATGGGAAAAAGCAGTACATCCTCCACAGAAAAGAAACAGTTGTAAAAAAAGCTTCTACAAAATTACAGTTCTTTCCAAGCAGAAAATTAGGAGACACGTTCACAATGATATTTGAAATTTCTGTCTTTAAAGATGTGGAGAGGATGGGGTTGTGGGCGTTAGTGATGACCTTATAAAAGGAATTAATATTAGCTGGCAAAACTTAGACGTTAAACGTCTTAACGTTGTTGTCGTCGTTCTTCACAATGGCGAGAATTAAGATCATAACAACAAGCAACAAAATCAATGTTGACTTAAATAAAACAATCTTACAGAACTGAATTGGATTAATCTTAAAACAATTTTGGCCTCGTAGGGTTTTATTATACTGAACAAGTTTTGACAGAGAGTATGATAAAAATAATAACTGGATTAGATTAAATTCTGCTATAAAACTATGGAGCAGTTAAACTTTATGACAAAAACTCCTCATTGCTCATTGATTTGTGGGCAGACTGGTTGTGGAAAAACAATATTTGTCCTAGACCTATTACAAAAAAGTTTTTCGCTATAATTTTAATCATATTGTGGTTTCTGTCCAACACTTAAATGGAACAAAGCAATCATGATAGAAGGTTTATATGGACAAGATGAGACATATATTAGTTAATCCTAGCAATAAACTGAGTGAGTGTTTAGAACAGTTTTATAGACTGTTTGAAGGAACCAGACACTATTTATTATAGATGACTGTTCGGCAGAAAGAGACATAGTTTTAAAAAAAGAAATACTTTGTCAAAACTGGCTTTCAGTGGAAGACATGCTGGAATAAGTGTGTGGATTTTATGTCAAAAAATAACTCGGTTTTAAAAGACTTAGAGAACAGTTAAAGACTGTAGTTTTATTTCACATGAAAGACAGAGACTCATTTGAAGAATGTTTGCGCGAAAATGATGTTATTGAAAATGACCAGGAAAAACACAGGATTAAACCAAAACTGAAATCTGAAAAGTTTAGTAAATTAGTATTGAAAACGGATAACCCTGCACAGTATGTTTGTTTGTAGATAATCGTTATTTTTGGGTATTGAAGTATACTTGGCAGAGAACAGGAAAACCTTTATCTGGCTCACTTTCGCCCGAAAACTGGTTGAGGGCGAAAGTGAGCCAGAATGAAGGTTTTCCTGTTCTCTCCCCCCCCCCCCCCCTTTTTCTTCTTTTATTTCCGTCTAATATCATCTGCCGATGAAAAGACGTAAAATTAAACCACCATAACCACCACCATGTCGTGCCTGACGGTGGTGACCATGAATGTACCATAGAAGTTTGCGGTCTGACTACTCATGTTTTTGCAGAATGGTATGATGATTCCGACCCCCTCCCTCTGCCACTCCGCACCTGCTCTTTCATTTATTGTTCAGTCTACTGACTTGCCTCTCTTATGGCACCTGATTCTGTTTCTTACTGGAGATACTAAGGATATATATATATATATATATATATTATAATATATATATATATATACAGAGAGAGAGAGAGAGAAGAGAGAGAGAGAGAGAGAGAGAGAGAGAGAGAGAGAGAATTGAAGTAAAAAAGGCAAACAAGCAATGTAAATAAATATAATCCAATATTTCGAGCGGCTGCTCTTTTTCAAGGACGACAGACTGTGTAGTCACGTCAAAAGTGGAGTGACATCATCAGTCGATGCTAAAAGAAAACTTGCGTCATGACAGTAATGTCATCACCAAGTGATGCAAAGTCTAACACACCATCCTGTTGTTATTTTTTTGTCACTCCCCACCCCCCACCAATATACTAACAGCCCCCCTCTCTCTTTCTCTCTCCCTCCCTCTCCCCCCCTCTACTCTCTCCCTCCCTCTCTCTCTCTCTCTCCTCCCCCTCCCTCTCTCTCAGGTTTTCACTTTGCTAGTTGTACCAGAGGGAACAACTGAGTCACTATCAAAAGCAAGGGAACTCGGTGCGTGTCACTAATAGTTTAGTCATGTGTGTTCAGGCCTTGTGGTGCTTTGTTTGTAGTTTACGAATCCAGAATTTTTCCCTGAGGTCTCTATGAATGTCACTGTCGATGTACTATTTTTCAATTGGCATACAACGCATGTCTTGAAGTGAGCGGTTGTGCATGTTGAAATGATGTGTGACGTGGGTGCCTGTATGTTCTGGATGTGTGACCTATGTAAGTAAAAGCGTTGTTTGAGCGAGTTGCGTGTTTTCTCCTACGTATTTGGTGCAGTAGAGCAGGCACACGATGTTTCTTGTGCTGTAGGACATGTCATGGCGAATGGTGAATGTCTCGCCACAAACATCACTGGTGAACGACGTGTCTCACTACATGCTCCTTACAGATGACACAGCGTTTCGAATACATCTGTGGCTTCCAGATTGTCAGTGATGGTTCTTGTGGAGGAAGCATGGAAGGCATCAGTATGTTTCGTAGACTAATATACATATATAATATATATATATATATATATATAAATATAATATATATATAATAAAGAAATCCACATGCCCGTGCCTGTTTTCTTCCACTTTATTTTTTTCCCCAAATTTTCGGCTTTTCAGCCTTCATCAGAATCTGTATAGTATGTATAATCAGATGTATAATGTGCAGATTCCTGATGAAGGCTGAAAAGCCGAAAATTTGAGAAAAAAATAAAGTGGAAGAAAACAGGCACGGGCATGTGGATTTCTTTATTTATTATTATCATCATATTCCTACATGGAACTATCCTTGCCCGTTCTACTGCTGGGTGCGGAGTCAGAGTTATAGCAGGGTTTTCTGAAAAAAAAAAAAAAAATATATATAATAATATGTGTGTGTGTATAGTATGTATAATCAGCTGACACAAAGACATGCTTCTATGTTCTCCAGACCTTTCCAGAAAGCTCCGGGCTCGCCCACGGGACGAAGCAGCGTACTCCAGGGCCTGGACCGGCTCAACCAATCAGCGAACGCAGACAACGCTACCTCCGCTCCGCCCAAACTGACTCCCTTGCAGAAGCCCAGATGCTCCTGACGTGGCGGGTCCTGCACGAGGCCTTGACACTGCACAACATCACCCACTTCTTGATAGATGCAGTCTGATAGGCGCCGTACGTCACGGAGGCATCATTCCATGGGACGACGACATGGACGTAGCTTTGGACGAACGGGACCTGGACAAAGTGAAGCGCGCCTTGTCCTGCGTGCCAGGTATACCCTGAGGATCTCGCAAAATCTGCACTGGAAGTTCTTTGCAGACAATGCGCAGGTGATGAACTTGTTGTCCAAAGCTCCAGTTCTTCATCCCAGAGAACTGAGGAGAACGAGAAGAAAGATACGTCCCGGAGTGGCGTCCTTTTGAAGACGTTGTGGTCCGTTCCCCTTTTGTGGACCTCTACATGGCGACCCGCGATGAAGTTCACACCTGGTGTTTGACCGAGTACAACATCGAGACGTGCTTGTACCGTTCGGACGACGTGTACCCTCTGACTCAGGTGAACTTTGAGGGCTATCCAGCTCCTGTGCCTCGCCGCGGTGCTGCTATTTTAAAAAGTACCTACGACACTAACACGTGCATCTCGTCTTCTTTCAGTCATATGGAAGGGGAGGCAATCACGGAAAGATCAGTCACCCCCTGTGGAGAACTGGCACAAATGCACACAGTGTACTTTGTGGAGTAGATTGTTATAATTCAGACGTATCCATTGTGTTTTGTCCCCACCCACATCCCCCATCCCTACAAATTCCGCTTCTCACACATGTTTGTAGTCCCCGTGGAGATGCAAATGATACAGATCGAATCTCCGTCTTCTGGAAATGCTACGACTGCTAGTAACTTTCTCCACATTCGTTTTCTGTCACTTTCTTCGACTTGCACGGACTTAAGCTGGAGGTGCCTCCCCCCTCCCTCCATTCTCCATCAACCGGTGGCCCTTAAAACAAGCTGCCAAACCAACCCCAAAAGACAACAAACACAAAGAACACGGTACACAAAACAACATTAGAAATACACTTAACACACAATCATGCCCACCAGAGCCGTGATTGCGGCAATTCACAGATAAGTGTATCTGTTTTCTACTTTTTCTTCTTCTCCTCCTTCTTTTTCTTCTCCTTCTCTTTTTTTTCTTCAGGAAAACGTGACTAAACTGCCAAATTTAACTCTGTTGCTTTCCTCAGTAGAACGAGAAAAATACCGCTTTCAAATTCCTAATAAGGCTAAAGGCTCCCTCTGAGAGGAAATAACTCCCCCCACCCCCCCACCCCCCGCAATCTTTCACACCCCAAACATTCAACTTTTCCCCTAAACAATATTTCTAGCAGTCGTGGAGTTGGATGAGATGTCCTGAAGCTGATACTGTAACAACCTGAACAAGGAGCCTCAGTCCAGAATCAGCTGCCCTGCTCAGGGCGTGGTGCTATGTGTGGATGTAACAGACTATGTATTTAACGCACCCTTGCACGGCTGGATCACAGATTTCACACTGCAGGTCACTGATCCAAACAGCTCTGGATAGTCGGCCAGCAACCCAGGGTCTAGTCAGTCACGCCGGTTGACACCTGTACACAGAGGCGGATGTACACCACAGGAGCTATGGAGTGCTGTGCCGGATTCCCACTCCAAGGAGCAGTAGCAGGACAAGACCTCCCAAACAGGTGGGCAGCACAGCAGGCGCTCCTTCCAGCACCGCGGACGACGCTGTCACGGCGACAAAGGCGGGATAAGGAGGAATGGTCTCCGCGGCCTCTTCAAAGGCACAACTCTGAGAACACGTAAACCAACAAACAAAGCTGTCACTGGCCTACACCAGCCCTCAGAAGATGTGCAGCAAAATGACGAAATCCAGGTCAAGGCAGTCTTGAAAAGAACACACAAGAACCAGCTCACTTTGCAAAAATAAGGATCCAAAATTCCTGCACAGTGACAACACACGTTCGGTTCGACGTTGTGGAGGGAGTGTTACAAGGGAAATAAGCACGAAAACATGGTCATAATTGAAAAAGAAAAATTGGACATGTCCAAGGCCTTGGACCAAACTTGCTCTTCCCAGGGAATTTGTAAGTCGGTTGGTGTTTTGGCCATCTTGTTATGACTTATCTTGTAATTCGTTTGGAGTTATTGGGGAAAAAAAATGAAAGAAAGGCAGAGCTGGATGCTATTTAATCTAATAACACAGTCAACGCTGGATAAGTTGACGGTCTTGTTTTAAATAATGTAGAAAAAAAAAACGTCTTCCTGTGCTATAATCTATCTTGTCTTGAATTTGTCTATCTATCCTACTTTATGAAAAGAAAGAATAAAGAAAGAAAGGAAGAAGGAAAGAAAGAAAGATAAAGAGAATCTGTAGGACAGAAAGGAAAGAAACAATATAGTTAACAAACAAATTACAAGCTCCGAGTCAAAGGATTTTCATGTTCTTTAAGTTGAGTTCCATTGTAGTCTTTTCCCCCCCAAGAACCCAGACGATCACAACTCGTGAGTCTGTTGACGTAAGTGTGGTGACATATTGCATATCACGTCCGTGTGGATGTTGACTTGCATGGATGTGAGAAGTGAGAAATGACGTCGACTTACATAAAATCGATGTATGCGATATTGACTTATCAGACAAAAAATTCAGTCATACAAAAAACAAACAAAACGCTTTTATCACGAAAAGAAAGAACCATTGACTTAATCAAAAAATTAATGTTGACTTTACCTTGTGTTGCTTATCCAACTCTCTACATATCCTGGCCAAAAACAAAACAATGCTTTGATTATGTTACGAGGCATTGGCAATATGGCTGTCACTGTGTCTTGTTTGGAACATCATACCGGCAAAATTTATTTGTGTTGGTGCTTTTCACATTTCCTGAATGAAAATGATATTATGAATCTTTGTTGCTAACAGCCCAGTATGATGGTGCCATAGCAACACTGAATCCACGTGTATGCAGAACAGAAGGCTACTGTGATGATGACCATGGACATCCGTTTAAAAAAAAAATGTACTGGCTGTTGAACATATTCATCATTGTGAATTTGCTGTGTAAAAATAAGTCTGTAAGTAAGCACTGTACAGCAAGACATATACTCCAAACATGGTATAGCATCTCAAATATGAAAAGGTCGGTGTCATTACTCAAGATATTTTTTATGCGTCCATGGACTGAACGTCCGTCTCTCTCTCAACACACACACTTACACCAAACACACACACTCACACGCATGCCCGCACGCACATGCACACACACTACACACCAATTGGCCCAACGACAATCAGAACAATGAAATCTGTATCAATGGTGCTTTATGAAACTTAAATGCTTACATGATAATGTGTGTTCAAGTTTACTTTAGAAGATACAAAGAAAGACTTTCATTGCACTGTGATTATTACACATTTATTTTTCTGCCTTACCCCTGAAGTCGTTTATAGACAGATTATATACACACTATAAGAGGTTCGAATGCTTATGTTGATGTTTTTTGTTGGCAGTGCTGGTTGGTACAGATTGGGGACGGTTGGGGTGGGTGCGAATATTAATTTCCATAACCAGGAAGAAAATTGTTTGATCTGATGGCTCGTATTTGGTAGCCGTTTCTGTTAATTTTATTTTCCATTTCCACGGAACTATACTGCCAGTTACTTTTCATGGTTGTCATTTCATTATGATTGCATTTCATTCACTGATTTTTTTCATGTGTCATTTAGTTTGATTGCATTTTGATTGACCCTTTTTGGTGTAACAATTAATTATTGTTGCACATTATCATTCACTGCTCTTTATATGTCATGTTGTTATTGTTATATTGTCATTTAATGATTTTTTGAGAGTCATTTCGTCATCACTTTGTTGTCCTATGGTGATTTATGATGAGTGTCATTTTCTGATCGTTAATGAGCATCATTTAATTATCATTGCATTGCTATTAACCAATTTTTATGTGTGTCCATTTGCTACTCTTACATTTTCATCTCCGAGTTTGTCATGAGTGTCGTATAATCATCACTGCACTACGGTCAACTGATTTTCATAATCGTTGTCCTTTTGCCATTGTTACAATGTTATTTATTGACTTTGAGGTGAGTGTCATTTCAATACTGTCGCTTTTCTGAATGAATATGATTTAATTATCATCACTTTGTCATTTACTGATTTTGTTTAATGAATATCTTTTCGATTTATCATTACCTTGTCATGATTTTTTCTAATGAGTATCATTTCCTTATTATTGATTGTTTTTTTCAGCCATTGATTTTTTTTTCATGAGTGCACTTCTTTTTTGCATTACTAATTGTTTCACAAGTGTCATTTCGTCATTGTTGCATTGTCATAAACTGATTTTTCATGCATGTCATTTCATATGTGTGTGTGTGCATGTGTGTGCGTGTGCACGTTAGAATCAAATCATTCAGGGGCGACAATTTATGTCATAAAATCATTCAGGGCATTATCATTTATTGATCAATTGGTCAGGGGTGACAACTTATGCCATAAAATCATTCAGGGCATTATTTATTGATCGATTGGCCCAATCCAAAACAATGCGATGGCAAATTGTGACAAACTGTTCCAGAGTGAATGCGATGGCAAATTGTGACAAATTGTTCCAGAGTGACAAATGATCACAACAGCTGGCTAGTTTTCTCATTCCCCATACAGACGAAGCAGGGTGTGCATGGTAGGAACAGAATTTGGAAAGCGCTACACATTTTCGTCCTGACTATTAACACTAGCAACTTCAACAACATACACATGCATGCACACACACGCACGCACACACACACGCGTACACACATGCATGCATACGCACACACACCTAAGGGAGTTATTGAAAAACCAAGGAGCAAGCCCTATATTCTGAAATGGTTCAAAGAGAAAAGTGGAAAAACAAAAACAAAAAAATCAAATCGACCATTCACCACTCCACACAGGGCACACTGTCGTCTTCATAGCAAATATTTACTGTTCATTTCACAGGACAGGGAATAAACATGTTTTGGTGATGTCTGAAGAACTGGGCTGAATTTGAAAAAAAAAAAAAGACATGAGGTCAAACTATGAATCAATTGAACTATCAGAATGTGGAAGAAATATCGTGTCACTGAATGTACTAAATGATTTATTTTCTGGTTGCTTCTGTTGCAAAATGACTTAAAAAGCTTTCATGAATCTCTTATAGTCACTATATGTATCTAAGTACTCAAACAATCATACACCAAAAGGGAGTTTTCCCCATCTTTTTGAAGTCCTTGTCGCACTTGTCCACCTCTATGCCTCGTTCATTTCAGGCGAGTATTTCTATTTCATGTCTCTTCTACATATATGTTACACCTGAAAAAAAAAACACCCTAAACTCACACTTTCCTCTACACTTCAGAACTGAAACACTTGTCTTTTTTCTTTTCTCATCTATATCTTCTAAGCCTACCAATCTAATTTCTTTAGAATTAAGGCAAATAAGCATTGGCGTTGTGAATCTATAAACTTCCAACCAACATTTCGTAAATGTTAACTCCTCTATAAAAACGACTAAACCTAAATGCCCTCAGTCTTTCAAAGCAACTACATGTTGTGACATACAATGAATCAAGCCTCCATGACAAGAGAATAAAAAGAGCAACCCATCATTCAGCACAGCATTCAAACAAACAAGCAAGCAAGCAAGTACACAGGCTCTTCATCCTCCTCCGCCTCCAGATTGATGTTGGAGCCAAACTTGGCATACAGCTGAACCTTGGGTCTGACAGAATGTTTTTGTGCACTTCCACCTGCGCCTCAAGACGGTGATCTCCTCCTGAACTGCCGCCTTGGCCTTCTCGATCAGCACTCCTGCCTCCTCAGTGTTGGTGTTGACGAACAGCTCGCCTATCTGATAGGTTAGGTCTGTTAAGGCAAATTCATTTTTAATGATATGTGCTATTCTTTGCTGCTGAAATACTAATAGGTGCTTTCGAGGCAAAATGCGTCTCGATGTGAACTCATGCATATGTATGGGTAAGTGTACAAGAATAATAACCCTTTACCATCTGCATGTTCCTCCACAGAGACAATCAGCAACACAGAGCCGAGGGGAAAAAGTAACCCACTGCCATTAACTTTCTTCAGTTCTTTCCTTTGAATTTCGATCACCGGTGATCACCGGTTTTCTTCCCAGAATTATGGTATTTAAAACATTTTTCTTATCTGAAGCAATATATCGCCTAAAAAACCCGAAATTGACACATTCATCACAAAAATATTATTTTTTAAATAATGCGCAGAATGTTACGAAAAAAACCCATCCGTCATGCAAAAATCTCAAAAACTGTTGAGAGTTAAAGCAAGACATCCGTAAAAGATGGCGGTGGATAGGACATACCCTCCAAAAGCCCCCAGATGACACCACCAGAAAAGCTATGACCTGGAATCCTCAAGGCAAGAGAAAGCGAGGAAGACCAAGAAACACCTGGAGGCAGGACCTGGAAGTGGACACCAGGAAGATGGGTTACAGCTGGGGTGAAATAGAAAAGATTGCCCAGGACCGTGGTCACTGGCGTGCAGTTGTTGATGACCTATGCTCTGGCAAGAGCAATGGGCCTAGGTAAGTGAGTAACCTGCATGTTTATCAAAAAAAAAAAAAAAAAATATATATATATATAAAGAGAAATACACACACATACAGAGGAAGGAGGTTATCTACTTCACTCTGAAATTCTTCACTTTAAACTCTTCTATAGTGAGAGCAAACAAACCAAACAAGTGAACAAAACAACAACAGAACCAGCTTCAAATTTTCCAGTCTTATATGCTCCACAATTCATCTGATCTGATTTCAGACGATACATCACTGCCAGCCACACTTGGTTCTTTTTCTCATTCTTTCAAATTTTAAAGTTTTTCATGCCCAATGATCCATCTCTCAACAGAGCCTCAACCGCAACTGAAACCCAATTTTCAAGGATTTCTGGCGGTAGTAATTGACAAGTTCAACAATAAAAGATGAAACAGAAAACGAAAAAAATCTCATGCTTGGAAAGTGTGAACTATCTGTTAATCCACTGAGATCAACCAACTGTGTATGATGTCTGATGCTTCATATGGAAAACGTGAAACTACAACAACAAAAAAAACTGGCTGAAAACATCCACGAACCTCACACCGTACCAACAACAAGAATTACGCAAATACTAATTTCCAATAATTTTGCTTTTTAAAAAAGAGAGTCTCTCTGCTCCTGTGTTTCTGCTAAGACAGGCTGCAGAAGTGGCAAAACGCAATGACACCACTAATGATAGTACAAATCATCTCCTACATCTTCTACACATGCAGCCTGTCAAGAACGTACTTAAGGCAGGGCAAATGGATGAACATGGGCACACACACAAAAAAAATTCCAACATGCTAACTTCAGGCCATTATATCCAGATTCTGACTTTCTTTCCAATGAATTTCTTTGCCTCCACATGTTTTGCCTTCCTTTGAATATTCTGAAACTGTCAACTGCACACTCAAGAAAGTTGGAATCAATTAAAAAAAAAATCTTTGATTATT
>CM031609.1:36724861-36732361 GCA_018398815.1 Conus ventricosus | reverse complement strand
CATCAAGGAGGCTCTTAAAACTGTTGATATTATTAGTTAGTTTGATGTAACTCGGAAGAGAATTCCACCTGCCAACTACTCTATTAGCAAATGAATTTCTCCTCAGGTTAGTGCAAGAATATTGAACAAATAATTTGCCAGTATTGCCTCTTGTGATGATAGATTTGCTTAACTGGAATAGTGAGTTGAAATCAATGTCATCAACATGGTGGAATATCTTGTAAGTTTGAATCAGGTCACCCCTCACCCTCCTGGCCTTCAGGGATGTTAATCCTAAATTAGTAAATATCTAAGTCTTTCACCATAAGGCATATTTTTGCATTCTGGCAGTATTTTGGTCGCTCTTCTTTGAACCTTTTCTATTGATGAGGATTGTCTTTTAAGTAAAGGGTACCAGATGACATTACCGTATTCCACATGTGGTCGGATGAGTGATTTATATAGCTTTATAAACATATCTTTATCAATGAACGAGAAAGATCGTCTTATCAACCCAATCATTTGGTTAGCTTTACTAATAGCTTTCTGTATATGAGGGTCAAAGCTAAGATCACAGTCAAATGTAACTCCAAGGTCCTTTTCCTCTACACATTTTTGAATCTTTTGATTTGAATCACCCATTTTCATTATGTATTCATTTTGAGGGTTCTGCTTCCAATGTGCAGCACTTTACATTTTTGAACATTGAAATACAGATTCCATTTGTGAGACCAATCCTGCACATTGTTAAGGTCCCTTTGAATGACAGAGTGATTGCTTGAATCCCCGTAAATCTTTGTATCATCGGCAAAAATCTTACATGTATTAGTTATGACATCCGGTAAGTCGTTTATGAATATTGTAAAAAGGACCGGGCCCAAGATGCTCCCCTGTGGAATACCACTCAAAACTGGTTTGTCTGAAGAGTATACTGACCCACCCTCACTCTTTGTCTTCTGTCAGTCAGGAAGTCTGTAATCCAGTCAAGAAGAGATCCATGAATTCCATAATTCTGTAACTTAATCAATAGTCTTTTGTGCGGTACAGAGTCGAAGGCTTTACGGAAGTCTAAATACACTATATCTATTGGTTTTTTGTCATCAGTAAGTACAGTTAAGTCGTCCATAACTTGAATCAGTTGTGTCATGCATGATCTTTTATTACGGAAGCCATGTTGACAGTCCGCAAAGAGTTTAAAATCATTAAAATATGATACTATGACATCCCTTACAATTGACTCTAGTACTTTACACATTATGCAAGTGAGGCTGACCGGTCTGTAGTTACTCGGGTCTTGTTTGGAGCCTTTTTTGAATATGGCAACAACATCAGCTGATTTCCAGTCATCTGGGATCTTTCCTGTCTCTAAGGATTTATTAAACAATATGCTGAAGGGGATTGATAATTCCTTACAAAGTTCTTTCAATATTTTAGCTGGAATTTTATCTGGTCCCTGAGCCTTCGAGGGGTCAAGATTTTTAAGTTTAGTCTCCACAATCTTTGGGGTAACTCTAATCTCTGAAAGAGTTATACCTTCTAACCTAAGTGGTTTGGTCATTTTAGGTAAATTTTCTATATTCTCACGAGTAAATACACTTGAGAAGAAGTCATTAAGCGTTTCCGCTTTCTCGGAGTCAGTTATTGCCATTTCACCTGAATCCATTTTCAGAACGTTGATACTAGTGTTTATTTTCATTTTTTCCTGCACATATTTCCAGAAGTTTTTAGGTTACTCTTTGCCTGGTAAGCTATATTTTTCTCATACCCTTTCTTTGCGATTTTTATCATTCTCTTTGAGAGATTTCTTTCAATAATATATCTCTGGTAATCTATGCCAGATTTAGTTTCGAGATATCTTTTAAAGGCGTTATACTTTTTCTTAATTTGTCTCAAATTTTTTCGGTCCATCCATTTCGGTTTGATTTTATATGTATTAGCTGATTTTCTAATTGTCACCTTTGGTATATGTCTGTCCATACCAGACTGAACCCAGTCTCTGATAACTGGTGACCTACTCGTTTTTGAGTGAACCAGTATTTTAGGAAGAAGAAGAAGAGACCAGCCCTTATTTACCTCCATGCCAACAAGTGTGCTCCAATCTGTTTCACTACCTTCCCGTCTGAAAACATTATAGTTACATTTACGTAGATTATATTTGGGACAGTCTTCTTGGTTGATTTTAGTTTTTGCTACATACATTTGGAAAGTAAGCACTTCATGGTCACTCAATCCGAGCGGTGCTCTATGGTCTATGTTTGATATGAGACTATTTTCATTAACCAGAATGAGATCAGGCATGGTGGACTGCTGTCCATCTCTATGCCTTGTGGGGCATGATAATTTCTGAATGAGAAAAGCATTACGAATATTTTCAATTACTTCATTATCATCATCATTGGTCCATTGGCCATTCCAGTTTACTGATGAAAAATTAAAGTCACCCATTATACAAACTTTGTGATACTTTTTTATTACCTCATGTATACCAACTCAAACTGAAAACTGATCGCCCAGTTAGTAAGGATGGAAAAGACAGCAAGTAATCAGCCGATGTTCAGAGCACTACTGTCCATGCAAATTACATTCTTCATTCTGTGTAACTACGGTTACTCACGTCTTTGATGGTGGCCGCCATTTTGAATCGCAGGGTAATCAGCATAAACACTGTCCAGTCAATAAATGACTCTAATGAAAAATCCGATAACTTTTAATTGAAACATTAAACAACTGATTAATATTTGATGTGTTATTCGCAGTGAATATTTTATAACACAGATTGACCTTATTTTCATTTTGACCTCATTTGTTCTAGGCGGTCTGTGAATTCACTGCAGTACTGTATTGTTGAAAGATGGCGCCATCCTTGAACACCGTAGCTGTGCTCTTCGCAGGTAATGCAATTTTCTGTCGGAAATGTCTGCTCAAATTGAGATGACAGCTTCATGTACTAAACCCCTAATGTAAACATCTTTTATTGCAGTTTTGCTGCCGATTTGTTCGGCCCAAATTGAACTGGACGACCGGTAAGTACCGTGTATGTATATCACTATCATGCTGTCGCAGTGTCAGTGACGATGCTTCCAGCAAGTATTGATTTTTTCCCCTGCAGCGAATGGCATTGTGACAAGTGTTCCAGCTGTGCCTTTGCACGATGTATCGCTATCACTGCTAACATAGCATTTGTATTTCCAAAACTGGGATTGCTATCCGAGTTGCCATATTTGATAGCTAATCACAAGAAACAAGTTTAGTGACAGGGCTGTAGTACCAAATAAAGTAAACTTTATGACTAAGAAAAAAAGTTAGATTTATAACAGTGCCTACACTTTGCATTGTTATAAATGCATGAATTATTAAAACCATGAAACATATGTGGCAGGGTGTGTCGCATTCATTAGCTTGAATCAGCAGATGATGAGTTTCAGAAAATAGTGGAAAGACGAGGAGCAGGGTGATCAGGATGAAGATCTTACACTTTACTAGTTTTGCTTGGTTGTGTTATGGATGATCTTTTGTGAAGCTGTATAGAGTTAAGCAGATAGTAATACAAATAATTCAAATTCCTTTTCTCAGTCCATTGAAATATGTGTGCTCAGGGGGTCAGAATGAGCAGCACATGAGAGTAATCAATGCGACTGAGAGCCAGGAACACAGGACAGCACATGCATTAGAACCCCCCCCTCCCCCTCTTAATTCTGTGTGAGAGCACACCTGAACTAAACTGGGCTCCTGATTCCATGCTGTGGTAACGGGTGGACTCGCCCATTCTCAAACATGGTAGGGGATATTTTTACTCATAGCTCAGCATCTTAAAGGCTGCTATGATGTTGGGACTTTTCCTCCTCTTTTTCCAGTCAAAGGCTGACCATTAAATAAAGGGTAGATTTTCTAGCACACGTTCATGCTCTCTCTCGAGCTCTGAGTCTCTCTGTCTCTCTCTCTCTCGATTCACTTACTCACACATCACTTACACACACACACCACACACACACACACACACACACACACACACACAACACACACACTTAAACACACACACACACACACACACACACACACACACACACACACACACACACACAGGGAGAGGTTGGAAAGAATGAATGGCCTTGCAAGAACAGCATGTTTCAACTTGTTGAAATGTCAACAAGGAAGGCAAATGAAAATGAAAGAAAAAGGTTCAATGGCCATGCTTGGAAGTTTCACTTTCCTGACTGTGCAGATATAATTCCTTTAAGTATCATTTCAAAATGGGGTGACTGATGGCGGCGAACGAAGCAAAATTAGGAATAGAGTTTGTTTAGAACTTACCGCCAATGACATAGACAAACAAAGCACATGACAAGACACGATGCATTTCATCCACTTGGGTCTTCTTCAGGCGAAAAAATAAATCACATTTGACATGTGGGACAGTACAAACAAAGAACGAAAAAAGGAGAAAGAAAAATGACTCATCCGTTTTCGTCCATGTGGTTGGTGGGCGGAAATGACATGGGGCCAGGGGGATTATGGGAGAGGAAACGGAGGGGGGGGGGGGGGGGGGTTGCGTCGGGGAGGTGTGTGTGTGTGATATGATAGGGTTGTGTGTCTAGTTTATTGGGATGGTGTGGTATCTTTGTGATGGTTGTGGTAATGGTGGATTGATAATAATGGTAAGGGGAAAGAAGGGGAGGGGGGGGGGGGGGGGAAACTGAGGGGAAGGAAAAAAAAAAAAAAAGGGGGGGGGGGAATTTAAGGGGAAGGATAAAACAAAATTAAGATTAAATAGATGGAGGGTTGCTGTAACTACTGTATGAAGTGAGTGAAGGGGATGTGTGGTGGTGGTGTGGTATGTGTGTGTGTTGGTAGGGGATATTGCCAACTGATGTGGAAGTGGTGGGTATGTGTGTTTGGTTATTGTTGGATATTGATGCCTTGGGGGTGTAGTGTGCCCAGTTTGGCAATGAGTATCGTTTACAACAACTTAGTCAGAATTGGAGAAGCATAGACTATGGATTATAACAAAGTTGAAATAGTGAGACAAAGTCTGTTAACTTGTAGTCATCTGTTGAGCTGATTAACTATTTCAGGTTTGCAAGACTTGATTTGCAAGCCTTGTGTTTTGGTGCTTCTGAAATATTTTATGTTGTGTCCATGATCCAGCTTGGATCCCAAGCCATCGTCCCTAATCCTCTTTTTTCTGCCCATCCTATGGATATATTCTCTGTCTCTCTCTCTCTCTCTCGTCTCTCTCTCTCTCTCTCCTCTCTCTCTCTCTTCTCTCTCTCTCTCTCTCTCTCTCTCTCTCTCTCAGCTGCTTTTTTTGTGGCTATGTTTTGCCTGTTGGTGTACAGTCTCTTTTGTGAAAGGCGATATTCTTTTTTCTTTGCAGGGTGATACATATTTTGTTTTTCTTCTTTTTTGTTTTATTTATTGTTATTATTAATATCATCAACATCATCACCATCTCATCATCATCATCATCATCATCATCACCATCATCATCGTATCATCATCATCATCACTATCAGTATCACATTATTAACATTGCAACAACAAGAAAAAGCAACAACTTTTTTCATTATTCATTTTTTTCCATTATTATTGAATTAATCAGTTTATGGCATTTTCACAGCTGTGCCATGGAAAATACTATCTGTTGCTATGTTGTAATAATATGTGGATATGATGTCATGGAAAGTATTGTGTCGTACATGGTGTGTTAACTGTAAATTGATATATTTTGTTTGTTGTTATCTGGTCTTCTATGTGCCTTCAGTAGCATTATTCCAATATCTCTCATTCCAGCTTCTCCATATACAGCCATATTCAGTTCAAATTCTAGTGTGCTTTTGTGAGACGTCTTTAATCAGTGATTAAATTTAAATGCCTTGATCTTTGTTCATGTCATTTTTATTGTTGTCCTCAGCTAAATGCTTGCATGCACATGCAGCACACACACACACACACACACACACACACACACACACACACACACACACACACACACACACACATGCACTCATGAGTCCTACTGGTTTATGTATGTAATTATCAAAACAGCTTCACTGCGTACTCTGTTGTGCAAGTAAGACTGTTGTAACTTTCTCAGTTTTGTTTGTCTGTAATGTATTTTTTATTTGTTGAAAAACTTCTGGAGATATGAGTGTAATATTTTTGCAGTACACTTTGACTATGATTAATGTAAAGCATAGGTCTTTGGCAAGGATTAATCACCACAGCATATGTGGTGTGTGTGTGTGTGTGTGTTGTGTGTGTTGCGACTGCACACATAACACACACACTGTCACATGCACATGCGCACACATCCATACACACGTACTCACTCATATCCAGTACTCAGTTGACTGTAAATCTAGCACCCCTCAATCCTATATGCAGTAATACACAATAATGATAATAATAATAATGATTATGATGATGTGATGATAGTTATGATAATAACAATAATGGTGAAAATGATTATAATAATATGTCAATACTGAAGGACAGGTTTGTTGAGTACCATTGAAGTTGAACAGTTATCTGGTGCATGTTGCTGAACAGTCAAGTAGAAAAATATAGGAAAATTATCAGCGAGCATGCACATGAATATTAACTGATTTAAGCTCTCTTTGTGTCTCTCTCAGTGTCTGTCTGTCTCTTTCTCTCTCTGTCTGTCTGTGTCTCTCTGTTTTTGCCTATATCTGTCTGTCTAGCTGTCTGACTGTCTCTCTTTTTCTGTATGTCTCAAGCTATCAAAAACAAACATACATGCACACATGAACATGCACATGTACCCAAGTGAACATATAGTAATAGTAAGGCACTAACGTTGTAATGTAGCAATATACATGCACACACTCACTCAAACACACACACACACACACACACACACACACACACACACACACACACACACACACACACACACACACACACACACACAGAGATCAATATTTGTCACCAAAATGATAGCTGTTATTATGGTGTTGTCACATTTAATTTACTTGCCACAATCAATATTTAAAGTAGCTATTTGTGTGGATTCAAGACTGTTCTGCAAACCATGAAATTTCCAAATACCATTTCAAACAACTTTCTTGTAAATGAAATATGCCATCTTATTCATGTTTTGATATGTAAAGGAAGTGATGTCACCTTCTGTTGGATTCCATCACATTGTGGTGTTTGGGGTAATGAGCTAGCTAATATATAGCAAAGAGAGGAGTCAGAAATGAAAAGTGTGCCACGGTATCGAATATATCCTTTTCTTTACCTGAATTCAATCAGTTATTAAAGCAAATGGTCTGGTGCCGATTCAGAAAACACTACAAAAATACGTTGCTTGGTGTGGCTGATAAAAACACTCATTTGATTAATTATGAACATGTAAACAGCATTCCTCATTTACAATTGAAAAATATGTACCAATACAGAAATTTAATTTCAGTATTTTATAAATTAAAACTTGATGCCTTAAAAACTAAATTATACAAACGAAGCAAAATGTATTTTTGTGGAGAACGAAGAATAACC
>CM031609.1:36684861-36722361 GCA_018398815.1 Conus ventricosus | reverse complement strand
GTGTGTGTGTGTGTGTGTGTGTGTGTGTGTGTGCAGCATCAAAGGCGAAAACGCGTATACCCACACTGGAGATCAAACGAAGAATGCCATCCTGGATTTTGTGGAACGTGCACAGAAGTGAGGCTTTCTGTCATTGTTTTTTGTGGTGTTTGTTTCTCATCTTTGAAAATGGACCCCACCTTTTTCAATGTGTGGAGCTAGGCAAAATAGCCACATTTTCTGAAAATTCAAGCCTTTTGCATGCAGACTTGAATGTATGCATACATCAAGACACCAACACTTAAGGCAGTCACTTTCTCGATTCAGGCATTCATTTAATAAATCATAAACACAACCAAATTCAAATTCACATGAAAAGATGTAAAGGTTAAGAACACAGACACACACACACACACACAGACACACACACACACACACACACACACACACACACACACACACACACACACACACACACACACACACACACACACAACATACTCTCTTTCCCTCTCTCTCCCTCTCTCTCTCTCTCTCTCTCTCACCTCATATATGGTGTGGTGTATTGATTTTTATTGTGCCAACTGGTTATGATGAATGGGTATGGTGTACTGGCAATTATTTTGTTTGCCAGAGTCTCTTTTTCTGTCTGCCATGTCAGAATCCATGCTGTCATTTCAACATGGCCATGCTCTAGCAGTTGTGCTAGCTGAGCTCCAACTTCAAAGCATCTTCTGATGAAAAGGCTTTAGTTTTAAAATGAAGAAACTTTTCAGTGAAGGAACTGTTAAGCGCCAAGGAGTTTCCAGATGATGCCAGTTCCCAGGAAAATACTTTGTTCCCAGGTGGGAACTACTCAAGCAGCAAATGCCAGGTACACAGGTGTGGTTAGAGTTTCAGAGGGTTAAGGGATGTATGTGTGTGTGTGTGGTTGAATGGTAAGCACCAGCATTTCCCAACTACCCAGAGCAGGTGATTCGACACATGTCGGGTATGTGGTGAATGCAGCGACTTGCTGTCTGGACAAGAACGGTCTTTTTCAAACATCTGTTGCACATAAATAAAAGTTAAGAGTTATTTTACCAAAACTGGATAATCATCGTGACAACTGTAGACCATGGTAAGCAAAACTACCATTCTAAGTTACTGTTTATGACATCGATATCATAATGTATCATGGCAAGTGATTGGCTGAGGCAGAAACTGATGGCCAATTGGAATAGAGTACACAGGTTATGTAGATTTAACCACTTGTTGACAAAATTGTGGATGATGATAAATTGATTGGCAGGCGGTTTTCCTAGAGGTAGGTCAGAATGAAAGTTCTATCTTGTGTGTGTGTGTATGTGTGTGTGTCCAAGCATGTGTGTGTGTGTGTGTGTGTGTGTTGTGTGTGTGTGTGTGTGTGTGTGTGTGGTGGCGTGGTGTGTTTCATTTTGCTGTGTCATTGTTTCCATTTCCAAGAAAGTTAAGTTTTCATTCATGTCTCATGGTTATTTTGTTTGTCAGTTTGTCATCAAACGAAACAAAGCCACGCATCAGACTCTAACAAAACTTTGCTGGAATGTGGCTGAAAGACTGGAATGTGGCTAAAGATGATCATGTGGCTAAAGATGATCATGACCCGTGGTGCGTTTCTGGATTAAAAAAAAAAGGCAGATCCAAGATCTGTTTGACCGTAGCGGAGATCTCCATTTTCCAGGATTGTCTATGTCAGATATTAAAGTGGGAGTGAGCGTGAATTTCCGTTTTATTGAGGGCTTCTCAAGGGAAAGGTTGGACAAAGCAGGTGTGGTTGTAAAGAACAGTGTGCATGTCGTCATTTCCTTTAATGTGATGTTTCAGAGCGGCGGTCCAGTGGCTGAGTAACACTGGCAAGTTCCTGGACACCAAGAGTCTGCACACCGATGAAGTCTTCTTCCTGTACGTTGGCGGTCGGGACACGGCACTCTATGTAGGTGTCACTGTGAGAAAAGAAAAGAAACAGTGGTGAATGGTGTGGATACTAATGCCTGTAATGGTGTATCTGTGATAATGCTGGCACTGCAGAAAGGTGGCCTTGTCACATCCATTTCCAGGAAGGGAGAGAATTCTGGGTGGATTCTTGTTCTGCAGCACAGGTTCACACACACACATGCGCACATGCACACGCACACACACACACACACACACACAACGCACACACACACACATACACACACACATGCACACACACACACACACACACACACACACACACACACACACACACACACACACACACACACACTCATGCGCACACACATACACACACACACACACACACACACACACACACACACAACACATTTTATGCACATGCACACATGTATCCTCCCACTCCATTTCCCTTTTCCACCAGGGCATCAGTAGTAGTGTGAGTGCTATTCTTAGGGCAAGACCAGAAAAAAAGGTCTCATGAATAGTGAACAGCAGAGTCCGGTCACATTTCTGTTTTTCTCCCGACATGTCGGTGTTTGTTCATAAGATGGTATGATTCTTGGACTTTGCCAAAGTACTCAAATGAAAATTATTACGAGAACTCAAGTTTTTGAAAAAAAAAAAAAAAATGAATGTGTATATTGTTCGATATATATGTGTTGTGTGTTGTGTGTGTGTGTGTGTGTGTGTGTGTGTGAGCTCATCATCAGCTTCAGAAGCAACATCATGAGAACTCTGGCGATTCATTTCAATCTTGGTGTTCTACTTGTTGTGCTACCTGTTTTTTAGTGGTTGTGTGCTGGGGTTTGATTGGAAATGAAAATATTTGCTGACATGAAGCAACACTTTACTGTCCCAGAAGAAGTTCCCAAAAGTCACAAAGGAGATGACCAAGCAGTTTTGTGGTCAAGTTGTTTGGTTTTTTCCATTTCTTATATCTGTCTATCTCTGTCTGTCTGTCTCTGTCTGTCTGTCTGTCTGTATTATGTTGAACAATTTAGTAGTGGGAGAAAACAAGCGCAAGCTAACAATTCCTCCGTCATCCCTCCGGAGGGAGAGCTCACTCACGCCAGCTCCGCGACTAAGCAGTTATTCGTCAGTAAGGGGGCTTAGTAGGTGGTGTCCTGCGTATGTTAGATCAGAACAGGCGCCACTGAACATCACTGAAGTAACTCGTCAGCAGTGCAGTGTCTCCTCCGGTGGGTTGCCTCTTGACAACTTGACATTGACTGCTCCCTGTTGATTGCCGGTGCCGGGGCTGTGGCGGGGCCGACCGGGCTGTGGCTGTGGACGGGGTGTCGGAATGAGCGGCGTGGGTGCACTGCCTCTGAGGTGGCGCAGAGATTGGGACAGCAAAAAAAAAAACAAACCAAATAGCAACAATTCCTCCGTCATATATATATATATATATATAAAAGTTGGTTTTTTTCACTGTCTCATCTGCCATGGGTGGATGCTGCAGGTCTCTTTTACACAGCCACATGCAGGTTTGCCCCGTCACAGGCCCATCACTGTAGTCCACAGGGAGCAGTCCACAGCAAGTGTTCCTGAGGCAACCTGTCAGGAGAGACACGGCACCATTGCCAAGTCACTTCAGTGGCGTTCAGGGTCACCTCTTCTGATCCAGCATACACAGGACACCACCATCTTAGTTGGATTTTTGTTTTTGTTTTTTTGTGCTTTGTTGTTGTTGCTATTCTTTTTTTTTTCTTCTTCTTCATCAGAATTGAGAAGTAACTGACACAGTAAATGTCTACAAGATGGCGATCCTAAAAGAGAGCTTTTAAAGTGTAGGTGACATTTGCTAATAATCACTTAAATCAGTACTGATTTGCTGGTAATCTGTTTCTCAGTGGCTTGTGTTTTGCATTATGTTTCTTATTTCTCATTCTTGGATAAGAAAAAAAAAGAGATCTAAGTATTGTTGAGGAAATGTGTGGCAACAGAGTGGTAGATTTTTTTCTTTCTCTTTCTTTCTGCATCTGCATGGGGAGTTGACTTTGATGAAATCAGAATCCTGATTATGGCCCTTTCATGGTTGGCTGGCTTTTGAACGACATGACTGAGTAAGTGAGGACAAGGCAAAATGCGGTGGATATTTTCCAATGTGTGCATATGCGTCTGTGAATGCGTGCAGGAGAGTTGTTGTCAACAGGGGCTGAGTTTTAAAAGAACTGGAACTATGATGATTTTTTTTTTGCAGGAAAAGTACCGCACTGCTGCTGAGGCCGTGATCATTGAAAGCTACTTCTATGCCGGAGAGAAACGAATTGTGGACGTAAGTCAGTGGCCATGAGATGATGTGTATATTTGGTGGCGTTGATGATGATGATGGTGGTAATAATGATGATGATGATGATGATGATGATAAGAGGTATTGAGGGTGAAGAGTAGTTACTGTCATCTCTTTCATTTAAGTGAGTTTTACTAGGTTAATGAATAAGTGCAGTGTGAGAAAATTTGCCATCACCGTTTGTGTGTGTATGTGTGTACATGTATGTGTGTGCACACGATGCTTGCGCTTAAATTTGCACAAGTGAGGAGATTGTATTGATCGCTCCCCGCCCTCCCCACCCCCCCAAAATGGGGCCCAGAAAACAAAATTGGGTGAAATATTGCCACTCGAATTTTTTATATCTGAAAACCCCATAAAAAGCATTTTAAAGATCTCTTTCTTTTTAGGCACTTCTGTAAATCACCCCTTTTTTTTTTTTTAATGTGGCAGGACCAGCACAGTAACTCTAGTAAATTGCAAATATGACAGAAAAAAAATAGAAAAGAAAGTGAGTGATCTTCTAGCAGCATACTAGCTTGAAGAACGAGTAAGACCCCTGCCTCACATGTTTGTGTTTTGTATGATGCCCTCCCCCCCAAATCATCTAAATGCATAAGTATGCGAATATGTTTGTGTGTGTGAATGTGTATCAGTTTGTGTATGTATGCATGTAAGTGTGTGTGTGTTTGAACTTGTGTTTTCGTTTCTGCTTGTTTATCATTTTGGTTTTTAGATTATGTCATTTGTAAAGTTGTATATTTTAAAGGTGATTTTTCGAAACACATGTGTATCATTCATTGCAGATTGTTTTGTTGGTAATATTGATCTTTGTTTTTGTTATTGTACTTTTTAGGGGTGTTTTGGGGATATGGGATATATCATTTTATTGATCAGATTGATGATTAACAATAAACATTTTTTAATCATTATTTTTCACATCATCAGTGTATTCTTCATTTTTTTTTAATTTGATTGAAAAGGTAAGTCAAGTCATTTTATGTACTTGTAATATAATTGAAAATTTGATATTTTTGTGCAGGATTTGACAGTGTGGCGTGAACCAACATTGCTGGCCTTCAAGGACAAGGTGTATTATGAATTTCTTCGTAAGTGTGTGTTTTCTTTTTTTCTTCTTCTTTTTTAAAATTTTTTTTTTAGTGCATGTAGAAATGTTTCTTTTGTCATATCTTATGAGCGTCTAATTTTGGTGAGCCCAGGGCTTTAGCCTAAAAAAAGAAAAAAAAAAGAAAAAGGAAAGGAAATGTCCCATGGTCCTGATGTGTCTGTCCATTGTGTACCAGTCGGCAGATGTCAGATTGTGAAAGTCATTGTCTGTATTGAATATGAGAAACTGTTGGGAGTGGAAGTGCATGACATTGTCTGTTTGCATTGGCTGTTCTTCTAATAGTGATCAGTGTTATTACTTCTTGATGTACAGTGTTGCAAGTCATGCCACTGAAGAAGAAATGGGAATGTCCATACGGTTACTTGAATTGTAACAATTTATTGGGTTTTTTTTTCTTGATAACGATGCTGTCTTGTGAGAAAATGGAAGTTGGCCCATGATCTTCTTCATAGTCTTTATTCTGCCTCATACACTTGTACATGGACACAAAGGTGGACACACACACACACACACACACACCACACACACACACAACACACACACACACACACACACACACTCACACAACCACCAACACACACACACAACACACACACCAACACAACACACACAACACACACAACACACACAACACAACACACACAACACAACACACACAACACACACACACACAACACACACAACACAACACAACACACACACAACCAAACAACACAACACAACACAACACAACACAACACACAACACAACACAACACAAACACAACACAACACAACACAACACAACACAACACAACACAACACAACACAACACAACCACAACACAACACAACACAACACCAACACACAACACAACACAACACAACACAACACAACACAACACAACACAACACAACACAACACAACACACACAACACACAACACACACACACCCACAACAACAACACACACACATGCGCATGCACATGTGCACATATTTTGTACACACGTTAGGCAAAAATATGACGAATAAGTTGGGGAAAAAAAAGTAAAAAAATACCAGTCCTGAGATGAAGTGCTAGAGTGATAATTAATTGCATTTGCAGAGTGTAACCATAGCAGGGCTTTGACCCATGAGTGATAACTGTTGCTAAATTAACGCGCAACATGGCACCAGACTGTTTGGCTTCTTCAACAATTTGCCCTTAAACATTGATGATAAAAAAAGAAAGGACAAGAGAGCATGAATCAAGCCTGAAAAGAATGTGTGTTGGAACATATTTTAACTGTAGTATGCAGGATCATGTGGTTACAACCCAAAAGAAGCCTCTGCAGTGTGATGTCAGGTAAAAATGCAAGGAATGTGCCCCCGTCCCCCCACCCCCCCTCAACCCCGCTCACTCCCCTGCTTGCTTGTATCAGGGATGAAAACTCCTCCGCCGTTTCCGCCGTCTCCGCCGTTATTTTTTCGTATCTCCGCCGTTATATTTTTTCGTATCTCCGCCGAAAGAAAAAGTCTCAGCCGAAAAATTATTCGAAGAGTGAAGCTCAGAAACGATCTCAACTTGTCTGCACAGCGAATTTCTCTGTCGGTAATGTTCTCAAACGGCGTAGTTCTCATTCTGCTTCCTTCCAGTATCATTTCTCATCATGGCGTTGATTCACAGCGAGAGTTTTTCCGCCAGTGAGTGCAAACAAAACGAAAAAAAAAGAAGAAAGAAGTATGTGAACCACTAGAAGACCGAGTGGCAGCAGAAGGACGTGTGTGACCGCAGAGTCGCGGATGTAATAAGAAAACATGACAAAGATGGCGAATTTTAAGTGTTTTGCGAGCCTTGCCAAAAACGTGTCTACTTTGGTAGTCGTGGCTTTGTGGCAATCAGAGATCACATCGAGCGTCCCAGTCACCAACAGAAAATGTGTGTGTTTCCCACACCATTACAGCATGTTTTCAGATCATTGGGTATGCAACAATCTACTTTTAATTTCCAAAGATAGTTTGACTCCTACTCTGATTTTTCTACAAGTTCCATTTCCATGATAGTTTGATTCTAACTCTGATTTACTTAATAATACTTTGAAGTCCTTTTTTACAAAAAATGATAAACACTCAAGCTTTCGGGTCTTAGACCCTTCATCAGGAAACACTAAACAGTAAACACAAGGGAAAAACAGGATAACAAAACAACGGAGGAAAAAAAAACTTCGAACCCACTGGAGAGATGAGGAATTGAGTACTTCCACTCGTAGAGTATTCAAAGCAAGGGAAAAACATCAAAGTGCCAAAAAGAATATAAAAGAACAAATGGCATCAAAATAAACTGATGTTACAACAGTATTGTGTAACACTTTTCCCCTGGTATAATGCAAACATTTGCTGCATTTGTTAGGTGTCTGCTAACAGCCCCCCTATGAAATCCTTTTCCACCAGCCCACTCCCCCACACTAATATATATATATATATGTATACTTCCTCTACTCCTCCTCCTCCCCCAACCCCCACCCTCACCCCAAAACACACATACCCCACACACTTCGCCCCCTCCCCCCCTCCCCCCCACCCCCGTCCCCACCTCTCACACACACACACACACCACACACACACACACACACACACACACACACACACACACACACACACAAGCCACCCCCCCCCCCCCCACACACACACACACAAACTTGTCAGGGGGGGGGGGGATATGATTAGTTGTAAGGGGGAAGTGGGGGGGGGGGGGGGGTGTACTGTTGTGACATCAGTTTGTTTTGATGTCATTTATTCTTTTATGTTCTTTTTGTGTTTAGTGTTTCCTGACGAAGGGTCTAAGGCCCAAAAGCTTGAGTTTTTTTTAATTTTTTTAAAGGACTTCAAAGTAATCATTTTTCATATTGTGTTTATTGAAGTCCAGCAGTCGTTTTCATACATCTGATTTACTTAGTTTGATTTCCCACTCTGATTACTTATCTACAGGCCTTATTCTTTATGTCCTGAAAGCACTGTTTGTCAAATTTTCTTTAGCTACAGTTCTGAGGATTCATCATACTAAATGTTTGCTTTGTCTCAATTGACATAGTTTCTTTCCACATCAGTCTGTCTTCATGGTGTTGAAAGCTGTTCTATAGAAATTAAAATGAGTTGTTTAGAAGCAAGAAAGTGATTTCTAAAGATTTTTATGCCTTATTTAATACAAAATATGCTTCAGCTTCAGGGGGCGGCGCACCCTGACCCCCGCCGGGCTGTTGCCCATGGACCCACTGGGGGCCCCATGGTGAACCCCAGATACCTGCCAATCTCCTCTTTTTTTTAAAAAAAACTGTTTTCATCCCTGTTGTATATAAGTTTTGGATTTTGTATACACTCTGTAGAAAATGCCTAATTTTTATTTAAAAAAAAAGAAAAGCACCACCAATACGTTTTGGGATAAACAGATCTGTGTACCCCACACACACACACACACACACACACACACACAACACAAAATTCAAAAGCTGCTCCTTCATACCCCACACACACACCACACACACACAAAACACACACACAACCCTCCGGGGGGTTGCACCTTGTCGTGGTCGGAGGGCTTGCGTGGTCCAGTGATCCCTTAGGCTTTGCTGGCGGGGGCATCATACTCGAAGATAGGCTGTTTTTTAAAACTGCTTCTAGGCCTAAGGTGCAGGTGCTGTTTGGCCTAAGCATAACGTGGTAAGGAGTTGATGCCCCTGTAGGCTTCCCATGTCAGATAGGCTAAGGGTGAGGATCCTGACTAAGAGTAACCCGCCTTTCTCCTTTTTTTTGTTTTTCTGCCTCCCTTTTTTGGCCCTTTTCTATCTTCGTCTCCCCTTCAAGTCTTCTTTTTCACACTCCTTTTTTTCTCTGTGGTCTCCTTAAGATCCGCCGTGTTTGCCATGCGGTGCGACCTGTGTCGGAGGGAATGAGGTCCTGGTGATTGAAAAGGGCCAGCGCTCTAAAACACATCACTTTGGCTGGGCCCCTTTCCCTAGACAGGGAGTACACTTTGGCCCGGGTGTACTAATGGGCTCCCTTCTTGGGGTTGGGTCAAGACGGGCAGTTCCCCAGCTGGCCAAGTAAACCCCCTGCAGTGCTCAGTTTCTCTGTTCCCGGGATTTTGAGCATGATCAGGGGGATGGGGTTGGTTGCTTCTGCTTGTCGTATGTCTCTCCCGAAGCCTGGAAGGGGTCAAGACATTGGTTTTTTGCCCTGGCCCCTTAGTTTGGACTCCAAGGTGGGGGGTAAGGGAGAGATGAAATATACTAAAATACACATGGCTTTTTCAAAACACATCCCCCCAAAAAAGAGGAAGGCACATCCCCTATTTCAGGGGATTTCGATTCTGACAGCGATTCGGATATGGAGATACGACAGAAGACAGGTTTCTGGCTTCCTGGCTCGTTATGGAAGGAACGGAGCAAGAAAGACCCCTTTCAGCTTTGAGCCCATTTGCTACCCAAAAAGGGGCTTTCAAGGTATACAGGTGCCCCCTCGGTCCATCAAGAGGTTGGGGAAAATGGTTCATTTCTTATTAAAATGCAAGTCACCCCAAACAATCTGAACAGCTGCTGAAAGCAACTAAACTAGTGGACAGGAGATCAGGTAACTCCCCACAAACAGTTAAATTCATCTAAGGCGTGATTCGCTCCCGGGATTTATCAGAGTCTCAGAGGCAGAAATCAAAACGGAGCTGGCATCCCAGGTGTACGGAGGTGCGCAGGGTGACTGTCAAGAAGGGTGCAGAAAGAGTGGCCACCAAACCCCTCTTCTGACATTCTGCAACCCTGTGCTGCCTCCGGTCATCAAAGTCGGCTACCTGATTGTCCGGGTTCAGTGTACGTTCCGCCCCCGTTGAGGTGCTTCCGATCCCAGAAGTTTGGCCATGTCAGAGACCTTGTTCTGGGCAGGAGGGTGTGGTATTTGCTGCAAGGCTACCCATGATGGCCGGTGTAAGATCCGGCACATTTTTCAAACTGCGGTGGCGACCATCCCTCCTCTTCAGGGAATTGTCCTCTGTGGATTCAGAATCTGCAATACAAAGGGTTAAGACAGAAAAGAAGATCTCCTTTTTTGAACCCCGCCAAGCGGGTTGTGGGCAGTCAGTCGCCGACAGCTTCTTCGTATGCTTCGGCCGAAAGAAAGTCCAACATTTCCCAACTCGTCACCCTGCTGTCAACTAAATAACTTTACTTTTCGAAGACATTGCAAGGAAAAACTGTCACTCTGGTGGAAGCAGGTCCACCACCTCTCAACCCAAAGTGAGTGCCTCTGGTGGAGGCCAAAAATCCGCCACCCCCAGACTGCCCAGCGTCTACAACATCTGCTGCTGGCAGATTAAAAAAACCAGCACCCCACCCTCGAACATCCCTGTCCAGTGCCCGTGCGGGCAAGGGATTTCAACCCAGTGGGGAGATGGTGGAGATAAGGAAGAAACCTCCACCGTCTCCCAAACCCAGACCTACTTCACCTGTTGGCAAGTCTCCCAGCAGGTCTGCAGAAGTCCATGAAATTAAGCAACAAATTTTCAGCTTTAGCAGCAGATGTTGAGGAGGAGATGACCTGATCTCTCTCCTTTCGCCCTCTGCACCATGGATAATACAATATTCCATTGGGAAAATCCGTGGTCTAAATTCCAATTCGAGGAGCTGCAGCTTCTGTGTCAATCGATGAAACCTTCTGTCGTGGCTCTTCAAGAAACCCCCAAAATTCAAAGCCAGAAGACCTTTACTCTTTCTGGCTTTAATATTCTTTCAAAACCTGCACAACCATCCACGTTGGGACTGTCGGGCGGTGTTGCCCTTCTCCTTCACAAAACTTTGTTGTATATCCTGTCGCTCTGTCTACCTCCCTTCAGGCTGTAGCTGCGAGAGTCACTCTCCACAAGACTGTAACAACTGTTCTCTTTATCTACCTCCATCTGTCCCGTTTGTCGTCAGGACCTTGTCAGTCTGTTAGGGGAACTTCCTCGACCCTTTTTTGTGTTGGTGACTTAACGGTCACAACCCTCTTTGGGTATACCGGTTCGTCATCCAGAGGTCCTGCTGATTGAGGATTTTCGGATTTGGATTGTGTTGTCTGAACGACGGTCTGCAACTTACCTCCATTCTTCCACAGGTTCACTTTCGTGTTTAGATTTGTCGGTTTGTGACCCTCGCTGGTCCTGGACTATGAGTGGTCTGGGCCATGACGATCTGCACGGGAAATGACCATTTCCCTGTCCTTCTACAACCTGTAATAACTGAACACGTCTCGTCTCTCAGCATTTAAATTATAAGAAAGCAACTGGGGTCTATTTGCAGCCACTGTTTTCTAAGGAGTTCCAGGACACTGATTTTTTTTAGAGTCCTGACCCAGCTGAATCACTGACTAACACTATGATTAAATGTGCTAAGGCCTGTATTCCAGTGTCTTCCATAAACTCAATGCCAAAAACACCCTGGTTTGATTTAGAATGCCAACAAATTCAAAGTTAGAAAACGGCAGCGTCAGTATACCAACGACCTTCGGGTTCCAACGCTCGACCCCTCAGAAACTCCGTGCAAAAACAAGACACACTTTTAAAATCAGTAAACGCGGTCCTGGAGAAGCTTCTGCTCCAGGCTGACATCAAAAACTTCCCAAGAAAAAAAATGTGGAACAATCATTAAGAAAATCAAAGGGAAGAACACCTGCCCACTTGAACCATCTCAAGTTTTCGGATTCTTAATAACAGAGAAGAAAGCAGTTGCTAATCTGCTTGCTTCAACCATTGAAAAGAATTCCTCCTCTTCTAATAAATCAGCCACTTTTGTCAAAACCCAAAACCCTAAAAGAAAATCGCCCTGCAACCCTTTTTATCCGACAACATGGAAGACTACAATCTTCCTTCACTTAACGAGCTGAAATCTGCCCTTGCTCTCTTGCAGCAATTCCTCTCCAGGGATAGATGAAATCCATTATCAACTGTTGAAACATCTTCCGCAAGAAAGGGCCCGAATCCTGTTTCAGGGATACAACCACGTTTTGGACTACAGGTTGCTTTCCACCCCCTTGGCGGAAAGCCCTCATTATTCCCATCCCCAAACCGGAAAGATCTTTTTAAACCATCTAATTTTCCGTCCCATAGCTTTGACCAGCTGTGTCTGTAAATTGATGGAAAAAATGGTCAATGCTAGGCTCATGTGGAAACTCGAAACCGATGGCCTTTGGCGAAAGTACAGTGTGGTTTCCGCAAACATCGGTCTACCGTTGACATTTGAATCGTCGGAATCCACACTTCGGAACCTTTTTTGAACAGACAGCATGCAGTGGCAATTTTCTTCGACTTAAGAAGGCCTACGTACACCTGGAATCGGGGTACTTCTGACTCCACGATCGGGTTTTTGGGTCATCTCCTCATTTTATCAAAATTTTTTGGGAGCACAGTTTTAGGTCCGGTTGCACCACTCTCTTGTCCACAGCAGGAGTTGGGGTTTCCACAGGAATACGCCCTGCCCCTTAGATTAAAATCAACACAGTGAAATCATTCGCAGGCAGACTCTCATTGTTTGTGATGATTTTGCTGTCGCCACTGGAAGCCTGTACCCAGTCCAGCGCACTCCACTTGCGTAGATAAAACATCGTGGGCAATAAAACGTTTCCCTTTCTCCACAAGAGCAGTATCACTCAAATTTCCGGCATTTTTCAAGACCTGAAATTCAAGTCGGGAATTTCCATTCCAGCTGTTCAGAGGCCAAATTTCGGGAGTTATTTTGACCAGAAACTCAACTTCTCAGCCATATTAAAACCCCCAAAAAGCTTGCAGAAAGCACGAATATTCTCGGCGTGCACACCACTGGGGCGTGATAAGAAAACTTTGTGCACATCTAAGGCCTTGGCCGTTCCAAAGGGAACGGTTGTGCTGCCCTACGCCCCCGAAAGGGACCCTCTTCCCCAAACTCTTGGACCCTATCCCCATCAAGGGTTTCGTTTGTTTGGAGCTTTCCCACCCCCCCTGTGTAAGCCCTGTACGCAAGGCGTGTGAACCTTCATTGTCCAACGCAGGCTGAAACGTCTTTAAATTATTTACCGACTGTTCTCAGAACGCAGAATCCTGCCTGTTTTGACCCTCCGTTCCAAAGTAAGTTTGAAAATAACCCTAAATGTATTCCGCCGTTGGTCTTCGTATGCAGCCTCACGTGCGGAATGCAGGTCTAGACCTCGGAGTAGTTTCCGATTTTTCCAAGTTTCCGGAAACCTCCGTGGACCTTTTTCACACCAGAGATTCGTTTCGATCTTGCAGCTTTTCGCAAAGAGTCTACCAGCTCTCTGGCGTACAAGGCTCTGTATGCTGAGCTCTGTTCGAAATTCCCATCCTATCAAAAAGTTTTCACTGACGGTTCCAAGTCTGAGGATGGAGTGGCCTGTGCAGCCTACTGCCCTGGGGCTCCTTCTCAGATACTGTTGGAACATATACATTCAGATGCTTCTGTCTATTCAGCTGAACTTACTGCTCTGGTACTGGCTTTGAAGATAATCTCACATTCTTCGAAGAGGGACTTTCTGGTTCTGTCGGATTCGCTGTCAGCTTTGGAGGCCATAGCTGGCCGCAACCTTCAGCATCCAGAACTTTTACTTTTTTTTTGAACTTTTTAGCAAGTTGAAGGCGGACGGTTACAACAGTTACTCTTGCTTGGGTTCCTGGTCATGTTGCATCGGCGGGAACGAAATGGTTGATCGTTTAGCCAAGAACGCCACAAGAGAGAAACTGTCCAACATTTATATCCCTGCTCAGATGTGAAACCGAAAATTAACGATTATGTGAGAGACCTCTGGCAGGAGGATTGGAACACACCAGACGAATAACAAACTCTTTCAGATCCTCCAAACCTTAAGGAGTTCCTCCCATCTACGTCGGGAGGTCGTAAAGAGGAAACGGTTCTGTGCCGGCTGCACACCGGCCATTCGTATTTTACCCATTCTTACCTTTTAAAGAGTGAAGAAGCTCCGTGGTGCATTCCATGTCATGCGCCACTCACAGTGAAACATGTTCTTTTAGAGTGTTGGGACTTGCACGATGTGCGACACAAACATTTTACAGCGGAGTCCATGAAGATCCTGTTCAGGGATGTCCTGCCTGACGTGATCCTTGAGTTTTTGAGAGAGATTAACATTTTTCATCTGATTAAGATTTTACGGCAGAAAGATTTTTAACAAAGTTTCTGGTTGGCGTGTTTGTTGAGGGTTTTTAAAGAGATTTGAAAGTTGGTTTTTTTTAATTTTTTTTTTATACTTATTAAATTTTTTAGACTGGTGACAGCTGATTTTACGTGGTCAGCCTTTGCCCTTCGGTCCTGGGCTATAAGCTACATTATCTTATCTTATCTACACCAGGCATGGTACATGTCCGCGAATGCGGAATCCGGCGAAAAGCAAAAAAAAAAAAAAAAAAAAAAAAAAAAAAACCGAGCCATGCCCGACCCAGAGACCAGCCCCTTAGTTCGTTTCAGGTCATTCACTTCAAGCCTTCGTCTCGCGAGAAGTAGCATTGAGCAGGACTACTTCCGCGCATGCGCTTTCGTGACATTCGCCACTGCTTTCCGCTCTGGTCGACGTGGGTCGAATTTGAACAAGATTTAAGAAAAAGAAGGAAAAAATAAAAATTTCCAAAGCGTACAGACATAGTTCCGCGAAATTCTGCGACAGGGGATATTGATGCTGGTGTGGGAAAACAAATGGGGTGGGATGGGGTGAACAGGGCCACGAAAGTGAAACGTTTTCGTCGTGCTTGGAACAGTTGATAGACTTAGGCCTACCACCACATTTTGGAGAAAGAAAAAGAAGAAAGAAAGAAAAAGTTTGAACTGTTCCAGAAAGAACACATTTGGCTGCTTCAAAGAGAAAAGCCATTGAACATTAAAGACAGGAGGGAAAGAGAATGAGGTTTGGGCATTACAAAAAGAGCTGGGGTCTGTGAACAGATGGCTGAAAAAATCGGGCAAAAGTAGTCTTCATCTCATTCACATTGCTTGCACGAAGAGACACATAACTTAAAATTTGTACGTTAAAAGAGACACAAAACTTAAACTCATTTTGTACTGTATTCAGATAGATGTAACGAAAGTAAAAAGGATAACTAATGTAGAGAGACGATCATAAAGAATTGAACATAGTAAACAAAACTGGAACTCGAGACATGAAATAGACCACTACTTGCTGTGCTGTGCTATGCTGTGTTGGTGGTGTTGGACATGATGACCAAAGTTTGTGCAAAATGAGGGTCCTCCTGTGTGTACACTGTGTGTGTCTTCACTGACATAGTATGTAAACGTTTACAATTTGACTTAATGTATGCCACCTAAAGCAATGTGAAAATGTACTCCATTTTTGCTATGTGACTACTTGGGTTTAAAAACCTCCTTTGGGTTGAAGGAATGACTGATACAGTGATTCTAGGAGAGCTTATTTTGTGGCAGAAATTGCTTAGTATGAGAACTGAAATTAGTTCAAGGAGAGATTTTTTACAGCTAGAATTGCTGAAAAACCTTCAGCTTCAGGGGGCGCTGCCCCGTGACCTCCACAAAGGGGCTCTGACCCTTGACGCCCCAGGGGGCTCGCCCCTGGACCCCAAATATTTTCAGGGAAAAATGATTTTCCTCCAGTACCATGCCTGTACACACACACACACACACACACACACACACACACCACACAACACACACACGCGTCTGTCTCTCTCTCTCCCTCTCTCTCTCTTTCTCTCTCTCTTTCTCTCTCTCTCTCTCTCTCCATCTCTCTGTCTCTCTCCGCCATTCTCTCTCTTCTCTTTTGCTTTCCTTTTCTTTTGTCGCCCTCTTTTTCTCTCTCTCACAATCACTGACTCTTTTACAGCGGGAGAGAATGAAGAGGTGTCGGCTAAAGACATAGAGAGATGGATGATGAGCGAGCGACACACTGCTTTCCCTGAAGCCACAGCCAGGAACCTCTTCACGATGACAGGCACCAAAAAAGTACATGGTTCTGGTCATCATCGACCCACCGTCAACGTCAGGATGGACGTCAACACAGGTGGGTGTGGCTGCCTCTGTGCCTGCGTTCCTTTGTCTCTGGTTGGACATCTTTTTCTTTTGTGTGTGTGTGTGTGTGAGTGTGTGTGTGTGTGTGTGTGTGTGTGTGGTGTGTGTGTGTGTGTGTGTGTGTGTATTGTATTGTGTGTGTGTGTGTGTGTGTGTGAGTGTGTGTGTGTGTATGTGTGTATGTTTGTGTGTGTGTGTATTGTATGTGTGTGGTGTGTGTGTGAGTGTGAGTGTGTGTGTGTGTATGTGTGTATTGTTTGTGTGTGTGTGTATTGTATGTGTGGTTTTTGTGTATTTGTTGTGTGTGTGTATTGTAGTGTGTGTGTATTGTGTTGTGTGTTTTATTGTGTGTGTGTGTGTGTGTGTGTGATAAGTCGTTGTGTGGTGTGTGTGTGTGTGTGTGTGTGTAAAGGCATTTGTCTTTGAGTGCATTTCTTGCTTATGTGTTTGTGGTGTGTGTGTGTGTGTGTGTGTGTGTGTGTGTGTGTGAAATGTGTGCAAATGGTTGCACATGTGGGCTTGTGTGTGTATATACCTCTGTGTGTGTTCAGTTATTTTCAGTAAAGATTGTTTAATGTCTCCCTTTTTTTCAGTGCATACTTGCATGATTCTGATGAAAAATGACATGTTGATAACATCTATCCTCCTGTGTTTTTTTTTTCCTCAGCAACAATCAGAATGGTGTGGCTTATACAGTGGTGGCTCTAACCTTAAAAGTTATTGCATTAGACACACCTCTTTAATCTTTATCTCACTGGTATACTTGAACTCGCTGAAGTCTTGTCAAACTTGGGAGTACCAACATGGGTTTAGGGGGCTTGGAGAGCACACTCTGCTTACATTCTCTGCAGTAATACCAGGTGCGAGTGTTCAGAGTTGATATTGGGTCCAGTATATCCCCTCCCCATTTCCTCCCATCCATTGACAAACAAAGAAACACTACAAACTTGAAAAATGATTTTTTAACGTTTGATCCTAGCGATCTGTTCAGCAGTGCCTTGCTCACTGTTCTTTGGTACCACTTGCTGTTGGTGTTTCTTGTTTCTTATGTCGGTGGTGCCATACATGAAATAGACCTGTAACTTTCTTAGGATGCGCTCTGCTGAACACGGTTTAAGTGTCAGTGGATTACATGAAACAATGAGCATTCTAACTACATCTGATTTGATGTGTTAGCTTTATATTTGATGTGATTTTAGAGAAAAAAAAAGGATCGAAAGAGTTGAGATACCTCATTTTTTGATGGAGAAAGAGGCAAAAAGGCTCCTTTCTGAAATCCTTTTCTGTTTTTTTCTGTCATAATTGTGATTTTCACTGTTTTCATTTTTTTTTTCTTTAGGGTCAGTATGAACAATTCCAACTTGTGAGAATTTATCCTTGTTTTTACTATCACCAGTGACAGTTGTGGACAGTCACTGTCTTGAACTCCTGCATTTTTGTATCAGTTTCTTCCCTTGGATTTCCCCCCCCCCCCCCTTTTTTTTTTTTTAAATTCTTTTTCCTTTTTCCTTTCTTCCCCCTTCAGTGAGAGTTTGAATTTGACCAATGGTGATTTCCCACAGCCCATTTAAAAGTTTAAAAGACAATGTCTGTAATCTTGAGTTTCATTTTTTGTGTCATGTATTTCTCCCATTTTGGCAGAGAAGCAGAGGAGAACTACTCAATTTGGCTTGAACAGCTTCAAAGAGTGGTAAATTGAGGTTGTACGATATTGGAGATGTGCGAACAAAACTTTTTTTTCATCTTAGGCAGCTATGGATATTTGTACGTACTGCTTGTAATAGAATGATACTAAATTTACAGACATCCAGCTGGAATTCTTTTAACACTGATACTACTGTTTTGTTTTGTGTATGTGAAAAATGTGATTGACTTTGGGTAATAAAAAGAAGTCTCAAAACTGTGATTTCATGAGACCACTATTTAAAAAATTTTTTGTTTTGACAGTGTTCCAGTTGAAATAAAACTTTCCACCCACACATGCACACCATTGGAACCACACTTCTCATCAGCCTTTTTCTCTTGACTTTGGTTTGACTCCTGCAGCCGTGACTTTATCCACGTTTCAACACTTTGAGCATTATCCAAATGCAGACCTGTTTACACTCCACTTTGTAACACACTATGCTTTTGAAAGCCTCATTCCATCATTACACTGTGTTCAGACGTGCTTGTAACACACTATGCTTTTGAAAGCCTCATTCCATCATGACACTGTGTTCAGACGTGCTTCTTAGTCCTCCTGACTATTGAGAACGCTGCTGGTATACTTCATGCAATGACTGCCCACTGCAGTTGAATGTATTCATGATAGCACTGTATTACTTTCAGTCTGCTGTGAAGGACATTGAAGGAAAGGGATCATTCATTTAGGGGGGGGGGGGGGGGGGGGCACTGTTGATTCAGTCCAAGATGGCTTTGGAAAAGAGGTCTGACAGGGAATCTGAATGTGAATCCGTAGGGCTGTTGTACGTGCAGTAGTACCACAAACATTTTGTGACACGATCTCTGCGATTACATTTTTCAGCATAAGATCACGCTTTTCAGCTTGCCATAGTACTCCTAGGTTTCTGTGAGGGGGAAACTGGTGTGAAGAAGTGATGTTTGACTCTTCATGATAATGATAAAGGACCTGGTTAATCAGTCACCACAATAGTAGTAAGTTGGAATCGAAAATCAGAACAGTTACAGTCTAAGGTGTTTTTTTTTAAAATGAAGACTGTCCAGTTAGAAACTCCCTCCTTATTGCTTTTTTGTGGTAACATTTTCTGTTTTTCTTTCTATGCTAGATTAACCTTTCTATAGAAGTTCCCTCCTTTCGAAGACCCACTTTTCTTTCTCTTTCTCAAAGATATCTGGAGGCCATTATTTGGGGAAGGTTTGCTGTATCACTGTCATTGATGATTGTGGTTTTACCCTGATGGTGGTGTTAGTCATCAGCAAATCCTTAAAGGTGTTCAAGAGATCAACATTACAGGGGCAAACACTCATAACAGTCTTTGAAGTGTTAGAAGCGTTAATCCAAAAACTATATGAGTAACTTCACTTGGTCTGAGCTGTGTTTACTGAGATCAGCCTTGGGGAAAAGAGTGTGCGCATGTGTGTGTGTGTGTGTGTGTGTGTGTGTGTGTGTAGATCTGTCTTATGTGACATCAGAGAGCCAAGGCTTATTGATGCTTTGGCTTGAGAGCTTCCATGCTGATTCATTCTCACCCATCATCCAGATATCCCCATCCGTCTCAATTTTCATCTTCTCCTCAAAGCAAATAAAACTCCAAAGGGGCATCACCATGTTATGAGGAATATAAGTTTAACAATACTTACCTCCCTTAATTCAATTTTCTTTCAGGCAAACTTGCTCTTGTTGTGACTGCCAAGTTTCTTTCACGATATTGCTTTCTGCCAGCGCAGCTTGTAAAATGAGAGGCGAACTACCAAGCTTCCCTTACTATTTTCATGTAATGCTCACTGAGTGAGACTCAAAATGTGATATGAAATGACCATTTTCAAAAAGAAACAAAGTTAACGAAATATTGGCTGTGTCCTGACAAGTGTGACTTTTAATCAGGAGAGTTGTCAGGTATCCAACACTGCTGAAATCATGCCTTTTAAAGCTTTTTTTGAAGCTGTATTGGTGTATTAAATCTATAAAAAAAAAAAAACTGCAGGCAGTTTTCTCAGCCTTTGCAAAGCAAGTAAATCTAACAGCTCAAAGTTAGCGCCTGGGGATTGTGAATTTACATTGTGTGACTGAGAATTGCTCGAACAATTACAGGAGAAAAAAAAATCATTGATGTTTGGTGGATCATCACCTTGTTGACTGTCCTCACATTATCTGCAGTTTTCATGTGACAAATGTAACAAAACTGCCCGCTGAGAAATCCACTTTCGTGACTTCTGTGCTGAAGAGTTCTCACAGCGGTGGAACTGGCAACTTTCCTGTTGAATTCGCTGTTGTCGGTAGCTAGTTTTAGTCCATCAGAATTCAGTGTTCGATATATATGTGATAGTGCGAAATGAGTCTTATGACTCCATAGATCAGTTTGTACCAGAGCAATAGATAGAGTCTGATGATGAGTGTTATAACTCCATAGATCGGTTTGTACCAGAGCAATAGATAGGTCTGATGATGAGTGTTATAACTCCATAGATCGGTTTGTACCAGAGCCACAAATAGAGTCTGATGATGAGTGTTATAACTCCATAGATCAGTTTGTACCAGAGCAACAAATAGAGTCTGATGATGAGTCTTATAACTCCATAGATCAGTTTGTACCAGAGCAACAAATAGAGTCTGATGATGAGTCTTATAACTCCATAGATCGGTTTGTACCAGAGCAACAAATAGAGTCTGATGAGGAGGATTACATTTAGGATTCGTCTTGGTTTGGATTTTTACTTCCACTTTTCTTTGTGATGTGCGAAGAGAGAGAGAGAGAGAGAGAGAGAGAGAGAGAGAGAGAGAGAGAGAGAGAGAGAGAGAGAGAGAGAGAAGAAAGAAAGGGAGAGAGAGAGGGAGGGAGAGAGAGAGGAGGGAAGGAGGCAGAGAGAGAGAGGGAGGGAGTGAGGGAGAGAGAGACAGAGAGAGAGAGAGGGTGGGAGAGAGAGAGAGTATGTGTGTGTGTTTGCACACAGGCACATGCGTGCACATATGTGTGTGTGTGTGTGTGTGTGTGTGTGTGTGTGTGTGTGTGGTGTGTTGTGTGTGTGTGAGTGTGTTGTGTGTGGTGTGTGGTGTGTGTGTGTGTGTGTGTGTGTGTGTGTGTGTGTGTGTGTGTACTTCCTCTGCAGTTAAGCATTTATTAATAGCCATCTGTAAGAGGATTTTCAGACGGTGCCCGTCCTGTGTATGTTGGATCAGAGCAGGCATCTCTGAGCTCTGCTGATGTGATTCGGCAGCAGTGCAGTGGCTCTTCAGGTGGGGGGTCTCATGACGACCAGATGTTGATAGCTTCTTGAGGACAGCTGGTGGGGAGAAGGACAGAAGGAACCAGGGTTTTGTATGTATGGGAAAGCAGCTTTCAAGTATGTGACTGGCTGAGTAGTGTACGCTTTCTCACAATTGGTAAACACATCCAGCGTCCTTTTTTGTTTGTGTTGTTTTGTTTTGTCCACCATGGTTGTAGTTTTAGGAAGGAACCACGCCCTTCCACCTCAGCCCACTCCATCTAACAGCAGTACTAAATTCTTTTTTTGTTGTTGAATCCCTAAAAATGTTCTCAGCCATGTTTCACTTTTAAACCAGTCTCCCCCTGCTCCCCCGGCCCCTTCTCCCTTTCGCCACCTTCTTCCTCCTTCCCCCACCACCCTTTCTCCTCTTCAAACCACCACCACCACTTTCCCCACCACCTTGCTTGCTCTTCCTCTCTCTCTCTCTCTCTCCCCCAACCTCCCCAAGCATGTTCACATCTGGAAGCTGTCCCTGTACAGCTGTTAGCTGTTAGGGCCTTGTCTGTCCTTACAGCCTTAAGGGAAAGATGATGTGATGGTTGGCACAGAGAGAGTGGGAGGGGAACTGAACTCTTTAAAGCACTGGTGTATGCTTCAAGACATGCTTTGCCAGTTAGGGACAGGTTGGCCACATAACACGGAGACAGCCATCTGTGAAAAACGCTGATGCAGGAAAAAAGGGGGAAAGCAAAACAACTATCATCACCAACCCCCCCCCCCCCCCCCACCCCCCACCCCCTCCAGATCCCCCCCTCCTCCCTGTCCACACATTTTTTCTGTTGCCTCCCTACCCCATTCCCCCCCCCCCCCCCTCTCTCTCTCTTCAACTTACCCCCTGACACCCTCTCCTCCCTCCCCCCACCCCCCAGCCCCCCATCCTCTCCCACCCTCACCACCTCTCGTCATCAGTTCAACAGTTGTGGCATCTGCACTGGGGTCTTTCATCCCTTCTCACTCCCTTGCTCACACACCCCTGACCCAGTTAGTGGATGTCACTCTTTGCAGCTGCTTTTGTTTTGTTTGTCTTCTTCCACTTCTTCCTGTTCTTTCTCTCTTTCTTTCTTTGGTTTCTTTCTTCGTTTGTGTTCATTGCGCATTTTTATGCAAATCTTTGTCAGAGCCTTGTTAGTGTGAAGTTAAAAGTACAAAAAACCCCCCGTTTTTACTCGTTAAAAGAAAAGATGATTTCACGTTTAAAAAAATAAGCATGATTAAAGAAAGGAAATGAGACTGAGAAAAGAAAAATTAAGAAAAAGTAAAAGAAAAAAAAGAAGAAAAAAGGAAGCATTCCGTACAAGATCAGAGCCACAGACCTGGCAGTGACTGGGATAACAACGCTGTTGTTGATGATGATGATGATGATGATGATGAATGATGAGTGAGATAACCATGTGAGGTGTTAATGGAAAAGCAAGTTGTTCTTACCAGTCAGCCTCTTCCCACCTCTATACTGCTTTCAAACGAAGAAAAGTAAATAAACAACAAATAGTAATTGAAGAAAAAAAGAAAACAAAGGATTCCAGCACAGTTTGGATGATTGAAGACTCATCATATCATCTGTGTGTGTGTGTGTGCGTGCATGCATGCTTGCATGCATGTGTGTGTTGTGTGTGTGTGTCTGTGTGCGTGTGTGAGTGTGTTTGTTGGTTTGTTTGTTTGCGTTCATGGGTGCCTGTGTATGTGTGTGTGTGTGTGTATGTATGTGTGTGTGTATAAATGTGTGTGTATGTGTTTGTGTATGCGTGCATGCTCGTGTGTGTGTGTGTGTATGAATGTGTGTGTGTGTGTGTGTGTGTGTATGAATGTGTGTGTGTGTGTGTGTGTGTGTGCGCGCACATGCGCATGAGTATGTGAGTGGTGTTCAAGATCTACACCAGAGTTTCCATGTAAGTGCACAACTACACGACTAGATATGTGCTCTATGATTCCTTCCATAGCATATGATCCCAGCATCAGCCAGGGGGAAAAAAAGCTAACTGGATGTTCGTCATGCAATTTGAGGTGCACTGCTGGAGATGGGTCTGTTGCGTTAATTGATCGCGATGGATAAAGCTCAATGTTGGTGGTCTCTGCGGTTAGCCCTATAGCAGAACTGCCAATCATGTTGACCTTTTTTTTTTTTTTTTTTTGCGGAAATTTCCCTTTTTAGATAATAGATTCATTCCCTGAATCTTCAGCTTGGTGAAAAAGGATCCGATGTTCAAAACGTCGTTTAAAAAAGTGGGTATGGGAGTCGCTCTGTTTTGTGGGGAAAGGTTGAGATCAGATTTTGCTCCACGCAGTGAATGATGGTCCGCTGATGGCCCGCAACGACATGCCGCATGGAAGGGTCAGGTTTCTGCCGGATCGATCCTGTGTTGATCAGGTCCGTCGGTCAGAGGTCGCAAAGTGTCACCGAAAAACCCAAGACCATCCATCCTCTTTATCGCTTGTCTCATGAATTTTGATTCCTGAAGATTCGCAGCTGCGCCCGAGCCTGCCGAACACTTCTGAGCAAGAGGTTTGCCTGTGACAGAACCATTCCCACAGTGATAGCTGGGGGTTCAGGCACAGGGCGATGAGGTCGTACCCAGCATTCTCTCAGCTGCTGTCCATGACGCTCCGCTGTGCTGGCCTGGGGGTGGCTGGGCTAGGCGTGGCGTGGCGGTGTATTTTTGCTGCATGTTTTGTGATCTGCGAATGTCATTGTGAAATGTTTGCGCAGCGTTTGTGGTCGTTGTGTTTCCAGAAATAGCGTTTTCATGTGACAGCCTGCCAGTCATCTGGAACTTTTTGTTTGGGAGAGGCATTGGGGGTGGGGGGGGGGGTGGGGTGGGGGGGGGGGGGAGAGGGAGGAAAAGGGGGAGGAGGGGGGGGGGGGGGGGGGGGAAGTTGATGGAGATGGGATGGGGGGTGAGGGAGGGAGGGATTAGGGGAAGGGGGGAGTCGTACATTCTGCAAATTCTGTCAAGCAGCTCTCTGCTCATATGTTATCAGTTTTTCAGAAGCACAACCCTTCGTGGGGAATGGCTGTGTATTCATTTGGTCCATAGCCAAGACTTTTCCTTTGTTGGTGTGTGTGTGTGTGTGTGTGTGGTGGTGCGTGCATGGTGCGTTTCGTGCGTGCATGCGTGGCGTGCGTGGCGCGCGCATGCGTGAGTGTGTGTGTGGTGTGTTTTGAAATTTGGGTGGTGTGTTTCATTCCCAACAAAGGGGTGGGGAAGGGGAGATGAAGGGGATGTGTGCGGGAAAAAAATTTTTTCCCCTCCCCGGGGAAACCTAAAATTTGTTTGTTTTTTTGCGTGGAAGGGGTTTTTTTGTTGTTCCCTTTTTTAAAAATCCCCGTTAAAAAAAAAAAATTCTTTGAACAGGCTTTTGTTTCCTTTTTACCCCCAAAAAATTCACTCCCTTGTTGAAATGAATGCACCATATTTTTGCACACAAAACACACACAAACCACACAAAACACCCACCCCACACACACACACACACACCCACCCCCCACAACACACACACACACCCTCAAAACCACACATCCAGCAACCCACACAACACACCCACACACACAAAACACACGACCACACCCCCAACACACACACACACACCCACAAAAAAAAAAAAGAAAAGCGAAAATTTTGGTTTTCGCACAGATAATCTTTTTAAAATACAGCGCCTTATGTTTCACCCGACTTGAGTACAAGAAAACCCCCCCCAACACTGTCTGTAGCTTTGAAAAAATTAGAAAAGGAGGTGGGGGGTTGGGGGGAATCTGAAAACCGACCCCTTTTTTTTCCCGAAAAATATAAAGAAGGATGGGGGGGTTTGGGTTTTTCGCTTTCGTTATTTAACTCAAAAAAATGAGCTTTTTATTTTTTGTTTTTTTTTTTGGGTTTTTTTTTGTTTGTTTGTTTTTTTGCTTATGGTTTTTGTTTTATTAGGGTTTGTTCGTTTGTTTTTTTAATGGAACTTTTGAAAAGGAAAAAACTTTTTGTTTGTTTGTTTTTTTAAGTTGTTCGTTATGTAACTCTAAAATGGCAAAACAAATTTTTTTGGTTTTTTTTTTGTTCGTTTGTTGTTTTAAAAAGAAACACGTGCTTGCCAAGCTTCTAAAATCGGGGGGGGGGGGGGGGGGGGGCGTGATTTTAAAGCCGCCCTTAACTTTCCTTCCCACACGTTCTCTCTCTCTCCCCTCCCTCTCTCTCTTCCGTCTAAAATCTCTCCTCTTCTCTCTCTCTCCCCTCACTTACCCCCTCCCCCCCACCCCACTATCTCTCGGTGAAATTTTCCAGTTTCCCAAAATTTGGACACTTTGTACACAAAACGGGAAAAATTGCAGGGCCTTTTATTAAACAAGGGGCGCAAGGGATGGATTGAGAAGGGTGAGGGACGGGGGGTTTTTTAAGGTGGAGAAGGTTAGGTAAGGGATGGGGGGGAAATGGGGGGAAATGGGGGGGGGGTGGCAAGGGTTCCAGACGACCCCCGCCCCCTTTTTTCCCCCCAACCCCCCCTTGGCCCCTTTTGGGGGTCCCTTACGACCCCCCCTCCACCCAGAACTATCCGCCCCCTTCCCTCCAAGCCCCTTGGCCCTGGGGGTCCCTTACGACCCCCCCCCCCCCCCCTCCCCCCAGAACTATCCGCCTCCCTTCTCCCAACCCCCTTTTGGGGGCCTTTGTCCCTTACGATCCCCTCTCCCCCAAACTATCCCCCTTTCCCTTCTCTCCAACCCCCCTTGGCGCCTTTTCCCCTTTAACGATCCCCCCCCCACCCAAACTACCCCTCCCCCCTTTCTCTCCAAGCCCTTGGTGCCTGTGTCCCTTACGACCCCCCCTCCACCCAGAACTATCCCCCCCCTTTCCCTCTCCAAGCTCCTTTTGGTGCCTGTGTCCCTACGTCCCCCACCCCCAGAACAATCCGCCTCCCTTCACCCAAAAGCCCCTTGGCGCCGTGTCCCCTTACGCCCCCCCCTCCCCCCCAGAACAAACCGCCTCCTTCCTCAAAGCCCTTTGGGCGCCTGTGCCCCTTTAACGAGCCCCCCTCCACCCAAACAAAAAAAACAAACAACAAAAAAGAAAACCCCAAACAAACAAGCAAAGACAGAAACACAAAACCCCAAACCCAAACGAGCAAACAAACGGGAAAACCCCCAAGACAGATCACAGCATTGATGGCAAAACAAGAAACAGCGTTGGTACCTAGTGGTCCGAAGACAGATCACAGCTTTGATGGCAAAACAAGAAACACTTTGGTAACCTAGGGGTTCCAAAAGACAGATCACAACTTTGATGGCAAAACAAAAAACAGCTTTGGGTACCAAATTGGTTTTTATTACATGAGTCAAAAAATCATCTCCCCCCCCAATTTTCTTTACCCCCCTTAAGGGGCCCCTTTCCCAGCCCGGCTGACTATAACAGTATAAAAAAAACCTCCGCCTAAAAAGCTTAAAGCATTAGAAAAAATGGATGTGTGTGTGTTTTGGGCCCAGGGGGGGGGGGGGGGGGGGGGGGGGGGGGGGGGGGGGGGGGTGGGGGGGGGGGGGGGGGGGGGGGGAAAGGGGGGGGGCCCCAAAACCTTTTCCGCCCACAAAAAGCTCCGACCTGTCCGTAAAATTGCAAAAAAGCATAGAAACCCCATGGGTTTTGGCGCACTTAGATATGATCATGAAAGGGGTTTCCCTCCCCTCTTTCCCCTTTCCGGGGCTGCCCCTTTTTGGAAAATCCGCCTTTTTTTGTAAAGTGACTTGTGCGTGTCGTGTGTGTGGTGTGTTTTGTTGTTTTGGTGGACAAGAAGAGACCGGCACAGAAGGGGGCGGAGGAAGGCTAGGGGGAAACAGAAAAAAAAAGGAAAAGGGTGACAAGAGGGAGAAAGGGAAAAAAGTGAAAAACAACGAAAAAAAAGAAGAAGAAAAAGAGGGGAAAGAAGGAACAGAGAGAGAATAAAGGGAAGAAGATTGGAAAGGAACTCGAAAAGCAGGGGGATAAAAACAGACCTTTTCACAAAAGCATCATTTGTTTGGGAAAACCGTTGACGGGTAGTAATCATTTGTGAGTATTTAAAAAAAGGGAAGATACCCGGAAGGAAGTTGAGAAAAGGGGATAAAAACTTTCCTCTGCTCACTTAGGTACCCATTTCGACGGAAACCTTTTGACAGAATAGAAATTTAATTTGTGTTAGTTAAAAGAAAATAGTGAGCGAAAGTGGGAGAGAAGTAATAATAGACAGTTTCTTTTCACTTTGATTGCTTTTTTGAAAGGAAGAAACCCTTTTCCCTTTGGTTTTGTTTTTTCAGTTAAAAAAAAATGGAGGGGTTAAAAAACAAAACCCAAAACAATCAAAACGAACAAAAAACCGATAGATATATGAATTATGCATATAAAAAAGCAGAGTAGCCCATAGAAAGGGGACAAAGTAATCAAAAGGTAAACAGACAAATAAAAAACGTGGGGCCAATACCTTATTTTGTCTTTTTGTCACAGAGGGAAATTAACAAGAAAGCCGAAATGACCGGGCAAAGTATGTGGGGACTAGCTAAACCCCTCCCCCCCCCCCCCTTACCCAGTCCCTTTCCCCTCCCCTTTAAAACCCCCCCCCCCCCCCCTTCTTCCACCCTGTCCCATTCTTCTTCCCTTCCCCCTTTCCTTCTCCCTTCCACCGGGTCCTCGTCCCCCTCCCCCCCCCCCCCCTCCCTCCGTTTCTCCCTTCCCCCCTTTTCCCCAGGTTTTCTTCCCCCCACCCCCCCACCCCCCATTCCCTCTCCCCCCACCCCACCACGTCCTCACTCTCCCAAAAAAACCCACCCCCATCATCCCCTCCCCCCCCCCCCCCCCCCTCACCCCTAAAACCCCTGTCACCCTCCCCTTAACCTTTCCCTCTTCCACCCCCCCCCCCCCCCCCCCCTCCTGCCCCCCCTCCCCCTCCGTTTTCCCTTTGGACTCCCTCAAACCCCCAACTTTGCTTCGCTTCAGTCTACTTTTGCTTTTTTTGTGTGGTCTTATTAGAAATGTAAATTTAAAAATGACCACTGACATTCAAGAAAAAAAAAAAAAAAAAAAGCTCTTGATTTTCCGTACGGCCCCCCGCGTCACACATCCCAAATTTTTGGAAAAGACCGGGACGAAAGATTTTAAAATCTTTTATGCCCCCCTTCCCCTAACCTCCCCATTTCCCCCCCTCTGTCCCCCCCCCCCCGTGCACCACACCACACACACACCACACAACACACACACACACACCACACAAAACACAAAACACAAATACAAAACACAAAACACACACACACACACCCACACACACACCCAACGGCAAAACACCCCAAAAAACCACGCACGCCCCGCAGGCACCACAACACACACCACAAAGCCCACACACACACACACACACACATCACACAAAACACACACACCCCACACACCCACACACACACCACACACACAAAACAACACAAGGAGGGACAGAATGCGCTTTTTTTATCAGTTTTAAAGCTACTTGAAACACACATTATTTTTTAAAAAAGTGTTTCCTTTTTGGGCCTCGACGAGAGATATGCTTACTAGTGGGGAAAGGGGTAGATTTTCAAAACCCGTGCCCTGTCTTAGCTGTTTTTTTTTTTCTTTTTTTCCCTTTATTTTTTTTTTAAAAGGCAATGGTGTGGGTTTAACCCCCCTTTGACCATTTCCCAACTGTTGTTTAATTTGCCATCTTCAAGGAAGGTGAAACCCCTCCCGGGGCCCCATTAAGCCCTTTCTCGCCCCCCCCCCCCCCCCCCCCACCCCCTCCCCCCCACAAAACACCCGGGAATAGGAGAAAGAAGTAGACCCTCAAATCTTTCTTTCCTTGAAGAACTCCAAAATTTTTTTTGTAGCCACCCCCGTCACCCCCCCCCCCCTCCTGCTTTCCCTTCTCAAAACACACGAAACGCACGCACGCAACGAAATTAAAGCATGAAAGCACGCACCCCACAGAAAAAGGGGAAATTCCGCCTCTTCCCCCCCCTCCCCCTCTTCCACCCTTCCCCTTTCTTTTTCCCCTTTCCCTTCCCCATCCTTCCCCTTTTCCACCGGGGCCTCGCCCCCTACCCCCCCTCCCTCCCGTTTTTTCCCTTCCCCCTTTTCCCCCAGGTCCCCCCCCCCCCCACCCCCCCTTTGCCTTGTCCCCCCCCCCCCACCCCCACCCCCACACTCTCCCCAAACCCCCCCCCAACCAAACCCCTCCCCCCCCCCCCCCCCCCCCCACCTAAACCCTGTCACCCCTTTTCCCCCTTTAAACCCTTTTTCTCTTCCCCACCCCCTCCCCCCCCCCCTCCTTTCCCCATCCCCCCCATTTTCCCTTAACCCGCCTCAAATCCCAAAAATTGCTTTCGCTTCATCTATTTTTGCATTTTTTTGGTTGGTCAAAATTAGAAATGTGACTAAAATGACGCACGACAGTCTAAAAAAAAGAAAGAAAAAGCCCAAAAGTGTCCAGTAGGGAAACCCCGCGTCACACATGCCAAGTTTTGGAAAGACCAGACGAAAGAATTAAACTTTTATGTCCCCCTTCCCCAAACCCCCCCACTCTTCCCCCTCTGCCCCCCCCCAACCCCCCACCCCGGCAAACCACACACCCCAACAACACCCCCACACACACACCACACACACCCACACACCACACACACAACACACAAACGTGCACATACACACAGCATGCACGAAACGAAAGGGCACGCGCAGGGCACATACACACAAAACACACACAAACACACAACCCCACACACACACATACACCCACACAACACACACCACACACACCACAAAACACACACCCCCCACACACACACACACACCCACCAAGGAGGGACAGAATGCGCTTTATGAATCAATGTAAAGCTACTTTGAAACAAAACTTTTTAAAATTTTAAAAAAGGGCTTTCCCTTTGAAACGACGTGGACATGATCCCCCTTCCCTAGTGTGTGGGGGGGTATAAATTCAAGGGCCGTGCACTGCCCTTACTTTTTTTTTTTTTTTCTTCTTTCTTTTTTCTTACTTTCTTTTAAGGCAAGGGTGTAGTTGACCCGTTTGACCAGTCCACTGGTGAAATTTTGCCATCTTAAAAAAAAGGGTGTACCCCTCCCTGGCCGCAGTAACCCCTTTTTCCCCTCGCCCCCCCCCCCCCCCTCCCCCCCCCCTCCCCCAAAAAGAAAACCCAAAGAAAAGGAAAAAAGAAGAAAAACCCTCAAACGCCCTGTCTCTTAAAAGAATCGCCGGGGTTTGTTTTTGCCCGCCACACCCCGCTCCCCCCCTCCCTCCTGTTTTCCCTTTCCAAACCCCCCCACGCACCGGCCCACATCCCCAAACGAAACGGCACGCACAGAAGAAGGGTTTCGCCATTTTTTTTAAAATGGGATGTTCTGCCCCCCTTTAAAAACATACTCACAGGCTGGTGTCCTTGACTTTAGCTTCAGCAAGAGTCCTCTCCCCCTTTTTAATTTTTTCCCGTCCCAAAGTCCCGGTCATCTTAGGGCAACCCCCCAAGGGGACACTGCAAACTGTTGAGCAAGTGAATGGAGTTAAACGGGGAGAAGGAGAAAAGAAGTTTTGACAAAATGTTCGTTGGCAAAAGTTTTTTTTTTTTTTTTATTATGGAAGTGAGCAAACGTCCCCGGCCAAACCCTTTTTGGGGGCTGAACTTTACATTTGTTTTGGGCAATTTGGGCGGTTTTTTCTTGTGGGGGGTCCCCGTTTCCCGAACCCCCCCCCCCCCCCCCCCCCCCCCCCCTTCCCCTTTCCCCCTTTTTGAAGTTGTCCCTTTTACGTTTAAAAATTTCCCCTCGCAGTTTTTGGGTACAAACCGCGAAACAAATCCCAGAGTTCGGGAAAGTTCCTTTGGGGGCACTCCCAAATGGGTCGAAGATGGTTTGGCCACCTTTTGGGGTTTCCCCATGTCGAAAACACGCAAACCCTTTACACACACCCTTTCCTTGGGCGGGTCCTTGTGGGACATCTGAAAATTAACAGGTAAGGGGGTGGCTTTACCAAAAGGGGGTTTTACAGTTAGAACAGAAGGCCTTCCCCGATTTCCTTTTTTTTTTGGGTCTTAAGGGCCCTTTCAACCCCCCCCCCAACCCCCACACACACACACAAAATCATCCTTTTGCTCTTCCCAATTTGATGAACCCGTAATTTTTTCCCTGGCCCCCTTGATGTTTTAAAAATGAAATTGTTTTTTGCTCGATTTCCCCGGTCCCAAAAAGCTTTTTGGGGCAACGAGGCTGGCCCACCAACTTTCAAACAAACGGGGGAACCCTTTGTCCAGCATCATGAAAAAACACCCCCCCCAGGGGGAAAGGGAAAAGGAATACACACAAGCGACAGTGAAAATGCGCGAAATCCATCCGGGAAAGTTGAAAATTCCCCTCCCGGGTTTTTTACGATGAAAGGAAACCTTGGGCGTGGGGGAAACCCAAAAGGACAGCTTTATGTTTTTTATAACCCGCTAAAACCACTCAATGTTAAACACTTTTATTTAAAGTTGGGACGTGGGGAAACCCAAAAAGGACACTTTATGTTCAAACCATGCATAAACCACTCAAAATTAAACATCTGTTTTTTGAAAGTTGGGACGTTGGGGAAAACCCGAGAGGACGCTTTAAGGTCTATACCATGCAATAAACCACCAATTTTTTAAAAATCTGCAATTTTAATGTTGGGGGGCGGAGGGCCAAGAGGACAGCTATATGTTTTAAACCATGCTATAAACCCCCTCAAAGTTAAACATCTGTTTATTGAATTTGGGACGTGGAAAACCAAGGGACAGCTTTAAGTTCTAAACCATGGGTATAACCACTCAAAAAATTTAAAAAACTTTTATTAAAGTTTGGGGCGGGGGGACCAGAGAGGAAAAGCTTTAGTTCTATACCATGCTATAAAACCCCCAATGATTAAACCCTGTTTATTTAAAGATGGGACTTTGGAAAACCAGAGAAGGGCAGCTTTTTGTTCTAAACCAAACTAAAAACCACCAATGTTAAACATCGTTTTTTTGAATGTTGGGACAGGGGACCCGAGAGGGGCCCGCTTTTGTTCTTTCCCCGCTATAAACCACTCAATGTTAAACAACTGTTTAAAAGAAAGTTGGACGTGGGGACCCCGAGAGGACAGCTATTTAAGTTCTATCCCCGCTTAAACCACTCAATGTTAAAACAAGTTTAAATTTAATGTTTGGGGCCCTTGGGGCCCCGAAGGGGCAGCTTTTGTTCTAAACCATGCTATAAACCACTCAATTTTAAAAAATCTTTTTTATTGAAAGGGGACGGGAGACCAGAGAGGGGCAAGCTTTTTTGTTCTATACCAAAAATAAAAACCACTCAAAGTTAAAAAATCTGTTTTTTGAATTTTGGGGTGGGTTTAAACAAAGGCAAGGAAAATTTTAAACCCCAAAAAAAGGAAGATCGGGGTCCGAAAATTCCCCGGGTGGGGTGGTTTTGGGGTGTGTGTGTGTGTTTTGTGTAGTGGGTGTGTAAGTGTGTTTTTTTGAGGTGGGGTGTAAGTGTGTGAGTTTTGGAGCGTGCGGCGTGCGCAGTGCGGGGCGGCGTGTGTATGTGCGTTTTGTCTGTATGGGCTGGGCACGTCAATTCTGTCTTTTCTTTGGGTTTTTATCTCCCCTCTTTTTCCCTGTCCTCTTTTAGCATAAAAACCCTTCTAGCCAAAAGACAGACAAAACAGGGGCCAAAAGGGCCAACCAATTCATATATTATAAAAGCATAAACAAAGCACCGGAAAATTTTCCTTCCCCTTGCAAAATTTGACACAGACACGCACATGCTTTCGCCAAAAAAAGATTTAAAATTATTAAAAACTGAATGTAACACAGGGCAACAAAACAGTCCAAGAAAGAACAAAACAAAAATGGTAGTATTGCCACAAACAAAGTCATTGAGCCACGTTTCCCAAAACAACTCTGAAGAAAAACCCCCAAAAAGTGTCTGTAACGTCAGTCCTTTTTGTTTTGTGCTTCTTCTTCGTTCAACCCTAACAGAGATGTCAGACCCCCTCCTGACGAAAAGCAGCAGTGTCCTTTAAGAGGACCTCCCGAGCACAGCAAACTTTTGGGGCCCACAGTAGGGGCCGGGTTTTTTTGGGCCCGGAAAGGCCCGCTGGGACATATTTTAAGTGAGCATTGGGTTTTGGAGGGTAAGAAACAAAAAAGGGTGACTGTCTGTCCAAAGGCCGGCCAAAAAATGAAACATTAGGCACCCATAAAAACCCTTTAGAGAGGCTAAAACTGTCTCCACAAGCCTTTAAAAAGAAAAAACAGCGGGAAGCAATGGAGTTGTCTTTATTTTCCCCCCAGAGGGCCCCGCAAAAATAACCTTTTCAAACGAGCCCCCGACAAACCCGCAGACTACAGGGCCGTGGCAACCCGGGCCCCAAAGATTTCCCACACCTGGGGGCCCTGGGGTCCCCAGACCCCAGAAAACATCCCCAACTTGTCCGCTACAAAGTTTAAAAACCAAAAAAGGCCCCGGGGGGGCGGAGGTTTTCCGGGTTCAGTTTGGGGGGAAACCGGCCCACCCCAAAATTTGGGCAAAACGGGGAAATGGGCAAGGCCACCGGGCGCAGATCTTTATGCAAAAAGGGCAAGACGACGCAGAAAAAGAAGAAAGCAGGAGGGGTTTTAGGGGCGCACAACTATTGTGTCCCATATTTTCCCAAAGGCGTCCATGTCCCTTTACAAAGCATGTCCTTCGCGAAGGGAAGTTCCCGGCTAAGTTTACCTCTGTGGACGGGGTTTTGGATTTTGGGGGGTGGTTGGGGACGTGGTTCCCCGGGGCTTTTCCCTCAATTTTCCCCATTAAAATTCCCAAGTCTCCCTAGAGCTGGTCCCCATGAAAAAAAATTTTGGGCGTGCTATGTCCCCCTGCTGCGGAAGGCTGTTTCAGTGGAAAGTTTTTTTCAGGGGTTCTTGTTTTTTAAAAAATTACTTGTCTGGAAGCTCCGGGCCCCCCTGTCATTGGAAAAAAACCCCAAAGTCTTGTAGGGCTTCTCCCCCTTTTCTGAATGGAGTCTGTCCAAGGGGGCCCCGGGAAAGCTTTTTTGGGCATTTGGGGTCGTGTCAAGGGGGAGGAAAGGGGTTTTGGGGCCTTTTCAAGGATACTTTTAAAAGAGGGAACCCTTTCCCCGAAAAAGGGTTTAAAATTCATGTTTTTTTTCTTTTATAAAGGGTGGAAAACCCCAGTCGCGGGGGGCCAATTTTTGACTTGAAGAAAAGACTTGAGGCTGCTCGCCAGACTGTCCCCCCTTTTCCTTTTTATACGGGGAGTAAGTTTTTTGTTTTAAAGCAGATCTTAAACTTTGTACAGCTGATTTTTAAATTCCCCCATGATGGGCCCTCAAAACCCCAAAATTAAACTTTTTTGTGGGACCGAATTTAACAGCAGCTTTTGGGAAACACCACCAGGTCCTTTCCACTTCCGGGTTTTATCAGGGAACTTCAGAATTTTTAATTTGGGGGCCCCTTTCAAATCCCCGTTGCCCCGCATATATAACCCGGGCCCGAAAAACCCGCCATTGGGGTATTTTGGCAGTATTAAAAAAACCAAGTGTTGAAAGAACCCGAATTGAGATCTAGTGGGGGATTCTTTTTCCCTTTTAAAGTGTTGCCACCGGTAACGAGAAACACAAACCCGTTCGTGGTCCCTTCCCTTCCATCCCTTAAAAAATGATTTTCACAAAACGCAATTCATTGGGCAAATTTTGAACCCTTGGGAGTTTTTCCATGCACGGAAAAAATGCAGAGCCCAAGAAAAAAATAACGATAGAGATGTTTAGCTTGAAATGAAAACAAATGCTGCGCCAATGATCTTGATTTACTATCCCCACCCCGTAGATGGTGTTTCAAGCCACTGTGCAGAGTCTAATTGGGGGCTAAAAAAAAAAAAAAAAAAAAAAAAAAAAAGCCCCAAGGGAAGAAAGGAACCAAAGAGTTGGTTTTCCCCGATCGGCAGAACGAAACAACGGCCAACCCCTTGGGATTTTTGTTTTGTTTTTTTGGGTGTCGGTCCCCCTTCTCAACCGCTCTCAGGACTGTCTGCCGATGTAAACCGCCGTTGTGACAAAAAAGACCACCGTTCAAGCGGTTCCCCAAACCCCAGTTTTTTTTCTTCCCCTTCGTTCAAGACCCGCTCAGCTTATGCCGAGATTCTGGTTTTCATGCCCGTTCTTTTGCTGTGAACTGTCAGAGTTTTTGTTTTCTGAGTTTTTTTTGAGCTGCTGCTTGGGGCGGGAAAACCAACCCCCCGCATGCTGGGATTTAGAAAAAATCACAATGGGTTTCGGTTTCTTTCAAATTTGCAGCCGCCCTCCCACTCCCCCCCAAAATTAAGGCAGCCTTTTAGCGGCTCGAACCACAGACCTGTGGCTTGTCTGTTTCTAAGAGAATAGAACCATCCACAAAGCCACCACTATGAGTTGGTTCTTTCCTCCCTCCCCCCCCCCCCCCCCCCCCCCCCCCACGACTTCCCCTCTTCCCTGTTTTCACTCCCTCTCTACCGGGTCTCACTAACGTTTCTTGTCTCCCACCATGTCCCCCCCACAATCCCAGATTGCTCCTACCTGTATTCAGAGAACTGTCATCAGGGACTCTTGGACATTTTCCATTCTACTTGGTCATAAACTCGACCGCTAACAACACCTAACATTAACACGCTTGCTATAATACTTTTTTTCCCCTTTTTTCCCAGCACACGTTTTGTCCATTCTGTCAGAAAAATGATCAAACCCCAAGCTACTTCAGTGTCACAGTTAGTTACCTGTGGCCGCCATGCTTATTCCCATTGTGCTAGTAGTCAGATGTTAGGCTGAAAGTTGGTCCCGTCTACGTCTTCCACATCTCTTCTGCTCTCCCATCAAATCATCAGCAGTACCTCACCTTTATCCAGCAGAGAATTCTCGTCAGAGACGTTCAGGTATTCTCTCTTCCACATGGTCACAATTTCAGTCCACTGAACTAGACCTAGGGTCAGTTCATTTTCTGCAGTGTATATTTTTTTCCTCTCTCTGCAAGGGTCCATTGTACCCCCTTGTTTTAGCTCCACCCCCCCCCCCCCCCCCTTTAGTCCTTCAAAGCATATTCAGAATCTAAGCCCAGTCCAAGACGATCGTATCGTTTTTTGCAACCACACCTTCCCTCCTCCCTACCCCCCCCCCCCCCCCCCCCCCATCTTCCGTCCCTCCCTTCGTGCCAAGCCTACCAGGTCTTTAAATTTTTAAGATCGGGGCTTGAGCGTGGGCCTCATCTTCATCTCGGACTTGCGGAGCTGCTCGCGCTTCCAGTGGTTTCCAGGCGATGCCGCGGTAGGAGACGTCGGAGCGGTTGTGGTAGGCGCCGTTGAGCAGGGCGAACCAGCAGTTGTTGAACCACCAGCCCGCCTCCCACTCCGCAGCGCAGTGCGACTCGGCCCGCCCGTCGTTGTCGCGGTCCGGGTGGAGAAGCTCATGGCGGTTGTGTCGGTGCAAGCGAGTCCTGGGCGCTGCCCGAGTGGCCGCTCAGGCTCAGCTGGTACTTGTCGCGCTCGCTCGGCCACCCGGAAGGTGGAGTAGATGGCGTGCACCCGGTTGCCGCTGAAGTCCCACAGGTCCACCCGCAGTTTGGTAGTGGTCCTGTGCGGAGAGGCGGGAGTTAAGGGTCGTGATTATTTGTAATGAATGGTCATGATTATGGTAATGAAGGGTCGCGAATATTGTAGGCCTAATGACTGGTCATGGTTATTGTTACGAATGGTCATGATTATTGTCATGAATGGTCAGGATTATTGTAATGAATGGTCATGATTATAGTAATAAGAAAACCAGTAGTAGTATTAACAGCAGCAGCAAGAACAGCGGTACGATAATAATGATAATAATAATAATAATACTAATAAAATAATGATAATATAATAATAATAATAATAATGATAATGATAATAATATTAATGACGATAATAATAATGATAATAATAGCAACTATAGCAAGAGTAACATTAACAACGACACCGTGATGGTAATGATAATGTTTGTAATGATGATGATGATGATAATGATGACGACGGCGATAGTGGCAAGACACATAACATCAACGTAATGATATCATTAACAATGAAAAGGAAATAGCAAAAGAGATGGAAACCATGTTCATTACCACCATTTATATGCCCCCCCCTCCCCCCCCCCCCCCCCCCCCACGCGCACACACACACACGCAA
>CM031609.1:36666536-36684761 GCA_018398815.1 Conus ventricosus | reverse complement strand
TTTTAAATTAACAACCCTTTTCAGTTTCTTGGATGGTTTTTGAACTCCTACAGTGCCACACATCCCAACATATTGGTACCGAAGAGAAAAGAAAGAAATGTGATTGAGAATGTATGAAGCGAAAAATAGTTTTGATAAACAATTTTGCGGAATAGTTGAATTACACATTGGCAGAGAAAACTAAAAGAGAATTAAAATCCGCGAGCCAAAAGGTGAGGCGCTGATAAAAAGATTTTTTTTTTTTTTTTTAACCGGGGGAACTTAAAAAATGATATTCTGGTTTGTTTTATTGAAAGAAGGAGTCCGATGTGTGATTGCGTGTGGGGCACATGATTGTCTTTGCATGTGCTATGTAGAGACCGTTGTGCGACATCCCATATGTAGCAGACGGTACGGGTCGGGTTACATGGCTACCAGCAGCAGATCGATTTCAGCATCAGCCGTCAGAAACTGTGGCTTTTTGCCCTTTTTGTATTCCATTCCTGCTAATAAACGGTTTCGTTGTTTACTTGCTGTCATTGTGTGTGTATTGCCTGAGCCGATGTTTGCTTATTCATCAACTTTGAAAACAAATTTTAGGAAGAAAAGAGAGTAATTTGTCATTTGTTTTGTGGTCCGAGGTGCTGCTTTGCAATCCTCCATTTGAATTCAGATCTTACCCAAACATGAAAAAAAAAAATGCATTGATGAGGCGCATTGTTGTAATTGTTTGTGTTCATAACTTTGTTATTTTGACATTCAGTTCTTTTATGATGTTAAGCAAGAAGTAAAAATGGAAAACAACAATACCACAATATGACATCAGTGACTTGCCCGGGCTACGATTCGGTTGAAACATCAAAGGAAAGGCTCACACTATGTTTGCGACACTCTTACAAACGAAGATGCTGGAAGTGGCTAAAACCAACTATCCTTGCATGGACGTATTGGACTGCTGGTACAGTTATAAGACTAGGTTCACTTTTGCTGACGCTTGTATAGCCACTGGAAAAGTGCTTTTGTTCTCTTAGGAGAATCAAACGCTGGTTTAAACATTTGAATCTGTATTATGCCATTCTAATCAATGTATTCTAAACACATGCACACGCGAGCTCTCTCTCTCTCTCTCTCTCTCTCTCTGACACACTCATAGAGAGAGAGAGGGGGGGAGGGGGAGGGGGAGCGTACGAGTGCGAGTGAACGTGTTATCTCTGTCGCGAATCAGAAGAGGAAGAGATCATGTCAGAATCTTATGTGTCATATTAATGATGGAGGTATGTTAATTGCGCCCTGCTTAACCCAGGTGAAAGTTTCATTGCGATCTTATTCAAAACAACTTGGCAATGAACCAGGCTTACAGACTGATCAAGCGATGCAAGTCTTTATCTATTTACTTGTTTTTATTTTATGAACTTCACATTGTTGGGTTCCTTTTCCTTTGTTCTGACACAAAATGGAACATATATTGAATAATAAAAGCAAACAACTGCGTAAATTGCAAATTTTCAGCTTATTCAAAACCTTTTTCAAGCTAAAACGCAGAAGACCTGGCAATTGCAGTGAACTGCCTTTTTAAATTTCAAAAATGGAACATACCAAAAAGAGTTTGAATTCTGGCCTTCTGTCCTTTATTTTGTTATTCTGATGACAAGTACAGTTAGGAAAGAAAAAAGTTGCCAAAAGGTTAACTTGCATAAAACAAATATTGGTACATTGGCGTATTGGTTAAAGCTGATAGGGGGCCTACATGTACGATTATATTTTAATCATGCTTGCAGGTGTTGTCTCTTCCAATGCCGAGTATTATGTAATTGAGTTGTCGTTTAATGGTACATTCTTGGTGCGCGTGTGGTATGTGAATGAAATATCACAAAATCGGTTGCATCCCTTTCAGGCTAATACTTTGCATTACAGTGTATGTTTTCGCTAAATCATCTGTGTAATACAATTTGCATCACAACATCTCTGGTTCATTACCGAATATGTTATGTAGTACTGGGTTCGGTTTGCTGTCCTCAGCGAAGGTTAAAACTGAACGTTTCATCAAAAAGAAATTCTTTTGTCGATGATAACATTGAATCTGAAAATGTTAGAAGGCTTGTTTCTCTGATGTATACAGCTCTTGGCATTTGCCTTTCGAACGTAGTTTATCGCATATTCCACGGCTACCATTAACGAGATACGTTTAATAGTTGGGAGAAGGAAGGAGGGAGGATGTGTGGTAACAAGTTGTCATCATTTTCCCCCTTATTTCAGATTTTGCCCCTTCTTTCCATCTTATAGATAATTACATATCTGGGACACAGGATCTTTTCGATTCGAGTTCTTTTCCCTCCATTTGTTTTAAAACATGGAAGCAATTACGTGTATACTTATGGACAATGAGCAAAGCGTCTAGTGTGAAAGTGTTGCTCTCCAATGGCAACCAGGATAAAATAGAAAGCCTGATGAGCCGAATACAGAGTGAAATAGCGGTTATTTTCTGGTCCTCTGACCTCCATCGGGGAAAAAAAAACAATTGACGGCCAAGACCACTCAGTACAGAAGAATTCTTTCTCTGGCCTTACCACCATTCTCTTTCTTAAACGTGAGTTTGCCATTTCAGGAAATACATTTATAATACCAGTGCCAGAGATGTAATATTTGTATCACTTTCCTCTTTGGAAATTGATAGTGCCCGGGCCCGGGTTTATCATAATATATTAATGTGTAAGAAAATATTTTCCCTGAAATGTTCTTCATCCAAGTTCTTCCACAGCCCTACACCCCACCTTTTTCCTTACAATTCTTTTCCAAATCAGTATAACAATGAATAAATTTTTTGTCTACACTCGTTTTCCTCCAATGGTCATTTATTCAAAGTACACACAAACACGGCATGCGCGCACACCTGCTCACAGAGAAAGAGAGAGAGAGAGAGAGAGAGAGAGAGAGAGAGCGCACTTTGATTATAGTCAGCATAATTACAGGCCCAGTTTGTGCAATGCAGGCGAGATTAACGTCCTATCAGCCTATCTCACTGCTTCTCATACAGCATCACGATTCTTCATTTCTCTTCTGATTTGTTTGTACTGGTAAGTCTTGTCTGTGTGTGTTGCAGAAAAATCAGACAGTTCAAAGTGTTTGCTGATTTTGTAGTTTACTATGGGTGAAGCTGCAGGGAGGGTTTCAGTACTGCTCATTCGCGGATGGAGGGGCGAAGAGTAGAATGTCAGCCATCATCCACCAACGTCCAAGAGATGACTGACAGGACACAAAAAGTTTCGATGTCGTCTAGGACATCAATTACTTTGGAACCTCCATCAACAATCCACGTTGCTTACAGTTAGCGATCATGAAAGGCTGTATCAAGACTGTCCATCACCAACCAAAGTAAAATGACCAATAACTGAAAACTTGATGTAAACCTGGACCCCCAGCAGCATTGAAGCAACTCGTCAAAATGCGGTAAAACAAAAAAAGTTTCACACACACACACAACACACACACACACAACACAATACACACGCGCACACCACAAACAAGCTGAGATTTTATAATTCAAATGTGTTGTCAACATGTTTTTACAGTTTCAAAACATTGAGCCAGAAAACGAAAGGTTCCAAAGAGCTTGGTGCCTTGACTTAATTATGCTGCCTTCAAAATGATCCTGGGCAGAAAATGGAGCGACTTCCCAGCAAACAGAAAGTCCAGGGATTTATACAATGATACTGAAAAGGCATGGGGACTTGTGAACTTCTGAGGTTATATAGACTGTCTCCTATCCTCATGTCTTGCAATTGGGTACTTTGGTGGATACCCAAAGGAAGACTTACAGAGAATTTTCCAAATCATGCAGAGGAGCTGGATCGATACCCGAACACTGATCGACCTGCTTGAACATGATGACTCCCACAAGCATATTCAAGTGTCAGAAACGTGAGTTTCCCAGGCGCAAGTAGCCTGGAGACTCTAAAGCCCATTTTAGTGCAATGTATGTCTTAAAGTTTTAGACAGACAGACAGATAAATTGAGATGTACTGACAAAAGAACAAAACAAGTCTTAGACATTTTGTGATACTTTGGTTGTTTTGCCTTCCTCAGGGAAACTTGATATCCTTCTGAACAAAGATGACATCAAATCCCAGTAAACAAAAAGTATAAGCATGGAGCATCGTTCATATGTATTCAAAATCACCGTAAAAGGTGGTCCTGAACGCCCGTCACCACATACACAGGGACAAAAGAATACACACATACACACACACAACATAGAATGACAGAATGATACAAACAAATCAGAGGCAGCAACGGAAAATATTAATACTGTGTGAGCATGGAGAAAGACAGGAAGAAAGAGAATTTTAGCAACAGAGATTGTGAATTTTAAAAGGAAGAAAGCAAAGAGGAAAAGAGGTGGGTACACACACACATACACATGTATTGATATGTATATATGAAAAGATACAAAGATGGAAAACAATGATGAAATTTAATCATTCTAAAAACTAATTCAGCTTCTTTCCATTCAAAGTCCACTTCATCTTCAATATGGAATACGATAAATGTCAAAGGTCAATCTTCTCAAATCATGTTCAGCCATTATTTTCGTCACCATTAACAAAAATAGTAATGTCCTCTAATTGGTGGGAAGAGCCACTGGCATATTTTTCCATTCTCAAAGAGGCAGGTGCTAGAACCCCTACAAATATGAACATCATGCTAGGTTCCTAAGTTTCCCCCTCTCTCACTCTCTTGAAATAAGATATCAACGTACTCCCAGTTCATCTTGAATACACGCGAGATATTCCATAAAGAGGAAAAACCGTTTTGGGCCATTATAGTAACGACTATTCTGGTAAACATCGGCCATCATCTGTGACCCATAATGAACATACCTACAAATTTTCAGAAAGATCGGCCAAATACTTTCTGAGATATTCCATAAAGAAAAAAAAACGTTATGAGCCGTTATAGCCCTAAGCAACAGATATAACAGTAAATAAAACATGGGGCATGATCCGTGACCCATAATGACATACCTACAAATTTTCAGAAAGATCGGTCAAGTACTTTCTGAGATATTCCATAAAGAAAAGAAAAAAATGTTATGGGCCGTTACAGCCGTTGATAACAGATATAATGGTATAATAAAGCATCTGGCATCATCTGTGACCCATAATGAACATACTATAAATCTTCAAAAAGATCGGCCAAGTACTTTCCGAGATATTCCATAAAGAAGAAAAACCGTTATGGGCCGTAGTAGCAATTAGTAACAGATATAACGGTAAAATAAATCATTGGGCATCATCCTTGACCCATAATGAACATACCTGGACAGACACACACACACACACACACACACACACACACACACACACACACAGAGGGCATTTCTTCGTTCCCATTGTAAACTACTCCCTGTTCTATCAGAACTGGGAGTACAAAAACGGGATAGGATGGGTGAAGATGGAGGGGGTGCGGGCGTAAAAAGATGAAAGTGGTCAGAAAGGGAGCAGGAAGTGGAAGAAGAAGGCAAGAAGGAAGATGATGGGAAGGTGGTTTTAGAGCTGGTGCATTACGGTGAATCCCATATAGCTTGAATCTCTCACGTCTTCCTCTCAAACAGATTCCAGTCAACAAAAGTGGGTTTCATTGCCACAAAGCTTTGCAAGTGGCTTGCTCGTTCTTGTGCCGAGGAAAATGCAAGATAAGAAGAGCAAAGAAACCAGTGCTAGACAAATTCAAATCCTCTTCTTCAAGCTCCTCAAGCTGTAAGAGAACCAACATTCTGATCTTTTTATGCATCAATCACTGGATGCCACAATTTTTCATGTACCAGTCTGAAGACGTTGTGACTGTTGGCCATTTTCTCTCACATGCAAGAGTGCTCCAAGATACCACAGATCTCTTGCCACTGTCCTGACTCGCTCATGGCAACATGTGCTATGAAAAAACCTCCTTTCGCAAACTTGCAAGAATTCCTAGTGCCTTGTGAGTTTCAGAGCATGCCTGCAGGCAGAAGTTGAAACATGAAAGTAAATTTTTGAACCGGGTTCTGAGACTCCAAACAAATGAAACAAACACTCAGGCTGTGAGCTTTGATCTATTTGTCTCCTTCAGGTGCGACAGGAACAAATAAGCAAACACTCAGGCTGTGAGCTTTGATCTATTTGTCTCCTTCAGGTGCGACAGGAACAAATAAGCAAACACTCAGGCTGTGAGCTTGATCTATTTGTCTCCTTCAGGTGCGACAGGAACAAATAAGCAAACACTCAGGCTGTGAGCTTTGATCTATTTGTCTCCTTCAGGTGCGACAGGAACAAATAAGCAAACATCAGGCTGTGAGCTTTGATCTATTTGTCTCCTTCAGGTGCGACAGGAACAAATAAGCAAACAATGGAAGTAAAAACAAATATTGGGAAGGGAGGGGGGAGGGGAAGAAGTAAAGGAAAACAAATCCTCTGTCATTATGAAAATGACTTGACCGGGACTTGAAAAGGAGGCAAGACGGGAAGAAAAGGACATTCAAAACATGACCATCAAATCCCTCACAAGACACGTTACCTCAGTTTTTGCTACGTTCATCTGGTGAATCAGTAATTCAATATTTATTTTCATGTCCTAGCATCTAGCCCCATGAAACACATTTCCATACCCTGTTGTCCCAAGGGACATCATTCAAGTGACCAAAGGGAGAAAAAGAACAGGAAAAGGGGAAGGGAAGACAAGGGAGGGGGAACAAGGAGAGAAAGATGGGGACGCAAAGGACGCTCATGCAGCACAAATCGGCACAAAGAGGGCCAGATAAAAAGGGACTAAGAAATAGCAGGACAACAGAACATTTGACACCAGAATTACAAACACAATAAATAAAAGCTGTAGGGTTGTTCCCCTTGATACTCTTTAGAGGAGAGTACTGCAAGAACTACATTAAATGGCTGAACTTCATACCATGAGTTGTACGTCTTATTCAGTGCAAGAATGTCACATTGGCGACGAGGACTCAAAAGACTCATGCAGGGAAGTTGATAAACCCTTTCTTATGAACACAGTACAGTAATATTAGTTCTCACAAGATAGACCGTTCTTGGAGAAATTGATTGTTGCTGTCCATGTTACCGTTAGTGATACAAGTAGTAACGAAGCGAGCCGGTTTATTGTAGGTTCAGTCAACAGTGTGTCAGGGTGTTATAACGGTGTGCCGATCAAATTCTAGTTTGGTAAAAGACTTAAAGAAAGTTTCTTCGTTCAGAATGGCTACCACACTTAAATTTGATGAATTCAATCCAGCAGTGGAAAATTTTGACTGTTACGTTGAACGTCTTACCATGTACTTTGAAGCGAATGATATAGCTGATGGTAAGAAGAAAAGTGTTTTCCTGTCAGTTATTGGTGCAAAATACTATTCACTGCTTCGTTCGCTGTGCTCACCTGACACACCAGCCACCAAAACATTTGTTCAGCTTGTTGACATTCTTAAGGCACATGTATCACCCAAGCCACTGGTCATAGGCGAAAGGTTCAAATTTCACAACAGAAAACAGAATGACTTGGAAACTGTGAATGACTTTGCAGCGGAACTTAGACGTTTAGCATCCACATGTGAATTTGGACAGTTTTTGCAGGAGGCCCTTAGGGATAGATTTGTGTGTGGCCTTTCTGATGCCACAACTCAGAAGAAGCTGCTGTCAGAGAAAAATCTGACCTTTGCGAAGGCCGTGGAAATTGCCCATGCCATGGAAACAGCTACATGTCACTCTGCAGCTCTTCATCCAAAGTTCTCCGATGAGCCACCATCTACACCTGATGTGCACATGATCCAGAGAAGGGCCCCAGTTTCAAAAGCCCCTGACAAAACTGGCAATGTACAAAACCAGAGCAACAAATGTTACCGATGTGGTAAAATGCATTCTGCTGCCAGTTGCCCTTTCAGGAACTACACCTGTAATCATTGCAAGAAAATTGGACATTTGGCAGCTGTCTGTCGTTCAAAGAACAAAACTGGAACTTCTTCCTCTTCACAGAAGTTTGTCTCTGAATACCATGAGGACATAGAAATGGTGATGCACATTGAAAAGAGAGATAACAAACCATATACTGTCACACTTCAGGTTGAAGGCAAACCGATGCTCTTTGAAGTTGATACCGGAGCTTCTGTCACTCTGATCAATGCTAGAGTGTTTGATGACACGTTGGACAAGAGCATTTCATTGACCAACTGTGAAACAAAGTTAAAAACATACACCGGCCAGTCAATCCCAGTGCGAGGAAAAGCTGTAGTCCAAGTCTGCCATCAAGACAAGTCTGCCATGTTACCTCTCATTGTGGTCAGTGGAAGTGGACCCAGTCTACTCGGTAGGAACTGGATTCAAGGTTTGGACATGGAAACAGACATTCTGGTAAATCAAATAACAATGAAACCACCCTCAGCCTCAGCAGAATGTGACCAGTTTCCTAATCTCTTCAAAGATGAACTTGGACATGTAAAGTCATGTCCAGTTACACTTTACGTTGAAGATGGCTGCAAACCCAAGTTCTACAAAGCTAGAACTGTACCATACGCACTAAGGGACAAAGTTGAAGCTGAAATCCAGAGACTGGAAGATGAAGGAATCATTGAACCAGTTAAGCACTCAGCTTGGGCAGCGCCGGTCGTGCCAGTTCTAAAGCCAGATGGAACTGTACGCTTGTGTGGTGACTACAAAGTGACGGTAAACACAGTAGCGAAAGCAGATGTGTACCCATTGCCTCGAGTTGAAGATCTGTTCAATAAAGTTGCTGGAGGACAATCTTTTACCAAACTTGATTTGAAGCATGCATACCAGCAGCTACCCCTTGCTGAAGAATCCAAGGACCTGACTACCATCAACACACAGAAGGGCCTGTTTAGATTCAATCGATTGCCCTTTGGAGTCTCAGCTGCACCAGCCATTTTCCAGCGAACAATGGACTGCTTGCTACAGGACATTCCGCAAGTTGCGGTGTTTCAGGATGATATCTTGGTCACTGGCAGCACAGATGAAGACCACATACTTCACCTCCGGGAAGTATTTCGCAGACTTGAAGCAGAAGGTTTTCGATTGAAGAAAGAGAAATGCCAGTTCATGCTACCTGAGGTTACATACTTAGGTCACCGAGTCAACGCAGAAGGAGTCCAGCCAACACCGGAAAAAGTGAAGGCTGTTCAGGATGCCCCGACACCCCAAAACGCAACTGAGCTAAAGTCGTTCTTGGGCCTGATTAATTTCTATGGGAAATTCTTGCCTCAGCTGTCAACTGTACTTTCTCCACTTAACAGACTCCTTTGCAAAGGTGTTGTTTTCAGATGAGGAGAACAGCAGGATCAAGCTTTCAAGAAAGTGAAGGACATGCTTATGTCAGCCAATCTCCTAGTACATTTCAATCCAAACCTGGATGTGACTTTGTCTTGCGACGCTTCTGCGGTGGGCTTAGGAGCAGTCCTTGCCCACAAGTGTGCTGATGGCTCAGAGCGCCCCATTGCCTATGCCTCAAGGTCACTGAACAAAGCGGAACGAAATTACTCCAACATTGAAAGGGAAGCTCTTGCAATCACCTTCGGAGTGAAAAAATTTCGTGACTATCTTTTTGGCCGCCATTTTTACTTGTACACTGATCACAAGCCCTTGATGACATTGTTTGGTGAACAAAAACCCATTCCAACAGAGGTTTCTACCAGGATTCAAAGATGGGCAATGTTGTTGTTACCGTACACATACACTATCCACTACAAGTCAGGAGCCACAATGACACATGCTGACGCTCTAAGCAGGCTGCCCATGCCAACCACCAGTGCTGAGCCCGAGACTCCAGAAGAATTCATCTTCCTGATGGACCATCTTTCCACGACACCAGTTACTTCAGCGGACATTCAGGCAGAGACTGATCGTGACCCTGTATTGTCCAATGTCAAGAAATACACTTTGGCAGGATGGCCCTCAGAATTTCCCGGAAAGTGGCAATCACAACTGAAATTGTACAAGACTCGTGAAACAGAACTGTGTGTTCAGAGTGGTTGTTTACTCTTACGGAACAGAGTTGTCGTACCTCCGGCTTGTAGGAAAGCCATGCTGGAAGAGCTTCATTCTTGTCATCCAGGTGTCTGCAAGATGAAGAGCCTTGCCCGCTCTTATGTTTGGTGGCCAGGACTTGATGGGGACATAGAAGCTACTGTCAGAGAGTGTGAAGCATGCCAACAAGTGCGCCACATGCCTCAAAAAGCGCCACTTCATCCTTGGGAGTGGCCTGAAAAACCGTGGTCCAGACTGCATGTAGACTTTGCGGACCTTTCATGGGACATATGTTTCTGGTACTGGTGGATTCTCATTCGAAATGGATGGAAATTAAGCTAATGACTAAGATTACGGCAGAAAAGACAGTTTGCTGTTTGAGAGAACTATTTGCTACACACGGATTGCCAGATTCCATTGTTTCTGACAATGGTCCTACGTTCACCAGCGCAGAGTTCAAAACCTTCACTCAGTTTCTGGGCGTTCGCCATGTTCTTGTCTCACCATACCATCCAGCTTCCAATGGCCTTGCAGAAAGAGCGGTTCAGACATTCAAAGAATCCATGAAGAAGATGTCGCCCAAACTCACTGTGCAACACAAGTTGGCCACCTTCCTTCTTCAGCAGCACATCACACCACATTCTACTACTGGTGTGCCGCCTGCAGAACTTCTCGTGAAAAGGAGACTAAAGACTCGTCTTGATCTGACACAGCCAACACTGTCTCGCAAGGTCGAAGACATCCAGTCCAAGCAGAAGATGCATCATGATTGCGGTGCAAAAGACAGAGAATATACAGTCGGTGACAAAGTGTATGTTCGTAATTTTGGGCCTGGCAAGACTTGGCTGTTTGGAACTGTTCTTGAAGTCACCGGCCCTCTGTCCTTCAAGGTTGAGATAGGAGATGGTCGTGTGATCAGGCGCCACATTGATCACATCCGCAAACGTTGGACTGATGACGAAGAACCTACGAGCCTATCTCTTCCCATGGTTGCGGATCCTACTGTTTCCAGTGAGGAGCCCACAACCTCCATTGCCCCTACGCTTGTGGACCTATTTCCTGGGTCCGCTTCCATGGAACCAGTTCCCCCTGTGACTGCTCCTGGGTCCTGTCCAGCCACGCCTGTTTGCCCCAGACCTCTGCATGCCGGCATGGGGTCATCACACTGTGCCACGACGTCTCCAAACCGGAACCTATCCTCCAGGACTGCTTCGGATTTCCAGGGGTCTACTCCTGCCTTGGCTGATCGGCCCAGAAGATTCTGCAAGGCTCCAGATCGATTGGATCTGTGATCGAACTACTTAACTGAAATTTTTTTTTTTTCTGTTTTAGTTCAAATTTGACCGGTTGTCAAATCGTTTCCATTTAATAACAGTGTTGTGTTTAATGTTTCATTTGAAGTTGAACTAAAAAAAAAAAAAAAAAACAAACAAACCCAAGACAGTTTCTTTTGAAGTGACAGTGGTCAAACTTCTGCTTAGGACAGAATTTTTTTTACGATAGTGTTCAGTGTTAACTGCCTCACTTTGAGTGAGAGTGATTGTTGATTTCTTTTATTTACTTACTCCAGTTCCTGACAGTATTTTTGCTGTTTAATTATTTTACATAAAAACTTAAAGCGGAGGGTGTAGGGTTGTTCCCTTGATACTCTTTAGAGGAGAGTACTGCAAGAACTACATTAAATGGCTGAACCATGAGTTGTACGTCTTATTCAGTGCAAGAATGTCACAAAAGCAAAACAAAATACATAAAAAGTATATGCCTGCGTGATAAATTGGGCATTCATTTGTTTGGACACAGTAATAATTATAATAGTACAAAACACTACATGGAGCAAGGAGGGAAAGAGTGGGGGTGGGGAATGGGAGTCAAATCAGGTTTGATACTACATCAAAATCAACCCCATATACATGATTAAATACATGTCTTTAAAAAATGGCAAGAAACCAGGTAATTTCAAACCTGCAAAATGGCTAAAAACTGGATTTTCTTTTTTTAAAAAATCTTACATAAAATGAAAAACAAAAGCTATCTCTTGACAAAGAAACTTTAAAATATCATGTCTGGTGGAACGTCTCCAAACAGTCTTCACTTAGGCTGCTGCAAAGTGCTTGCGTCTAGTATCATGTAAATCATAACACTCTACAAAAACATGTTTCACAGCGAGTGGCTCATCACACGCTAAAAGCTGTGGATCCCCCCAAACCTTTTGAAAAACAGAAATGTGCATAAAAGGAGTGGCCTGTTATCCAGCACAAAACTCTCTTCTTCATGGCCTCCATGGTCATTTACTAATGATCAAGCTAAATAAATGTGTCAAGAAGTGCGTATCAACTGGAATAAATTGCACATGAACGAAAAAAAAAGGTACGCACTCATCCAACCCATGAACAGCTGTATCCACTGACAAACACCAACAGCCAGGTTGAAAAGAAAGGCACATTAAGTTTCAATCATAATCTTTTCTTACGATCAGTTTCAATAAAATGGTGGACCCATGGCAACGACAAGTCAGTGACTAAACAAGCAATCTATAGAACTTTACTAGAGCTTGATTGTAACCATTTGCCACTATAAGAGTTTGACACACAGTGCATATGACCTATATTAGGTCAGCACTGACCACTTGCAATAGCAACAAGTGATTTTTTCTCTCAAGAGTTTGTATTAACTCGGACTGACTTTTGCTTTTCTTCCCAGTAGTTTGCATGAACTCTGATCGCCTTAAGTTAGATAACTTTGTATCGTTGGTGACTCGCACTCGGTCAAGTGCACTCTTTAAAGCCAACAATCAATCACAAAACACAATTAAGCAACCATTCTGAAAAGAACTAGTGAAAAAACGAGAAAAGAACTCTGTGATTTGATTCTTGATAATTTCATTTAATACACTGCACATGACCACAAAATAAAATGTGAGAAAATTTGAGTACTTTTTTTTACTTCTCTGTTGAAATGGCAAATGATTTAAGTTTTGCTTGTCCAAGACTATTAAATTTACTTACTGTACGTCAATCTTTGTGTTAAAACACTCATGTTACCTAGCCTGCGATTTTAGCAGAGAAAAAGATGTTCTTTGGTTATGAATGTAAAATTTGATCAGATAAACCAATTAGTAACACAGCTTCATATTATTTGGACTCTATTGTAAGGAAAGAAAATATGCAAAGCTTTTTGCCACTTCCGACTCATCTCTGAACAGATACACACCACAAGAATTATGGATGAGCATGAAGGACAAAGGATGGGTGGCGCAAACGGAGAGGGGACGAGGTGTGCAAATTTTACTTTCATGATGAAACTTGTTACTTCCTCTCCGATGATGCACGCAGTTTTTACTCCAAGTTTGAATATCACAGGAAATATACAGCACTTTGTTAAGACTTTGCATCTGTGGACTAGAACCAATGTAGGCCAATAACTTTTATGCCTAAGCTTCACCTGCAGCCTAGTATCAATATATCAGGAAAAATAACTTAATTTAACATATGCTCATTGCTAATTTGGTTGATTCACAGCCTCCCTGCCTGGGTGCCTACTGTCAATTCAGTTTACCCACATTCAATATTGTTCTACAGATAGAACTTTCATAGCATTTTGACCAAAAAGGAATGGAATGCCCAGCAGGTTACTTAGTACAGATGAGAGAATAAACTGATTCAATCATTGGCTGAACTTAGGAACCGAGGGATATAAAAGACTCAACTGTTAACAGTTCCTGGTATTTCCAAGTAAGGAAGGGTACGTCTGCACAATGCTGCTCACTCTGTTACTGTGCAGCAAAAGATCGCTACAGACTGAGGTGAAAGGGAGCAGAGATTTCAAAGTTTTAGTGCCACATTTGTAGTAAATGTTTGTAACAGACTTTCAGACATCTGGTGTTTAACTTTCTTTTGATGTGAAACCATTTTTCAAACATTTACAGCTCCTCAAATCTGAAATCTTCCTGTACGATGTTGTTGGAACAGTCTCATCAATTGCACAAGGTATTTTTAGTACTTGTATTTGCTTCATTTTGTCATACATATTGAGTGCCAAAGTTCACTTTTAAAACACACACACGCACACGCACACACACACACACACATAGCCTTATATTGCTCATTTTATAACAAATCAGACTGGAGACAGATATCAAAGTGGTGAAATTACCTTATTTCCATTATATAAAAAAAAAACCCAACAGATTCTCTAGGATGACAAGTGTTTAACATCAAGGCACTTCTTGTTGGCTTGAATATCTTGTCAGGGCCTGAGACATTGTGAGGACCCTGCGTACTGAACCGAAAAAAATCATGACAGGAACGTATATTCACACACACATCATACATACACGAAATTGACATCATTCACAACAGCAACACAATGCACCCACAAAAATATGATACAGAACGATATGGTTTAGGAATTCATCTGGTCTGATCTGAGTGATACACAAAAATCTGACACAATTCACAACAGCAAAACAATGTGCGAACAAAAGTATAATGTCGAAAGATATGGTTTAGGAATTCATCTGGTTTGATTTGAGTAATTACATAATTATTTCCATCTAAATAAAAGAAGAAAGAAAGAAGAACACACCCCACATAACCTTACCACCACCACAATCCTCTGATTACAAGAACTCCATTACACATAGAAGTTCAGTCACTGGATGCTTATTTCGTTGGATCAAGCAGGATCTTGCAAGCTTCACCACTGAACAACACTTGGAAGGCCTCCTCAAAGCGTGACATCGGTAGACGGTGAGAGACCACCTTTTTCACATCCACCTTCTTCTCTGCCACAAGCTTTTCTATCTCCTTCCAGGTGTGGAAAATCAGCCGCCCGTGGACAGTGCGCATGGTCAGTGCTTTGAAGACTGCAGGCAAGAAAACACAAAAGTGAGTAACAATACATACATTTTTCAGTCTGCTTAAACATTTGACAGCAAGCATGACCAGAAGGCTTACTATCTGGTTACTTGGTATGCTACATGTGCACAGGCTTATGTAATTATTGAAGTCCCCAACAAGGATGAGATATAGGGATTGAGACACTTTCAAGTTTCATGGTTGGTAAGTAAGAGACAGAGACAGAGAGAGAAAGAGAGAGAGAGGGAGACAGACAGACAGTGACAGAGAGACACAGAGAGAGGAGGAGGGAAGGAAGAGAGAGAGGGAGAGAGTACATTGATGGTATATTCAAAAGGCCACTGCACCATCTGAAAAGGATGAATTTCTTTTTAACAGGATTTTTTGACAGAATTTGAAAAAAACAGAACACCCAACTATGCTAAAATGGACAAAGCTGTGAAGGAGTCTGAATCTCAGAATTTCTATGTTGTCGGCTGAAGGAAAAAGTATGTAACTTGATCTGCATGTAAGCATGTCTCTCATGACAGATAATTTCAAGTCTCATCATGTTTCATGCGATTCATCTGACTAGCCACCACCACAGTCAATCAAACTGAAAACCTACTGAAACAGAGATGGGAAAATCAGTGTCGGTAACGGCAATACACAGATTTATTAATACAAAAACGTTCATAGATATAAGTTGTGAAGTGATAAAACCAGATACAAAAACAAAAACTCAATAAAAACTAAGGGCAAATTGAAAACCAAGTAGTCTTCAAGTGGACAAATACGCTAAAGAACTTACCAACATCTTGTAATACATTCTCAACATGGAGTGGTTGTTTGGGTAATCCCACCAGACACAGGTGGCCACCCTTGCGTAGAAGAGAAAAGGTGGAGTTGACCACAGGCGGCACACCGGTGCACTCACAAATGCGGTCCATCCCCACATCATCAGTCAACTTCATCACAAACTGGAAACACACCACACCCATTATTTTGTATCCATCATTTCATCTGCCGTAGAAATTCACATCTAAGTCTAGTTTCTAGCCTCTGGGACTGGAGACTGACATTAATATTGGTGAAAGTATTCATTTAATGCTTATCCTTGGTTAGAATCCAAGCTCTCTGCCCTTTAAAACCTACTCTGTCCTTTACCCAATGGGCTACCTACCTGGGTAGATCTGACTGAAGAGCTACCTGCCTGAGAATGAAAGTAAAAGATTTTTCATGGTAGGTTTTAGTTCTGGAAGAAGGAATTCTCAAGCGTCTTGAGTCTGAGGAAGAGCGGCGTTGGGGAGAAGTATAGAAGTGGATCACCTTCACCCCTCTCCCCAATAACATAAAACAGAAAGAAGAAACAGGATGAAATAAAGGGAAATAATTGTCTACTTCAGCACTATATCTGGAACAGAAAACTTCCGGCAAATCTCATTCAATGATAGTGTAGGAATAAAAAAGGAAAACGAATTTGACTTATAACAGTAAAGTATTTCTCTTCTTTGTTTCACTTTTTCACCTTCACAGCTTGTGGGTCTGACAGATCCCATTTTCATTTTGAAAATAAGAATCAAGTTTTCATCAAAACGATTTCAAATGCACGCCAAACTGCTATGCCGTACAATCAAATACACAAAGTTTCTTTTATTTTTCGCCAACAGTAAACATTGTCTGCTTTTAGCACCCCATAAAGAAGAGGTGAGTGGTGGAGGTAAGGATGCAGATGGGGAGGGGGGGTGCCTGCGTCTGTGTGCATGCCTGTGTGTGTGTAGGTGCATGCCTGTGTGTACATGCCTGCATGTGTGCGTGCTTGTGTGTGTGTAATGGGAAAAGAATGACTAGTATTAGCACAGACGTAACTGTGCACCGGTCTGAGAAACATTACTCATTAGCTTGTCATTTCAAAGCTACAGAATGTGAAAGCAGGACAGCAGGTATCAGATGCTAAAAGAAAACATAAGCAGATAAATAAGTGACGGGCAAAGAATAACGTATCTGCTTCCCTTGAGTGCACCTGCTGCAGAAAGCGCTACACTGTCTGCATTGAACTGTTCAGTCATCTCCACATCCATTTACTTCAAACAAGGCTTTCTTAAGGATGTTGATGGCATCATCACCCGCGATGGATTTCGATCATCAAATCCCAGTCAACACACACACAATCTTGCCATGCCAAAGTGAATTTCTTACAAAACCATCACTGTTTTTAGTATAGGTTTAAACTCCTATAATTACTTAATATTTGCCCAGAGATAGTCTATATCTTTTTGTCTACTGTAAATAAGCTTATCAAGTTCAAGCAATTCAAAATTGTGTGTGGGTCAGAAAACTAATGCACTTCAAAATTCTTACTTCTATTTGTTTTCCTGACAAAAGAGGCATAAACTTTGGTTAGAAGAAAAAAAAGAGAGAGAGAGAAAAAACCCTAGTAGTGGAAATCTTTTTTTTTTTTTTTTCCCGCTTTTTGTTTTTTTTGGCAGATGAAGAGGACAGTTGTGACACACCAAAAAATGAAGAGGTGGATTTTGGCCTTAAGGAAAAAAAAAGAAAAAAGTAAAAAAAAAAAAAATCACTACCTTAGGTGCTCCACTGATCCGAGAATTGATGCCACAAAAAAAAAAAGGCATAAACTTTGGCTTTATAATACTTAATTTCATTTTCCTCTCAGGGGGCTCTGCCCACTACTGCTATATCCCCCACAGAGGCACTGCCCCCTGACCCAGCCTTCGATCCTTTATCTGTCACCTCCTTCCCCAACCCCTGCCCACCCCCTCCCACCGCCTTCCCTCCCATCTCCACCCCAAATCCTGAAAATCCGTTCACACCCACCATTTTTGTCACTATTCTGTTCATCATTTTTGTTCCCTTTACATTGTGCGATGCTTATGTACCTTTTTGCTATCTTATTTTTTTTTTACACATGATGAAAACGGTTTCAGCATCTACCTCTTTCAGGTCTTGGTTCTTGGTGTTCACTGTGATATCTGCTCCCATCTGTCTGGCCAACTCCAGTTTCTTGTCCTCAATGTCTGTAGCAATTACCCTGATACAAACAATACACCAAAATACAATATACAGTAAACATACATTGCATATAAGCAGAGCATCCTGAAATGGTTTACTACAGACCCTGGCACTGACAGATATAACGGATTAATACTCCACTGCAGCATCAGACAGTGAAAATATTATGCAAACAGCATATCCTAACTCATGCAAACCGATACTGAAGGTACCACTGATAATAGAACATGCAGTCTCATACAATTCATTCACACAAAGTACGATGGTGGACAATGCATCCTCTCACCACTCTTAGATAACACTGCAGTAAAGGCAGAATAACAAACAGTGGTAACACCATAGACAGAACCACGCATACTTGTATA
>CM031609.1:36646343-36665536 GCA_018398815.1 Conus ventricosus | reverse complement strand
GCTTGGGTAATGTGATTGTATGGAGTGCGTTGGATTGTAAAATATACGTTTCGCATGTCCTGTAATACATTTTGTTTCTTTTTAGGAGAGAGAACTGGAACTGCGGCAGCGTTTGATGAACGAAGATGTGAGAGTGGAGCACGCTTTTTACTCCAAGTGCCTGAAGGACATTGAGAAGCATGAGTGCCTTGGAGGAAGCACGGGTCATGAGGATACAAGCGAGCCCATGTCCTCCTCTGTTTGGAGAATGCGCACATGAGTGGTGGGTTTGAGGTTTTTTCCTGTGTGTGTGTTTGTGTGTATGTGTGTGTGTGTGTGTGTGTGTGTGTGTGTGTGAAAGAGGGAGAGTGAAACTGACGGGATGGGGGGAGGGAGAGAGAGTCTTAAGAGGGGTGCGAGTTGGGAGCTTTAAAGACCACAAACATTTGTTTAGGGGATGCACACCAGTGCTGGATGCAGAGTTTTCGCTTTGTGTATGTTTTGTGGTCTACTCTACAGACCATGTTAAGCATGTAGTCAACTGCTGACTTTTGTGGTATTTTGAGGAATTGGTTTAAGGGTCTACTAGTTTAGTCAACACGTCTACACCATCTACATTCACCCCCCCCCACCTCCCCCACTCCGTCCTTACCACCTGTTCTTTTTCACATGCGTTATTTATTTATTTTTTAAAAACTATGCCGTGTGATCGCAAGGCATAGGAGATCAAGAATAGTGTATGAATCTTTTTTTGTGCTGGGTTCTTTGGTTGCTCTTGTACAGGCCAGTAGTAACTGCGTGTTTCTGCTTCCTGGGATCAGTTGCCAAGGATTCCCAGCCATTCATATAATATGGACTAATCCTCACACAATGGCATGTTCTTGATGTGTGTGTGTGTGTGTGTGCTTGTGTTGAGTCAAGATTCATCTGATGTGGGTTCCTGACATGTTTAGACAGTTAAAAAAAAAAAGTTTTGATAGATTTGTACATCCTTATCAGAGGGGTGCGGTAGTCAAGTGGTTCGAATAATTCTCGGACTGAGGAATGTGGGTTCAAGCTTTAGCAGCACCTGATGGATGAAGTATGGAGTAGGATTTTTCTGATCTAGGTCTGTTAGTGACTGAATCCTTTTCATGTCTACACCCACGCAGAAAATCATATATGCATAGTAATGATCCTGTAATCGGTATAAAGGTGTTTGGTGGGGTATGGAAAACAAAATACACAACATGCACGAGGATCTTCAGCAGCACCTGATGAATGAAGTATGGAGTGGGAATTTTCTGATCTCACAGGTCTGCTAGTGGTTAAATCCCCTTCATGTCTAGACCCCCCTCCGGGGGGTTGCGACCTTGTCGTGGTCGGAGGGTTTGCGTGGGTCCAGTGATCCCTTAGGCTTTGCTGGCGGGGGCATCAATACTTGGAGATAGGCTGTTTTTTTCACACTGCTTCTAGGCCTGAGAGGTGCAGATGCTGTTTGGCCTAAGCGTAACGTGGTAAGGAGTTGATGCCCCTGGTAGGGCTTCCCATGTCAGATAGGCTAAGGGTGAGGATCCTGACTACAGTAACCCGCCTTTCTCCTTTTCTTGTTTTCTGCCTCCCTTATTTGGCCCTTTTCTATCTTCGTCTCCCCTTCAGTCTTCTTTTCCACACTCCTTTTCTCTCTGTGGTCTCCTTAAGATCCGCCGCGTTTGCGTGCGGTGCGACCTGTGTCGGAGGGGAATGAGATCCTGGTGATTGAGAGGGCCAGCGCTCTCAACACATCACTTTGGCTCGGACTCTCCTAGACAGGGGTAGTACTTTGGCCGGGTGTACTAATCGGCTCCCTTCTTGGGGTTGGGTCAAGACGGGCAGTTCCCCAGCTGGCCAAGTAAACCCTGCAGTGCTCAGCTCTCTGTTCCCGGGAGTTGAGCATGATCAGGGGGGATAGGGTTGGTTGCTTTGCTTGTCGTATGTCTCTCCCGAAGCCTGGAAGGGGTCAGACATTGGTTTCTTGGCCCTGGCCCCTTAGTTGGACTCAAGGTGGGTGGGTAAGGGAGAGATGAATCACAATAAACTAAATATGACTTCATTAAAAAACTACCCCCCAAAAGGAAGAGGAAGGCAGTCTCCCCTATTTCAGGGGAATTAGAAATGGACAGTGATTCTGACAGTGAGGTAAGACAGAGGACAGGTTTCTGGGCTTCCTGGCTCGTGGTGGAAGGGACAGAGCAGGAAAGACCCTTTCAGCTCTGAGCCTTTTGCTGTCCAAAAGGGCTTTCATGGTATAGCAGGTAAACCAAGGTCATAAACGGTTGAGGAATGGTTCGTTTCTTCTTCAATGTCGATCACAGAAGCAATCCGAACAGCTGCAGAAGGCAAAAAAGCTTGTGGATAGGGAGATCAGGGTGACTCCCATAAGAATTAAATTCATCACAAAGGTTGTGATTAGATGCAGAGATCTGGCGGGTGTTTCAGAGGCGGAAATAAAAACGGAGCTGGCGTCCCAGGGTGTGACGGAGGTGCGCAGGGTGACGGTAAAGAAGGGTTCAGAGAGAGTGGCCACCAACACCTCTTTCTGACCTTCTGCAACCTGTGCTGCCTCCGGTCATCAAGGTTGGTTACCTAAATGTTCATGTTCAGCTATATGTGCCGTCCCCATTGAGGTGCTTCAGGTGCCAGAAGTTTGGCCTGTCAGGGACCGCTGTTCAGGGCAAGAGGTATGCGGTGTTTGCTGCAAGGCAAACCCATGATGGGCCGTGTCAAGATCCGGCACATTGTGCTAACTGCGGTGGCGACCATCCTCCTCTTCAAGAAACTGTCCTCTTTGGATTCAGGAATCCGCAATTCAAAGACTAAAGACTGAAAAGAAAATTTCCTTTTTTGAAGCCCGCAGCAGGTTGTGGGCAGTCAGACGCCGACAGCCTCTTCCTATGCTTCGGCTGTACGGAAAGTTCCCACAGTTTCCACTCGATCAGTCTGCTGTCAGACTGATGACTTACGTTCTCGAAGACACTGCAAGTCCGAACTGTCAACTCTGGTGGAAGCAGGTCCACCACCTCTCAACCCAAAATGATTGCCCTGGTGGAGGCAAAAAATCCGCCACCCCTCAGACTGCCCAGCAGTCTACAACATCTGCTGCTGGGCAGATTAAAAAAACCAGCAGTTCCCCCTCAAACTCCTTGTCCAGTGCCCGTGCGGGCAAGGGAGTTCCACCCAGTGTGGAGATGGTGGAGATAAGGAAAACCCCCACCATCTCCCAAATCCAGACCTCACCTTCTCCAAAATCCAGGCCTTTGTCACTGCGGGCAAGTCTGCCAGCGGGGTCCAAAGACCAACACAGTCCAGTGAAAACTAAAAATAAGTTCACTCCATTGGCGCAGATGCTGATGAGGAGATGACCTGATCTCTCTCCTTTTCGCCCTCTGCCCATGGATAATACAATAATCCATTGGAATATCCGTGGTCTAAATTCCAACTTCGAGGAGCTGCAGCTTCTGTGTCAATCTATGAAACCTTCTGTCGTGGCTCTTCAAGAAAGCCAAATTCAAAGCCAGAAGACCTTTACTCTTTCTGGCTTTAATATTCTTTCAAAGCCTGCACAACCATCCACGTTGGGATTGTCGGGCGGTGTTGCCCTTCTCCTACACAAAACTTTGTTGTATAGTCCTGTCACTTTGTCTACCTCCCTTCAGGCTGTAGCTGCGAGGAGTCACTCTCCACAAGACTGTGACACTCTGTTCCCTTTATCTTCCACCTTCTGTCCGGTTTGTCGTCAGGACCTTGTCAGTCTGATAGGAGAACTTCCTCGCCTTTTTTGCTGTTGGGTGACTTTAAACGGTCACAACCCTCTTTGGGGTAGTGCCGGTACGTCACCAGAGGTCTGCTGATTGAAGATGTCCTTTCAGACTTGGATTTGTGTTGTCTGAATGACGGATCTGCAACTTACCTCCACTTTCCACTGGTTCACTTTCGTGTTTAGATTTGTCGGTTTGTGACCCCTCGTGGTCTGGACTATGAGTGGTCTGTCCATGACGATCTGCACGGAAGTGACCATTTCCTGTCCTTCTACAACCTGTAATAACTGAACACGTCTCTGTTTCTCAACATCTAAATTACAAGAAGCAAACTGGGATCTATTCGCAACCACTATTTCTAAAGAAATTCCAGGACATGACTTTCTTCAGAGTCGGACCCAGCTGAATCACTGACTAACACTGTGATCAAGTGTGCTAAAGCTTGTATTCCAGTGTCTTCCGATAAACTACAAATGCCAAAAACACCCTGGTTTGATTCAGACTGCCAACAAATTTCCAAAGTTCGAAAACGGGCTCAGCGTCAGGTATACCAACGGACCTTCGGGTCCCAACGCTCGAGCCCATCAAAAACTCCGTGCTAAATCTAGACACACTTTTAAAATCAGTAAACGTCGGTCCTGGAGAAGCTTCTGCTCCAGGCTGACATCAAAACTTCTAAGAAAAAAGTGTGGAACATCATTAAGAAAATCAAAGGGAAGAACACCTGTCCACTGTGAACCATCTCAGTTTTCAGTTCTTTAATAACAGAGAAGAAGCAGTTGCTAATCTGCTTGCTTCAACCATTGAAAAGAATTCTCCTCTTCTAATAAATCAGTCACTTTTGTCAAACACAAAGCCCTAAAAGAAAAATCTCCTGCAACTTTTCATCCGACAACATGGAAGACTACAATCTTCTTTTACATTAAACGAGCTGAAATCTGCCTTACTCTCTTGCAGCGATTCCTCTCCAGGTATAGATGACATACATTATCAAACTATTGAAAACATCTTCCGCAAGAAGGTCTGAAATCCTGTTACAGGTATACAACCACGTTGTGGACTACAGGTTGCTTTCCACCCTCTTGGCGGACAGCCTCATTATTCCATCCCCAAACTGGAAAAGATCTTTCTAATCCATCTAACTACCGTCCAATAGCTTTGACCAGCTGTGTCTGTAAACTGATGGAGAAAATGGTCAATGCTAGGCTCATGTGGAAATCCGAAACCGATGGCCTTTTGGCGAAAGAACAGTGTGGTTTCCGCAAACATCGTGTACAGTTGACCATTTGATTCGTCTGGAATCTACACTTAGGAACGCTTTTTAAACAGACAGATGCAGTGGCAATTTTCTTGACTTGGAGAAGGCCTACGATACCACTGGAAGTCGGGGATACTTCATGATCTCCACGATCTGGGTTTTCGAGGTCATCTTCCTCTTTTTATTCAAATTTTTTGGCAGAAACGACAGTTTCAGGTCCGGGTTGGCACCACTCTCTCTGATGTCCACGAGCAGGAGTTGGGTGTTCCCAGGGGAGCATACTGTCTCCTGCCCTCTTTAGTATTAAAATCAACAACATTGTGAAATCAGTTCAGCAGGGTTCAGACTGCTCATTGTTTGTGGATGATTTTGCTGTCTACGCAACTGGAAGCCTGTCCCGAGTGTCCAGCGCAGGCTCCAGCTTTGCGTAGATAAAATCATCGATGGGCGGATGAAAACGGTTTCACCTTTTCTGCTACAAAAACCCAATGTATTCACTTCCATAAACTTCCGTCGTTTTTTCCAGATCCGGAACTTCAAGTAGGGAAAATCTCCCATTCCAGCTGTTAAAGAGGCCAAATTTTCTGGGAGTCATTTTGACCAAAAACTTAACTTTCTCAGCCTATTAAAAACCTCAAAACTGCTTGCCAAAAGGCACTGAATATTCTGCGGGTCGTAGCACACACGACTGGGGCGCTGATAAGAAAATTTGTTGCACCTCTACAGAGCCTGGTCCGTTCTAAAACTGGACTACGGTTGTGCTGTGTACGGCTCCGCAAGATCATCTTACCTCAAACTCTTGGACCCTATCCACCATCAAGGGCTTCGTCTCTGTCTTGGAGCGTTCCGCACCACCCTGTGTACAGCCTGTACGCAGAGGCAGGTGAACCTTCACTGTCCAATCGCAGGCTGAAACTGTCTTTGAATTTTATATCCGACTGTTCTCAGAACCACAGAATCCTGCCTATGACTGTGTTTTTGACCTCGTTCCAAAGTAAGTTTGAAAATAACCCGAAATGTATTCCGCCGTTTGGGCTTCGTATGCAGCCTCACGTGCGGAATGCAGGTATAGACCTGGGAGTAGTTTCCGATTTTTCCAGTTTCGGATCAACCTCCATGGACCTTTTTCACACCAGAGATTCGTTTTGATCTCGCAGCTTTCCGTAAGGAGTCTACCAGCTCTCTGGCGTACAAGGCTTTGTATGCCGAGCTCTGTTCCAAATTCCCATCCTATCAAAAAGTTTTCACTGACGGTTCCAAGTTGAGGATGGAGTGGCCTGTGCAGCCTACTGCCCTGGGGCTCCTTCTCAGATATTGTTGGAACATATACATTCAGATGCTTCTGTCTATTCTGCTGAACTTGCTGCTCTAGTATGGCTTTGAAGATAATCTCCCATTCTTCGAGGAGGGACTTTCTGGTTCTGTCGGATTCGCTGTCAGCTTTGGAGGCCATAGCTGGCCGCAACCTTCAGCATCCAGAACTTTTATTTTTTTTTGAACTTTTTAGCAAGTTGAAGGCGGACGGTTACAACATTACTCTTGCTTGGGTTCCTGGCCATGTTGGCATCGGCGGGAACGAAATGGTTGATCGTTTAGCCAAGAACGCCACAAGAGAGAAACTGTCCAACACTTATATCCCTGCTCAGATGTGAAACCTAAAATTAACGATTATGTGAGAGACCTCTGGCAGGAGGATTGGAACACACAGACGAATAACAAACTCTTTCAGATCCGTCCAAACCTTAAAGACTTCCTCCATCTACGTCGGGTGGTCGTAAAGAGGAAACGGTTCTGTGCCGGCTGCACACCGGCCATTCGTATTTTACCCATTCTTACCTTTTAAAGAGTGAAGAAGCTCCGTGGTGCATTCCATGTCATGCACCACTCACAATGAAACTGTTCTTTTAGAGTGTTGGGACTTGCACGATGTGAGACACAAACATTTTACAGCGGAGTCCATGAAGATTCCTGTTCAGGGATGTCCGCCTGACGTGATCCTTGGGTTTTTGAGAGAAATTAACATTTTTCATCTGATTTGAGATTTTACGGAAGAAGGATTTTTAACAAAAATTTCTGGTTCGTTTGTAGACGATGTCATTTAACGAGATGTGTGAAAGTTTTTTTTTTTTTTTTTTTTTAAATGACTGGTGAGTTGATTTTAACGTGGTGACAGCCCTGATGTGGCCCTCTGCGGTCGGCTGGGCTATAAGCAACATTATTTATCTTATGTCTAGACCCAAGTCGATCAGATAACAGTCCTGTAATTGGTGGAGGTGTTGAGTAGGGTATGGCAATCAAAATTTACAGCATGCACCAAGATACTTGGAAAGATCGGTGCCGCCAAGATTTGTCAATTTCCCAGTGACATTCAGGGGATGAACTCTCAGACAGCAGCATTTAGGCAACATCCTTGTTCATGGACATTCTGTGACATATGCTAATGCAAAAAAGAGTAAGATATAGATTCCTACCATTTTCATGCATGTGTTGTGTGTTGGGTTCTCAGGCGACGAGAGCAAAGTGGATCCGGTTTGCATTCAGGAGATGATCAAGGTGCGTCAACGGCTGCTGGAAGATTACCGAGTGAACCCTGACTGCTAGTCCTGTGCAGTGAGGAGATTGAGCAGGAGTGCAAAGGTCTGGAGCCAGGGGGAAATACATGCACTGTTTGATGGCTTTGGCGAGAGCACAGGCACGAATTCAGGATCCAAGAAAGCAAGTGATACGTGATCAGTGTAGAGGCGAGGTAATGCTTTTAGAGTTTGTGAGCTTGTGTGTGTTTGCCTTTGTGTGTGTGCATGCGTTGTGTGTGTGGTGTGTGTGTGTGTGTGTGTGTGTGTGTGTGTGTGTGTGTGTGCGTGTGTGTGTGCGTGCATGCGCTTGTGAGATGTATCGTGACAAACAGCAGATTACTAGACAGTGAGGGAGAATCGCTGGTAAATTAGGATTCTGATTCTATTCCAACAACAATGTGATCCTGACGTTCTAGACTTGCTGGGAACTGATCAGCATGGAAAATGAATTGCATCCTGACCCAGTCAGACTAAGTCATGATAACATCATCTGCTGATGAGGTCCTGGGGATCGTGCCAGATTTGACATTCTCTACAGAGAAACTCGAATGTCGGTCTGGTCTTTGGAACCTGCAATAATTCAGCAGCATTCAGATGTGAACTTGGCCAGAACTAAGGAGAAAAATAATTTGGACTGGATAGGTTTTACAAGAAAACCATTGTGGTGAATACAAAAGGCAGACACTGAAGTATTGTTGAGCTGTGATAGTAGCTGTGTCGGTATGATATCATAGAAATGGTAGATTATTTGGAATTATAACTGGTGATGAAGTCACGGAAGTGTTTCATTGAGATTTTCATGTAAGAAAACAAGATTTATCTTCTGAAAACTCTGAGGTTGACATTTGAAAAGCGATTTAACAGTTAAGTCTCCTGCTTACTATGAAGTTTTGTGACAAAGCAGCATCAGTTACAGATGTGATATTGCAGACCTACAAAAAAATTGTTGTGTTAATGTTGAAAACAAAGTGATGTTGATAGTGTTCTTCTGGACATTTTAGGTGGAATTTGATTAATTTTTGTTTGAGCGATAAACATCAATGACATGGTTGAATTCTTATTGTGAGCCAAGCTGCCAAATCTATATTAACAGAAGATTGTTCAAACATTATATTGAATGACATAATAATGAGACAAGTAAACATAAAAACTCGTTACGATTTTTGTGTTCTTTATTCAAGAGACTGCATATTGTTAACATAAAAAACATATATATATAAAAATACATATATATTTGATGTCCCAATTTTCTTTACCTTCAACCCCCCCCCTCCCCCCCCTCCTTTTTTTCTTTTTTAAAGTTCAAGTCTTTGCTAAGTCATTTCTGTAATGACAGAAGAATTGTTCTCTTGTTTTCCCCCGCTGCTTAATTGTTCGGCATTTTATATATATATATATTATATATATGTTATTATTATTATATATATGTTAAATAAGGTTTTTAAAAGGCAATCTGCAAATGTTGCTCCCCAAGGGTTGAGCACTCTCAAAATCATTTTAGAATTTTAATCACATTGATATATATAATATATATATATATATAATATATATATATATATATATATATAATATATATATATATATATATATATATATATGTATGTATGTATATTGTTTGTTTTGTTAGGTTTTGTTGTTGTGTTTCAGACTTATTTTCAATGCAAAATGGCAACTATACAAGGGGTGGCACCATTGCTGAACCAGTTTTAGAACAAGTTGCAACATATTTTAATTTTGTTGTTAGTTAGATTTATTTGGATCAATAGGTGTTTTTTTTCAACAATCTTTTAGTTTTACTGTCATATTCAGTTCAAGTCATTGTGGAAGCTGAAATTTGTGCAGAGACTGTGATGGTTATTGGAATAAAGCATTGGTTTGCTCTTTCCAGTTGATCCTTTGCATTAGAGCTTAAATTGAAAAAAAAAAACAACCAAAACAATTGCTGTCTGCTTTCAATGGGAATTAGACTGCTTCAGACAAGGTTTAGAGTGTTGAACTTGGAACAGTGCCAGCTGAAACCAAGTGCCACTTGTGCACTCTTAGCAGTGGTTTTGAATGCCCATGATAGTTGTCGAGTGTGCTTGGCAGACGGTGTTTTGTAAGTCCAGTTTATGAAAAGAGAAAGAGGAAATATCGGGCACACTGCGATGTCAGGGAAGAAAAGAGAAGGCTGAGCCCAGAGTATCACTGAAGCTTTCGTCAGATGTCAGCTAAGTCCAGTGAACAGTATACCCACTATACACTATCAAAAAAGAACATGATTTGCATACACGTTATGTAACATACCGTTTTTGATATAGAGATATTGCTGTTGTGGTTGTGTGTTTCTGCTTATACTCCACAGGTGAGAGTTAAACAAACAGCAATGAACTCTTGAAACATACATCATGCACATATTAATAGATCAGCTTTGCATTGTTTCATGAGAAAGCTGAATTGGATGTTGAGTTTTCTTGATACCAGTGAATTCAGCTGACAACTGTTTTGTTTAGTGATTGGGGAAAAAAAAGAAGCAAACTTCTAGTGCCTGAGGAATTGATCGTATGAATTGATGAAGCTGGACAATTTCAGATGGAGATTGGACTTAAAACAGAAGAGTTTTTGTGTTTTAGTTTACCTCTCAGTTTGTAGTGTCATACTGTTTGAGCTTCCAAGTGAACAAGAGCAGATTTACTCACCTACAATGAGATGAACAAGTTTCAGTCGTCTGTTGGGTGTCACATAGAGTTCAGGCACTAAGTGACAAACGTAAGGCGTGTAAAGTAGAAGATAAGCCTGTGACGGTCGTGCACTGGAGCGAAGGATAGTAACTGCACATGTTTCTAGAGGTCAGCTCCACTGTACAACTGTGATGTGTGTTACAGTTGCAGCGCTTGCTGAAGGAAACCAATGTTGCCGAGGACTACAGACTGGACAAGCCCTTGCAGATGGCCTGTGGCGACTTGTCACCGCTGTCTGCTCTCACATTCGACCTGTGGTGGGCGTAAGTACAAATTAATCTCAAATAACAAGTGTTCTCGCCCTTTAAGTGTTTCTCAACTTGTGGTTTATATATATATTATGTTCAAGACAATAACATAAGACATCAGGTGTTGGAGAAATAACTGGCAAACATGAGAACAGTTCAGACAGCCTGAATTGTTTTAAACAATGCCCCAAAGTTTCTTTTGCCCCCTTGTATTGATTGTAGTGATTAAGAAAAACTATGAGAACCAGTGATTCAGGACAGTTTATTAACCTTTTTACTACTGTGTTTTCTTTCTTTTTTTTGTTTAGAACACAGAGGAACACATGAAACAATGGTACTGATTTGAACAAAAAAAACCCTTCTAAATCTTGCAAGTCTAAATTGCTTCCCTTTTTTGTGTAAAGTCTGAATGTGGATGTAGTTTGCTGTGGATCTGTGTGCGTTGTTGATGTTTATAACTGATCATTCCGGTCATTCGCATGCATTAAAAAAATGCAGAATCAATCTGTTAAATCAAGCTGACTTCCCACTTCTTGGTCATCATTTATACCACCACCGAAGTTTGAAACAATTGCAAATGCATTTGGGCAGTCTATGCTGTTTCTGAATTGCTGATATTGATTCAGTGGCATATGAACTGCTTAATTGTCCACAGTCGTGTTAAATGGACTAGCATCTTATTTGGCACTTGATTGTTACTCTCAGCATGTATTGAGAAATAATGTTTTTAAAACTTTTCAGCTCGAATCAAAGTACTTGGTGTTTAACCAGTAATTGTTGCTTTGGAGGAAAAAAAAAGAAGAAAATAACCACTGACACTGGCCATGATTGTAGCGACCTTCCCAAAGACGCCTGGATGCACTGCTATGCAGATGGATCAACCATAAATGCGGTAGTTAACATAGTTTGGAGTCTGTCAGGTTTCCTGATGTGTCCACAGTACGTTCGCTCCAACTAGACGGCAGAGGTTGAGCTCTTTCAGCAGCAGAGGACCTGATAGTTGCTTCCAAGAGTCACTGCTGACAGGTGCTCATCTTCACAGAGACTATCAGTCCTGGAAGCACTGTCTGGGACAACCAGGGGTTGACAAAAATCAGATCAGACTTGTGCAGACCCACGTACTGCAGTGGATACCTTTCTCACTGCAGTATCATGAGGATTGAAGTTGCAGACCAGGGAGTACAGTGACCAGCCTGAGAGACCAGTTGCCCTTCAGGAGCGGTAGATCCTGATCAAGAACATTAGGAGACAGAAGCAAATATTGTACACCTGTATGATAGAGCAGATAAGGTTACCAGTTCAGGCTTTGCTGAGGACATGCAAAGGTTGACAGTTTGAGAATTCTTACCTTTTCATATAATTTATAAGCCAGAGGGAAAGCTGAATTTCTTTCGACCCTTCTGCTGTGAGCACAGCTCACAGATAAACAAAACGAAACAAGAAAAGCCAATCCACAGTTGTGTAGACAGACTCGGATGAAAACCACTGTATAGGAAATGCCTGTGTCTGCCCTTGACATGGGGTGACCACCAGTAACCCCCAGTCTTGTTTCATACATTACAAGATAATCATCCACTGAACACTTTGGTGACTGTCAATAGATTTGGCTCCAGGGAGAGGGATGGGGTGGGTGGAGTGGAGTGGGGGGGGGGGGGGGGGGTATTACAACCACCCACTTTGCATGTGTGAGTGCTAAAAGAGATTAGCTCATAGCCAACATTCAACCACTGCCAGCCTGAGGGTAGGGACTCAACTGCCATCTGGATTCCATCACACTACAGTTTGATCTCATTGGTCATCTAAAACAGAATTAAATGGATCAGCCAGGTACTCCAACTGAAATATCCTGGAACATTCCTTTCTTAGTTTATTGAGAAATCGATTAACCCTCTGCCTACCGCATGACTTTGTGCTATATGCCTATGAGAAACCATGGCAAGGAAGTAACTCCGCAACACATGCACACCCACCACAAGTAAACCTCAATAAAAATTTCATTTTTACTCACCAATTACAAAAATTTGAGAAAAAATGCCAAAGACATCACTCCATCCAAAACAGCCATTTTTTTTCCATATGTAGTGAACTGGTATATGAAGAAAAAAAAATAAAACGATCAGACTAATTTTACGTCAAGAGTTCTTGGCGCTGTAAGAATATTTCCTGAATTCACTGAACCACAGAATGTCATGGATTAGAGCACATAGTGATTTTCCATGTCCAGACATAGTACTGAAACCTTCAGAACAAAATTTTAAAGTCAATCTGTGTTTTCTGCACATTGAATAGGTAACTTTTGTGGTGAAGAAAAAAAATTCAACAGTCTTGTAAAACTGAAAGCGGTCATAGCCAGGCTGACCTTTGGGAATAGCTTTACTGCTGTCATTCAAATGAAAGTACTGATTTAATTTGTTAAATCTATTTCTACTAAGACATCAGCAACCTGAGCAACACGTAACAAAGGATCTGTGGACCAGTAGTTGCTGATTTCAGGTACGCGATGGATCCCAAACATAAACTGAACATAGATGAATAATTTCATTTCATCAGGAGTGGTAGGCTGCCAGAGTTTATCTACACTTATTTCTTCTTGCTTTTGTGCAGCATATAACATTGTTTTCTGTGCTCAACTATTGCCAAAATTCGTCTGGTATCAAAAGACTAAAAAAAATCAAAAGGTGACGCACCCACAGGCAAATCATGGGACAATCGCCCACCGACTGCAAAATTTGGTCATCGCCGATTCGGTTTCCTGGCTGGCAAAACCAGCAAAAGTTTTTTTGGGCCTTACCTCTTGCAGCCTATCACTCCAGTTAACAGTAACTGAATCTCTAGCACCTTTGTTTTCCGAATTTTCCGGTTTTTGGCGCTGGGCCCAGCAGCGATAGGCAATTCGACATCACTGTCATCATCGCCCGATTCACTATCAATTTCAGACTCGAAATCACTGAGCAGACGATCATTGTTGATAACTAGTCAAGATCGATTGGACTCTTCTTGCTTTGAAATTTCTTCAAGAGTGAAGCCCTCAAAAACACTCTCTTCATCACTATCATATCCAAAAACGGATTCCAGAAGTTGCATGATATCTTGATCCGCCATTTTTGCAGAAATTTTCACGAAAAAAAGCCTGAAGTTTGAAAAAATCACAGCAGCAAAACTACTCGACCAATCTTCTGCAACAAAGCACAAAATGGCGTCCGGAAACGCCCTACCGGAAGACGCTTATATCGCAATTGCATTCTGGGATATGCGATAGTGAAAGTGAAAGTCGGTGACCTAGTATTCGGCGGTCGATCTCGGTCGATCCGTATTCAGAAGAGGAAATTATCGCGGTCGATCTCGTCGATCCGGTAGGCATTGGGTTAAGGTGCTGTAGTGTCTGATGAGACCAAATAACTCTGTATGAACCACACACCTGAGGCAGACAACAGGTTAACACAAACTGAAGATTGCTTTTGCCTTAGTGCAGGCAAGTTGAGCAAATGGCTCAGCATGTCCATACAGGAATACCCAGTCCATGCGACATGCGGACAGAAAATGGCGGGTGAAGGACAAGATGCCGAAGCTGGACAAGACGTGAATGTGACTGCTGATGAGAAGAAGAATGCTGCCAAACATGTCTCTTAACACTTAAAGATTCCCAAGTAACCTAATGACAGCTGGATATGGGTGGATAGTTAGTTTATTGGTAATGTTGGCTGAATTGATGATGGCTCAGACACAGGTGTAATCTTGTGGATGTAAATGAAATCGGTCAATACAGTAAGCGAAATTCATTGCTGAGTTGATGTTTTGGGTCTTCCCTGTGCAAGTAAGTGACCATAGTGGTGTGTCATAAATGTCAGAAACACAAAACAGACACAGGCGCTTCAAACTACATCCACTACAAGGTTTTGTTTTTTTTTACTTAAAACTGTGTGACTTGGACTAACAATTTTGGTACTTGTTTTTGTTTTAACACAGTACCCCCAGTTTCATGACATTTACGTGTTGCTATATGAGAAAAAAAAAGTGGTTGTTCAAAGGTTACAGACAGTATGAAACAGACAAGTTGATTTTTTTCCCCAATCATGTAGGATAGTCAGGCTGGCAAGGAATGATCTTTCTGAGTTAGTTTTGGGAACGTCCATCTCACTTCTTTTCTGTTTTTGAAGCTAACAGGTTGTTTGCAAACTAAGTCTTTGTGTCCATATTCTGTGAACTGTTAATGGCAATTTTTTAGGGGAGTGTATTTTTGTTGTCATGACCACACAAATTTTTTTCTTGAATGGTATAGATCAGAAGATGGCTACCCTGTCCTCCCTACTTAGTTAGGACACCTATTTTAAGTGACAGAAAGGACAGAGACTGGAGGTGGGACCATGTAGTTCATGATCACTCCAAATGATCACCTGGCTGCATGTTCAAGAGATTTTACATTCCTTTACATCTCATATCTTCCTTCTTCTTTCTCTTTCTTTCGTTTCTCTGTGAGAATTCCGAAGTTCACCATAGTTGAGATTTTTGTGTATGTGACTGTTTTAAATCCCGCTGTTGGGGCAGCCACATTCTATCTAAGGATGACACCTGAAAGTGGAATGGGTTTTCACATGTGCACAAGATTTTGCATGCATACATCACACACCATGTCTCATCCAATACCCTAGAATGGGTTAGAATCTGTGCAGATGTTAACCAGGAGGGTAAATCTCCAGTGTAGCTGTCTCCTGTGAAATTAGAACCCCAGACTTCGGAACAAGAGTCTTTGCCACATTAAGTAGGCTAGCCCAGGTCCCCCACACAAGGTGATGAAGACTGTATGTATGGAAAGGATACCTTTTACTTTGTGAAATTGATTTTAAGGTGTTTCTGACAAAGTTCATGGATGTTGGCAGGATCATCAACTGCCTGATGGACAACATGGATGAGGACAAATGACTGATGAGTGGTGAAGACCGACTGCTGGAGATCCAGTTCTTTGTTGCCCGGGACTTCAGGTATCTTCATTGTTGTCCCTTTGTGTGTCAGAAGGAATTGTGTGAGATGTTCAAGGAGGAGGAACAATTAAAAAACAAGGTTTTCTTTTGTAATGGAAACACATGAGTGCGTTCTTTGTTTGTTTGTTTGGTTTTATTTATTTTTTTATTCTGTGGTGCAGTGTTTGGTACCGGGGTTGCTGACTGAAGGTTGGTTTGTTCAAACCCTTCAGATGTGAAATAATATCGGCATTGATATATTTGCCTAATGCGCTTCTTTGCAGAAATGTACATTTTTGTAGGTTTTAAAGGAAATTGGGTCCACACTGTTCATGGCTTCGAGTAGGAAATTGCCTCCATTTTCCTCTGACCTAGACACGCCGTGATTGTGTGCCTATGATCCTTTCCTTACCACAATGTGTTTATATATGGATTGATTGTGAATGCTCATTTTGTATTGATGTTCACATGTTCATAAAAGTTGAAAAATTTGCTGAACAGTGCTAACATTTTCATGGAAAATTACGTTATATAAGCTGATTGGAAAAGGGAAATAACACTTTCGAGTTCTGGAACACATTTTATAAGTGACCAGTTTGTGTTTTGCTTTGAAATGCAGACCACGCCCCCTCCCCTCCAGTGTATCAGCAGGGAGTGCTTGGGCTTTTATATAGGATATTCCTCTTTGCCTTTTAAATACAAGATGCAAGTGTTGAAAGTTAATATTTATTGGACTTGATTATTTGTTGTTGTTGTTGTTTTGATTGTGCACATGAAAGCATCTTCAGATGATATCAAAGCTAGAGAGTGTGCAGTTGTGAATGGGTTATGAGCACTGTTGGTGCATTAGTGCCAAAGAGGAAGATAACTACAGTTTTACCTGGGTAGGTAAAATGCCTATGGGCAAAGAAATTCAAGGGAGATGATAAGGATAGATATAGCTGCCAAGTAATTAAACGTAAGGGTTTCTTAAGTGTACTTTAAAAAAAAAAAGAAGAAAAAATGAAAAGAAAAACTGAAATTTTACTTTCTTGGGTGTGTGTCTTTGAAATATTGATGTCTCTGATAAATATCGGACAGATTTTTTTTCCATTTTTAAATTTTTATTGACATCTGTATAATGCCACCATTCCATGCGTATGGTAATATTTATTTGACCTTTCTTGCATGAAAACATTTTGTTTTCTAGCACAGTTATTACAATACAGATGTTTGTTTTCTTTAAAATAGTTCTTCAGTCCAGTTAATGACCATTCTTTCATACAGTCTAATATGAAATGTTCTATAATTGTTCTAAATTATATTGATCACTGGTACTCCAAATTGTCCGCATTTTCTCGTCACTCTCACACTCTTTCCGTTCTATGTCCAGTCTGACTTTGGCATTTCAGTTGTAGTTTAACATGAGTCACCGCACGTTCTTGATTGGCTGTCTGCCAGGCTTGACCCTGACCTGTTTCAAGTCTTGCAAGCGAGACGCCAGGAAGCACTGCTCTAGACAGGAAACTGGGCCGACCCTGAAAGAGCAGACCCCGAACAGGGACCCCTGGTCCTCGCCTGCCCGCGTCGCCACTACTTTCACCAGGGAAAGGGATGAAAATGTTCCTGAGGTACACCTGTTTTTTTTTTTTCTTTGTGCGTGTGTTGTGTGTGGGTGTGTGTGTGTGTGTGTGGCGCGCGCGCGCGCCCACTGCCCTTCCCCCCCCTCATTTTCCTTGCCCCATGATTTGACAGGATTTTCACACCAAAAGTGAGACAGCAGAATTGTTGAGCACTCTGAGTTTTGCTTATGATGGTATAAATGTTGGGTTTTGTGTAGACTGCTAGTTCAGAAACTGTGATGGGAGGGGAGGCCAAGTGTGGTCTTGTATGGGGGGGATCCTAAAAGATGAAGTGGGAGTAATGTAATTATAGGACAAAAATAAATGAGACAGCCAAAGACAGAATGTGTCCCGGTCAGTGGTTTAGATTTTCTCTCCACGGGACTTTCAAGTTGAGTTTTGGTGATCATCTTGTGGGTAGGATAATAAACCAGACCTGGTAAGTGCAGCGTTCACTAGAGCATGAAGAGCTGCCATAAAAAAGGGCCTCTGACGAGTACGTCCTATGCGGAAATTGTGCAGAGAAAAATGTCAGGTTTACAAGTAAATTCCCGTGCATCAGTGTGATGGGAGACATGTCATTCAGGGGAGAAAGGAGAGTGAGTGAGTATGATCAGAATGGGGGTGCATATTTTTCGATCATTTGGCGCAGGAAACTTGCTGAAATTGACAATGATGCAGAAAACTTTTTCCCGAAATACCTTCTCAGTAAAATCTCTTTGGCTCTATCACAAACTTTTTTCTTTGAAACATTTTTTTTTTTATCTGTTTTTTTTTTTTTTTTTAATCTCCTAATTGACGTCTCTCCTTTTTTTTCCCCCTTTCTTTCTAAAATCTTGTTTTGTCAAAGGAGCATTGCCCTCTTTGAGTAGACTTGATTTTCTGCCCTGTTAAGAGTCTGCCCACCTCTTCCTCTCCAGCCCCCTTCCCCCATCTCCTACCCTTCCTTTTGTTGCGGAAAAATGTTTTTTGTTATCTACATGTAGACGTATCTCTCAGTTAAGTCTGTTCAGCACCCAGTTATTCAGAAGTTTCCGGGGGAGGTTCTGAGAGTTCCAGATGCACAGAGCAATCTAACCCAACAGAGGGTGTCTGCTTCAGCAACTGAACAGAGCCTGCATCTTCGCGGTTCAGCGGGTCATGCGGCAGCGAGCGCACAGCGTGGACTTGCACCCTGAGATTGAAGAGGCGTGCCTGACGGAGCTGGGAGACAAGTGCTCCGAAGACAAAGAGGATGTGGAGAAGGGGGCGGTGAGTCACAACTGTTATTAAGGTCATTCTGTTGCATGCGTGCACGCGTGCGGTGTTGAGTGTTGCAGCTCGTTGACTATGGATTTGTTTTCAGTCTAGTCCGTAAGATTGTAGCTTATGACCTGTGACTCTGCAGCAGTTATGTTTTATCTGGTGAATGTCATTTTGATGATTACGTTAATAGCTCTATGTCCTGGAACCAGAACAATGACAGGAAGTTTGTAGATGTGGCTACGCATAAGAATAGCCGGACACGGCTGTTCAGAGCGAGTTCTTTAGTGTTCAGCGAAGCAAGGGAGTTAACACCTCTCCGGCTGCTGCACTTGCCAAGGTCAGGGAAGGCAGTGTTTACTGCAGGCGGCTCCCTACCCCCTAGCTTACTGCGCTGTACACACAGCGCTGCCTGTCAGCCGTGCACACAACAAGTCCAGCAGCTATGTTTTCGGTATTGCTGCGCGGCCGTTAAAAAAGGGTTGTCAGTTTGACAATTCGTTGTTGTCGTGAAGAATATAATACTTATACGCTCCTGAGACGACTGTATTGGCGAATTGCAGACAATTCTTTTAATACCAAACTCGACTAGGTTTATTTCCTGCAGAGAACAGAGAAACAGCATGATATTGTGTGCACAAGTTTTAGGCAACATTACAACAATGACAATACACACAAAATCGATCAAAACTAACTCACATCAGCGCTTAATGGCAAGATTATTTCCCTCATTGATTAGTTCACAAGTTTGATACATGCCTCTGCTCAGACACAACAGCAAAAAAGTCGGATCACTTAACGTTAAGCGTTTAAGCCTCCAAATGCCCCCAATGAAAGT